>CM070557.1:43095815-44295815 GCA_036346405.1 Phyllostachys edulis | reverse complement strand
GCAACATCATTAGTTATGGATTTATAGTCCTTATAGCAGCATGTATGTCAAGAATCAAGATGAAATGAACAATAGAAGACTTAACTTCTACATGACTAATGATAGAACATAGATAGATAATTCATATTACATAATTCAAGCACACCCAGTCACAAACCATAAGGGTCCATACCCCATAACATAGTTCAACAATGTTCATAAAGCAACAAAACATAATCAATACCACTTCTATTCATCACACTCATCCATAGTAGTTTCAACATCATCATCTCTTGTTGCATCTTCACATAATTCCATTTCCAACTCTGGTTCATCAAGTGAGAGATTAGCAATCTCAAGGATGCCCACGCCACTAGTAAAACTTTCATGGGCATCTGCTCCAATATCCCACATCCTTGTAGGTGTCCATGATGATATTTTTCTGATTTTCTTGAGAGAAGGCATAGATTGGTGTGCACAAATACCAAATCTTCTGCACGTTCAGGAGTCATCTTGTTTCTCTTCATGCTATGAATGAAACCATAGGTACTCCAATTCCTTTCACAGCAAGAAGATGATGATGGTTGCCCAAGCAATTTCAAAGCCAACGCTCTCAATTCTGGGGCTGAACCTCCATGCGTGCTCCACCAATGCTTTGGTTTAAGATGAGCTCTATCCTCAATTGATTCGAATGAATCAAATCCTTCTCCAAATTGAGAGAAATCTGCAAACTATGCTTTCAATTTTCTATATTGTTTAGTAATAGAAAAGAACTTCTTTAGGCACTTCAAAATATTTTTGTTAATCTCATTATCATCATGGGGGAATTGACGGTTAGGACCTCCTTAAATCCATGCTTCAGCATAATATCTACCAAAGGAAATGATTGAATGACAAAGATTGAAAGAAACAAAAATATAGAATCAAATTTAAAGAAGAAACCACTATTTACCTCGGATTGAGTGAGTGTGCCAAACAACGGAGTGGGTGTTGCTTTTGCCCCATCGATCCACTAAATTGCTGTGAATAACAGAGTAGAAAAAACAATCCTCATGGGATTTTTTTTCTTCCCATTTATAAATGGCATCTTTAACCTTCTCTATCATGATATCCTACATCTCATAGACCAAATGTAGGCATGGCTTGTCGGTGACGACTTCACGTAGCATCAAATAAATGGGCTCCATGAACTCAATAAGATGCTTCACATTACCCCACCACACATCATTAAGAATCTTTTCTTTCACAAACTGTGTCGTGCCCACACTATCATCCTTGTAAATGTCCCACATATCACAAATGACCATTTGCTTAAGAGCTGACCGGATGAAATAAAACCTCTTCAACATGATAATAATAGATGCAAACCTTGTTTCAGCAATATCAAGCAATTTTAATTTACTAAACTCATTAACATAGCCAACCTTAGGTTGTGATTCATGATGAATTTTTTTTATTATGGTAACATCCCCTGCAACATCCTTAATCCATTGAAATTCTTCATGAATGGTACCATCGGTACTCTTTCCAATACATATATTCTTCAATGCTAAGTTTAATGTGTGCACAACACATGGAGTCCAGAAAATGTGATTATACTTTTGTTCAATGATCATACCTGCAGCTTTGCAAACTGGAGCATTATCGGTAATCACTTCGACAACATTCTTCGCACCGACTTCTTTAATCACAACAACCATCTTCTCAGCTATGTTTTCCTTATTCTTCACCCCACCTTCGGTGTTAATAGCTCACAAGAACATAGGTTCACCCTTTGTTACAACTAGAAAATTTATTAGTGGTCGCCGTTGTGCATCAGACCACCCATCAGAAGCAATGCTAACTCCCTTGGTGCTCTATGTTGTCTTAATTGGTACCAACATGCCTTCAATATATGTCCTCTCTTGTTGAAGAAGAGTTGTCCTCATCCTATTGTATGCAGGAGGGACATATCCATTAAGGGGGTTGTTGCAAGCATACATAATCATTTCTCGCCAATATGGGTTTCTTGCAAGATTAAATGGCAAGCTCGCAGTATAAAATGCTCTCGCAACAAGAGCATCCATGGTGCTTCAAAGCCCAAGATTAAGACTCTTGTCAATTGATAGTTGCCCCTTTCTTTTCTTTGCATTTGCAACAACTCCGATTTGGTTGGCACTGCCTACTTCGTTGCATGAGATATTCTCCCCTGGCAAGGGAACTATTCTTGTAGCACTTGATGTTGCTACCTCTGCTGCAGCAACTTCATCATAGAGTTGATGTAGTATGGGCACTCCTTTGGACAAGTCTTGACACCACAGTTTGAAATCTTCAAAAAAATGTGCTTTAACTCTGTAGTAGCTCCCATGGAAGATAAAATCACAATAGCGACATTTGGATTTCGCATTTCCTCCACAACCACCAATTCTTTCCAATTGAATGACATGCCTCCAAAGAGGTTTGGCTGCATCTACAATCTGGTTCACAGGAGGGGTTGAAACACTTCCTTCAGCACTTCCATTTGCCATATTGCACAAAAAAAGACCTAAAGAAAATGAGTAGAACACACATTAGTTGGCCAGTGCATCTTGCTAACAACAGCAACTGCATCAACATGCCTTGTATCTTGCTAACACCTAGCATCCCCAATCATCAACAGCAACTGTAGACAACATCAACATCTTAACCCCCACGTCACCTTCTTTCCCCCACCGGCCTACATCAACAATTCGACATCCTAACCCCACACTTCACCTTCTTTCCCCCGCTCACCAGATCTGAGAGAGGAGGGCACACCTAGCTGGAGGCGCCGGCTGCTGGAGAGGAGCACCGTCGGCTGCCGCCTACCGGAGAGGAGCACCGTCGGCCGCTGGAGAGGATCGACCCCACCGGCCACTGGCTGCAGAGGGGGTAGCGCGGAGGAGGGAACACGGAGGAGGGAACATGGAGGAGGGAGTGCTGAAGGCCGCCGACCGCTGGTCGCCGCCTTGCCAGGAATCTGGACTGCACACGAGAGATGGGAGGGAGGTGCAACCGAGCAAGGAACCATGGAGCAAGGTTAGGCATCTCCTACGAGATGGGCCTTGGGCTAGGAACAGTAGTTTTTTTTGCCTTGGGTTGGGCTTCTTTCCGGGCTGTATCGGAGTATCGGGGCGTATCAGGGATGTATTTATTTTTTTAAAATGAAAAGAATTCTGATACTTCCCGACACGATCGGGCCGCACTGCACTCCAATACATATCGGGATACTGCAGACACCGGCCTAGGAGCCGACGGGCATCGAGGCAAGCGAGCACTAGACGCCTAGCGCCTAGATCGCTTAGGTGTCGCTTAGGCGGCCGTACCAAGACAAAGAATAACACAAGGCGTAGTCAGACGTGGCATGTGCAGAGCAAGAGAAAAAGTAGAGCAAAAGCAGAGCGAGAGATAGAGCAGAGGGCAAGGTAGAGTCTGCACGCAGCATGTGTAGAGCAAGAGAAAAAGAAGAGCAAGAGCAGAGCGAGCAAGAAAGAGAGAGCAGAGCACGCGAGAGAGCACAGAGCGCGCTTACGAGAGAGAGATAGAGAGAGAGCTGAGCTCACCTTGGCGACGACAACGGGACGGGGAAGAGGAGGCGGCGCAAGGGGGGGGACCGGAGGAGGCATCGCGACAGAGAACCAAGGAGGAGGCGACGCGATGGGGAGGCGTGGGGTTGGAGGAGGCAGCGTCGACGACGGGGAGGAGGATTTGGCTGGTGGGAAGGAGGATTTGGCCGGTGAAGAGGTGGGCTGAGCGCCTAGGGCGTCGATTGTCCCCAAATCGTGGCTGTTGGGCTTCAGCCAGTACCAAGGCAGGCTAGGTGCCCGCCTAGGGGAACACTGCTGAGGAGCGTTGGCGGCAGCGGTTCTGAGGTAAGGGTTTTGCTCAGATTTGAGTTTGAGATGGATTGGCTCTGATACCATGTTGAATTTGGGAATAGTTGTGTGTGTCCCTTAGGACCCCGACACCTTTTATTTATAATGCTAAAGATTACAATCCGACTCACACACGACTTGAACTCTTATTAATCTCTAATACTAATTCTCCAACACCAAACATAGTGCCATAGCACCTTCCGTGACTTTGTTAATTCACAAGACTTGCAAGATAGATGGAAAGGATTCAACGTACGTTAAGGTAGAAGTCATAAATATTGTATCAGCAAGAACTACAGCTGTAGGGTAATTAGGCAAAAGAAAATCTTTGAGATGTCTAAACATGCTGTTCAGACATTGGACCAAATTATAATTGTAAATTGTAAAGAAAAATATGTTATACTACTTATCATTATCCTACTAACTAGTGGGATCTCAGTTGTTGCTAATAGTTTATTATGGCTTCTTTGTAGAATCTGACGGGTTTGACATAATGATCTATTGTCTTGTCCATGTTTTAACCTCAGTGGCAGGCAATGCGTAGCAAAACTCCACTGTAGCTTCATGCTAGCGTGTTTAGGGACACGAAAAATCATAGGTAATGCAACTATTACTCCAACCAATCAACACCAGGAAAAGAAGGCCTCAGCACAATAATGCAAATTATTCAATAGGGAGAAACTTAGCGCCTTAGCGGCATTTGGCTACGGGGAACATGTATGCTGTGGGGGTTGATGCATGCTAAATATGATCTAAGAAAAGACCTAAAGAGGTGCATAATGTTTTCTGGTTAATGGTAATTCCTAGCATAATTTTGGAGCAATAATACTACCAGCATGTCCTAAATTGCAAAAAGAAAAAAAAAAGGAAGAAAAATAGTTTACCATACCTATCTGAACCAACAAGCCCCAACTATTCTGCACACTGCACAGCAAAGGAAAAACGTTTTGTAAGATGGCAGATTTTCGCAGTAAGTGCACCATCAGAGAGTTTTAGGTGCTGCAGAATAGACTTATAGTTATAGGAGGTGACTAATCAATGCGATTGTACAGATTAGCTGTTGTAGACAATTTAGAAATTTAAAAATATGGATCATTCTGTAATGTGCGAGATATGCCAAACTGTGAAACATGAGAACACATCCAAGAGGTAGAAATACCTGAAACAAATAACCATATGACTTGGAAGTGCACCTTCGCAACCCATCTAAGAGGAATAATCTTGAACACATATTGTGCAAGTTCAAAATTCAAAAGTTAAAGGACTAGTGAACACCTGGTAAAATTATCATACATCAATAGCATCACATCTTATCTGAAAAATCAACTGCATCCTATGGGCCTACAACCACCAAATAAAAGAATTTAATTTGCAAATGCTGATTTCCACCAAAGATACATAGCATTGTACAAAACCAGTGCTGAAATTCGACCAGACTCCGGAGACCAAATAACCGGTCAGAAGCATAGAAAATCTCTAGAAACATAGATATATACAAAATTCACTGCGCTTCCGGCAAACCTAATATAAAAAGTAGGAAAAAGTCCATATAACACAGAACTTTGCTTGAAAATTCGTCCAACACCCCGAACTATGAAACCAAACATTTGACCTCTCGAACTTTGCAATCCAGTTCAAATAACACCCTAGCCCGATTTCGCATGGTGGTATTGCCTGCATGGTGTGATGAGTGGGTGGTTTTATCACGTAGGATGACACGCTGGCTAAGTTTAGGTGAATGACAGGTGAGACCCACAGGGGCTTCTCCCTCAAATCGAAATAAAGAGGGAAGGAGCTACGGGGGTAGCCATGGAAACGCGGTTGGTAGCTCAGTGGCTAGTGGGGGAGAAACTCCTGTGAGCCCCACTTGTCATTGACCCAACTTGGCCAGCATGTCATCCTACATGATAAAACCGTCCACTCATCGTGTCACACGGGTAATACCACCCTGCGAAGCCGTGTCATGGTGTTATTTAAACCAGATTGCAAAGTTTGGGGGGGTCAAATGTCTGATTTTATAGTTTGGGGTGTTAGATAGACTTTCGAGCAAAATTTATGGTGTTATATGGACTTCTTCCTAAAAAATATGTCAGCAACTTGTTGGAAGAAGCAACAGAAGGAAAAGCATAGATCCAAAGTAAGCAATCTAGATACCATTGATAAACAAGAATCATATGCAGGCAGCAGCAGTGAGAAGTTGGCATGCACAGAATTTTGGTGCCTCCAGCTACGGTCGTAGGTTTGGTGCTAGCATGTTCTACTGTTCTCGAAATATGGCTAGGCTAAACAGGTCGGTAACAAGCAAGGCAAGCTCAAAACATGGAATAAAATCAGTCGAATAGCAAAGAAAGTCCAATAGCCAAAAGAAGTATGTTCCTCCATTTATGTTTCTGCTTCCAAAACGAAGCGATGCTCCTTTTTGTGAAGATAGAATCGCGAATAGATTGAAGACTGTAATTGCCTTTCTTATACTTTTTTTACTGAAAGGTACATGCTGCAGGTACATTTCCTTTTTTTTAAGCAAGCCATATGTCGTGGCGCTGGTTGGTTAGGTACGGATCCGAAGACCGAAGGTAGAGCACTCGCCCTTGAACAGTTGACTGTATCACTGCCAAGCCTCTGGGGCTTAGTTGAAGAGGAAGGGGGAGACTATAAACTTTGTTTATTCATTGCTTGATTAATACTAGATACATGCTATCCCGGATGACCTAGCTTGACGCCTAAGAAATAATCTATAAGTAAATCTATCTCTAACAATCCAATATAATAATAACTTACCTAACTCTAATAATAATTTTCCTAACTAATAGATAACACCAAAGGAAATAATAAATATTTCCTAATAAGCACGTGCACTGCAGTCTGCATTTAAAGGCGATCAGACGCGTCTACAAGATACCACGCCAGGATTCACTTGATCACGTGGTGCTCCCTGTCGAGACCATAACACACAGGTATTTTTGTTGATGTGATTCCAGGAGCAAATGGAATTCAGAAGTGAGTTGCCACAAAAGAGGGAATTAGTTATTTGCCTCTCTCTAGATCTATTTTCATAATTTACCCTCTTTCCCGACCTAATACATTTTTTGCCCCCTCCTTAGTCTATTTCTTCAGTTTTTACCCTCTTTGCATTATTTTAATCATATCCGGTTGTTTTCAACGTTTTGGCCATGCGAAATGACCCTCTTACCCTCCCCGTTCCACTCGCCGCCTCCTCTACCGAGACGCCGCCATGACCGACGGCGTCCTCCTTTGAGCCCGCAGCCGCAGGGACAAGCGCCCGGGACCCTTCCCAACTCAAACGCGAATGCTCATCAATCAACCAGCTCATCAATCAGCATGCATACATGAACATCAATGAAACCATCCAAAACCAAAAATCTAAAATCAGAGAACGAACTAATCCCTAAGAACCAAAACACAAAAGATGGAATCACATTACAACCGAGACAACAGAGAGAAATAATCCCCACAAGAACAACTTCCGGCCAAAGCAAGAACTAGAGAGGACCAGGTCGGGCTAGCAAGGGAGGCACGGGCCGAGGCAAAATATGAACCAAGGCGCGGGCGAGCTCGGGCTGGCCGAGTAGAGGAGGCGCGTGGAAGTGGGAGGAGACCGCAGGGGGTCGGGTGAGCTGGAGGCGCGTCGACTCCTTCCCGCGGTGGCTCATCTCCATGATGCTCATGCCGAGCCGCAGAGTTGATTTAGCCACGCCGCGGCTTCTCGAGGACGGAGAGCGGGCGCGTGGCCGGCCGCTGGTTGTAGACGCTGTGCTCAGCGGTGCCAAGGGTAGGTAGGACGGGAGGGCGGCGAAATGACACAGAGATCTTGGCAGCAAGCGCGCACGCAGAGGGAGGAGGCGTCGGCCTTGGTGGGGCTGGGGCGGTGGAGGAGGAGGGAGTTGGAGTTGGAGGCGGCCATCGTGGAAAAGAGAGAGTTGGAGTTGGAGTTGTCTGGTGTGAAACGGGGAAGGGGAAGCTCGCGGGCCAGGCCGAGCAGGAGAGGAGGAGTCGAGCGGCGACGGCGACCGGTAGGCGAGCGGCGGTGGCGGCATTAAAGGCCGAGCCGGCCGGAAGGAGGTGGGAGCCGAGGAGCAAGATCCATGGAGGCGTGTGGGGGGAGTAGAAAAGCAAGATGGGGAAGGGGATGAGTGGGTTTCGGCCGGGAGGAAGATATGGGAGAGAGAGATTAGATGAACGGGGGTTGTGCCGACCAAGGGTAGAAGGGTAATTTCCTGTGCCATGTAACGGGAAAATAGGTATATAACAATAAAATAATACAAAGATGGCAAAAACCGAAGAAATAGACTAAAGAGGGGGCAAAAAATGTATTAGATCGGGAATGAAGGTAAATTCTGAAAATAGATCTAAAAAGAGGGCAAATAACTAATTCCCCCGCCACAAAATCCAAATGAAGATCCCAGCAGTAGAATACCAAAAGACACAATCATTAGTTGACAACACAACCTTTTGACCTGCTGGTTCTACGATGTGAACAATTAGTGCAGTTGCACGGTTACAGGTTCCAAGGAGGGAAGTGCTTCGGTGCCAAAATGTTGGTTGGGTTGTGATCCCAGGACCAAATGGAAATCAGATGTGAGCTGCCACAAAATCCAAATGAGGATCCCAGTAGTAGAATACCAAAAGACACAATTATTAGTTGACAACACAATCTTTTGCCCAGCTGGTTCTACAATGTGAACAACTTGTGCAATTACACGGTTACAGGTTCCAAGAAGGGAAGTGCTTCGCTGCCAAATTGTAGGTTCGAGTTGCATTCTGAATCTGAGTTTTTTTGGGGGCGCAGGGGGCGTCAGCCTGAATGAGCACACTGGAAAACTGGTGGCACTGACTGCAAGTGTCCCCGTCTTATGACCTATCCCATGCCGAAATGTAGTAGAAATGTGTGGCGCGGAATGCAACTCAAACTGCTCAAACTGCCGTACGTGCATATCATCGAACACCTCGCGGGCATGAGGGCATCAGAACCTCAAAACCGTAATAGCTAACGGCCGCCACTGCCACTGTCACTGCCACTGCCACCGCGGCACGATAACATTTGGGCCGTATCTCGAAACATTTCACATTTCACCGCAAAATCGGCGACGAGCCACACCAACGACCTGTCACAGAACCTACGCCGAGTCGAAATGCATGCCTATTGGCGAACAGCTGAGCACCCTCCAAGCATTCGCTCGCCGCCCTCTAAACCCAGCTCAAAGAAATCTAGCATCGCAAAGGCCTCACCCGATACTTGCTGGTACAAGACGCCTGGCTGTCACTTGTCAGGTGTCGGCAGTCGGCTAGCGCACACCACCCAGGCATCCATCACTGTGTGTTTTGGTTTCTTTGCCATTTCGTTTTTTCTTGTGTGTTTCGCGCGCGAAAAGGAAAGGGAAACGGTGGAGAGAGGAAGGGGAGCCATAGCCAGGAGACGGGGAAAGGACGAGGAAAAGCCATGGCCCATACTCGGCGCCGCGGCCTGATAGGCGTGGTTGCAGCCGAGCGGGCCGAGCACTCAGCAGCCACCGGTGACGCCGGATTCCACCGGGCTAAGGCAGATCGTCGCGTTGCACCAAAGGGCAGGCGGATGGCCGTCCGTGTTTTCTCTTGCCTGACAAGAGGCCGCGCGGCCAAAACTGGATGGCACCTGCGGCGAGAAAAATCTCCGGGCGCCGGGGAACCGAACAAAGCTTGTGAGATGACGGCACATGGCGCGCAAGCGGACAGGCACAGGAAGGCCGCAGGGAACGGGACGGGTATGATAGCTGAGACGAACCGCGTGCCGCACGTACGCTTTGCACCAGATATAGTGAGTAAAACTCTTTGTAGCACACAGGTGCTTGTTTGGATCTTATAGATTATAAATTAGTTTTCGTAAAACTGGTTTTACAATGAATTTTAGGAAAACAAGTTTTAATATGTTATTCTGTTAGTACCAGTTCATATATTACTTTGTTTGGATGGAATTAAGAAAAACGAGTTTTTAACTAATACAATGTTTGGTTGAGATCATGACTATACCATCATCTTAGGAAGGCTGAGAAACAAATTCTTGAGCAATGCATGTATGAACTAGCTGACCGACAGCTCGTTCATTGTCTCGTTTATATATGTGTTTGACCCCTTGTTTGCTTATCACCAAGTAAAACATGTGGTATATGCCTCTCGTTTGACCCCTTGCTTGCTTATCACCAAGTTGACGTGACACAAAATATTTGACATGCTATGCAGCGCCGTGCACTTGGATGAAAAAAACATATGACGTTGAGTTGTTAGGAACATGGATACACGAAACTCGTTTTCTGAAAAACATAGAGTCGTTTTCCACAAAACTAGTATTTTCAGTTTTAGCAAAAACCAATTTTTGTTACGTTGGTTTTATCCTCTCCTCCCAAACATGCTTTTAGGTTGTTAGGTGCTTAAATGTGTTTAGCAAAATCTAGATCCAAAAATCATTTTTCTTTGGTATAATCATGTATATGTAATGTGGACACCCCTAGCCCAACACAAGGGGACACCTCACCTCTCCCTCCCCGTCGACCCCCATCTGCCATCTTCGCGGTTGCACTCACCTCCTCCACACAATACCGTTGCCGCCACGGTTCACACCATCGCCTCCGTAGCCTACGCCACCTCCTCAACTCAGGACTATTGAGTTGAAAGGCGGGCAATTCACTTATACTTCAACATCACCCTCTCCCCTCATATGTAAGCTCCCTCAAACATAAGAGGTGGAATATAAGTGTGCTACAATTTTTTTTCTTTAATTGCGTCAACCAGGTCTTGAAATTAAGACCTCTTGACTCTCATACAGTATTGAGTTACATGTACCAACCAATCACCCAAAAGCTTAAGCTGACGAGGAAAAACGGACAATTCACTTATATTTCAATGGGATGCCACTGGGCCTGTCCTCCGCGGTGCCCTCACCTCCACAAGCGCCGTGCGTCCCTCTATGAGCACCTGCTCATTTCACTGAAGCATTGCTCCTCCTTGCCAAAGTGAGGTGCGGCATCAATAAAGTTATGGGAAATGATACCGTGAGGACGCATGATTTTTTAATCTCCCATCGTACGCTTCAGCCCAGCCCCCGGACATTTCTCTCTCGTGATCTGACTTCTTCCTAGCTGGCGTTTGGTAGCAGGTTACATGGGGTCCTTACAACCATGATCGAAAAGAAAGGCAGGCACTCCCTCAAAAAGAGAGAAGAAAAGGAAGTGAAGCATTCTAGTACTGATAGGCTTGGGCCTGTCACGCGAGATCGATTGTGTCGGGCCTCAGGAGATTGTCTCACGTAATGGAGGCCTTGTTCTACTGTGTATCCCTGGCCTATTAGGCCTATTGATCTGCGAGCTCTTGCTGGTTAGCATCGCGACAACCGTGGACACGACGACCTCAGGAGATTTGTGATGTTTGCAACCATTGTCCGGTGATGTTGCAATCGTTATCCGGTAATGTTGCAACCGTTGTCCTAGGATGTTGCAGCCGTTGTCCGAGGATGTTGCAGCCGTTGTCCGGGAATATTGCAGCCGTGTCCGGGAGATGTTGCACGTAGCGGCGTACTTCTTTGCGATGTTGCATCTATATTAAAAAAATGTTGCATCCATAAGAAAAAAATGTTGCATACTGTTCACGGTGATGTTGCAAGATTTTTTCAACGCGTTTTTTTCCCAAATGCTTTTGTTTTTTTGATTTGTGATGTTGCAACTGTTGTCCGGGGATGTTGCAACCATTGTCCTATGATGTTGCAAATATTGTCTATGGATGTTGCAACCGTGTCCAGAGGATGTTGTAACCATTGTCCTAGGATATTGCAACCGTTGTCCGAAGATATTGCAACCGTGTCCGAAGGATGTTGCATGCAGCGGCGTACTTCTGCCCCTTTTTTGCGTGGTGGGCGTTGCGTGCATCCTATCTCCCCTTGTCATCGTCATCTCCACTCAAAAAAAATGATTTGAAAATATCTTGTCCGTACTCATATCATACAAAACCAAACTTTTGTTACACTAAAACTCTCCAAACAAAAAAAAAACAACAACAACCACACCAAACCCCCAAAAAAAACAAAAAATACAACACCCGTGCCATTCTAGTGATCAATAACGCTTTCATAAGACAAGGTTCCGTGAGACCGGTACTGTTTGACATGTGAAAGTTTAATTAGCTTGTATGATGTTGAACTGATGGACAAGGACGAGTCCATAGCTAGCTAGCTGGAGGAGTCATCCCGGCCGTTTCACTAAAAAAAAGAGGGAAGAGAACTTTTCGGATCGTACGGGTGGGAGCTCCCACCCGTACGTCCGATCCCTCGTGCTGCCCTTAAGTTATTGGTCAGATAGAGCAATGAAGGAGATTTTCAAGTGAGCAAAATAGTTGTGTGGATGCATTGAAATAAATTGTCAAGATGAATGATTGAATGGAATTGAGTAATGTTGATTTTTTTCCTCTGTGTGTTGAATCACAGTTGAGGCAATCGAGCAATAGCATAGAATTGACCAAAGAGTTTACATTGCTACGCTTTTGTTGGAGGGGTGAATAGAAGCTCACTCTTTTAACCTCGGTATTCAACTACCTTTTTTCTTCAATAGTTATGAGAAACTACGAAGATTAAGACCTCAAGATCACAGCAGAAGACTGTTGAAACCTAAAATATTGTTTTGTGCAAACGAACCACATAAGCCCCATTGTTAAGCCTTGCATCTATGTAATTTCATTTTCCTAAGACTTACAGAGTACTCTATGTACTCACATGTTACACTCAAAACAAATCTCAGGAGCCTTTAACGATGTCGAGAAGGATTAATACTTCTACACATGTAGCATTGATGAAGGTCATCCAGAGTACTATTATGCGCTCCTCAGTCGAATGTCGGTGGACGATTTAATGGGTCATGTCCAGAGTTTATCTTTTTTTGCACTGCTCGTAAAACTCGAGGTCATGTGACCCTTATTGTAATAAGTGGTCATAAGGCCGGTACTCTATTATTTATTTTTATGTTATGAATCGTGATTCGAACTTGTTATTATCACTGTATCCACTGTGTGCACTAGCTTTGATCTGAGACCGGTATTGATGAGGACATCACCGAGGACCATGCTGACATCATCGAGGACAGTGCCTGTGGAAGGACCAAAGACACAAGCATGAGCACGTCGTTTGGGACAACAGGTAAACTCATTCCTTGGGCAAATTAACTATTTAATTACAGAACAAATGATATTTCCTAATGATAGTTGTTTGCTTGTTTCTACTTTTGAGAGCATCTTCGGAGAAGTCCCTGATAAAGTATGACTAGGTCCCTGGTGCACCCGACCAGCTGCAGATCATATACGACCAGATCTAAAGTGCCCCCGACCAGCTGCAGGCCATATACGTCAAGATATAAAGTTCATCCTACCAGGGCTTGAGTCGGCCAGTTCCTTCAACTAGCCTGCGTCAACCGGGTCCTTCGACCGCCAACCAGATCTTCGTTCTGACCAGGACACAACAAGATTGCTTATGGGAGTCCTACTCCGCCCCGACTAAAGATATTACACAAGAAGTTCTGCTTCGACATGCTTGGAGAGTTCTTGTCAATTTCGACTGCAGAGTCTACTTCAAACCTAACTCAAATATTCTAGTCTATACAAAAAGATAGTTTTAGTTAGTTACGATTTCGGTTATTAGCACCGACCTAAGTCACTATAAATATTTGGGTGCTGCGACACCAATAGATCAGACTTTGATTATTGATTTAGCTATTGCTATTGTAAGGCCTCTCGCCGTAATTGAAGTCTCAACCCAATCATTTAGTTTCGAGTGATTCATCTTCCGTTGTTGATCTTGTGTTTCTCTGGTTTCGCTCCGGTGGTTCTTCGTGAACAGGACTATTATGCTTGACATGGTTGGTAACCGATCAAGGATCGGTGTAGCGATTGCGAGGTTTGCCAGTCTTGACTGGATCTTGGTTAGCCACCCCTTCGCCAACGTCGCAACTCAAGTTATCGGATTTCTCCTACGACGGAAGATCGGGACAAACTTGTATGCACGTATCTTAAGTCGAGGCGTGTATACATCAGGTGTAGAAATACACAGAGAGTTTGGATTCAGAAATCCGATCTCGACACTTCCCTATCAAACGCATAGTGCTGAAAGAGTGGCCAGATGGTATCCCAATCTAAGGCATCCAAATATCCAATGGCACATGAGGTAGTGTTCCTAGCACACTTGCTACTGTTTTGATTTGAGTTGTCATCAGGAGTTCAGGACAATGCTTCCGTTTGCCCCTACCCTGAACACAGGCTGAAGATTGTCCCATACTGGGCAGATATCACTCCATACATCATCCAGGACAATCAGGAACTTCCTGTTTTCAAGGACATGAATAAGTCGATCTTGAAGCAAACCCAAGCTCATTTCAGGACGAATATTTTCCCCTGCCAAGAAGTATGCGATCATCTCACGCAATATCCTTTTGCCATCAGAATTTTCAGGCACATGCACCCATGCTCTCGATGGAAAGTGCCCCATCACCCTTTCATCATTTCTTTTAGCAATGGCTGTTTTACCTATGCCGCTTATGCCAACTATCGCAAGAACACCATAGGTCCAGTTATTTCTACAACTTTGTGCACCTGTCTCAATAGACTGCAGTTGATGTGCCCAAGGATCTAAAACCCGTTTCTGGTGGAAATCCGTGAGCCGCCAAAAAAAAAAAACCGACCGATTCATCGGATTTCGGAAAAAAATCCAGATAAAGTTCGCTTGAATTTGCTTAAAAACCAGTCGAAATTCAAAAATTAAAATTTGAATTTGCTAAACCAGAAAAAACCGGCCTATTTTTCCATTCACAGTCCCCACTGGTAAGCCCGGTTATCGCCGGCGGTAACCGGCCAATTTTTTTTCCCTGGATGTGCCTTCACCTTTGTACTAGATTCAGTTTTGAGTAAAGTCCATTACCGGTCCTTAAACTTTTTATGCTGTGTCATTCCGGTTCATAGACTTTCAAAGTGTGTCATCCCGGTCTCTAAACACTGTTTGGGTCTCAAACATAGCCCTCTTGCTTAGGCACAGTAATGACACACTTTGAAAGTCTATGGACCGGGATGACACAGCATAAAAAGTTTAAGGACTAATTTGAGATCCAAACAGTGTTTAGGGACCGGGATGATACACTTTGAAAGTCTATGGACCGGGATGACACAGCATAAAAAGTTTAAGGACCGGTAATGAACTTTACTCTTCAGTTTTCTCAGAAGTTTATCCAGCCTGGATACATCCTTGACCCCTGGGGCTATTAGATTTTCGTTTGTCAAACTTAAACTTGAATGTGTTTGCTTAGATCTTGTCAATATTAGGAAAAACATCAAGACTCCAACTTCTGCTGTTTTTCTTTAACGAGAACTGCTGCTGCTATTGGTTTCTCCTCCCATCTGAAGGACAGAATGTCCGGATGGTTTGTACAGAAGTATCATATCCAGTAGTAAGTCAGATTCTTTGTCCCGGCCAAATATGATCTCTGGTACATGGGACTTGTTTCTCTTTTCTCAGTGCATGTGCTAGTTGTGCCACCAGACTCATAAAAGTGTCGTCCGAAGAATTCTAAATCCTTCGTTACAAACATCATATACTTCACGAACGGCACTTCTAATCTGTCTGGAGCTCTTTTACAGTACACTCAATTTAATACGGGTTATTTATTCTTTAAGATCCAATAGTTCAGATCAGTTAGGATTCAGTTATACTACACCTGGTAGTATGAGTAGTAGAATCCCGTGGGGTAAAATTGTAATTGCCCTTGTGGAGATCATATGGCAGAAGAGTAATATTTTCAATTTTAGTTGAAAAAATCCATAATACCCTCACAAAAAATTATAAATATAAAGAAACGTATATTATGCACCTAACAAATCGATGATTAAATTTAATTTATATTACCACCATAATCTATGTATTACCGGTAGGATATACCATAAGATTTCTCTACTCTGGATGTTCTGAATCATTACAAACGTCGTCGGCTTGGAGAATATCCTTTCGTCCTGTTGAGGGCATCCTTCACACGTTTGGACCATGCGAGCACGTGTGGCTGATGGCCATCGTCTACAGCTGCACCACATGTACCATCCGCTTCCGATCGTGCAACACGACAGTACCATCCTCACCCCCCCCCCCCTCTCTCGACCGTAGTCTTTGGTGATTTCGGAGCGTGCGACGTCCAGCAACGTGCCGATCAGATAGCTGAGATAGGACGCGAACCACCCAGCTCCGATCCCGCCATCGGATGATCGGAGGGGACGACAAGCGAATTTAGTGCAGAGGCGGTGCGCTACGCGGTTGTCCCTTCCGTTCCCCTTTCCCTCTTGTCTGGACTATGGAGTTGCAGCCTGGATCTAATGGGTTCTTCATTCAGCATTACCTCCCCAATGAGAAGACTAGAAAACTGGCCATTGAGACGTTGACGAGTGAGTCTAACCATATATTGGTGGATGACAATATGACATCTGAATATCTGACAACTTCAAACATATCAGCCAGTATTCTTCGAATTGAAAGAGGGGTTTTATCACGTTTCAATGTACGAGTTGTGAAGGCCTCACCTGAATACTGCATCAGCCATTGCTCCGGTCCCCGTGGCACAGGAAGGAGTCAGGACTACCGAAGAGGACACCGCGGCCGGTTGGATGGGCTCCGAGCACGGAGCAGCGTAGGCAGGCCTGGGCCTTTCTCGGCGAGTGGCTGCATTCGAGCGGGCCGAGTACGTGGACGCGCCCGCCGTCCGTGACTGCGAGCACTCCACGTCCTTTTTTTCCTCCGGCCACGTGAGGCGGAGCAATAGGATAGCCGTCACGCTGGCATTGCGTGCAATCGTATCACGCTTTCACTTGGTTCAGGAAGGCAAGTCAGGAGGGTCGATCCATTACCCTGCCATTCGGTAGTGGGACATGGGGCCAAAACGGATCGACCCGCCCCGCCCCCTTCCCAAATATCCCTCGTACTAGCGAAACCCACAACATGCATATGGTGCCGTGAATGTAGCCATGAGATTTGAGCACCAACCTAACCATAACCAAGCCAAATCATATGAACTAGGTCAACAATTTCTGGTTCCCTAGTGACTCGATCTCAAATAAACAAAAATCGCATAATGCAACGATCAGATCAGATAACACACAGTGCTAGACTGCTAATACGCCGATCGATCGTGGTGATGTAACTTCACCGGATCTACCGATATGGATGAGGACCAAGCCGTAGCTCAGTTGGCAAGCATGCCGTAAAAAAATTCGGTTGAAGAGCACACGCTTCGTAGCGTCTGCGCGATCTCCGCTCTAGATACATGTGTTAAGAGCGTATGTGTGTAGGTGTTCGTGTGGTGTATGTCTGCGCGTCCGTACTCTCTCAAAAAAGGATCTACCAATATGGCAGCCGTAAACCCGGTGCCAATGGGATGGCTCTACGTGCGTACTTTCTGTACCGCGGTGTGCTTATTATTGTCATGCACCCACCGAGACAGTGATTTCACCGAGTATCCGCGTGCTGCATGGACCTAAACGGGGAAATCGTGCACGAAACAACGCAGAGAACGTTGAGCGCCCCGCGCCGTCGATGATCGAGTGGTGGTGAAAAACCCGCGCGCGCGCGCACACAAGCAAGGCGAGAAAAATCTCCGGGCGCCTGGGAAGCGAACGAAGCTTGTAAAGTGACAGCACATGGGGCGGAACGCGGACAGGCAGACACAGCGGAGAACGAGCCAGTAGACGACGCGCGCCTGGACGGGACGGGACGGCCGGGTAGGTGAGACGAACCTCGCATGCTTGCTGTGTACATCGATTGATCGCTGATTGGTAGATAGGTCGGCAACGCTCTGAGTTGTGTGGCAGTCTACATCACTACATGCACATTAAGCCAGTGGTAAAAATATGCAAACGTATTACCGTGTTTCCAGGAAACAGGAGTATTAGAATTTACATGTTTGAGCTCGTGGAAATTAACGGAGTTTTGATATTTGACCAGAGAGGTGGCTCTTGCAAGGGAGTTATTAAACCTGACATAAATATTACTCAGCTATTTAGGAAAAAGAAAACAAGTGCGACATCCCTCTATCACGACTGCACAAGTGATTTTGGACGTACGCTAAGCCCTGACATGACACATTCCACTGTAACCCTCTGGGAGGCGTAGGGCCGTTCCTAAGGGAGGACCGATCGGGGTGACCGCTCAAGGCCCACCAGAGTCAAGGACCTCTGATCTAGATACATTATACTACATATACGTATATGTATAATTGTATATCTTATATATACTCTATTGCTCTGCAGGATTATATAACTACTAACTAGATTGAGGTTGAGAGTGTAGGGATGGGTATCCTGATACATCTCTTTTATCTGAATTAAGAGTGCTGCAAATGACTTTGTCATGTGACAATGTCTGCTATTGAGATTTTTTTTAGTTTGTTAGAGATGTAGATTGTTATCCAAATGTTTCAATTGCTTATCGAATCTTATTTATTGTACCTGTGACTGTAGCATCAACTGAAAGAAGCTTTTCAAAGTTGAAGTTATTAAAAAAACTATTTGAGGCCATCAATATCACAAGAAAGGTTGAATGGTTTGGCCACTTTATGTATTGAAAAGGATATGTTAGATCACATTAACGTGGATACTATTATCAATGACTTTGCATCTAGAAATGTTAGAAGAAATTATTTTCTATGAGTAGTTTGTATCTTTTTGATGTATTGAATAGTTTTGCAGTTGATATAAAAGTAGCATTATTTGTTTATGTTAGAATAAAGGGTCTTCTATTTTGTCTCGCCCCAGGGTCTTCAAAATGCCAGGAACGGCCCTGCTGGGAGCTTGCCTTGTTGATGCGATCGCCGATTCACCATTCATGGAAGCCAAAGCAAGCAAGAATAGATCGATCGATTGATCAAATTGCCAGCTAGACCAACAGCACTCCCTCTGTCCCTTTCCCTCCTGAAACCGATCGCCGATCTCGCTGACAAAGATCGTGGAAAAAACAGCAACGGAGAAAAATGAAGAATCTCGTCTCCTGTGGGCCGGTCATAACGATTTCTCGGGTGCAAAGTGCAGAATCAACTGGGAAACCGTGTGTCGTCCAACCCAACTGGACGATTTAAGCATCCTTAGTCTACCGCAATTCTCCTCAGCAATCAGATTGCGCTGGCTCTGGTAAGAACGAAAGAACCCAACAAAACCCTGGGTCGGCATGGAAATCCCTTGTCACGACTCGGATCGAAATCTTTTTGCGGCAGCAACAAGGATCTCCTTTGGGGATGGTTTTCAGTATGGT
Organism: Phyllostachys edulis; assembly: GCA_036346405.1. Taxonomy (NCBI): domain Eukaryota; kingdom Viridiplantae; phylum Streptophyta; class Magnoliopsida; order Poales; family Poaceae; genus Phyllostachys; species Phyllostachys edulis. Next base: position 44,276,663 of record CM070557.1, on the reverse strand, counting down.
TATTTGGATAGGCCCCCAAAGACATAGCCCCCAAGATTTTTGCATCTTCAATTCGCAAAAAACAGACTGTGTTCTCGGCCTTCCAAAATGGACGGTACGTGCAGGATATCAACCTCATGACAGGATTCTCAGTCTTACACATCGAACAATTCGTACGACTGTGGACCAAAATCAACTAAATCCAACTGACTCAAAGCACTCCTGACGAGATTTCTTCGAAACCAAATCCTCTATTAATATAACGGACAATCCTCTGCCGGTTTCATTAAAAGAAAGAAAAAAAAAATGAAGAATCTCCCTCGCGCGCGCGGAGAACGCAACAAGGCCCGGGCATCGCAAGAACGGTAGGAAACGCGCGCGGCACCAGCGCACGGTACAAACCGTGCGAGCCGCGACATCGCACGGCTGCCCACGCGCGGGCCCCCGGGAGCTCTCGGCCGCTAAACCCGTATCGCGCCCCGTACACTGCACCCGTCACGCTGGGGCGGGCCCACAGGATGCGTGCCAACGGTCACGAGGCCGGGAGGAGGACGGCCTGGTGGGCCCACCTCCGATACACCGGACAGGACGGGACGGGACGCGTGCAGCGAACTACGAGGGTGACATGCGGGCAGCCGGGCAGGCCCTCGTCGTTCGTTCGGTCAGTCGGTCGGGCAGGCCGTCCGTCCGACGACGGAGCGTGCGCGACGCGCGAGAACAGAAGAGAGCGGCGGCTGGAACGTCGAGTTCGGGGAACCGGGGGCTCGCCGCGAAGTTTCGTCCGGTTTGCCAGCAGCTAGAGCTAAGCAGGCAGCGTTCTGGTTTTGGTCGTTTTCCCTGTACCGACGAGCTCTGAGGATCCCAAGTTGACAAGTCTGAGCAATACGCGAGTGTTAGGAGGGTTTTGTACCCTTGTTGGTGCGTCCTTTTCCTTTGAACATGCCGTGTACCTGGAGTTTTTTTTTGTTTTATATTCTAAAAGTATTTCTCATTTTGTTTTTTATTTAAATGGTGGACATTACCTATTTACTCTTTTGTGAACATGACAAAAGTTTTCAAACATTCTTAATTGAAACGGTTAAAATAGCTGACTGGTAGCATTTCTCGGGACAAAAGGGTCATGGTTATGTTAATTTAGCGTATTTACTCTTTTGTGAAGATGACAAAAGTTTCCAAACACTCTTACTTGAAACGGTTAAAACGGCTGATTGGAAGCATTTATCGGGACAAAAGGGTCATGGTTATGTTAATTTAGCGTATACACTAGAATAAAATGAGCTATAGCTTACAAAGGTGCAGTGTACTGTGCTTTTGTTATGTTTTAAATAGATGTGCTTTTACTCCTGGAAATTTTGAAGTCCACGGTGTAAGAGATATTTGCGAAATAAAAGTCTAATGCATGCTTGGAATTGAGAAACAACTCATTTGGCTGCTACAGTGAAAGCTCCTGAGGCTGCGGTCAAATTAAGGCCCCTGTTGTATTTCTTAGATGGTCTGGAAACTGACTTCGAATATAACAAGTTTGTTGCTATCGCTACGCGAATTCTCTCATCAATTTTAAACGTGTAAAGTATGTGGTATTAGTATTACAAGTTCACACTTGTTGCAAGTCATAGTCAGCATCAAAAACACGTGTAAGATCGAGGATGACCGACTAAAAGATGGTGAATAGAATGTTTCTAAAATTCTTTCGATTTACTATTAAATTTACCTAGAATGCCTTAACAAAGAAACCTAGCACATTTCAAAGAATAAATTCTATGCTATTTAAGACAACATCAAAGCTATGTCTATACCAAATACAATCTTAGGCAAGCAATTCTACACAATTAAATTTGCTAGGAAAGTAAATACGGAATAAGTAAAGACAAGAGATAAACCATAATGAAGGCAAACGATGTTTTCCCGTGGTATCGAAGACTTGCCGGTCTTCACAAGTTCACATTGAGGTAAGTCCAAACGAATTGGACCAGCTCCACGAATTAAGCCTTAACCACCTCGATTCCACTAGTATTGTTCTTCCTCCACTTCGGAGTTGGTGAGCATCAACCAATCACAACCGTTGCCGGGCCTTTTCACAATCTTTTTGAAGAGATCACCGCACAAACTTCCTTCAAAGCCGTCTAGGTGTTGGCAAGTACCAAGAGTAATAAACCACAGTGTTTGCTTGAGGAATATCAACAAGATTAACTAATGATGCCATGCACTTGAATGCTCTCAACTACCTCAAAATTTGAATTATGATCGAATGGGTAGTAGAGAGTGCACTAGAGGATCAAATGTATTCAATGAGATTCAATATGCTCAAAGGTTCTGAACTTGATGCAGTTGGGGAGGGGGGGGGTATTTATAGCCTCCATTATGGCCTTGGGCATGCTGGGCGACTTGCGCAGGTATGAGGTACGATGGCAATCGGGCAGCGCCGCGTGGCGCGAGCCTATGTGCAGTGCGGCAGTCAGCAATCAAGCAAGCAAGCAGCGCGCGGTCGGATAGACAGACGGCAACGTCCCATTAGAACTCCTAAGTTTTAGTCCATGGTCCGCCATTGCGGCTAAGTGCACAGAACTACAAATGAATTGATTAAGAAATAAGAATTAGACCCATATGAACGTGCGAAATTTGAAAGATGTGGCTGTATTTAATATTTCAAAGTGATATTTTTATTTCATAATAGGAGAAAAAAAATGTGCTAAAATTGCAATTTATACCGTAACACTAAGTATTGCACTAGTTTGTATTATATGAAAGCGTACATCAATAGCTAGTACATCATGTTATTCACATTTTTCATAGTACTAAAATTGTGTATTCCTGGTGAGATTGGCACATAAATATGATTTAGGTTTTACAATACTTCTTCGTGGGTCGTGACTGCGATTGCAATGCCATGAGCGCACGACATGATAGTGCCAAATCATTATTTACTAATTAAGTACTCGTGTGTTGCTATAAAACATCTTATAAATGTAATCATTTATCAATTAAGTAGATATAATATATCTCAATTTGTCAAGACACGCGGAGCAGAGCAGAAGAGCAGGGGCGTAGAGGAGGAAGTGAGGTCCATCCAAATCTGGCCGATGGAAGCGGTGACCGGCGACAGGGCGGAGGCGCGCGTAGCAGAGCAAAAGAGCGGGGGTGGAGGCGAGGGCGGAGAGGAGGAGGAAGCGCAGGTGGCGTCGCAGGCGATGCCGGGAGAGGAGGAGCAGGGAGCGCACGATGCAAGGAGATAGTTTGCTGACAACATGACCCACATGTCAGTAGAGAGGGACAGGGGTAGGAGGGTGGGGAGAACGGACGATCATCAACTTCAGTTTTTAAGTAGTAGAGAGAAAAACACTAGATACTCACATTATAGATTTTTTTTTTAAAAAAAAGACAAATGCCATTATACAACTACAAAACCAACATAATACACACATAAACCACAAACTCTAGTTCAATTTTTTTTTTTTTGTAAAACTCTATAGAAGGGGGAAATACAAGAATAAAACAAAAATAAGAACAACCACATATGGTTCGGAAAAAAATATAGAACAAGAAAATTCAAATGGAGACAAAACAAACTTGAGAAACTAGAAAAAAGACTCAGGGTGAAAAGATCTCAGCAAGAACGGTACAAACCATACTTGTCAATACCATTTCGGAGGCCATACCAGTTTGACTCTTAGAATAGTACATTTCGATATTTAAGTATATATATGTTTAATTGTATGCACACTAAATTTCACTCGTAATATTACACCAAATACATAGTAGTAGGATCAAATATAATATATACTCCAATGAGTTCAATAGACAATATTTTCAATTTCAACGGTATGCCCAACATTGTCTGATATCAAAGCCGGTATGACTGGTATCGAAACGGTATGGCTGGTATTGACCGATATTGAGGCCAGTATAGAACGTATGGCTACTCTGTACTGTTTTAGGTGACAGAATATTACATACCAGTCGGTACCAGAATGGTCAATGGTGGACGCACCACTGGTGTGCGCAGGGGCGTGCACACCAGCTCTAGCCACCGCGCCCCTGGAAACCCCCCCTGTTGGTGATATGCCCTAGAGGCAATCATAGAGATGATTATATCACGTCTATGTTTATGAGTTATTGAATAAATGTTATTCTGTTCCTTGAATGAATCATTGGTTATAAAGATTAACAAGTATGTGACTTGTTGGTGAAACTCTTTAACTTACATGATATCGTTCTAAATGTATCCCTGGTAGGATGTCACTGGTCGGAACACCAGTGACTCTACGAACAGCACATGTATTGATTGATGACCATGTTTCTCCGGTCATGGATATAGGGATATCAAATCAATAATGTGAGCACATGTTGGGGAACATGGTGTTGGATTGATCCATCTTGAGACACTATTGAGATTGTTGTGATTATATTTGTTATTAGTTGGTCTCAAGCAATGATGATGTATAATCCTTAGACCTGAGATCAGCATGGTTCCCTACATGTGTAATAGCACTCTTAGGGGTTGCCAAACGCTACTCGTAACTGGGTAGTTATAAAGGTAGCTTTCAGGTATGTTATGAAAGATGCGGAGGGATATGACTGGTCGAATATGGGATTTGCCCCTCCTAACATAACAGGAGAGATGTCTCTGGGCCCCTCGAAGTGATCGGATAAAGAAAGTGCATGGCCATGCCACTGGTGGTCGAAGAGTTCGACCACATAAAGTTATCCGATACTCGATCGAGAAAGTATTGAACGGTCTATGGATGACACAATATCTCATCTGGAGTTCAACCAGACATCATGAGGCAAAGGGAGAATACACGAGTAGGTCGCTTAGTTCGATCAGTTGCGGACTAGTTGTATGGAGATACAAGCTGGTCGTAGACTAGTCAAACGTAATCACAGAGTGGTCGTAACCTGGTCGTAAGGAGTTACGAACTGATCGTGACCAAATACGAACTAGTCGTATAGAGATAGGACTTGGTCGTAAGTGATTAGGACCTGGTCATAGATCATATTGCATTAAGATTCGTCTGATATAATTTATGTGTATCCAGTAATCGTTATGTCCTGTTAGGAACCGCTAACGACTCATGATCGGAAAAGGTTTCTGAGTCACAACCGACTACACATAAACCTAATGGGTCACACACTTAACAGGTTGGAACAAAACGTGTTCAGATAGGATCCGTCATAGGCACCATATAAGGAGATGCTTGAGGCTATTGGGAAGAAGAGATTGATGTGAGTTGTTCCACCCAAACCCTAGCCGCCATCTTCCTGAGAGCTCTACTGTACGACTTAGTGCTAGCACACCGGCGTACGGTTGTTCCTTCCCTGGACGTGTGGATACAATAGAGGTGCTACTGCGGTTGCTGTTGCGCTTGAGGACGATTCGCGATCTTCACAAGGAACTATTGAGTTTGCTGGAGGAGACGAGAGGAGACGATTGACTCGCGAGGACGCTGGTCGATCAACTACGACCACTCCATCGATGTGCTCTACGTTAGACCAGGCTACTCCAACTCTTCTTCTGCTGCTCTGCGCGTCTAGTGGTAACAATCTGTGATCATCTTCTTGCTTGGCTTCCTGGTTTTTGTGGTAGAATTTTTGAATTGTTGCTATTGTAGCCTACCTGAATCCCTTCACACCCCCCCCCCCAGCTACCATGTCCTCCGCCGGGTCCCCATCCAGCTGGCGGTGGCGCAAGCAAGAACCAAGAAGGCAAGAAGGAAGAAAGGGAGTAGCAGGCGCCATGAAATGAAGGAAAGAAGGAGCAGTGAAGCTTTGAAGAAGGAAGAACTCTGAAAGATAGGAAGCAACTCAAGCAAGGTTATTTGGGCCGTTTGGGCCATATTCTTTCCATAATCTAATATCATGGGGCCCATTTTCGCACCCCCAAATCCCTAATTCCCCACTCCCCAAATCCTCATTCCTCATCCCCACTCCCCAAATCCCTAATTCTATCCCCATTCGGAGGCTCACAAGACAACTCACCTGGCGGTTGTAATCCCACGACGGCCGACGGCACGGCAATGACGGCAAGGGCGGCAGTGGGGGCCGATCAAGGCGGCGTGGCGGGATGACTAGGGGTCGGTCGTGGGCTAGCGTGAGGGGCGAGTCTTGGTGCGCCTAGCCGCCTAGGCGATTAGAGGCGACAGGCAAGTCAGGACCTGGGTCATGAAGCACAAAGGCACGGGCGCATTGTCATTGGGCACTCGGGCATACGCAGCCAATAGGCGAGGGCGACGGGGCGAGTGAGGAAGGAGCGTGAGGATTGAGGAAGGAGTGTAAGGAATAGAGGAAGAGAAAGTTGCGTGAGGTTGAAGGAGGTAGGAGGCTGTGAGCCGTGAGGAGCTTTGAGCGGTTGAGCCTTTGAGGACTGAGACACTGAGATCTGAGGAGACAAGGTCACAAAGGAGCTGAGCTGGCGAGGTAAATTTAATTACTAGCTAGCTTGTGTGTTCACCTTACTTCACGTGCATATGTGGTCAAGTTGAAACCTTAACTTGAGTAGGATCAATACTCGGCGACAGTGAGTCACTAATTTAAATACTTAGAAACTTAAAAATTGAAATGTTGAGGTGATGTTGTGAACATGTGATGTTGTTGGACCTAGTAGTACCTATAGCTTTTGTAGGCAAGTATGTGAGGATTTTAATAATTAAAGATTAATAAGTGTGTCACGTAAATTAGATGCTCGTGGTAAGGCAGACGAAATTGCATATAAAATTCGTCTAACTGCTTCTCTAGATTGTGCAAGATTTCTTCTAATGCAAGGTGAAGCTTTCCGTGGACATGATGAATATGCTACTTCCATCAACAAGGAAAATTTTAAAGAGTTGGTGGAGTGGTATAAAGATAAGAAGGAAGAAGTGAAGAAGGCATTTGATATAGCTCCTAGGCATTGTACCATGACTTCTCCATATATTCAAAAAGACCTTGCAAAAGCTTGTGCAAAATAGGTCACTCAGGTGATTATGGGTGAGATTGGAGATAAGAATTTTTTCAGTGCTTATTGTTGAATCCCGAGATGTATCAATAAAGGAACAAATGACTGTGATTGTGAGGTTAGTAGTTGGTTTAATATTTTTAATCGTACTATTTATGCATTGTGTGTCCTAACTTGTATATCTTGTAACATGCAGATTTGTTAACAACCAAAAGAAGGTCATGAAAAGGTTTCTTGAGCTTGTACATGTCAAAGAGTGTACTTCTGTTACATTAAATGGTGCATTGCTTGGTGTGTTTGTAGGACATGATTTATCTCTTTCGAGGCTTCGCGGGTAAGGATATGATGAAGCTTTAAATATGATAGTAGAATTTAATGGATTGTAAAGACAGATTCGAGATGAAAATCCGTATGCTTTCTATGTCCATTGCTTTGCCTATCAGTTGCAATTAACAGTTGTCACTAGCTCGATTAGTGTCAAAGCTATTGCTGATTTGTAATTAATCATAATTTTCTGATTGTCTCGCTAATTTAGCTACTTTTGTTCCACAAATTGCTACTCGCACGTATTGATGGGCATTCGGACTATTATGTTCATTAACCATGTACTATATTAAGTTTTTTTTTACATTCACGCTGTGTCTTTTGTTTATGTATGTATAAATTTGGATTGCATTAGATATTCAAATGTATTATATATGTTTGGTACGATTTTATCATATTAGCTTTCTTTCATAAGCACTCCCTTATCGTTTTGTCTTCTGTTTATTTATGTACAAATTCGAATTGTATTAGATATTCAAATGTATTATGTGTTTTTAATATAATTTTAATCATGTTAGCTTTCTTCTTTGATACAAACCGACTCCCGTCTTTGCGCGCTCTCTATAAATACCTTCCTCCCCACCTGCCCTACGCCATCGCACACCACATAGCCGCCGCAGGCGCATACAACGCCCAGGAAGTACAAAACTCAAAGAAATCAACAAGCCACCCTTCCCGCCGCCAAAATGCTGACCGCCGCCGCCTCCGTCAAGCTCTCCCCGGCCACGGCTGCGGCCGCCGCCACGTCCAAACTGACCTTCAAGCCCCAACACCTCCCTCCCCTCCCCACCGCCGGCCCCGGCCCTCTCCTCTCCGCGCGCCCGTTGTACCGGCAGGAGCCGTTCTTGGCGGCGGGTCGCAGCGACCGCGCAGTCGCTTCCCCGGCGCCGCCGGCCGCCACCGCGGACGGCGCCCAGCCTGTGGAGACGGCTGCCCCCGCGGAGACCGAGAGGCGCGCCAAGATCGGGGTCTACTTCGCCACGTGGTGGGCGCTGAACGTGATCTTCAACATCTACAACAAGAAGGTGCTCAACGCGTTCCCCTACCCGTGGCTCACGTCGACGCTGTCGCTCGCCGCCGGCTCCGCCATCATGCTCGCGTCCTGGGCCACCAGGATCGCCGAGGCGCCCAAGACGGACCTCGATTTCTGGAAGGCCCTGTCTCCGGTGAGTAGCCCTTCACAATGCGATTGTATCTTGGCCCTGTAACCTGTTCTTACGAGTCTCGCCGTGTTCCTGATGTGCTGATGCCTGGGTTGGAATTGTTTTGTGGCGGCCGAGCAGGTGGCGATCGCGCACACGATCGGGCACGTGGCGGCGACGGTGAGCATGGCGAAGGTGGCCGTGTCGTTCACGCACATCATCAAGAGCGGGGAGCCGGCATTCAGCGTGCTCGTCTCGAGGTTCCTCCTCGGCGAGCACTTCCCAGCGCCCGTGTACTTCTCCCTCCTCCCGATCATCGGTGGATGCGCCCTCGCCGCGGTTACCGAGCTCAATTTCAACATGACCGGTGAGCAATCTGCAGATTTCCATTTTGCTGAATCTTGGAGATACCTCTAGCAGATACATGAGAAATATCATAAGTGATTGTATCATCACTTTTGGTGCAATAGATATTTAGATATATATATATATTAAATAATTCTGAAGAACCTTAATTGTCCACTAATTCTGAGGTCCATAACTTAGCATTTTTGAACCCCCAAAAAACATTATGTTTGAAGTCAAAATTGGACAATCTAACACTCTTGGATATGGTTTTACTGTCAATCAAGAAAAGTATGTGATTTGTGTGATAGATTTGACTCATCGTAGTTGCAATTGGAAACTTAGACAGGCACTCTGATTAACCTGTTTTGGTGAAATGCTCATGCTGTTTTGTTCAATTCACTGTAGGATTCATGGGGGCAATGATCTCAAACCTCGCATTCGTCTTCCGGAACATATTCTCGAAGAAGGGGATGAAGGGCAAGTCGGTCAGCGGGATGAACTACTACGCCTGCCTCTCCATGCTCTCCCTGGTGATCCTCCTCCCTTTCGCCATCGCCATGGAGGGCCCCAAGGTGTGGGCTGCAGGCTGGCAGAAAGCAGTCGCCGAGATCGGTCCCAACTTCGTCTGGTGAGCTCACATGCTTCTTGTACTACTTAGCATTTCACTTCACAACCATCATATCAGTTGAGTCTTTTTGGTATTAATTGGCAATTCCATCCAAGTGCTTAATGTATGTTTTTAGAAACAGTAGCATGCAACAGTTATACTTCAGCAATGTCACAACCTTCATGGAATCACTTAAGTTCTACTATTGATCTGTCAAAAAGGATCTATAAAAGAATTGTTGCATCATTAGCATTGCCTCCTAAGCAGCAATTTCTTCTGTAGGGACTAGGGACACAACATGGTAGTGAGATAGACACATATTCTCTGGTTTGCAATCTTTACTTCATTCAGAGATAGGGGGGGAAAATCAAGATTTTGATATTTTCCGTGATAATTCAGTTGATTGATGTGGCTAAGAGTTTCTCTGTGGTTGTAGGTGGGTGGCGGCGCAAAGTGTGTTCTACCACCTGTACAACCAAGTGTCCTACATGTCGTTGGATGAGATCTCGCCGCTGACATTCAGCGTCGGCAACACCATGAAGCGGATCTCCGTCATTGTCTCCTCCATCATAATCTTCCACACGCCGGTCCAGCCCATCAACGCGCTCGGCGCAGCCATCGCCATTCTCGGAACTTTCATCTACTCCCAGGTAACCAATCTCACACGTTTCTTTTACATCAGCACACTTCGACTTAGCAAGGAGCCAATTCACCACTGAAACTTAACGAAATCACTCGTATTGCAGGCAAAGCAGTAACGTTCTAGGCATGGAAATGATACCATTTCACCGCAATTCGACTCGGCGCTCGCACAAAACATGCTATGAGCATATCTAAGGACCCCTTGCAATATATTAGATCTTTTTTGTTCGTTTTCATTTCTTTTCTAGGTTTAGCTGCCAGTGTTTCTGAATTCATCGTTTCTTCTACTATGACTATGACCGTGATGATGATGTAGAGAGGTGAATCCATCTAAATAAAGTTGCCAGATTTTTGCTTGACCCTTGCACGGTTGCTTCCAATTCTCGTGGTCCAAAACAAACGCGTGATTCAGAATGCATCGGGGGTGGCTACTACCGTTCGATTTGTCATGTTTCACAGGGCGATCGAGGAGCAGCAGACGTGCGTGCTCGCTCCGGTCTGGTAGCCCAGCTTGTTTTCTTGCTGGTGAATGGTGATGGATACAGGGCATGGCCTCAAATGAACACTCCCAGTGGCGTTCTGCAATTTGCTCGCCGAGATCTCTGAGATGGATTCAGCGTTGGAGCTTAGCTCATTTGCTGTGTGCCCCTTGTTGCCTTGTTCTTTGGAGCTTCTGCTCGGTCCCCGGCTCAGGCAGGCTTTGCTGGGAATACTAGAATTTGGAGGCAGCATATACCCCCCAATGACATCTGTTCTTGATTCAAGAACAGCTTTTTAGGGCCCAAAAGGCCGTTGGTTTTAGTATCCAATTCAGACGTTTCTTTCATGCTTTTTGGGAACATCACTGAGATGGTACTCCTTTGATGTCGTCCACTTGTGGATGTAGCTGCATCTTGAAATCCGAACACTACGACTCAAGTTGAACTAAGCTGCATTTCAGTAGGAATGCAAGATGTCAGGATTTAGTCATGGAGGATATCAGCCATTCTTAGTACTAACTTCCTGGATGATTAGGGACTATCAGCCTTTTTTTTAACAAAATTACTATTATGGTTCTGAAAAGGTGAACAAATGACAACTGTTTTGTATCAAAACTACTTTCTACAATCAAACAGAACCCACCACTGCCCATACAAAGTACATACATTCATGTTTGTAAAACAGCCAAGACTTCGAAGGACATGGCTTCAATTCAGAGGTGTCTTTCAGCAGAGATCTAAGTTATATTCTCATTCTTATATTGTGACAATCAGAGAGACGCCAAATGCTGCAGCAGTTTCTTTTCAACATCAATCCTACAGTTATCATGCATGATTCGAATGCTACAGCACTTCGGCTGCAACGCGCAAGTAATACAGCGTGCTAATCCGAATCATACGAGCGTATAGTCTATAATCTGTGCATCCATCCAACGAAACAACTAACAATGTAACCACGCAGAGGAAATAGTCACTAATCAGTGGTACTGGGCATAAGATCAGCAGCAATGGTTGACTGAAAATCTGAAATCAAACAAGCATCATATGGATTCCACGAAGATTCAAGCTACAAAACTTCAATTAGCCAAAAGTCGACCCTTCTCAAGTAAATGTCTGACATTGAAATTTCAATACACGACAAGGTCTGCTTTAATTAAGCTTCTAAGAACATTGAAATTGGAAGACAGGTTTTAAGCACTGTAGACACCACAATTTCAGCATCCAGATAGGTGACAGGCAATTTAGAAAAGAGATGTTCCCTTGCCCTTCTTGTCTCCGCCAATCTCAAAATGCTTGCACCTCTGCACAGAGGAATTAGAACGAGTGAGCAACTAACACAGAAAGAAAACCATACTTAATTCAATAGCATGTTCAGCTCAAGAGAAACGAAATAATACCTTGATGGCGCGCTGGGAGTAGTGCTTGCAGCTTTGGCACTGCAGCTTCAGCACAATCTTCTTGGTGGTTTTTGCCTGAAAATTGCAACCATTTGTCATAATAAGAATATGTATAGCAGCCGAATTTCACAATCATTAGCATTACACAATTGTATTTATAACGAGTGTTTACACTGAACAGACACAAGTAGATAGCACTGAATTGATAGACCAATCAGACAATCACATAACAACTATGTTGCATTGATAGATCAGTCGGCCAGTCACATCAATTGTGTTGCATTGATAGATCAATCAATCACACATCAAGTTAGTTGAAATACCTTCTTGTGGAAAACAGGCTTGGTCTGACCACCATATCCTGACTGCTTCCGGTCATAACGGCGCTTTCCCTGGGCAGACAGGCTATCTTTACCCTTCTTGTACTGAGTAACCTTGTGAAGAGTGTGCTTCTTGCACTCCTTGTTCTTGCAGTAGGTCTTCTTGGTCTTCGGAACGTTCACCTATATATAATTTGCAACAAATACCACAATAGTTAAAAAAAATCATTTGTTGGAAAGTAGACAGCAGGTTCAAATGACAAATGTTAAGCAGCAGAAAAAAAACATATTGCTCTATAAATAAGTTTAACAAAAGCTCCAAAAATACTCTGAAAACTTTATGTTCAAATTTCAATTGGGCCCTCAGAAAATATGCTTATGTTTTGTCATCATAAGAACAATCAGGTCTCAAAGATTCCATGCCATCATAGGACCCCCATAATTCAAAATCAAACTGGAATATGAAGCACAACAAAATGATATCGGCAACTCATTAAGACGAAATTCCCCTCATATCATTCATGGGAAATAATGAAAAAGTAGAAGCAAAAGAATTAATAACACATGGTTATCTGCTCAAAGCAAAACATGCAAACAAAGGATCTGACATCAGTACAAATTACTACTAGCTCCCTAGTTTACGCCAAGTTAATTACATCAGAAGGTATTCTATAGAGCCCCGAGATAAATAAATCAGAAGGTATTCTATAAACTCCACATATCTAACTACTTTACTCATAACATGGTCAATTTAAATTCAGATGTCAAATGTATAAGATTACTAGACTGAATAGTGAATACTCAAACAATGCGGTCAACCATAGGCTTGAGAAATATCATGCAATGTGGAGCAGCTGCTATTAAAATATAAAAACTTGGAATGCACAAGACAAAGTTCTACCTTCAAAATGTATGAATATAACCTACAGTCTCCACTTTTATCACAAATAAGCTTTGTTTCAAGAGAACGAACTACTCATTCAATCTCAAACCGCAACCATGTCCGAATCATAATTGTGAAGTGCACATCTAACTACCTAGTGTAAATCTGCTACAGAATAGAGTACTAGGAATCTAAAGCAACACAAAATTTAGTGTAATACACTAATCAAGTCCTTATCGTGTAATAGTTTACAGATCTACAACTCGGGCCATATTGAGCAATACAAACGCATCCAGGCACGGATCATATTTGAAACTTGACAAAGAGTTCTACTCGTCCAACCAAACAAGAATACGACTAGGCCTTGAATACCAAACTATCATCGCTTCCTAAACGTGAAATCGCTTGACCAGAACCGCATCAACAGGAACTACTCATCCGACTCGAAATCTTACAACTACGACAGATTACCATAGAAAACCCGCATACAAATCAAGAAAAGCAGGTAAAAACATCCATGGATCGGCACGAGGACGACTAAAAGATTCGAGCTCTCCGAGTCGTGGGGAGGGAGATGGGGGCAGAGAAGCGTACCATTTTGGCGGCCGGGGGCTAGGGTTTTCTGCGAGCTCCCAATCTGGTCGAGATGTTGCGGCAAGTGGCGGCGGGGAGGGAGAGGGGAGCGGCTTTATGGTGCCGTGATGGCGAGCTAGGGTTTTCGGGTTGCTTGATGGGCCTTTGGGCCGTGTAGCTGGTACCCTTCGCTCGTGTGATGCCCGAACAATATGGGCCAGCAGGTCCAATCGAACTGCTCCGCCTCCGCTCACCACTCTGGTGAATCATGGGCCGTATGGTCATCATCCAACGGCCCAAATGTGCTGGGAGTGCCTGAAATGGAACAGCAACCAGAGCAATGCAGTCGACAGGCAAATAACGTCTGATGGAACATCAAACATCCTTTTTAATTAATATTTTTGAGTAAAATGTAAGTTGTTTGTTTGGGTGTGTCATCCAAGTCATTGTACTTTTAAAATACACATTTAGATCACTGATATGACATAGTGAATCACTAGCCCATCCTAGTGTTAATTGATATTTTTGAGTAAAATGTAAGTTGTTTGTTTGGGTGTATTGTACTTTTAAAATACACATTTAGATCACTGATATGACATAGTGAATCACTAGCCCATCCTAGTGTTAATTAATATTTTTGAGTAAAATGTAAGTTGTTTGTTTGGGTGTGTCATCCAAGTCATTGTACTTTTAAAATACACATTTAGATCACTGATATGACATAGTGAATCACTAGCCCATCCTAGTGTTAATTAATATTTTTGAGTAAAATGTAAGTTGTTTGTTTGGGTGTATTGTACTTTTAAAATACACATTTAGATCACTGATATGACATAGTGAATCACTAGCCCATCCTAGTGTTAATTAATATTTTTGAGTAAAATGTAAGTTGTTTGTTTGGGTGTATTGTACTTTTAAAATACACATTTAGATCACTGATATGACATAGTGAATCACTAGCCCATCCTAGTGTCCTCGTGGGCAAACTTCGTATGCGTAGCATGCCGCGTCAAATTGAATGCAGTTGGCGGAACATTTGCAGAAAACTGCAAACAGTTTTACTCTTTACCCTTGATGCATAATTTAATTAACCCTGTTAGCATCATTGATTAATTTGCTTGGTAAAGGGCACAAGGATATGGCGAAACGCGAAAAACATTGTGTCTGGATGTGCATTTTGAAAGAAGTAGAGTAACCCGGATGACACACCCAAACAAGTTGCATGATCCTCCATGGATTTTACTCTAATATTTTTTCTGAAGCTAATTTGCCTCTAGCGTAATAGCGTTGATACTCAAAATAAACTGTGAAATGAACTAGTCCAACTACCATCTTGTCCACTATACATGGTCAACTGTGAAGAAGACCAACCGGACATTGTTCCTGCGAACGTGCACACTTCAAGATTAAGCCTTTTTGTAAGCAAATGTGGATCAAGCTGAACAAATAAACACATTGCTCTCTTAACGTGGAGATCCATCAACATTCTGAGCCTGCCACAACACATAAATGGCCTTTTGCAATCATGCTTAGATCGATCATTCATGGAGCTCATGTAGGCCATCTCGATACCACGGAGCAAAATGCTGTTAAAGGGGAGCATATATTACATGGATTAATCCCTATACACTCGCAAACTCTGATGGATGTTACAGGCGAGAGATACATACATCTCTCGCGGTTTCCTCTCTTGCCCCTGCACAAAGAGAAGGGATGCACAGGAACTGAACACTTTCACCTATGTACATACACACATCTTGCAATGCTGCAAGAGGACGTGCTCACTCACGGCTCGTGTGGCCAGCTTCGGTCAGAGACCATATTAGAAGGGTTAGCAGAATGGAAGCAAAAGTAAGAGACGGCGAAGAAGAAAGGCTCGTGTGTCTAGTTAATCAGAAGTCTATGATGGGCTCGCCGATGGTCAGGTTCCTCTCCACCGTCCACGGCAGGTTGAAGAGCTTGGCCGTGATGAACTTGAAGATCTTGTTCACGTTGATGCTGTGCATCGCACTCGAGAAGAAGAGGGTCGCCTTCATCGCTCTTGCGTATGCTCTGGCCTGAAACCATCCATCACAAAAAAACAACATCATGTTGACAGTCAATCAAAATCTCAAATCAACGGTAATTCTACAGTAGGTAAAAATATATAAGGAATCGGGTCTATATGCGAAGAGATCTGAAGCTATGTGATTTTGAAACAAACCTCTGAACTTTTGAATAAATAGCAATTTCAGTATTACCGAAAGAAACAGCTATATTTTAGGCACGAGTCTCTTATTAGCATAGGTACATCCATAAAACTTCTTTTCTTGATTAGATGCAATGTAGCTTTCCTTGCTTTAGCATGTCGAGTGAGGAGTGACCATCAATCTACATTCTGTAGCCTGAGGCCCACGAGAAGAAAGATTGAGATAATTTGGACTTGTGGCAAGTGGACAAGAAATGAAAATAGGATCTTCTCCAACCTTACTATCAATTGACTCCTCCCGTTTGTTTTCTTGACGAACCTTCATATCCTGAAGATGTGTTCGGGCCTACTTCACAATTGCTCTGATTAACCAAGGCCCACTGGCTTCAATGTGCAATAATAGGCGATATATGGTACTCTCAGATTAGCACAGTCTTAATTACTCCTCTGTACTCAGATTCAGATTTTGATTTGGGCTGTTGTTGCTTTCACTGTTTCACATGAGTACCCAACTCACGGGATACTTGTGGTTGTAATCAAACTAAGAATCTTGTATTTATGGCTATGGAAAACAAGGTCAAAAATCTTTCACCTAATAAGATTCAATAACAGTTTTCTTATGATGGATTAGAGTACTTTCTAAATAAATCTTTCAGACTGCAGTAGTAACACTTGGTAACCACGAAAAGACCCTTTTTTAATGGAAACCATGAAAAGACTCATTCCAGGTTAAACTTCGGATACTGGTTAATTTGCACCGTTTCAGATGAAACATACATGTGCAACCCAACTCGCCTCGTCAGAACCAAGGCAATGTCTCATCTTTCTATGCTAACTACATTGGAGATGCTGAAGACCCCATATCCAAGAAACAAAGACAAGGAACAATATTTTGATTGCAAGAAACTATTGTAAAATGTACCTGGTTAACAATGGTCCATTGCATCTCAAGAGGAAGCTGAGCGAAGTCATCAAACTTCGTTCCAATTAGGATTGGAATAGCCGTCTGTCAGAGAAAAAAAGGATTGTTCAGCTACAATAACAAGAACCACGAACACTATTCACTATTCAGCCAGAGCACCGATAAAAGCATATGAACAAATCTCAGTATTACTAAATTGTTACAAACAGTGATCTGCAGGCATGCCCTGACACATGTGGGAACCCACATGATAGATACTGTTTGCACCAACTTGTAACAGTTTCCCATATGCAGTCAGTATGATTCAGCTATAACATTACAGACAACATGCAGGAAAAACCACAGCAAACCAAAGCAGTACAGCGATGCACCAACCTTATTCCATTTCCTTGCCCTCTGGTACCAATCTATAATACTGCAGTAATCAAATGGAAACTAGCAGTAAGTACAGAGTAACGAAATTTTCAATAGACCCAGAATTTGCTCTGCACAGCATCATAGATTCAGAGTCTGAATCTATGATGTTGTGAAACTGATCTGAATACTAACTTATTAAGCGTGCACCGGCTCGTGAGATCGAACATGTACAAGATCGCCACGGCGTCCTTGCACGCGATCGGGACGTGGTCGAGGAACTGGCTGTCTCCTGCGGCCATTCCACAAGAAAAACTCATCAAGAAAGGTAGGAAATTTGGCATTTGAACCAAACCAACCAGGAAAAATGTTTGCTGCTTTGATATTGCCTGGATTACCTGCCACATCCCAGATGTTGAAAGCAATCCTAGCGCCCCGAACTGCCAACGTCTTGTCCATCAGATTCAGGCCCGTCATCTGCAAGCCGTTCTGCTCCTCCCCATTTCCAACATATTTAACCTGCAGATCAATGACCACAGCAAGATAAAATTAACGAATGGACAGGACTATTCTGAGTATGAGTTCCTCAAATTTACAGTGATGATGCCTTTGATTGCTTATTCCAGTTTCACAGTTTGGTGGTTTCTTGGTCAAAATAGCATGGTGGTCAAGCAATTGAACAATAGAATGCAAGAGGAATGGAATGCTTGTGTAGGTTGTACTAGCAAAAAGATTTTAATGGTTTCTTGATTTGATAAATGAAGGTTTAATAAGAAAAGCATCGGTACCAAACATAACCGTAATACCAAACCAATCGAGATTACACAAGCAAGTCGACAACAACAAGAAGACGCGTACAGGGCACAAAGCTTACCAGACGAAGCTAACAATACAAGAAGAAAGAGAAGAAGAGCAGCGAGAAGTTACCATGAAGCTGGTCTTGCCGACCCGGCAATCCCCGAGCATGCTGACCTTGAGGCTGACCACGTCCTCGACATCCGCCGCCTCGGGGGCGGCGGCGGCGGCCGCACCGTCGCCGCCGTCGTCCCTCGCGACCGGGGTCAGAACGGCCCTGCCCTGCGGCGGCCCGAGCCGGCGGTACCGCCCGCCGTCGTAGCCGCCCCCGCCGCCGCAGGAGGAGCATGCGAGCAGCTGGTCCCACACGAGCCGCACGACCCTGTTGACGACGGCCAGCCGCAGCAGGCGCGCCAAGCGGAGGTCGAGCCGCAGCACGGCCGGCCTGCGCCGGCGGCCGCCCCCCCGCGCGGCGCAGAACTGCGACGTCGTCGTCATGGCGGCGCGGCGGACCTCCCGGCGCGTCCGGCGCCCATGCACACCAAGGCCTGGGGCGCGAGGTGGGGGGAGGAGGAGGAGGAGGAATGGACAGACAGGCCGGAGCACCGCTATACTACTGCGACGTATTAGAAGAGGGGGAAAGGAAACAAAGGCGCGCCCTATAAAAAGGTTCTTGGCCGCGCGACGCCTTTGGTGTCCCCTTCTTCTCCTTATAGCCGAGGCGCCATAGATGGCATGCTTCGATGGCTGGCCCGCGCGCTTAGCTTTCTTGGCCAATCCTGCATGGGTTCGGTGGGTTCTTGGGTTAAATCGCGCGGCCTCGCGCGGGCGATGGTCCGATGGAAATGGGAAGGAGACAGTAATGGGGTCGGTGTTGTTTACTACTACTAGTAAGTAGGAGGGCGTGTCGTGGTGGATGTCACGTAGAGAGAGACGTGGCCGTGGTGGTTACGACCGGAGGGTGCGGGCGAGAGGAGGGGATCAGCCGATCAGGGGAGGTGGTGGTTGACCCGTTAGCGCTACGGTCTCTAGACTGGAGAGAGTCGTCCCAATACGCCGTTCCTACGTGCTCTGTTCTTCCCTCTTCTTCCTTGCTTACGTTGGGGAGTCCAAAGCGCCGGCTAGGGCCGCTTGCCCATTTCATTGCCGGATGGTTGCGTGCGTGTATTTGCACCTACTACCTGTTTTATATCCACTGTAGGATCAGGATCCTCTGTAGTACTGCAGAGATGCACTGTTGTAATATGAGTCTGTTGCTGCGACATCGTTCTACAGTAAAATGTATATAACACTGCAGAAATAGTGGCAATCTTATTGCATGCAGAAGCTATTGTAGCGATCTCGTTGTTTAACACTACAACGATTTCCACTGTGCAGTATTGATTTGAGCCGTTCTCTGATGATCAGACGATGCGGAAGAGACCTAATGCCACCTCTACTGTGTGCTTCTACTACAGCTAGTTGCTACGACATAGGGTCTGCTTCCCCACCAGTATTGAAAGTGGTTTCTAGAAGTGATTTTCATGCTATGGTCGTGTTTCGAGATGGGAATTTCCCCATATTTCCGTTAAAATCATTGAATCGTTTTTGTTGATGATCGGAACACGGGGTTCCCTATTGAGCTTATCCGAAAAATGATATAAGATCACACTTTAAACAAACACCCTTTATTGTTGTGGACACACTGAGTGTATGTATGAGAATACAATAGAGATGTTACAGAATTGATGATGAATTTGAATATGAATGATAATGATCCAGACTTATATCTCTTTCAGAATACGTGTGATATCCCATTCATATCTATTGAAAGGGTGATATTTAATGCCGCTAAATGAGTAACTAATCTTCATGCATGTTTCTCTGTTGAGTCTTGAACTGTCACGTTTTTAGCCAACTATCATAAGTTGCCAGATGCGTCAATAACCGCTCTCATGTTAGTCACGTTGGAAGCTATCAGGTCTCCTGACCAGTTCACTGGCAGGAGATTGCCCAAACCGTATGTCTGGTCGAATGATGTTCATAGCTAGTTGTCTCATGACTCGACCAGTTTGGCCATAGTAAAGGGTATTAGACTTCCTTTAAGTAATGATTGTAGGTTCATAACCATTATAGAGTTAGCCTCCGATATGTGGGGCTACTTTAATAGAGACTCAGACTTTGATAAAAAAAAAAAGTTGACCTGGTCAAGAATCCTCATCAGTTTTACGTGAAATTGTCCCGTATATTTCCTACGTTTCCTATGCCAATGGCCTAGAAATCAAACGGAATTGTCCTAGTCATATGGTTGTACTGAGTTTTGAACTGTGGTTGGATTAGTCGGCGAATTCCACATTTATTCTGGACCGTTTGTCGTATGTCAATTGTCAGGTCATCACTCTTCTTGAATTTTTGGCCGTATTAGCACCTTTTCGCCACGTATTTACAGAAATAGCCGTCTTTGGATTTTATTTGCAAAAATGTCACCGTTGTTGCACGACCGCCGTGTGGCAACCCCTCCCCGCCCGCCACATGAGCTATTGTCGTGAGCCGTGGTATTCCCGCACAAATCATACACTACTACGTAAAGGCTAATATCGGCCATCACGCTGACCAAAACCGCTTATAGATCAATCACGCTTTCGAGACCGCTCAGGCATCGGGCGCGCGCTTAAAAACCGCTCGCTGGAGGCAAGTGACGAAAGCACCTCTCTCGTGTAGGTTGAACTGGTTGCGAAGAACACCGCTTGATCAATGTTGTCTTCACTCCGCCGGGCGGAGAATTTGCCGAGCAGTGACGCCACCTTCCGCCGCCTTGACATCCTCCTCCGCCGTGTCTTTCGGGTGATCTCCCACTTTGCGCACATAAATATTATCGACGAAGTCCTCCAAAACGACGCTGCACGCCTCAGGAGGCTTGCCGCCACTTGGATCTGTGGAATCGAGGCGCGGCGAGCATCGATACGACCAAGCCGATACCCCTCAAGCAAGGAAGAGAGCCTATGGCTCAATTCTTCTTGGTTCAACAAACCGAGGGTCTTCGAGACACTTTGAACGAAGCGCTACGAGCGGACGATTTCAAAGCCATTCGCCGATGATCGAACTGCCCAATGCCGACGCCGCCGCTTATGAAGTATTGAAGACGGAGATAGCACTACCTCCGCCACTAGAAAAACTTTGTTTTATTTATAGGTTTTTACTTTTTAAATCTTTTTAGTTTAACGCCACGCTGCTTGGCCATATATATGAAAAATTCCAAATGAAAAAAGTTTGGAGGTGAAGTTACTATATTTAATTATATGTTGAATTATTGCGCTCTCTATATATATATATATATCGAGACGGTTTTGTGGAAAAACAAAATCTAGTTTGGAGGTGAAGTTACAATTAATATTAATTATATCGAACGAGCGCGTTAATCGGCCGCAGTGGACGATTTCGTGCTTCGTCACGATCAGAACCGTCCGATGCCAACACCGCCGCCTATGAAGTATTGCGATGGAGATAGCAAATTTACCTTCGCCACTAGAAAACCTTGTTTAATTATAGGTTTCGCTTTTAATATAAACATGTAATTTCTTCACATGTCATGTAAGTGTATATACTTGAGAAAAAATACATTTCACGGACGGCTCCATAATGGAACCGCTCGTGATATGTCCTGATTACGCATTTGCCCATTATGGAACCGTCGTGATGATTATCACCGATTTGCCCATAATAGAACCGCTCGATAAGTCTTTATAATTAGGAGCTAGCATAGCTTGCCGCTAGGGTTTGCGCCTAACTCGCCACTCCCCAAGCCGCCTTACTCTCGTCCGCTCTCCTCGTCCGCCGCCGACGCCGCCATTCTTCCTTCCTTGCCGACGGTTAGGCACACGGTGACACCGCAAAAGACACTCAGACGATAAGAGTAGTCTTTTGCAACACATCAAGCAGTTACAACCACGGTGACGCCTAAACTCGCCACTCCTCAGCCTCGCCGCTAGGGTTTGCGCCGCCTCTAACTCCGCTCCTCCCCGACCTCGGCGCCGACCTGTCGCTGCCGCCGCCTCGACCCCTTTGCTGCTAGGGCTCCGGCCGGCTTTGCTTTCCCCATCCTCCTCTATTCTCCTCTAGATCTGTTAGCTTAATGTCTTTTGTTGAGTTTGATTTTTATGCATGAGCCTTGTTGTGTCCTCGATGTTTGTGTGATTTATGCAAGGTAAAGGAAATGGATGAGGGTTGTGTTGGTGCGGGTCGCCACCGTGGTTGCGCTGCATTAAGGTCCCTCTCTGCCTCTACCCTCCTTGCTCAGTGATGAAAATGGCTAGCTAGTGCTCATGATGGATGCCGAGGGCTACTATCGTGTGGTGGGTTTGGACACCCTTGGTCTTGTTCTCTTGCCGATGAACCGCTTCAATGATGTTAATAGTCTTATGTCAAATTGAATTGATAATTAGTTCATATTAATAGTCCCTTGCTCGTGATGTAATGATGTAAATAGTCCTATGTCAAATTGAATTGATAATTAGTTCATATTAATAGTCCCTTGCTCGTGATGTAATGATGTAAATAGTCCTATGTCAAATTGAATTGATAATTAGTTCATATTAATAGTCCTCTTCTTTGGTGATGTAATGATGTCAATAGTCTTATGCTGAAATTGAATTGATAATTAGTTCATATTAATAGTCCCTTGCTCTGTGATGTAATGGTGTCAATAGTCTTATGCTGAAATTGAATTGATAATTAGTTCATATTAATAGTCCCCTTGTTCATGCCTCGATCCAAGTTCTCCTACCTCTCATGCACTGTGCACGCCCTACCATTCCATTCATAATCTCTTTTAGTAGCCTCCATCTCTACGGGCAATCTTGCATATATAGTGCATTGCAATGCCGCTATGTTGAGATGTAGATCATGTTGAAAAGATGTAATTGTTTTTAGCCAACAAGAACACCAAGCAACAAGTTGAGAATTCTTTGAAATATGAGAATGGTTGCTTGGTGTTCTTGTTGGGTTTAAAGACGATTACATGCTCAAGAATGGTTAGTTGCTAATATATGATGCCACTTCCCACGGAGAACTCAAAGATCAACGATATTTTTCAACATAGCGACGCCCAATCTGTAATTGGATGTCCGACCGCCTCTTTTGCATCCATATTTCTTATATTTGCATGGGCTCAATGAGGTTGCCCGTGGCTACCGCCTCATCCTTCTCATGTCAGCGTGACGATCCCCAAAGTGGCCGAGAGATCACGTAACAATATATATGTATATATATATGATGCCGATTTAATGGTACAAGCACCAACGCTGGGCCTTTATAGAGAAATATTGCACAGAAAGCACCACAAACTGCTCAGGATATCACATATCACGCATTTTAGCCACAAACCGCTCAGATATGATTATCATGCACGGCTTGTGGTCAAACCGCTCAGGATATGTGATTATCACATACGCCAGGTGGCTAAAACCGCTCGTGATATGTGATTATCACTGAGGCGGTTTGTGGTCAAACCGTGCGTGATATGATTATCACAGCGGTTTGTGGATGAAACCGCTGCGTGATATATGTTATCGCATGACGGTTTGAACCACAAACCGCCTCTTTGAAAGTATACATCACAGACGGTTCAAAACCGCTCAGTGATGACCTCATGTCATCATCGACCCATAAACTCGACGGCTCACGAAACCGCCTCGTGATGACGCTTGAACCGCTCAGGAAAGCCTTTTACGTAGTAGTGATAGTGAGACAACACTGTAGCAATTTTTTCTTTTTCCTTTTTTTAAAAAGAAATCCTTTATGTATACTTTTTGTATGAATTTTTAAATATAGCAAATTAGCTCCAAAAATTATGATTTTTTTGTGGAGCCTCCTGACACAATGTACTTGTTTGTGTAATTTTTTTCAAAATTTTATCCATTTTAATTGTTCTCAAAAAATCATTTAAGTATATTGTTTGTAGTAATTTTTTAATATAGAAAATAAGATCCAAACATTATGATTTTTTTAAAGGCTCCTTACACAGTGGACTTGATTGTGTAATATTTTTTAGAATTTCATATGTTCTGAAAATATCTCAAAAATTAAGGGTTTAGGTCTAAAAAATTAGGGTTTTAGGTTTCAGAAATTAGGGTTACATGATTTCATATGACTTGGAATGTGTGAAGTTTAGTACTACATGGACCACTCTAGGTAAGAGACACTAACTAAGGGTTTAGGCCAATGGCCGGCCTCTCTCCCCTCAAGACGTCTGTCAGCCTGTCACGATGTCCCCTGTGCAGTAGTCTTTGCACTCGACAACGCCTTTGGAATTCCCAGCGCTATGACTACTCTAGGAATTCCCGGATGGGATGCGAAGGGCCTAGTGAACCATTTTATTTAGTTCTATGCTGATTGATGGGCAGCGTAAAAGGGGGCAACTTTGATCGTGTCTTTGAGCTAGTGAGTAAGATTTTGCATGAAAGCTTCTTGGGACAACGACATGACAGAGTGTTTTTGCCATGCTACGAACCCTTAGTGAACCGTTTGTTTCCCTTCCTAACAAATGACTACATGATTTTATGTGACTTGGAATGTGGAAAGTTTAGTACCATATGAAATGACGACATGATTTCATGTTTACCCTAGATAGTAATAGTAGTAGTATTACTCTAATCGAGCTCGTATGATGTAACATCCCAAAAATGACTAAATATAAAAATACGAGATTTTTAAATCTTTTTATGTGATTATTTGTTGCCATCATTTTTGCCTGCATTTCTGGAGTATTATTAGAATTGCACTTTCTATTTTGCCAGCACAAGTGGTGTAAGGCATAAAACTCTAAAAACATAAAACCTAGAAAACGAGAACCCTAATATCAGGAATTGCAACAACAAAGTAAACCTAAGTTGTTGCCTTGTTAAATATTACTGGAATATAAACCCTAATTAGGTCGACAACATAAAGTATAAAACTTAATTCTCCGAATGATCAAAAGCCCAATCAGAATTCTTTAACGAATATCATATTATGAACTATCATCACATGAGAACTTCTTAAAACATATTAAAATGGGAATTGATAATTAAAAGTCAAAATTGGGTATAATTGTACTACTAATAAAAATAGGGAAATGTTAATAAACACATGCATATACTTTTCTCAAATCAAGTAATAAAGTGCTAACAAATAGGAGCTTAAAAGAATTTTATAGAAAAATACAAAGAACATAAAATTCTAAAACAATTACATAATAATATACTTTATGTCAGAAACCTTCTCTAAATTTTTTATAATTTTTGGAACTTGATAACTATATTTAGCAATCCACTAAACATCTTAGCCGTTTTATGAAAAACTATAAACCTAATTTCTCCTCTCCCTCACCGACTGGTGGACCCCACCATCCAGAGTTCATCCTCCATGCACTCAGCCCTGCTCGTGCCCTGCATGCGCACCACGCCCGCACCGTCACCTCACCTGCCTATGTCGGCCGCCATCGCATCCTCCGCCGCCCGCCTATAAAGACCATCACCAAGCTGGCCTTGCCCTCCTACTGCCATTCTTCTTCTCCCCTCTGCTTCATCACCGAGCCTCCTAGAGCCATGGGTGAAAATGGCGCAAGCACCGCTTCGAGCCGCCATGGCATCCTCGTCTCCCCGCCGCTTCGGTGAACCTCAACGCCGGTCAACCGCATCACGGAGTGTGCTAGCACCTAAGGAAGCGTTCCCCTCAAGCAATTTGGGATTTCTCTCACCGGAGCTCGCGTCCACTCTGTCTCCCTCCTCTTTGGCCAAACCCGTCACCGCAACCAATACTCCTCACTCGGTAAGTCTCTGGTCAATCCCTCGCTCTAGGAGCACCCCCGCACCCTATCCTACCATCCCCTACCTCTCAATCGAGCTCTCCCCCACCCGAGCACCACCCCCACGGTGGGCAGCCTGCGCCGTCGTCGGCTCTCACCGCTAGGCCCCCTCGGCCCACCTCTGTCACCAATAGCCACTCCGACGGTCTCCCCTTGCCCTCCTGGTGCTCAGGCACGCGCTACCCTCCTTCCTCTCCCACTCCGGTGCCACCACCCCATCTTCCCTCCCACGGCCGGCCGCCACACACCGCCACCTAGCCACTTCGGTGCTGCCCAACCGGCAACGCCACCACTCCTTGGACCGTCCCTCCCTCATGGTTCCATTTTTCGCCCCTCCGACCAACGCCGATGACCCCCTCGTCGGTGTCAAGCCCTGCCCTGAGCCGCTCAGCCCTCCTCCGTTCTCCCTTTCTTCTCTAGCTCTCTGTTGGTAAGCATGACATGTGCCCCCTCACATCTCTCTCTCTCTCTCTTGTACTCATGCTAATTGAGATGTAAAGCTAGATGTTACCAGAAGATGTGTGGAGTCAATACAAGATTAGAAATAGATAATGAATATCTGATGAAAGTATAGCTTGTCCCTCTCTGGGTGTAGGAATGTGTGTGTAACAGTGGGACTCATCCTAGTAAATTGATCAGTAGATTAGTAGTTTAGTTGAATCTGGTTTGTAGGATTTACTACTAACATGCACTTATTGTTTTGTTAAGTTAATTAGTGGTTAGTTTTGGTGATTAGTTTAGATAGTTAAATAGCAGTTAGTTGTCCTTGGCAGTGAGATGGAAGAACAATGTAGCATATAATGGTGTGTCAATTAGTAATCAGTGGCCAAGGTTAAGTGAGTTAAAATCAAGTAATCAGAATAGGGTTGGGTATATGTATATACCTTTGTGTCAAAAGATCAATGGACTATGTAAGTTAAAGCCTACTACATCCAGCGTCATCACAGATGGTTCAGAACTGTCATCACAGACGGTTTTTGAGCCGTCTAAATTTGTATGTCTGTGATAACGTCGGTTATCACAGACGGTTCAAAAATCGTCTGTGATAGG
Source organism: Phyllostachys edulis (assembly GCA_036346405.1). Classification (NCBI taxonomy): domain Eukaryota; kingdom Viridiplantae; phylum Streptophyta; class Magnoliopsida; order Poales; family Poaceae; genus Phyllostachys; species Phyllostachys edulis. The sequence continues at coordinate 44,249,907 of CM070557.1, read as the reverse complement.
GCATAACACAGACGATTTTTTGTTGAAACCATTTGTGAAGGCATGGTATCACAGACGGTTTCCATTAAAAATTATCTGTGATACATAGCATATCACAGACGGTTTTATTTACAAACCGTCTGTGATATTCTGAAAATATTATAGACGGGTCTATTTGCAAACCGTATGTGATATTTAAGAATATCATAGACGGTTTACAAATAGAACCGTCTGTGATATGCTAGGTATCACAGACGTTTTTTAATAGAAACCGTCTATGATACTATGCTTTTACACACGGTTTCAACAAAACACCGTCTGTGATAGCTTATTACCCTAACTACTTTTTTTAATTTTTGGCTAGCCTCAGGAATTGCTAGCCATGCCCTCTAAAAACAAGCATATAGAAAACAAATACATCACAGATAATCAATTGTTGACAACTCAAAGTGATCATTACTCAAAATAAATTACAAAAGAATTTGTTCAAGTATTCTCGCTATAGTTACAATTGGATTACAATTTAATCAATTGTTTGCATGTGGTTGAGAGGTGTCGACGGGGTGAAACTTTGGGTCAGCGATGGAGTGAAAGTCTCCGTTGGGGTTAATGATATCTGTCTTGGTGAAGGCGCAGAGCTTCCCTCGAACGTCCACGATCTCTCTCGCAACGAGTGCATCTAATTCTATCATCAAGTCCTATCGCTAGCAAGAGTAAAGTGGTAAGCATATATATTTAAATTTACAATTCGAAAATAATTATTTCGAGATTGACAAACCTCGGGATCCTTCATCTTAGCACTAATGATTTGCTGCATATAATGGCAAACGTAGAATGCACATAGCTCATTATTTTTTGCTGGTGGCACTGCAAAAATAGAATTACATATATAGGTATAGTCAGTTCGAGACGCATTATTATGAAGTATGATATAGCATTATTGTGTTGTAGCGCATACCGAAAATCGCATCCTGTGTGTCAGTGTGTCGTTCGATCCCCCCTTGTATAGTCCTCCCTTATCAACATAGGCGGTGAACGACCTACATGATTCCAAAAAGTTATCATCGGCTATTTCAAACGAAGGAAGACTACAATAGAGTTATGTATGGAGGAAATGAGCATACCTGTCGAGTATTTCTGTCAGAATGCTGAAGTCGTGTTGTTTGCTGATTAGGGAATCAAAGTATATTACATTGTTCCTCTTTGGTATAATGACTAAAAGGATCCAGTGGTACCTACTCATGTATGTCGCTATAGTCATTAAACCTAAGTTCGTGCTGCGTATAAAGTACAAATGAAATTTATATACCAAGTAGTGAAGCACTTACCCTTGATTGTAGGGCACCACTATGTAGTCCTTGTTATTCTGACGAAGCAATGCCGCCGTTATGTATTTCTCAACGAAGGATGCGTCTGCTTCGATGGTTTGCATAGATACCACGTGTGGTCGAGGAAACCCACCGGTTCGAACCATTCCCAGGCTTTTTTCATCATGTATCTATACATAAGGAATGAGTTGTGATATTTATCGGTATTACGTGAATGTAAAACTTGATTGTACACACTTACAGTGTCCAACATCGTAGAAGCGAGGCGTTTAGGGCAATGAGGTTGAATAGGTCGTATAAGTCGCTGAAGCCCACGACGAAGTGGCCCGGCCCGTTGAAGAAATGCTCATCCTTATATCTGACGGTGATTCTAGTATCGCACCCCTTCTTTTCGGTCTTCCGCATGTACCAGAGATGCAAAGCCTGACAACCTAATCCAGCACGGGTTAATATTGTGTCGAGCACAACGGTTTTTCGATGGAGTATTTCGAGGGATTGGGAGGCGCCTTAATGTTCATTGATTTCGATTTGGCCTTAACGACTTGCTCGCTATGCATCTTCCTGCGAGATGACTCGGGAACCGATACGGCTGCACGCTTTTCTTGTTCCTTCGGCGTCTTCTCCACGGGAACCGATGAGGTGGCCTTCTGAGGCGAAGGATGAGGTGGAGTCATCGAGGGTCCCATTGGAGATGAATGGCTGTGTCGAGATCGCGGCACTGCTAGGTTCAGGGCGATGTCCTTCTTGGGCCACTGGATAAAAGTATGCATGGCATCCCCTGGTGTTCTGATGTCTTCGTCGGGCGAATCTCCAGCGGGACGGTCATGAAATTGTCATGTACCATGTCCACCTGGACCCTGGCGTAACCTCACGCCACCGGGCACCATGTCAGACCCTTCTTCTGGTATGGATACGCCATCTCCCACCCAGCCTCAATAGAAATAGACCCAACCATCCTCACTTGGAGCTTGCAGGACGTTGGCTTCTACAAAATGATACACAATTAGCTAAGGCGTCCTATAGGTCTATCTTTGGAGTATTTTAGAGATGTACATTACCTTGATGTCATTAATAGGTAATTGGACGTCATCATGTTCAGAATTATGCGTGGACACGACGCTACTCCGATGTTGAGGAGGACTGGCTCCCAAATTAACGGAGGCGGCTTGTGACTAGTTCAGAGTTGATTCATTTGATCCTGCAATCTTGTTATCTGTCCTTGAAATTTTGTAGTAAGCATCTGTACCAATCGGTCCTCGTGCTCGGTCTTGGATCTCTTCCTACTCCTATATGTGTCGTAGTCACCTCGAAATCCATAACTCCAAGACATGTTAACCCCAAGGCTTCGCGTGCAACCCGGGTGCTCCTTGTTTCCCAGGGCTGTAGATAGCATATCCTTCTCCATGTCTGCTTGGAAGGAGCCTTGGGAAGTTTGGGCAGTCAATTCATGCTGCAATAGGTCATCATGTTATTATAGACACTACGAAGATACGAACATATTAACAACTAGGTAGTTCGATATATTTACCAAACGTTGGGACACTTCCTAGTCTGCCGGGTTTGTGAAAGAGATGCTGCCCGAAGACGAGACTTTTGCCCACGCTTTTAACCAGCTTAGGGTACACGGGTCTGTGATCTCAGGTAATGGCTCGGTTGCGTTCTCGTCCTCCGCCGCCCATTCCACGAATTTACCCTCGTACCCAGCAGTGCCGAGTCTGTGGGGGTGAGTGTTTCGTGTCTGGAGAGCTTTGTGCGCCGCACTTTGCTCCTGAAATTCGGCCGTCGTCTTCATAGCCACAAAGGCGTCCCATATTTCCCGCGTCAAGAATAGATACTTCGTGAAGGGCGTCCGACCCGTGTTCACGTACTTCGTGACAAGATTGCTCTTGAAGGTCCTCAACGCGTGACACATCGCAAGCAACGCTTGTCGTTCCACGCGTGCCTAGTCTGCTTCTGGGATAGCGAACGAGGCTGAAAGTTCCATCCACAGTGCGCCTCTCTCTACGGCCATCAAAGACTTCCAGCTTGGTGTGGTGATGGGAACCCGTTCCCTTGCAAGTATCCCGCAGATGGTACGGAATCTCGCCGCTATCTCTGGGGACTCACAGGGATCCCAACTCACTGACCTCCGTGATGATCAGTCGGCCCACAAGCAATTTCGATTTTCCTCTGCCATCTCGCTTACGTATCGCTATCGTCGGACATCCAGACGCATTTGGTGACGTCGGTGACGGCGGCGAAGATGGTGCCTCTACCATCTCGCTTACTTGCTATCTATATAAGTTACATATGTCCAAAAGATTGTTGCAAGTATTTAAATGACCAAATCAATATATACATATGAAATATATCCATGTCATTTAAAATGAATAATATGCTCAACATATACCACATGTATACTAAAGAACTCAGCATAAAGCTCAGAATATTGATGTTAAAGAGTGCTCTCAGTACATCCGTCAATATATTTTCACTAATCAAATTTGACAATCATCAAACAGATCTTGAGATGAACCTAAAACTTTCCTATTGGATTGTTGTAATATATGCAATATTAGCAAATAATCGTAATTAATTCAAGCATAAATATGAAACAATAAAGCATTAATCCAACAGCATTTAAATGACCAAATTAACATAATCTTAGTGCATGTATATGAATGAAATTAGCACAAAGCACAAAATTTTGAAATTAATGTGAGCTCTCATATGGCGAGTTGCACAAGAAACAAACTTGACCATCTCAGCAGTAAGGTCTATTCTCTTCATAAATTGGATAAGAACACTAAAATTCAGATTTTGAGCTTTATCCAAAGCTTAAGTAGACTGACATATCAATCACATGTATAAGAAATTCAAAATGATACTATCTGTCAACCATAGATCATCAAGAACTATCAATATCCACTACTAAAGTCCACAGAAGACTATCCTTTAATGAAGACATAGAAACAAACCAGATCAAGTAAAACTTTCTTCTGCTAAAAGGACAGGATAGCAGATTAAGTGATCAGGTAAAGTACTACAGAAGTACTGGAACTTCTAAATACAATTTGACAGCAGTAGGCAAACTGGTGATTACTATGATAGCAGAAAGCAATCTTGTAGAGCTCAAAATTGAACTAGTAATTCTACCAAATTCAGAATTAAACCATTCCAATCATAGAGCAATATTAAGCCCACAAAATTCACTTTGATATATTTCACGGAGCATGAATAAAAACAAACCCTTCTAACCATGTCCAGGGACCAAACCCTAACCATGCATCTGACTAACCTAGCGCAATATCATGAATCCACAGTGGAGGGAGCAGAGGATAGGTTCTCCCCATTCATCTCATATCACACATTAATCTCAAATACAACATTCACAATCGAGGATTAACCTTCATAGTGCAAGGAGGAGGCCGGTGCAGGGGAGGAGGCCGGTGCAGAGGAGGAGGCTGACACGGGGAGGAGGACGGCGTGGGGGGAGGAGGCCGACACAGGGAGGAGGACGGCGCCACCAGGGAGGAGGCCGGCAGAGGGAGGCTACCAGAGGGACGATGCCGATACGGGGAGGAGGACGACAGAGCCGGCGGCAGCGTCATCGATGTCGGGGGTGGTGGTGTCATGATCGGAGGCGACGGTGTCGGGGCTTACGAGGAGGTGAACGGGCGAGCCCTAGAGGAGGCGAAGGAGCGAGAGCTGAGCGGGCTAAGGGCACTGGGAGATGAATGGGTGAGCCCTAGGGTTATAAGGCAGATCACAGATGGTTCTATTATGGAACCGTCTATGATAAGGAATCACAGACGGTTCATAATAAGAACCGTCTGTGATATGGAACATATCACAGACGGTTCTATTAAAAAACCATCTGTGATGTGGATATATCACAGACGGTTCTTATTAAGAACCGTCTATGATTCCTTATCACAGACGGTTCCATAATAGAACCGTCTGTGATATCCCAACAAATCCATATGAACCTGGTGACAAGTATGATGACAAGTCCATAACACAACTCCGAATAAGTCCATAACACAACTCCAAATAAATTGACTGAAAATTAATTTATCCATTGACAATTCATTTGAGTTCAAACATTCATATCTAATTCAACTCAACTCCAAATCAAAGTGAAACCAATTTTGATACTCCACATTACAATGAACGCCACATTGACATCAATATCAAAGATAACAAGTCCATAACACATTAACACATGACAATTCCACGTTGACATCAAAATATATGAGAGATTACAAGTCTATAACACATGATGTTATGGAATAAATTAATTACAATGGAGTAAATTCTTAATTAAAATATAGCCCTTCATGATGATCGACATGCATATAGCTAGCTTCCTCACTGGGTTTTTCCTCGAGCTTGATACCGTCTCCGAAATGAGGCAACTCATCAAATTGATTGTACTCTTCCTCATCCACGACATTCTCAACTCCAAGAATCCTTCTTTTTTCCATGAGGAACTACGTGGCGGTTCTTATTTGCCAAGTCTGTTACATAAAAAACTTGAACAACTTGCTTAGCGAGTACGAATGGTTCGTCCTTGTATCCGACACATTTGAGGTCCACAGTGGTGATGTCGTACTTGTCGACCTTCACACCTTGCGGAAGTTTAACCCAATGGCATCAAAACAGGGGGATCTTAAAAAGTACGTAGTCGAGCTCCCAAATCTCCTCTATGAACCCATAGTAGGAGTTCAACCCACGTGCCCGCGATATTGAATCGCCGTGAAACGCATCTATGCGACACCGTTGTTACGGGTCAGGCTCTTCCTATCTGAAGCTGCCAGTATAAAATGTGTACCCATTTATGTCGATAAAATGTGTACCCATTTATGCCCATGTCACAATTGTAAATTGTGACCCTTTTGCCAACCATAGCAGCGTATCATCACTTGATGACCTCCCAGTGATTCGCACCTTTAACCATTCGTTGAACTGACAGTTGTGCTCTCTCGTGATCCAAACCTTCGACCGGTCTGGATTCTGTTGGCATACCATATCTTTGTGCTCTTCGATGTACAGGGATACTTGGGTCATGTGTTGAAAGAGCGTGAAATGGGCTTGAGCGTACATATCCAGATCGGGAGTGATTGATTTCCTTCTGATGGTCTCGATACCATCCAGTCTCCCCTCATGACGAGATAGAGGCACACCTATCGGTTCCACATGAGCCATGTAGTCGACGTAGAACTCAATGACCTCTTCGGTTGCATAACCTTCGATAATGCTGCCTCCGGTCGAGATCGATTCCGTACGTAGGACTTGAGAATGCCCATGTACCTCTCGAACGAGTACATATGACGTAGGAACACAAGGCCGTATATCTTTATCTCTTTCACAAGGTGAACAATTGGATGGACCATGATATCGAAAAATGACGGAGGGAAATACATCTCAAGATGACATAGAGTCGTCACCACCTCGGCCTGCAGAGCATCTAGTCCTTGGGGATTGATGACCTTCTGAGCAATTGAGTAAAGAAATAATACAGTCTCAAGATTGCCACTCGGACCTTGTTCGACAAAATACTCCTAATTGCAACAGGAAGCATTTGTGTCATCAGCACATGACAATCATGAGACTTCATACCAATTAATTTCAAATCTTCCATAGAAACAAGTTTCTTAATGTTAGCGGAGTAACCAGATGGGACTTTCACACCATGCAAGCTCTGGCATAGTTCATTTCTCTCGGCCTTGGATAGAGTGTAGCAAGCTGGGGGAAGGTACGTTTGTCTTTTATCGGTCTCTTTCGGTGTTAACTCGGTCCTTATGTTCATATCAACCAAGTCACGCCGTGCGTTAACACCATCCCATGTTTTGCCACTAATGTTCAGTAAGAGACCAATCAAGCTATCACATACATTCTTCTCCACGTGCATGACGTCGATGCAGTGACGAACTTCTAAGTGCTCCTAATAAGGCAAGTCCCAAAAAATTAACCGCTTTTTCCATATGTTCTTCTTACGAATTCTTAATTTACATCCCTTCCCAAGCACAACATCGATATCCTTAACCATATCATAGACTTCTTTCCCTCTAAAAGCCCTCGGAGCTGAATCGTCCTCCTTATTTCCGTCAAATTGTTTCTTTATCTTGCGGTATGGGTGACTCTTGGGAAGGAACCTACGGTGACGCATATACACAGCTTCTGCGCGAGTTGTTCAGCCATACACTCTTCGTAGCATCTAAGCAGTGTGGATAGGTTTTGGCTCCTTTGTCTTGGCTCTGACAGTTTACCAAGGGCGGAAAAATCATTGATGGTGCAGAACAACATGGCGCGTAAAGTGAAGTTCTCTCGTTTGTATGCATCCCATACCTGTACCCATGCATTCCATAGTGTCACAAGATCTTCCAGCAATGGTGCTAGGTACACATGAATATCATTCTCAGGTTGTTTCGGCCCTTAGATAAGTAGTGACATCAAAATGTACTTCCGCTTCACACACAGCCAAAGAGGAAGGTTGTACATACATAGATTCACGGGTCAGGTGATATGTCGGCTACTCATGTTACCGAAAGGATTCATTCCATCTATACTCAACCCTAACCTTATGTTCCTCGGTTCCACACCGAACTCTTCGAAGCTCCGATCGAAGTTTCTCCACTAGGCAGAATCAGTAGGGTGTCTTAGCTTTCCATCTTTCTTACACCCCTCCGAGTGCCAACGCAGCAATCTTGCTTCCTTTGGGTTCGCAAATAAACGCTTCAAACGTGGGATCACAGGCAAATACCACAACATCTTAGCAGGAGGTCCTTGCTTCACCTTAGCAGTATTTTTACAATTGTATCGGAATGCTTTGCACATGGGACATACATTTATGTCTACATACTCTTTACGGTAGATGATACAATTGTTCGGATATGCATGTATTCTTTCTACTTCCATTCCCAATGGACAAAGAACCTTCTTTGCTTGGTAGGTAGTGCTAGGCAACATGTTTCCCTCCGGAAGGATGTCCGCTAGGAGACCTAACAACGCTGTGAAACTCTTATCGGACCAACCATTGCTTGCCTTCAATTTCAGCAGTTCAATCACGGTTGACAACCTTGTGTATTCCGGCTTGCAGCCATGGAACAAAGGTCTCACCGAGTCCTCCATTAAGCCCTCGAATTTACAAAACTCTCTCTCACTGTAGTTCTTTTCTGCATCGCGTAGCATCTGATCCACATTGTCATCGTGCGACCTATTCTCATCAAAAGCTCAGTTCACATCCGGCATATCGTTCACTTCCTTGGCGATGCCGTCATTATTAACTTCTGTATAATCGCTCTTCACCGTGGTCGTCCAACATGTATACCATTTTTGAAACCCCTTGAATCAAGTGTGCTTCGATCTGCTACGGGTTGTTAAACATCTTCAGATTACCACAATCAATGCATGGACAGTACATAAATTTTATCCCCTTCTTCAACATATCCTACTCGGTGGCTCTTCTAAAATCAAGCACGCCATTAATATACTCTTCACTCACACGGTTCACATCGTACATCTAATTTCGGTCCATCTACGCTACGCATATAACAAATTAGTGTCAAATTAGATTAATAAACCGCAAGTACGTACTCTTCCTATTTACCAAACATACTTAAATTGATTAATTAGTGATTAATTTATAGCAAACATAAAGGGTTATAGATCATTACCCTCGGAGCTCACGATGAAAATACCAAATATCTCTCGAGAATCCTCTCCTTCTCCTTCTCCTCCCTTCCTCCTCTCCTTCTCCTCCCTTCCTCCTTCCTTCCCTTCCTTCTCCTCTTTATCGACGGCACAATGGGGGAGGACTTGGTGGCGGTGGGGGAGGACCTGGGTGGCAGCTCAAATGAGAATGGGCAGGGGGTCTGTCAGGTCCAAGTATTTATAGTGCCGGCCTATCACAGACGGTTCTATTATAAAACCGTCTGTGATACCAGTAATTATTACAGATGGCTCTATTATGGAACCGTTTGTGATAAGTAATCACATACGGTTCCATAATAGAACCGTCTATGATACTTCCACAGCTCATTTTATATAGCTCAGGCTGTTCAGAACGTCTCCTCCGATCCGTTCGAATCCGATTGCACGGTCCGAACAGACCCGGGATCTATAAAATAGCAAAAAAAAAATCCTGAAATAATTCAAGGAGGTTCCTAGAATGTGCTAATACTCAAATAAAATTATAATACCAAAATTATAAGTATTTTCTAGTGTAAAAAAATTGGACCTCTATTCAAACTCTATTCAACAACCTAAGCTAGGTTTGAATTTGGTTAAACAAATAACACTTGAAAAGTGAGGTTTCAAATTTTATTTGAGTATTAGCACATCGCAGGACCCTACTTGAATTATTTTAGGATTTTATGAATTTTTTTGCTATTTTATAGATCCCGGGTCTGTTCGGACCATTCGATCGAAATCGGACGATCCCGATCGGAGGAGACGTCCAAACGTCTCCTCCGATCGGGACCGTCTGATTCCTATCGGATGATCCGAACAACCCGGGCTCTATAAAATGAGCAGTGGAACATATCACAGTCGGTTCTAAATAGAACCGTATGTGATAATTCACAAACGGTCTTTGTTGAGAATCGTCGGTGATACCATCATTATCACAGACGGTTCGTTAATAGAACCGTCTGTGAATTATCACAAATGATTCTATTAAAAAAACCGTATGTGATAGGTGCATTATAATGATGCTTCTTATTACAAACCGCTGCGGATAGGTCGCCACTACAAATGTCTGGTCCCGACAGACCCAACACAGACGGTTCCTTTTGAACCATCTGTGATGAGGCGTCTACTATTGCTTGTTTTGTAGTAGTGTTAGGTTAAAGTGATATAGTCATGATTGGGCATATTCATAGGAACCAATGACCAGTTGTAGTTAAACTTAGGCTATAGATGTAGTACTGGTTGCTCAAGAGGATGATTAGAGTTCATAGGGTATGAATTGTTGGATATTCCAATTGACAATTGCATAATGATTAGTTTTCGTTAATGACTAAACCAAGTTAGTTGACTAATTAGCATTGTTAATTAGTGAGTAAACCTTATAGTTGATAAGTGCAGACCCGACCAATGGATGACTTAATAGGATAAGTTAAGGTAATTAGGGGCTAATTAGTCTGCCTTTAGCTACTAAACTCAAATAATAGGGAGTTAATAGTAGATCCTATTGGGTATAGTTGTCGCTAATATAATGATAATGGTCATAATTATAACTTAATTGATTAGAGTCGATCGGCGTAACCTTGTATGAAAATATTAATTGTTGAAGAGAGTTCATAAACCCAAAACCTATTAGTACTACAAAATAACCATGAGAGATCACTGCGTCACTAGACGCCAGCCCTAAGATCCCTTACCGAAAGGTAGTAGCAATAAACTTTAATGAAAATTAGTAATGCATCGTTAGGGTATAAAAGACCTCCGAACCCTAGGCCACTACCTTAATGAGATCTATAATCCAAGTAATGCCATAGCCAGTAGCTAGCCCTAGACCACTATCATAAAACAATACATCGTAGAAACATACACTTACAAGTAAACCCTAATTACCAATTAGGCAAATTGATTACTTTCGTTAAAACCTAACTGGGGTTTCGCTACGTCACCGACTTTTAGGTCTATACGTTAAAAGGAGTAGGCTAATATCTATCTAATGCTTGGAAACTCCAGCTAAGGCTCATGGAATTTTCTTGATAAATATGGCATAACAAAAGAAACTATTAAAAGAGCTAGGTCTCATGTGTCGATGAGACTTATGTCTACCCAGAGCAAGCCCCACACTTATGCATAGGTCTCACATGGCTATCATGGAATTTCCTCGATAAATAGAAAGTAATAACTAAAATAATCATTAGAGCAGCTAGGCGCCGCGTGTGCAGCGGTGGTATGCTCTCATAAAGATGATAGTAGTTCATCCCCAAACAACATCGTCTAAACCCTAGCTATCACCCATTGCTATGTGTCCCTAGTGATTGGACGATTCGTGATCTAAAAGCAGACCTGAGAGTATTATCTAACCAGGTAATCTCTCCCATCTAGGTAACCATTGAGGAAAGTTCCTATAGATATTCTCTCTCTCCCTGTTAGATTTATCTACTTTGGTATTGACGAGGATATAATAATCCTCATTTTACCTTTTATCTATAATTTTTATTATAGGTAAATATGACGTCATGTGAACCCCGAGTGTACCCTTAATGTTATGAAGGAAGAACCAAATGGATGGTCGTAAGTTCTTCTACGACCACCCCCATAGTCGTAAGTTATGCTACGACTATCCCATAGTCGTAAGTCTTGCTACGACTACCTCATAATCGTAGATTCTCTCGACTAGGTCACCATGACCACCTTATAATCAAATGAACACCGCAGACAAGTGGGTCTTATTGATTAAGGGATTCAAACAATCATCATCTGTTGTTATTCTACTGAATAATGGCACGTAATACCCATTATCTCGGTATATAGTCATTGAGCGACGTGGAGGAATTAATACACCGTAATCACTACCAACATGCGCTCATTCTGAGGTGATGAGGCGCCGCTTACTCGAGTAATCCGCTCCTTCACGTACTATAAAAGGCGGCAACTAGAGAAAGGGAGGGGATCGAGCCATCGAGAATACAAGCACTATCTGTAATAGTCTTAGTTTTTCCCCATTGTTCAAGATACACTCAATACCATACACACACGAGTAGGGTTGTTATTCTCTCCGGAGAAGGCCCAACTCGTATAAAAATTCCGTGTCAATCTCTCGCATGATTCTATTCTAGGAGACCCCTAATCAAACAATCTTTACGTAAGTTCGGTTCTAAAACAATCGACAGTATGAAGTATTCCTTCATTCCAATTATTAATAGATATATTTCGTTTTGCGATGTCCTTCATCAACTCCAGATGAGCATATAGTTAAGTCTCATCTGAAGTATCCCTCGCTTTGAAAACACCGGTAAGTATGTTTAGTCTTATTTGAAGTGTTTTCATTTGATTTGAATGTCTTTGGATTTTATTGGATTTCATTTGGTTATTTCCAAACGCTTTTGGATTTAATTGTATTCTACGTAGTTAGACTCTGACGCTGTGATGGGACAACAATCCCAACAACATCAAGATGGTCAGGATATCGAACAAGATGATCATCAATACATTGAGTCAAACAATCATCAGAACCTTGAGCAAGAACAAGATCGGGGTTATCAGAATATTGAGCAAGGCGAGTCAATACTTTGATCATATTGCACCTAATTTTTGTAAATTATGTTACTTTAAATTATGAAATTGCATTGTTATGATTTATACAACTATATTGGTCTAGCTCATAGTTAATGCCTTAATGATAATTGTGTATAAACTTCCAATCCTTGAACTTGGACACTATCATTTGTCACCATAGAATTAATGGTTTATATACTAGTTGGTAAGTCTTTATCTAAGTGTCATGTTTAGCCTTGCTTAGATACATTGTCATGCGGGCATTAATTTGCCCGACAACAATAATTCAAAACATGAAAACTGGATTTGGGCAATCGAGGCTGGAGCTTGGCTGGTATGTTGGACTAAAGGTTATTTTAAAAACAAAGGAAAACTTGAAAAACAGATTTCGACTCGGGTGGCTAGAAAGAGTGGCTAGTGTCGGGCATGGGCGGCGGCAGGGGATGCCCCTGGTGCACGGGCACCCCCAAAAAAATCTGCAAATTTTTTAACCTAGGTATGAGGTATCATAATATACCAATAGCATATTAGTATAGACTAATACTCTGTAATGCACAACTAGCAAGTAGCAACCAGACGTCCAGGCCAACTGGTCTAGCCTTGAAGGCTGAAGCCCAATAGCTATCATGTGATCTTTCAGCCCAGACTGCCAAGTGACTCACCAATTACGCCCTCAACTCTCTATCTCAAATTCTCAAGTGACCTAGTCTCTATGTAGAGCTACGGGTAGGCTACGATAGCAACAAACAAAAATTTTCAACCACGCAATCCAGGAAGCCAAGCAAGTAGATGATCGTAGATCGTTACCACCAGACGCGCAGAGAAGCGAAAAAAGGGTTGGAGCAGCCTGGTCCAACGTAGAGTGCGTCGATGTAGTGGTCGTAGTCGATCGTCCAGCGTCGAGCAAGTCGCTGCAATGGTTGTAGTCGATCGTCCAGCGTCCTTACGAGTCGATCGTCTCCTCCAGCAACGTCTGCAGTTCCTTGTGAAGATCGCGGATCGTCCTCAAGCGCAACAGTCGCAGTAGCGCCTCTACGGCATCCACACGTCTAGTGAAGGAACAACCATGCGCAGGTGTGCTAGCACCAAGTCGCACGGTAGAGCTCTCAAGAAGATGGCGGCTAGGGTTTCGGTGGTGATTCACGCGTCCATCCCAACAACCTCATGCATCTCCTTATATAGTACTCGTGACAGATCCTATCCGAACACGTTTGTTGAATCGTATTCATACTGGTTTGTTCCAACCCGTTAAGTGTGTGACCCTGTAGGTTCATGCGTAATCGGTTGTGACTCGGAAACCCTTTCCGATCACGAGTCGTAGCGGCTTCTAGCAGAATATAGCGATTCCCAAATACACACAAATTATATCGGACGAACCTTAATGCAATATGATCTATGACCAGATCCTCATCACTTACGACTAGGTCTTATCTCTATACGACCAGTTTGTATTTGGTCACGACCAGTTCGTAACTCCTTACGACCAGGTTACAACCACTCTATGATTACGTTCGACCAGTCTACGACCAGTCCGTAACTGTTCGAACTAAGCGACCTACTCATGTATACTCCCTTTGCCTCACGATGTCTAGTTGAACTCCAGGTGAGATGTTGTGTCATCCATGGACTGTTCAATACTTTCTCGATCGAGTGTCGGATTACTTCACGTGGTCGAACACTTCGACTACTAGTGGCATGGCCATGCACTTTCTTTATCCGACCACAACGAGGGGCCCAGAGACATCTCTCCTGTTATGTTAGGAGGGGCAAATCTCATATCCGACCAGTCACATTCCTCTGCATGTTTCATAGCATACCCAAAAGCTACCTTTATAATTACCCAGTTACGGTGTAGCGTTTGATAACCCCTAAGAGTGCTATTACATATGTAGAAAACCATGCTGATCTCAGGTCTAAGGATTATACATCAACATTGCTTGAGACCAACTAATGACACACAGAATCATAATAATCTCAATAGTGTCTCAAGGTGGGTCTAATCCAACATCATGTTTTCTAACATGTGTCCATATTATTGGTTTGATATCTCTATATCCATGACCCGTGAAACATAGTCATCAACTAATACATATGCTAGTCTATTCATATGTGTCCTCATATGTTTTCGACCAGGTATTGTACAAGAATAATTATCGCAGAAATATAGAGTTTCACGATCAAGTCACATATTTGATAATAAATATTAACAATATTATTCTAGGAACAAGATAACATATTATCTAATATTATAAACATAACGAAATATAATCATCTCTATGATTGCCTCTAGGGCATATTTCCAACACTCTAATCTTTATTCTTTTAGCTCTCAGCCTCTCACAAAGAACAGGCAGTCGCCGGGCGTCAGCCACTCTACGACTCTGTGTCTCAACCAAACTATAGGTGACAAGTAGTGAAGGAGGGCACTAGGCACAAGCAGCTGGCGGCAAGAGACTTAGGCAGTTTGAGTCAGGGTTAGGCTACAAACGAGAGCCGAGAGACGACCTGGGCGTGGGGCACCGCACGCCTGTAGCCGGCCCGGCAATGACAGTGATGAATTGGGTTATGATGTTGAGCTTCTTCCGCATGATCCCAGCAAAAGAATAACTATCACGAGCTATGCTATCAATGATCAAGATGCGGTTCGGAGAGGATTTATTCTTAAAGGCCCTTGCCAACCTCGTCAACATGATTTTCCTGTAAGGGAAATATCAGGTAAAAGACACCGCTTCAATGTTAGCTGGTTTGATAAGTACAATTGGATTGAATATAGTGTCGAGAAGGATGCTACATTTTGCTTTGTATGTTATTTGTTCAAGGAGAAATTTGTGGGAGGCGATAGTTTTGCTAAAGGAGGATTTAGAAATTGGAATAGGTATGACTCAGTTGACAAGCATGTAGGTAGTATAAGATTTTTCAAGCACGGATTTAATGAGACTTTCTTTTCAACTTGATAATTTCATTGATGATATGCGAAGCGATGATAGATTTAAGGGCTTGAAGAATCTCGGTGATCTTTCTACTAAGCTTGTTGAAACAAAGAAGCATGACATTTACAAGTTGGTATACTTGCTTCTCAAATTGGTATTGCTTCTACTGGTGGCAACGACGAGCGTTGAAAGAGTATTTTCGGCATTGAATCTTGTGAAGAACAAGTTGAGAAATAGTATGAGCGATCAAGTATTGAATGATTGTTTAGTCGCCTTTATAAAGCAAGATATCTTCTCGAAGGTTAGTGATGCTGATATAATTAAGTGTTTCCAAGGAATGAGATCGCGTCGTGTGGTATTGTAATTTCCATTAGCTATTTATGACTCTTTTATTCATGTAAGATTTTATTTGAACTATTTGTATTGCACTATTAACTAATTTCGAACTCTTTTGTGTAATTGTGTTGGACTTATGAAATTACTTATGTGTCGTACATGATTTTTTTTCATCCTTAAAGTGTGCACCACCATTGTTAAATTCTTGGCTCCGCCACTAGTGTCGGGTGCACAAGAGAGAGTTGATATGTGGATGTACCAACCGAGTCAACTAAGGACCGAACTTGTAATGACCTCTCATGTAAAAACAGTGCAACCACAAGTCTATAATAGGTAACTAATTTGTTCGCCTCGGCATGGCTTCGCCATTGGAGGATGCGGGTGGATAGACGGGGGAGAACAAAGCCACGGGAACTGCACGACGCAAATGGGAGGCCTTCCGTGGGCAAGTGCAGGCCCTAAGGAGGTAATACCTAGCGGTGCGAAGTTGCGTTGAGGTGGGACATTGTAAAGGCCTTGTGATAATCAACTTAGTCGCACACCTATGGAAGTGTGTTGAAGACATTATAAGTTGAATATCTCTTGTGGGTAAAGTGTATGAACTCTGCAGAGTAAGAAAACTATCTAGATAATTGTGCTCATAGTCAAGAGCGGTGCTAAGAACTTGCTTGATCTAGCTTTCCATTTTATAAAAACAATCTGTGGGTGGAATGGAAAAGATGGGGTGAGACCCCAGGGATTTGAAATGGCTTGGTCGAGGACCAGTGGTAAATGCGGGATAGTCTGGGCATTGAGTAGACGGAGCCACTCAATGATATAGGAGACAGAATCTCCACTAGTACTTTACAACAAAAACTCAATTTATAAAAACTTGTGTTAGTAAAATGCTAAGTCTCAAGATTTGCTATTACTTAATCTATTTCAATAAATGACTTTGTGCAAAATAAAAGAACCATGAGCCTCCCCTTTGATTAGCCTTGCATGTATAATAATTGCATTGTGTGTTGGCTCATGAGTACGGTTGTGTAATCATGCTCGCTATTTATATTCTTTCAGTCAGTAAGCATAAAAGAAGGCTTCAGGGACAATTATGGGCATTGGACAAGACTGGAGATCAAGAAGGCCAAGAACTAGGTCGCGAGCCAACAGTCGATTGCCGGTGAGCATATCGTGAGGGTTCCACGCGTTATACTTTGATTCTACTTCCGTTGCTGATCTTTGAAAGTATTTGGCCCGTTCGGCCATTCAACAAGTCAAAAGCCGTAAGGTATATTAACGCTTTGTTTAAAATTATGTAATAGCTTTGTATTTTCGTGACATATGTTTGAACCAACAATATAACTGTGTGTGCTATCTACTGATCTAGTGAATGACACAAATATACCAAGTGGGTCCCAAGCTACAAATTTGGAGTCTCACATATGAGGCCAACTTAACTCCTAGAAAACCTTAATTGTCAGAGTTTCTAACCCCTCACAGCAAACACAGAACTTCTTTTAACATCGTTGTAATAGTACTTGTCCTACTGCATCTTGCGGTGTTGCTGTAGTACTGATTCGAAATAGACCAGAATGTTTGCTAAAGACATTGGGAGTTCAAATTCTACCACTACTGCTATAGCAATCTTACTGGGTGAAGAACTAAAGACAGGGGCTACGTTATTTACTACCAAAATCTAAATAATAGTAGTATGATTATAGTGCTACTATAGGAGTTCAAATTCTGCCACTACTACTATAGTAACCTTGCTGCACCTAGAGTAGCCCATGTGGTACTAAACTTCACATATTCTAAGTCACATGAAACCCTAATTTCTGAAAACTAAAACCCTAATTTTCGAGACCTAAACTGTTAATTTTCGAGACATTTTCAGAACATATGAAATTCTGAAAAATATTACACAATCAAGTCCACTGTGTAAGGAACCTTTAAAAAATCATAATGTTTGGACCTCATTTTATAGATAAAAAAAATTCCTACAAACAATATACTTAAATGAATTTTCGAGAAAAATTCAGAACAGATAATTTTTTAAAATAAATTACACAAGCAAGTACACTATGTCAGGAGGCTCCACAAAACAATTCATAATTTTTGAAGCTCATTTGCTATATTTAAAAATTCCTATATATATATATATATATATATATATATATATATATAAATGATTTTTTCTAAAAAGAAAAAAAAATGTTACAATATTGCCACACGGTGGCGTCGGCAACAAAGACACGTGTGGGCGGGGAGGGGTTGCCGCATGGTAGCCGTACGACAACGGTGTCATTTTTGCAAATATAATCCGAAGACGACTATTCCTCTAAATACACGATGAAAAGGTGCCAATACGGCCAAAAACTCGCCTCTTCCCTAGCAGTGTTCCAATTTACGGTGGTATTGAATGGGATGGGATGACCATGTACAACGTGTTCTATTGTTTTAGGTAAATAAGATGGTTCAAAATCTAGAGAGAATATTTCATAAATTTATATCCCACTATCAGCCTTGGTACATCAACTCAACAAGAAGCATGATACTACATCAATCGATCCTACCACGTAGACGTCGTGCTATAACCTGGCATTGATAGCTGGCGTGAGATCGTGTGAAATTTCTGTTGTATAGAGGAGTAACTGTGTATTTTATCATTTGATTAGTGCTGCGTGTACAAAAGTTATGTAGCAAACATTTTGAAGTCTAAAGACGAGATGAACAGTGGATTTCGAACACAGGTATGTTCTCTATTATGCGTACAAAAATTTGTGCATGGACTACTTACGAGATTAATTTCAATTGGACGGTGCACTTGCTCAAGGAAAAAAATGGACGGTGCAGATCTAGAGTGGGCGGTGTACTTATATTGTATTGAGCTGTTAAAGTTGTAGATCATGTCTGTACAGGCTCTAAAATATGCGAAATACGATCTGCAGGGCAAAATAAGTTGACAGTAACTATGTGCTCCCTGGTTAGCTTCATGTTACAAGAACTTCCATTTGCACGGAAACTGCAAGCACACAAAATTCAAGGAATCAGTCGCTGTGTCAGGGCATCTTCAATAGTTAGAGATAGAGACAACATCTCCAATAGAATATCTCTAGCACACTTTTCAATATTTATATTTTATAATTTTTCTTTGAAACGGGTCTACATGTCAACTAGAGTAGATTAATGTATTATGTCTTGTTTCGCGTACACGACAGTCTCTTCAGGAAGAGACGACATATGCTCTCTCTTCTCTATGTAGGATTTTATTGATATGGTATAACTAAGAGACGATAATAAATACACGGTTAGAGATATCCTTATCCTGTGAAAGAGCGAGTTGCCCTATTCATCAATGTCAAAAGATCGATTTCTATGACAAGTAATAGCTGCACGTTTTATCATGGACGACTCAATCAAATCCCTCTCGGAATTTTCGTCAGAACTAGTTTTAATTACTCTCCGTAAACACTGAGCGTTGGGTGGGTCTCCGATAGCTACTTACTCAGTCAGAAATTGATATGATCTCTAAAAGTAATTATTTGACTAATTTATATTGTATTATTATTATTTATTATTGTTATAAATCGCAAAAAATGTATAGCATGAAATCGTATTCCATAATTACGCTAGTAACACAAAATTCATGTGACCAAAGTAGATGTGTTTCTGTAGGACCGGAAAGGCGACTAGAGGGGGGGTGAATAGACGCTTTCTCTATTTATCACCTTGATCGAACTCAACACTACCTTCACTCCAATAGCTATAAAAGCTACGAAGATCTCAGATACTGAGCACATGAATGACGACACATGTTGAATCCGATCAAACCCCAAAGCAAGAGACCAAAACATCTCACCACAAAGATGCACAAGGTCCAAAGCACCTCTCATAGCGTACCACAAGCAAGAACCAAATGTGGCTAAACGCACCACTAGCAATTAAAGCCGCACAAGAAATCGCATCTAATTGCTTCTACAAACTGCATGCACACGCAGATGTGCCTCATCAAGAAACAGAGCGGAGACTAGCATACACAGAGAAACAAAGAAGAAAACTAACAACAATTCTAAACTTTAATGCGGCCGCCATGGTCAGAGCTTTTGCAAAGTACCGAACACGCACAAGGAGGCAATAAATAAATTCATCCACGTACATTATACAGAAATCAAATCAGCGTCTCTTGCATCCATAAAAATCGTGTACAACCAAGGACACAAGAAGAACTACAGAAGCCCAAACCTATAAAGCAACTACCGATCAAATCACTCAAATAGCAAAAACGCCGAACTTAAATCGGATCAGATGGCAAATTAATCAAAAGACAATTCGTCACAAAGAATCAAGATGGTCATAGCCAAGAATAAATAAAGAGGTCACAAGAGCTATAGATCCAAAAGTCACGCCTAGCAATAAACAAGTATAAATATTCAATGCAACCTTCGTGCCACGAATCCTTTAGTCGATACAAGATTCATCATCCCAACCAAGGACAAGGTCAACAGACTTGGTATCATGGGGTTCACAAAGAAGATCCAAAGCATGGCAAAAAAAACAAACAAAGAACATCCACTCACAACAAATAGAAACTCAAACATCATATTTGACTACAAGCCGCCACCAAGCACAGGGCATCCATTTCTTGGGAACCATGCATCACTAGATTAAGCAAATACCGCAGCAAATCGATCCGGTTTCTGGCGATAAAACTTGTCGGCAATCAAAAGGACAAGGACTCTGGACGCCATCAAGACAAATCAACAAAAACTGATCTACACATGGATCCTACGCTGTAATCGCACGCACACGCACAGCAATTAAATAAGCTAAAAACAGCAGAGGCAAGATATTAAAATAACCATAAGTTTCCAGGCCGATGCAAGATATCTGCGGGCGCTACAAGGTGCCGTCGAAGAGCTACAATTTTTTCTTGATGGACACCACACAACAAGATGTTTTTTCCCTTTACAGCGCCAGACGCCATGAACTCTACTGCACCGAAAGCAAATACGCCAAGAACTATTCTATCTTTGTCAAGAAGGGAACCGCCGCCACACGTAACCACTTTTTCTTAGGGAGGCGAAGAACAGCGCCGCCACTTTTCTATCGCACCCTAGCAAACCCTAACTATCTCCCAAAGCCCACCAATACAAGCAGCCACTCACTCCTATTTATAGCCCTTGGCTAATGGGTCTCCAACCCGTTACGCCCGCTAAATCCAACGGAGCTCGCGCCTCGTGCGACCTTGCGAAATTCCCGCTTTCCTCTCCCGCACCTTCCGGAAGCTTCCGCTTCGCCTCTCGCCGCCTCGCAACCACCTCGAGTCCACGCCGCCTTCGACACATCCCGACCGTTCGACCTCGGCGCACTGCACCTAGTCCGGTCCACGTGTCTCGCCACGACTCCACCCGATGTCCCGCAATCCACACGCATAAGAAACACATCACATAGCACCGCCGACATATTGTAACCATACAATAGCATCGTGACAAAATATTCGAGCCCAAACCATTTGAATCGAATGCACCGCATAAACGACATGGTCCGACCACACAAACCAAACTCGACTTCCTAAACCTATGTCAATTACTCATCACACACACGGGACGACCTCCACATGGTCTCTCAATCTCCCCCTTGATGAGTATATTGACAAACTCCGAAAAAGCGCAAAGTTGAGTTTGAGTTTGAAGAATCCAACATGATCCAAAGAAGAAGAGTGAAACTAATGACCATGTCGATGTATGAACACTAGAGCAACAACTAAAAGAGCAAATTGTTCTCCAAAGCTCTAAAATGATCCCAACTAGCTTTTTTCTTCTCTATTCTCCCCTTTTGGCAATAAACACATCAAGAAAGCTCAAGAGAGAATATGACATGTCATGGATGAAATGGTCAAGTTTGATTATTCTTAGCGAGTTAGAGCCATGAGAATTATCCAATATGACCATAATGTAATACACCAAGCCATAACTCAATAAAAGGCTAGCTAGATCATGACAAGATATGTATAAGCTAGCTAAAACACATAGATGACAATCTGAAAATGAGGTACATTATGTGAGCAAGTCAAGTCATCAATGAGCAAAGTCTCGCTAGAGATATCCAAAGATGATGCAGGCCATGTCAATAAGCTAAGCGGAACTAAGAAGCTTAAATTGAGACCAAATAGAGTGCTATGCTCAAGAATGAAACATTGGTTAAAGTACTTGATACTTTTTGTAGCTTTAAGCACATTGAACACATAAAACATATTTGCTTTTGAAATTTATGGTGGTTTCCAACCAGATTTTTTTGTTTTATCATGTGCTAGGTCTCAAGCCTTATGCGACTACTCCAAGCGAGAAGCTTAAGAAGATAGTCTAGGTCACCCAAAACTCCCCCTAAGTTCATGCCAAGTGCAATGGCAAGCCGTCTCATAGGAGAGAATTGGTGAGATCAGTTTTTTCAAGACAAAAGAGATCTTTTTGCCTTTTAACAAGTTGTACTAACTCATGCATCATCAAGAGACTAAAACAGCTCTTTCTAAGGCTCAATATAGATTCATCACTCTACCCAAATTTATTTGACATGGCATGAATCATAAAAGGATAGCTCAAGAAAGACTAATCTCGAAAGTGCTAACATGACCAATTTTAGTTTAAGTTGAGCAATTTTAATTAACTTATCATGGCAAAAGCTAGGCTACACATATGAAGTCATGATAAATCTAGCAAATAAGCACAAGTCATGGCAAGGTGTAAAGCATTGTAAACATGTCATAGCGAGGATAATAATCAAGTCTCAATGTAGTTATATTACAATGCGTAATGCTAGAAATGCGAAGATCCAGCTCCCCCTCAACAACAGATGCAACTTTTAGTTCAAGTTGAGTTATGTCAATATTAAGCTCCAGAAGCTCCCAAATGAACTCCCTTGAACCAAAACAATAAATCGAGAAGTCGGCAAAGAAAACATAAAACAAAAATCCTTAAAGCATAGATAAGATATAGAGAATACTATGGCTCGATCGACTCTCATCTACCCCATATGACTCTAGGACTATCAATCGCCACTTAACACACCTAGGAGCAAACACGCACTGCCTACCCGAGGGTGGCCCAACCTCGCTAGAACCTACAAGAAGTGAGTGAGCTCAACCTAGTGAGATAAGTAACGACTAATAAGCAAGATCCTAGAAACACAAGATAAGAGCAAAATCTAAACAACTAGACAAAAGAAGCACTCTAATCTATGCTAGGAGGACTAATCCCAAATGCACCCAAAATGCAATGCAACAAAGAAGGAGCAAGAGCATAAATAATATAGTAAAGCAAGAAACCCAAAGCTCCTCACTACAAATCCATAAGGACAACCCACCCCAAGCTCTCCTCAGCAGAAATGAAAACCTCGAACTATCCAATGGCTTGGTGAAAATGTCACCAACCGGTGGTCACTCTCCACAAACCGAAGCACTATATCGCCCTTCTCTACATGGTCTCTAAGGAAGTGGAAGCGGATATCGATGTGCTTGGTCCGAATGCTTGACCGGGTTCTGGCAATGTTAATCGCAAGTGTTATCACAAAAGAGTGGAACACTCGCCGATAACTAACCCAAAGTCCCGCAGGTCGAAGTCATCCAGAGCACTTGGCTACAAAGAATCGGCTGCAAAGAACGCATCGCCTCTGCGCAGGATCGTGCAGCGGACCGCTTCCTCAAGACCGAGAAACAAGAGAAGTGCCAAGAAATTGGCGAGTCTTGGAAGTGCTCTTCCTATCTATCCTACACCGGTAAGTCTCGTGATCCGAGAAGGCTCTCAAGGAAAGACAGATGAGGAAGAGTACCAGATACCATAGTCAATGGTAGCTCGCAGTACGAAGATGCGCTTCACCGCCTGGCGGTGAGAAACGCGAGGAGAAGCCTGAAAACGAGCGCACAAACACACAGAAAAATGTATATCTGGTCTCGAGGCAGTGAGGTACAAGAGGGAGCCAATCATGCTGCGAAACTCCTTTTGATCAACTGGCTCGCCATCCTCATCTGGGTCAAGATAGGTCAGAGAAGCCATGGGAGTCGACACAGCTTACCATCACTCATATCGGCGTGCTCAGAGATCACGAGTGTACTTGCCCTGATGAAGAAAAGTACCCTCCCGAGTCTGCTTGATTTGGAAGCCAAGAAAGAATGTCAACTCACCCATCATGCTCATCTCAAACTCGGTGCTCATGACATCCGAGAACTGTGAAACCAGAGCATGAGAAGAGCTGCCAAAGATGATGTCATCGACATAGATTTGGACGAGCAGAAAGTCACTACCAAGCCTACGGATAAACAAGGTCTTGTCAACTTTACCCATTTCAAACCCATGACTCAACAAGTAGGACTTAAGCCTCTCATACCAAGCTCGGGAGCTCTTAAGTCCATACAAACTTGGAAAGCTTGAAGACATGGTTTGGGTATTTGGGGTTCTCGAAACTCGAGGTCGCTTTGACGAGACTTCCTCCTCAATAAGGCCATTGAGGAAGGCACTCTTCACGTCCATCTGGTAAAGCTTGAAACCCTTAGAAGTCGCAAAAGCAAGCAGATTCTAATGGCTTCAAGTCGAGCTACAGGGCAAAGGTCTCCTCAAGTCTAGACCTCAACACGAAAACCCCGAGCTACCAATCTAGCCTTGTTTCGATGATTACCCCATCCTCACTGCTTGTTTTTGAACACCCACTTGGTTCCAATGATATTGTGGCCTCGTGGGGGCTCAACAAGCCACTGCACCTTGTTTCTCTCAAAGTTCTCTAATTCCTCATGCATGGCATTGACCCAAGACTCATCGAAAGGGCGTGACAAACATCCTTGGGCTCAAAGGAGGCAACAAAGGCGTAATGGAGACAGAATTGAGAAAAGCTGGACTTAGAGCGTGTGACACGCCAAAAAGGTCTCCAATCATCTCGCTCAAGGATGCCTTTTCCGGATATGACGGGAGGTCCTGGATGAGAAGAAGAAGTGGCCTCTACCTCGTGTGCGCAGGCGAGGCAGGACAGAGCCACTAGCTCCAGAGGAAACGGAAGGCAGGGTGATCACCTTGAGGTGCCGTGGAAGAAGGCATCTCAAGGGAAGGAAGAGGAGCCGGATCGTAAACAACCATCGCCTCCTCATCCTCATCATCCACAAAGATGGTCTCGGACCGCTCTAAAGAACTCGAGATATCCGCCTAGTCCTGGGATCGCCTCGTCGAAAGTCACCTCACTGTGTTTCTACCATTCGCTAGACTCGATTCCTGCACTTATAAGCCCGCCAAGAAGTCGAGTAGCCTAGAAAGATACCGCCACAGAACGTGACTCGAACTTGTCTAGGTTCCTGCACTTCAAGATAAAGCACTTGCAACCAAACACACGAAAATGAGAGACGCTGGCTTTCGCCAGATCTCAACTCATAAGAAGTCTTGTGCAAGAGTGCCCAAGAAAACTCGATTCAAACATGGCACGCGGTCGCAATGGCCTCGACCAAAACTTCCTTGGTGTAGAGTACTCATCAAGCATCGCCCCGCCATCTCGACCAAGGTACGGTTCTTCCTCTCCACAACGCCATTTTGCCGAGGGACGTATGGAGAAGAGAACCGGTGCTCTACACTGCCTCACCGCAAACTCTCAAAGTAGGAATTCTTGAACTCCGTGCCATTGTCATCATGCGGATCGCTCGAAGGCACCCGGAGCTCAACAGATGACCTACTAAAAAGACCTCGAAATGTGTAAATGTCTCGTCCTTCGAGGCTAAGAAAAACACCCAAGAGTACCTCGAGAAGTCATCAACCACAACAAGAACATACCACTTCCCTCCTGCCGATCAAGACTTTTCGGTTTGGTCCAACTGTGGTCCATGTGGAGCAAATGTTCTCTGCATCGGTCATAGTAATTGTGGACCGAGAATGAGAAGCGGCAACCATCTTGCCGTGCCGCATGGAGTGCAAACAAGATCTTTGACCATCTTGAGTTTCGGCAGACCACGAATGAGATCATGGCTGCTAACTCGGGTCAAATGGTCAAATCCAATATGACCAAGTCTCCTATGCCAGAAAGAGAGATCGCGGGACTCAGAAGCAACCAAACACCGGAGAGGATCACCAGAGGAATCAGAAAAATCAGCACGAAAGATCCTCCCATAACGAGAAATCCCGCAAACCAGACTACCCGAAGAATCAAGAATTTTGCAATTGTTTTTCTTGAAGCTCACCTCGAAACCGTCATCGGTAAGCTGAGAAACGGAAAGCAAATTGTACTGCAGCTTACTAACCAAGGCAACATCCTTAAGAATAAAAGAAGCATTAATACGCCAAGACCTTTGGCGATGACGCGCCCAGCACGGCGTCTCCGAAGGTGATCGCCTCATCACCGGAGCGCGGGCTAGGAGGAGAACCAATGGGAGTCTCCCAATATATGACGAGAACAACCGAGTCTACAAGCCAAACCTTCTCCTTCCCTACCCGCGAACCCGAGTCAAACAGAGAAAGTCTCAAGATCGATAAATCAACAATGATTTTGGCACCCAATCTTGAATAACACGCCGAAAGGATGAAGTAGTCAAGCCCGATCGACCTCTATCTACCCTACGCTCTCTGTCACTCAAAGCGTAAGGTCTAAGAGTAGACCAAGTCGTTGTTCGGGTCCGATCTGAAGGAGCGAGTCTGAGCACTGCAACATGTCGAACACGCCATGGTAGCTATCTCGATGGGGAAAACGAGATCTACCCTCGGGACGGCGAAAGTCACGATCGAAAGCAAAGATGAGGACGAAAACCGAAAACTCGGAAAAACCAAGTCCTCGATGTCGCACAAACCCATCGAAGAAACAAGCCTAGACCTCGTGTTGGTCTTAGGTGCACTCAAGGTCCGGGCCGACCACAATGCGCCTAAGAGACTCAACATGGTCTCTACGCTGATCTTGGCGCTCTGAAGCATCGACGATCATTGTGTGTCCATCCTTCGATGGAAGGTGCAAGTGATACTTCACCTTCCGAGAGGTAGAAGCAACATGTGAAATTACCTTCTTGCCGAAATCCTCGACATAGCCCGCCGACTTGAATTGGACTTTCTCGGTCCCTGGCTCGATCTCGATCACACACGTGCTATGGGTCCGAGCACGGCGGTGGATGCTTCCTCATGTCCTCAAAGAAGTCATATCCTAGACCTCGATTAAATCTGCAGATCTTAGATTGGTCTAGAATAAGATTGAGCTTCTTCTTGCCTCCTACAAATCTCTCGAGAGTGTTCATAAGGCACCGACACTCCCGAAAGAGAGAGGTGCAAGAAGAGCAGGGGAAGAAGAGACAAAGAAGGTAAGGGAGCAAAAGAAGAACCAAAGAGAGGGAAGAATGGCTTGTGCACGCACAACCGACTCAAGGGACACCCCATCGCTAGCCGCTTGGTTCACGTTGCTAAGCGCCTCATCCTACCCAGGGCTTCTCCCCTTCTCCACAATCATATTGCAAGCACAATGTGGCTTCTCTAGAAGATCCTTAGTTAGCTTCACACATTTCTCATCCAAAGCAATCAAGTCGATTTTAGTTTGTTACACTTAATGCATGGTGAGCTAACAGGTCCTTAGAAGCAAACCGAGCCAACTTCCTTTCATGATCAATCATATCTTGAAACTGTTTGGAGACAAATTTCAAGTTCAAGTAGCTTAACTTAGGACAGTTCAAGCATGAAACAATCGGCTCAAGTAAAGAAGCTTGTAGTTCAAAGAATTTTATGATCCGCCTGCTTTAAGTTCATCTTCAAGTTATTACAATTTTCACAAGACTCAGGCAGATCAAGAAGCATGGCATAAGATCCTCTAGCAAAGAATGTCCTTACCCTCACATGAGGTGGGAGAAGTAGTCTCATCAAGAATAAGTAGGGTAATGACCATCCTACTCAACTCTAACTCAAAGAAGCGGACTAACATTCTCCACCTTAACACTATCAAGTTTGGAGGACACACTATCATGTGAGGTCCTTAACTTCTCCATATCAACCAAACAAAGCGAGCATGTATCACAATCATCACTAGAAGGGCGATGTAAGAGCAATAATCTCTAGTGACAGTCTATCTATTTCCTTCTCTAACTCAAAGACACCTAGCCTTAGCTTTAGCATGAAAACCTCCTAGCTTAAGAAAAGCATGATTGAGCTGTTCGTGGTGGGATCTACCTCGTCCGAGTCGGAGTACACCATTGTCATTTGAAGTTCGCCCTCGAGGGCCATGAAGCACATGCCGGGAGAAGTCGCCGCCGCCATCCTTGGGCTCTTGGTCACCCGTCCCCGTCATCGTCGCTCCATCCCTCCACCTCGCTGAGGTCGAGGTCGTCGAAAGCGTGAGGACGCGGTGGAAGAGCTTGGCTTTACCAAAGTTGCGAACTTCTTCTTCTTTGGGTGTCTGAGTGGAGGCTTCTTGTTGCGGTTTTGCTTGTCGGTGTAGTCGTTCTTGCCCGAACCGCCAGTAGTCGTTTTTGCCCTTCTCCGGCTTGGGGCGGTTTGCTCGATGTGGTTGGGGCCACCACACTCGAAGCAAATCACGTGTCCTCCCTCTTCTGTCCCTCCTCCTCTTGTAAGCATGAGAAAACTTTCGAGCTAGGAGGGCATACCGCTCATCCTCGAGTCAGCTCTAACGATCATCGCTTCGCCACGAGAGCGACAAGGAGAAACCACACAACGAATCGAAAGAGAACCGAAGGTTTAACCGATCGGTGACTAAGACCATCGATCGTGACTTCGACTTTCGAGACAATGTCAATCTCGTGAGTCTTGAGACGCGAGTACTGCAGATCAAGAGTCAAGGTCGAGAGGTCTGTGGTGTCCTTGATGGTAGTCACTTTCATCTCCCACACGCCGCAGACGAAAGTCTTTGTAAGTATCTCGACGAGCGTTGTCCGAAGTCGGGGTATGTGAGACCGACCGCTCGGAGGTTGCTCAAGATCTTGTGAAAACGCTGAAGCACTCATCTAGGGACTCACCAAAGAAGCATCTCAAATTTGTTGTATTCTCGTTTGAACCGGTCCTGTCGAACCGTCTTGATCTGGGTGGTGCCCTCATGGTATGCGCCGAGGGTCACCCGATATCGAGGCGGACGACGAGGTGAGATATGCGTCAAACTCACTACGACTCAAACCCCGGATGATGATGTTCCTTGCCTTTGCATTTGCCTCAACATCGCCATGTTCTCGACATTGATGTTCTCATCGGCAGAACAAATGAATCGAACCTTGACCTTTCGCCAGATGGCATACCCACAGCCTCGGATGTATGTCTCCATTCGGCTCTTCCGTAGGGTAATCGATGCCATCGAAAAACAAGCGGCTTGGTCGAGTACTTGTCCATCGCCATCGCTTCTTGAGACCGTTAAGATCTATTGAAAAGAGCTAACCGCTCGATACCAATTGTAGGACCGGAAAGGCGACTAGAGGGGGTGAATAGACGCTTTCTCTATTTATCACCTTGATCGAACTCAACACTACCTTCACTCCAATAGCTATAAAAGCTACGAAGATCTCAGATACACACAATGACGACCATGTTGAATCCGATCAAACCCCAAAGCAAGAGACCAAAACATCTCACCACAAAGATGCACAAGGTCCAAAGCACCTCTCATAGCGCACCACAAGCAAGAACCAAATGTGGCTAAACGCACCACTAGCAATTAAAGCCGACAAGAAATCGCATCTAATTGCTTCTACAAACTGCATGCACACATACGGATGTGCCTCATCAAAGAAAACAGAGCAGACTAGCATACACAGAGAAACAAAGAAGAAACTAACAACAATTCTAAACTTTAATGCGCACGCCCATGGTCAGAGCTTTTTTTGCAGCGCCGAACACGCACAAGGAGGCAATAAATAAATTCAATCCACGTAAGCATTATACAGAAATCAAATCAGCGTCTCTCTTGCATCCATAAAAATCGTGTACAACCAAGGACAAAGAAGAACTACAGAAGCCCAAACCTATAAAGCGACTACCGATCAAATCACTCAAATAGCAAAACCGCGAACTTAAATCGGATCGAGATGGCGGTAATTAATCAAAAGACAATTCGGTCACAAGAATCAAGATGGTCATAGCCAAGAATAAATAAAGAGGTCACAAGAGCTATAGATCCAAAAGTCACGCTCTAGCAATAAACAAGTATAAATATTCAATGCAACCTTCAAAGCACTTAATCCTTTAGTCGATACAAGATTCATCATCCCAACCAAGGACAAGGTCAACAGACTTGGTATCATGGGGTTCACAAAAAGATCCAAAGCATGGCAAAAAAAAAACAAACAAAACATCCACTCACAACAAATAGAAACTCAAACATCATATTTGACTACAAGCCGCCACCAAGCAGGGCATCCATTTCTTGGGAACCATGCATCACTAGATTAAGCGACACCGCAGAAATCCGGTTCTGGCTGGGATAAAAACTTGTCGGCAATCAAAAGGACAAGGACTCGGACGCCATCAAGACAAATCAACAAAAACCGATCTACACATGGATCCTCGTCAGTAATCGCACGCACACGCACAAAGAATTAAATAAGCTAAAACAGCAGAGGCAAGATATTAAAATAACCATAAGTTTCCAGGCCGATGCAAGATATCTGCGGGCGCTACAAGGTGCCGGCGAAGAGCTACAATTTTTTCTTGATGGACACCACACAGCGCCGCATGTTTTTCCCTACAGGCGCCTGCACGCCATGAACTCTACTCTGCACCGAGCAGCGCCGCCAAGAACTATTCTATCTTTGCTGCAAGGGAACCGGCCGCCGCCACACAGAACCACTTTTTCTTAGGGAGCAGCAACAGGCGCCGCCACTTTTCTATCAGACCCTAGCAAACCCTAACTATCTCCCAAAGCCCACCAATACAAGCAGCCACTCACTCCTATTTATAGCCCTTGGCTAATGGGTCTCCAACCCGTTACGCCCGCTAAATCCAACGGAGCTCGCTCCCGCCAGTGCGACTTTGCGAAATTCTGCTGCCTCCTCCGCACCTTCCGGAAGCTTCGCGCTTCTCGTCTCGCGCCGCAACCACCTCGAGTCCACGCTGCCTTCGACACATCCCGACTGTTCGACCTCGGCCACACGCACCTAGTCCGGTCCACGTGTCTCGCCACGACTCCACCCGATGTCCCGCAATACACGCATAAGAAACACATCACATAGCACCGCCGACATATTGTAACCATACAATAGCATCGACAAAATATTCAGAGCCCAAACCATTTGAATCGAATGCACCGCGCAAACGACATGGTCCGACCACACAAACCAAACTCGACTTCCTAAACCTATGTCAATTACTCATCACACACACGGGACGACCTCCACATGGTCTCTCAGTTTCTTACGTATTGATGGTCAAAACTAAAGATGTCAGTTCGACTATATGCATTCCTATGAAATCCTAGATTTCTTCTATTATATGGTAGGTACCATTGAAAAATCATTATCACTGATAATATTTTTGTCTGATAATATTTTTGTCGATGTTTCAATATCGAACTTATGAAATAAATGCTAGGGGCTCCTTGATCGAGATTACACAGGATGAGAAACATGGATTTAGATAGGTTCAGGTCTTCTCCTGTGAGAATAATAACTCTACCCTTGTGTTCTTGTATTGACCGTGTTTACAACAAGAAAGAAGTCACTGAATGCTAGAACTAATGACTCATGTCTATTATGTTGCTTGTGCCGCTTGTCCTCTCTGTCCACCAGAGTTATCTCTTATATAGCGTATGAGAGGGTGACAGTTGTCCATGACAGGAGGTGCCTCAACGGTTGATGAATTGCGCATATTGATGGTAGTTATTGTTAGATAAGCAATCTCTCCCACGTTCGCCTTGTGGTTATGTCAAAGATAGAGAGTTGCATGTAATTATATAAGAGAATAACGACATATGTTTATCTACTGCGTATAATTAAACATAGTGTATAAAGTTCTTAGTCGATTCGATCCACATGTCTGTGGTTCTTATCGACCATAGAGTGATCGAGTGATCGTGATTGGCTTGGTCTTACGACCATAAGATGATCGTAGTAGAACTTACAATCAGTAAGTGGTCGTAGAAGATCTTATGACCATATAGTGGTCGTAGAATGATTTACGACCATATAAGGTGGTTGTAGAATGACTTACGACTTACAACCAGTAGGTAATTTTAATCTTCCTCATTATTAACAATGAGAGGTACATCTGTAGGTTATATAAAGAGATTGTTATCCATAATGAATATTACAAATAAATGAATTAGTTAATTGAGGATTATTATATCCTTGTCAATTCTCTAATAGATATGCTCCCCTGTACTCCCATTTCCAGGTTGACAGAGATACTGTGTTCAACTCTTGTCCTTTTCATTCTCCGGAAGCTTCCTCCTAAGGTCATGTACGATGGGTTTACATCAGCTATCTATAACCTCTGTCACATAGGATTTAAACTGATGTGGATGGAAGAGAATAAAGAGAAAGAAATGTATTGTCTACAATCCTATAGCACCAGAACCAAGAAAAGCATTAAAAAATTGTGTGTTGTCTATAATCATGTAGCCGACTGTATCATCACAACCCATATGAGTTGTCTTTAGTGATGCTTATAAGTGACATAAAAAATTACTATAGACAGCAGATATCTATACCATTGTACATGCCCTAAATGAGTATCAGCGCATTACCACTCTATTAACCAGAGGGACCAGAGGGTTTGTATGATGTTACGCTAAGAATTATGGATAAACTTAAATTGTCCAAAACTCACGTCTGGCAAAGAGTTGAATGCTGGTGTATGAGCTGTGTTTATGAAAGCATCAAAACGTTATTGATGGATCGTCTTATATGAACTTCAGGTGTTCAGTGTGAATGATATTCGCCTTTTTTTTTGGGCCCCTCACTTTTATGCTTGCAAAATTGCATTTCCATGTTCACAGCGAGAGGTTCTCGAAAAAATATCGTTAATTATTGTCAGAGGCATGTCAAACATTTTTTAAATCATAAGTTCCAGTGAACCTATCTACAGGCCAGACAATTAAACATCTTCAATTCAACCATTCACCATGTAACCGTTCAACCCTTTAACCCAGTCAAAACTGCTTTTCAAAAGAGCTGCAGTCGTGCCAAACAAGTTCTCTCTGACACTGGATTACTCTGTATGATTCTTATTACGACGGTCATGTGCTTAGTTTAGTTAGATGATTAGATCTAATACTGAACACTCATCTAAGCAATTAAGGCACAACCTGAACTCCGATCCGAATGGTCGGCTAAAGTATACAGTTACAGCACCAAACTGTACAACTGTCACGTCCGGACAAAAAGAAACAGAAGAAAAAACTTTGCCAGCAGGCGAGTATTGTACTGTGCCGCACGGTTTCCGATGCAAATGTACTGTGGATCTGATCTAAACCCTCCCTCCGATTTCGTTTACTTAGCGGTTTTAACAAATTCGCACCTATTAACGAGATTATACTTTTGACAAGATATGACCAAAACGCACATTAATAAGTTCAAGTATAATGCGCTTATATAGTCTCTGTTACATAGAATTTAAAGTGATATAGATGAAAGAAAATAAAGAGAGAAATATATTATCTATAATCCTGTAGCAGATTGTATCATCAGAACCAAAAAGAATATCACTAGAACCATGAAAGCATTAAAAGATTGTGTGATCTATAAAGACAACTAAAAAGACAACTCAATGTATGATCCTGAGGAATTTGAGGATTTATGTTGTATAGGGCCGTCTTAACGTATGTATTATACATGATCGGCATGCAGCCTTGCTGAGTGTAATAACTCAGCTACAACAAGGAGGAATGAACCACTTTCATTGGCGGATCTGCAGAGCAGGTGGTGCATGAGGCACTTGGGTGCAAACTTCTACAAAAAGTTCCGCAACAAGGACTTGATGAACCTACTCAAGCGGTTGTGCAATTAGAATCAGCAGCGAAAGTTTGAAGCACTTTAGAAGATTCTGGATGACCGAACCCAGATGCACATAAGGGAGACAATGAAAAGGGCTACCCCAAGCACTGACCAGACCCCCGAAGCATTGATATAGCTATCCACAGATGGTCCTAGTGTGACAAGGAAGACGAGGGCGCATGTGAAATGCTTCTCGGACTGGATTGAGCGTGAGCCTAAGGAGAAGTGGTCGCTGCTACATGACAGGAGTGGTGCTCGATATGGTATCATGACAACCAATCTAGCCGAGGTGTACAACTGGATCATGCGCGGCGCAAGGTGCCTCCCTTTGGTTGATATTATGGAGGCAATTCTTGGGGGTATCACAAATTACTTTGTTTGCAAAAGCAACAACGCGTCGCTCGCCATGGTAAATGATAGAGTACTCTACTCCGCCATGATCACCAAGTACATGAAAGAGAAGAGCAAAAAGGGTGGGATACACCGGGCATTCAAGATGGGCACAAGGGAGCTTTGCTTCGAGATCATGTACAGGGATAAAAGACGCCGCGAGATGATCACCCACGAGTGCACGCTATGTCACGCTAGTTGCGTATGCCCTTGCAACAAGCTCCTTCTTCTTCATAGGCCCTGCTCTCATATCATGGCCGCATGTTTGACGGTGGCGTAACATCCCGGCCATTACCTCTCTTACTATTTCAACAAGGAAGGGGTGATGTAAACTTGGAGTGCAGAGATGTATGGTTACGTCATGGTTGACTATTTCACTGGCCATCCGACCTAGGACCAACTTATCTGGGCCGCAGACATTGATAGAGTTAAGGGTATGGTTGGCCGCCGATAGGTACGACGCATTAGGAACAACATAGATGAAATAGAAGCCGGGCGTCGTACGAAGAAGTGCTCCATTTGCAGGGAGTCTAGACACACCTTCAAGAAATGCTATACGAGAAATCCACATGACGAAAGAGACATCGACAGTCCAGACGTAGCCGCGGGGACCTCATCCGACTGCCCACTCGAGGTGGTCTACATGGCGGACGTTGAGGTCACGACCACGGAAAATTGTTCGCCTGTTGAAATATGTAGTGCCCAATGCTATGTAATATCACTTTGACTTGTAAAAAAACTAGGTGTTATGACGTTGTGTTGAATGCTATGTAATATCAATATGATTTGTCCACAAAGTATGTGATAACTTTGCGCTGAATGTTATATAATGTCATTGTGATTTATTGACAAAAGATGTTATGACGTTGTGCTGAATGTCATGTAATGTTATTGTGATTTGTCGACAAAAAATGTGCTCCGAACTAGTAAGTAGAAATTTTGATTTATTGATAAAAGATGTTATGACGTTGTGCTGAATGTTATATAATCTCAGTGTGATTTGTCGATAAAATATATACTCGAAAATACTCAATACAAAAGGAGTGGAGCGGAATAAAAAATAACGGTTTTCCAAATTTTAAAATTAAAAAATTAAGAACTAGTGACAGGACATGTCGCTAATTCAATTGACAACATGGGGTTCTAGGTACTGTTGAGCTCTCTGTCACTAATTGGAATGGCGATAGAGACAAACGCCAAGTTTTGTAAAAAAAAAATCGATTATTTATTTTTAAATTATCTTTTAAATTAATATTATTTACAAAAAAATTCGTAAGAACACGTCGGTTTTTTCAATTCACACAGGGAGACGCCGACTTTACCAGACGTGATAACAACCGACGAGCGCCTAGCTTCGAGAAATCAGACACGTAACTCGGCTCGCAAGGCATAGGCGAGTCGAGTGCATGCCTAGGCATATTTGTGACAGTGCCGCCCTACGGAGTGAATGGTCGATACGCGGTGCTTCGATAAGAAGCCTACTACCTACTGATTCACCGCACTGGCAGGGGAGTAGTTCTTCTCCAAGCTACGGATTGAGTCGAGTGCCTTGCGCATTATTATGCAAACTCTAAAGCACAAGATTCTTCTTCTCAGAAAACTGCTTGCGTACCTCCTCTCAGAAAAGAAAGGGAGAAAAATGCGAACCTTTTCAGCACCTCTCTCTCTCTGTCTGTCTTTCTGCGTGCGTCTGTCTGTCTGTCTCCTCCCTGTGTATGAAGGCCCCAGGGACAGAAAGACACGGGACGGAAAATGGGCGGTAGTACCTAGTACGTGCAGCAGCATGCATTTCTGAACGTTCATCTTCTTGGCAACTGGAGCGCAAGCGCGCGACCGGCGCCACAGCTCTCGGTTTGCAGGCGGCCATCTGGCGCCCATTCCTGCTAAAATGGTACTAAGATCGAGCCAAGAGAGAGACGTCTTGAATCTTGATCACACTGGGAGTACCAACATTTGGCAATGGCAACACTTTTGGTGAGATTATCTGATGATTAGGTCGTGCACGCGTCGTTCATTCCCATGGAAGCTCGAGCCACACGAAGACGACGCTCGAATCTTGGAGAAACGGTGAAGATTGCGCTGCATTGTCATACGAGTATCTGGGCGCTTTTTATGAGAGAGAGTACTGCCTTCTTTTTGGTCTCCAGCTTTGCTAGCTTTTGCAGACGTTGCAGTCATGTGTTGTCATGGCTAGCCGAAAAGCTCTGATCATGGCAAGATCTAGCTGAGCCACAAGCATCTCGTGAGCCTGCTGATCTATCCAGATTCCGTACATATACAGGTAGCTAGATTTGTGTGGAGAAAAAGATGGGTTAACGGTGTGCTAATCCGGTGGTTAGTCGCTAACCACACGAATAAACAAGCTTAATCCACTCGCAAAGATAAAGGAGAGAGAGCTTATTAAGATGTGAGGCCAACCACTGATTGAGCTGTGTACACCTTGCAAACACAATGACAGTGTAGTAGTACTTTTGCAGCTTGCAGTTGCAGACAACCTTGATCGATCGATCTATATGGCACAAGCACAACACAACCGTATTGTGGACCAGTGCCGCAGGAAGATGCCTGGTTTATCACTTGTGTAATCTTTTAATCTAGAACGGAATTCAGAAGTGAAAAGAAGTCACCGAGTTAATACGATTAATGCATTTTTATTTGTTTTCTTTGGGAGCTAGACGAGTTGGTTAGTGCGGTTGTTAAAATACAAGAGGATGAATCAGATAATGGGATTAAATCTCACCAAAATGTGTAAATAACCCACATATAACATGCAGTTTGTAGAAGGCTGGAATCATTATGTGTAATTATTGACTTTTTTGCTTGAGTATGCTAGGACAAATAAAGCTGGGCCGTCTAATTCCAGAATTTAATCCATTCTGAAATCAACTTTCTGACCATTATGCTGTTTTTCCACATAAGCGGGCAATTACATGATTCCGGACTGATCTTGTTCAATTAACTCTACCAAAGTACGAACCTTGACGGTCGGTACGAATGATTACATTATTTCTGTTAAAACTTTAGGTGGAACGATCATGTCAATCAATCACAAAGAATAGGATAATTGATCGAGACTATGCGAGATTTCATCTTTAATTCCTGTCCCGGCCGATAACAAATACTAACAAGTACAAAGTAACAAACATTGATGCCCTTGGTTTAGCAGTACTGCTCTCCATGATAAGGTACACTAGAAAGGACCAAACAGTTCTAGGACAGATGCAATTAAAACGACTCAAATCAATTCTGAAGATCCATACCTACCATCTTGACCTGAAGAAATTTGTTTCTTTTGCATGGCATGAAATTCTCTTCCTTGTATGAATCGAGTTTTTTTAAAAAAAAATTGTAGGGTTTGGTTTATGTGCTGAGTAGTAGTAATTGATGTTGCAACTACCAGATACCCAAAAATATTGAAGACTGCAGACTACTGTAGGGTGACTCATTCTATATTTGCCTACTGAGACAGTTGGTCTCTATTGGCTGGTTGCATGGCAGGGATATTACTGATCAAGCGGAGGGCACCATATTATACTAGAGGCATGCATAGTCAAAATTGGATCCTTGATTTAAGAAGAGTGCAAGAAGCCAAGAACTAACTACTTTTGTTTATATATGGCTGAAAAAAAATTCAGTTGAGCTGATATTTTCCATCTTCCATGCGAATCTCATTGAAAGAAGTAATCATCATTAGCAAGGTACGTATTATGATACATATTGGAAATAATTTTTAAAACCCCACATTTTCAAGGTAAAAAACACATTTTACTGATGCCTTCCCCCCCCCCCTCGTAGTCCCTTTCCAGAGCAGCATGGTTACATACACTAACCATTTGTTTTAAAATTTTCACCTTTTTGAGTAAACTAATTAACTGACCAACCAGCAGAAAATTTAACAACCTTGAATGGTATCTTCCCCTTTTGAGAGATACTTAACTTCCTTGGCAGCCCTACCACTACCGAAAGAGTATAACAAAAGTAGACAAGTGGAATCACAAACCACAAACCACAAACACTAAGTATACTTTTCTCCTTTGCCTTCCCTTGAAGCACATCGCTACTTATGTCCAGACCATTGCATCAAAAACTACTCATACCCCCATCAAGATCACACATATATAGATTGTTCCAATCAATGGTTTTGTTTGCTCTCACATCATCTCGTCATGTATCCTATCATCTACAAGAAACAACATAGGCACTACGATAGTCCATCATGTGTGGCTCCACAATACGAGCTTGCTTGGGCAAGTTGTATCTACAATCGCGTGGTGTGTCACACTATGCGTAGCAGTTGTTTGGTTGGTAGGTAGAAAATGCGATACAAAATATGTACCACTCTGGGCCATCTGTTATTCTCACAATTGTATGCCAAAAAAAAACATTTTGCTTGTGCAAGTTGGGCACCTATTGCTCGCCATGGGCCACACCTGTAGCAAAGCTGAGAAAAGCTAGCTAAGCTGGCGTTCGATTGCACTTTCACAGGGTCGGCCGCTTGCCAGCGGCGGATAAAAAATTTGTCACCGTGGTCACCGGGGTTACCACACACTAATCTTACTTGAGTTTATAAAGTAACCTCTTGTATACATATTATGCTACAATAGATCATGCATAAAATCATCGGGGTGTACATGACACCGGCCACTACACTTGGATCTGCCCCTGCCGCTTGCATTAATCTTCCACTTAGTTGTCTCCTCTTAGTTTATTTGAGGTGGATCTGTGTCGATCTTGCGCACCTTGACAAGATAAATATTTCTTGGATCGTCTTGGACACCTCATCATTGATCTGTTAGCACCATCTAGACCATAATACCTGTGGGTGGCCTGCATGGCGTGTAGTAGTCACGAACCTTCACGTTTAATTTTGCTGATGTTGTCGTGTAAGAGAAGTCGAAACAAGGAGGCATGGTACTGCGTTGAACGGGAGATTATTCGGACGCAGATCTTCTTGCGCCCTATCAGACGTATGACATGACGAGTTTGCTGTGCAATTTAT
Organism: Phyllostachys edulis; assembly: GCA_036346405.1. NCBI lineage: Eukaryota > Viridiplantae > Streptophyta > Magnoliopsida > Poales > Poaceae > Phyllostachys > Phyllostachys edulis. Next base: position 44,210,823 of record CM070557.1, on the reverse strand, counting down.
ATCAGGAGGGAAATTTTACACTTAATTTGATTAGACTTGGTCAAATATACCATTCTAGACTAAATAGATCGATGGACATATAGTAGACATAGATCCGATTGGTTTTTTTTAACCGAATCCAAGCAGTTCCCAACACTCGTAAGTAGTAGTTGCGAAGATCGTCATCTGACTTATCAATTCACTTCTCTCTCTTTTTCTTTCATGTATCTCTTTCACATTTTATACTCTGGATTCGACTTGTAGTGTACATTTTAATACCCAGAGTCTAGGCACGTTGGAACCTAACATAAGTTGGCGACAAAACTTGTTTAGAAACATCTACCTTTCCACGAAACTCATGCACTCCAATCAATCAAAGGTTGGTGCCGACTCCTATTCTGAAAGAGAGGAGGAGGATTGAGAGATGGAACTAATGTTACCAGAATTAAGTTGTTGTTAGGAGCAGAATGGGGGCTGGGGATTTGGGTATGTTGGCAACTAAAGTTAATTGGGTCCGTCAAGAGAACTAAACAGATGCCGGAAGATGTGTTCATGCTACCTGCCAATCTTCGTCAGAGTTAAGGCCAGTTCAATCTCATCTTTGCATCGACAGACAAGACGTAGAAATGTAGAATTACCTTTTTCAGGAAAGAAGACAAAGGAGGCTAGGTTTATTGTTCTCTTACATCGAGGAGAAAACTTTCTATGTGAATGCTGTAATTAAAGAGGAAAATGTTAATTAGGAATTATATATGCTATTAATGAGAGTCTGCTGAAATGGGTTTCCTTGCATAGTCGGGTGGAAGAGATAGGTATGTTGCTTCTTCAGCACAGTGCAATAATGAAAGGAAATGCTCAACTAGAGTACTAGACACATACCACACCAAACAAAGACTATACTTCTCAACTTATTTGGAAGATGCTTCAGATTGTAGCTACAAGAACTTGACAGAGGTTACCACGAAACCAAAAAAAAAGCAACTTGACAGAAGATGTAGCTGCAACCGAATACTAATTCTCCCAGAAATTGCTGTTGAAGGAGATTCGGAATTGTTGTTGGGCACAACGTAGAAAATACTGAAGTTGCTTCAGCCGCTGCCAGATCTTCGCAGCAAGAACAAACGGCACACAAGAAAACCGCGTCATCACCAACCGGGCTTCTGAAAACTGCCACTTCACTGCAAGATTGCGCATTCTGCTGACTATGTTAGTCATGTAGCGACGAAGATGTCATAGTGGTAGTGTAGATTGTTCTTCTGTACTACCAATTCTTGGCTGCTGAAAGCCATTAGGCTTTTTCTTGAGAGCATTCTTCACGTCCTCCTCTCTTATCAACAAAAGAGATTAATGATTTGATGTTAGTTAGCCTTGCTGGTCGATTTACAATCTCTGGTTCAAGCTCAACCTGGTTATTGTATCGGCTGTACTGACAAAATATTCAACATAAGAAAATAAAGAGAGCAAGGCCACATGCAAGGCCACAGATGAGGAAGAGGCCCCAGAAGCTTGACAGGCTCAAGGGGTTCGAGCCAATCCCGTTATTATCTGCGCCACATTCTGTCCCAGCTAACCTATTTTAAAATATGGACCTCTTCTGTTGGTTGAGTTCTGGACTCCCTCTGGGGTTCATTTGGTTTTCTTGTTGATCTCAGTTGGATCTTTATTTGAGTCTTCTTTGAATTTGCTCTTTTACACGTGTAGATTGCGAAGACTCCAGGGAGTCTGAGAGTTCTGAAGAGGAAGATTCTCAGGATAGTGAGCAAGGCAAGTTACACTCTTGATCATATTGCACCCAATAATTCAATTTATTTATATTCAGTTTCAAAGTATAATGCATGCCTATTTCTACCAAGTTATTTCAATACCTGTTTTAAATTCATAGTTATGCCTACTTCCTTTGTATGGCCACTGTTGACTTTGGACTGAACTTATCGTCACCTTTAGATCAAACTTGGGTCATGCAGTAGTGTGAGCCAAGACCATTTGAAAAACTTGTGCTTAGTCAAGCTTAGACAAAAAGTATTGATTTGGGGAAATCTTTACCAACATGACCAAATATTGCTTAAAATATTTTGACCATGACATGAGGTTGTCATGGGAATATGAAAGTGTTGCTGGGGAAGCAAAGAAAATGAAATTGGAATTGGACTGGGGCGAAATGGTTCGCTTGGTTGGTGCAATGTTTGTGCACGGACTCTATCCTGGCTAAGGTGGAGGTCCAAGGGTTTGTGAAAGTCGTCCTAGTCATGTGAGGACCGGTCTTTGAGCGACCAATGCCATGCCTATAATGGGCTATGCCACAATCGTGCAACCACATGTCTCCAGAATGGGGCGTGGGACCTGGCTGAGTAATTTGCAAAACTCCACCATATGCTGCTCCATTGGAGGTGTGGGAGGTCTTGTAGGGCTAATGGTCTTTTATGACCTACTGTTCCCACTGGTGCAAGAGGGGGCTTTCCGCCGGATTGCGATCCATAGGAAAGTGAAACCTTAGTAAGGAAAGGCTGTGGTGGGGCAATGCATTGTAAAGGCCTTGTCATGAGCTCTAGACCTCTTACCTTTGGTAGTGAGAGGTGGCATTGACGGATGCCGGATAAACTAGAGAAATCATGTCGTGTGGGTAAAGTGCACAACCTCTGCAGAGTTAAATCTATTCGAATAGCCGTGTCCACGGTCATGGACGTGTTGGCAAAGGCTACTCAGAGTTAGATGTTGATTTTGGGATTTCTAGAAATGTTTTCAAATCTGTTTTGGGATTCCTATCCCATGGGTTTGGGCAGGGAGCCTGGTGTCAGGAGGGTATCCTTCACCAACTTGTTGATGAATGTTATCCAACTGAAAAATTGCTTTGCTAAAATGAATTTTAGTTATAAAGACCTGCTTTGAAACTTAGTAAGAGTATTTGAAAGAAAATTGGCTTTGTGCAAATTAACCCTATTATGCCATCCTTTGATTATCCATATATGCATGTCATTTTGCTAACCCACGGGTGTAACTTGCGAGCACAGTTGTGTGCTCATTCTTGCTCATTACAATTTTTGTCATGAGAGGACCTTGGCAGTGAAGAAGACCAAAGCGAATAGGTTGTGCCTTCCAGTCAGTTGCCTGTGGCGTGCTGATGGACCTTTTGTTCTTTTGCTCTTTTGTATATATGTGCTTGGCCCAAGGCCACCTTGTAAACAAACTCTGTAGATATTTTGCTTTAATAAAAATGCGTTCTGGATGTTACCACCATTGTATTATTACTATGAAGAGCTAGCCATGATCCTTGGGACTAGCTCGGGTTTCACAGGGAACCTTAGAGTAAACTTGGACCTCCATGTCCACACGATGGAATGAACGCGTGAGGTTCTAGGGTGGTCTCAGACCTCCACGACCTCCTCTGGAGGGTCATGGTGGTCTTGGGGTGCCCCTGCACCTCCTCGTTTTTCCTGGTTTGGGCGAAAGCGGGTCTCGGGTGCTCATCGGCTCCAAGACCCTCTCGGGTCATGTTCTCCTGGACTTCCAGGAGGTCCTGCTAGACCTCCTGGGAGGTCTTGGTGGACTGTCTGAGAGGTCCTTTGTGGACCTCCTGGGAGGTCCGGATGGACTTTCCAGCAGTTCTTGGAGGACCTCTCGGGTGCCCTAGAGTTGGGTCGTTACAAAAGTGGTATCAGAGCATCCTGACTGTAAGTCGCAACCTAGTAGCATGGTTGTAGAATTTCAAAATTATTTTATAACAAAAGAAGAATAAAATGTTCTTTCTTATCTGGGTCATCTTTTCACTCTTACCTTTCTTCTGGTGCTTTTCCTTACCTTAACCTCATCTTATCTTGTTTCTTCCTACGCACCTGTTTACAACATTAAGTGGACCTCCTTACCCTAGCAACATTTTGTTAGAGGTCTTTTAGGGTAGGCTGGTGCTTAAGACCTCCCTCAAAATGGTAGGACACGAGTAGAACGATGTTTGGTCATTATAGACTTTGAAAAAGCTCCTCGCTGCTGTTTTCTTTGCATTGGATTTCTTTTGCCGAGTGGTTGGTTTGGATAGTTGTTCCTTAGCCTTTCTCTTCTCTTTTCTCAGCCATGGTGCTTGGACATTATGGCCACCTCTAGAAATGGCAGTGGCAGCTCAAGCCATCACAGCCGTCAAGCCGAGGAAGAGGCTGAGAACCCAGCTTTGTGGAGCAATCAGAATAGAGGAGTTGAGGGTGAGCAAGGGCAACCAACTTCACAGCCACCCCCACCTCCAGTTGAAGGTCCTAGTTGGACTCAAATAATGGCCAATCAAGCTCACTTGATAAACTTGCTTTCACATCCCATGGCCAACACCCGCCTTTGCAAGCTACAAGAAGCACCCAACCTCAAGCCCCGTTCCACCTCCTCCAAGGTCTAGTATTGCAGAATTTATGAGGTTGCGCCCTCCAACATTTTCAAGCGGCGCTGAACCAATAGAAGCTGATGACTAGTTAAGGGTAGTGAGCTCCCCACACTTCCTAGCCGAGAGGAGAGGAGGAGCAAGGCCAAGAACCAAGCCCCACAAGAGCTCAAGCCAAACATCACACACCGTTTACCACCATCCCTCACCCACTGCCCTCCCAAACCCGAAACCACGCCAGGAAGGGAGGAAGGAAGCATAGAGGAAGGGAGCAAGGGAGAGGAGCAAGACCCGCAGAACCAGGGCCATCGGTATCTCCAGTCATCAAGCCAGCCAGAGGGAGAAGCAAGCTCAGAGGTCAACTCATCATAACCCGTAAGCCGATCGCAGCGAGGGAGAAGAGGAGAGCACCAGCGCAGAACCGGCACTACCATCCTTTTCCCCATCCTTAATCTCAACAAGAGGTAACCCACCATTTTGCCCTCCCTGTTATTTTTGCCCACACATAACCACAGTCTGGAAGTTTAAGCAATGCATGTTTAGCACATGCAACCATCACAGTATCAATAGCCTCAACTTCTTGCACCCATTCCATCGCATAAGCTCAAACTTCTCACAGTAGCATCGTCCATAGCTCTCAGTTCATCAGCAACCATCGCAGAGCAAGGGGAGGGATCAGGGAGTAGAGAAAATGGGGGTTATACCTCAGTGCAGATCTTGGTAACATAGGTGGTGACCAACCTCCAGTAGCCACCTCCATCTCCAGTCAATCACCATGGCATACCTGCATAAAAATCAGCTAACATCAGGATCCAACCAAAGTGCTAAAATCAATTTAATGAAGAGCAAAAGGAGGATAGAGAGGGTTAAGCGGCGTAAATAGCTGCCGCAGGGGAGCAGAGGCGAGACGCAGTGGTCTTGGCCTTGGCCGCCGAGGAGGAGGAGTAGCACGGGCGAGTCAAGGCGTATGCAGCCAGGTGAATAGCGGCGGCAAACGAACAGCCGAGCCAACAGGGAGCAATGGACCGGCCACCTAGGGCGAGGCGAGCGTGGAGGGCGGGCAATCTGTGGCCAGCCCGCCGGCCGAGGGAGAGAGGAGGCGGCAGAGAGAGGCGGCATCGAGCAGAGCCGTGGCAAACGCCTCGGGGAGGCGGCAAGAAGAAGCAGCACGGCGGTGGCGCCAAGTAGAGGTGCCAGCATATGCAACAGAACCCAGAGGCGGCTGGTCCGGCTTGGGCCGAGCCGAAGCGGCGTGTAGTGGTGGTGCCGAGCAGCATGAGAAGGAGGAGCCAGGAAACCGGTAAGCGGCGGCGGTTGAAGCGATGGCGTCGGTGGTAGGGCAGGCAGGCAATGGAGAAGGCCGAGGCGATGGCGGCCGTGGAGAGATCGGTGGAGGCGTGGGCTCGGCGGGGCAGGGCCGAGCCAGAGCACCCTAAGGCGGCGGCTTGAGAAGGAGAGAGAGAGATGAGTGTGAGTGTGTGTGGAGTGAGAGCTGAGTTGGGGGAGAAGATGAGGTGGGTGTGTGTGCTGTGCGTGTGTTGAGTTAGGGCAGAGCTGGCCAAATGGGCGACCCGGCCTGGCACGGCACGGGCCCGTTGTAGCGACCTGGCCCAGGGCACACCCGGGAGGTCCCTCAGGACCTCCTAGGAGGTCCGAAAAGGGACCCCCAGGACGTCCCGAGAGGACATCCCGGTAGGACCTCTAGACCTCCCGAGAGGTCCGATAGAACCACTCGGAGGTCTGGGGTCCCGACCCTGAGGAGGTCGTTGGACCTCAGACCTCCTCAAGCTCTACGCGCTACTCGGGGGAGGTCCGAAAGGAGCCAACCCGAGGAGGTCGTGAGGCTTGAGGATGAGCCTAAAGTCCACTGCGATCTAAGCTGGTCCCCAAGGATCATCGACCAGTTCTCACAGCAAGCAAGTGACAAAGAAAAACATCCATACAACTTTATTAACAACAAAAGGAGGTTTGATTATAAGGGTTGCTTACAAGCTCCAAAGAACCGAGAGCACACAAACGCAATGGAGAAACCAAAGATGTTGTGTCACCCATTACACCACGGTGATTGGCTGGAGGGCGCGACCTAATTGATTTGGTCATCTTCATCATCATAGGAATCTTCACCTGCTCAATTCATGAATCAAGCAAGAATGAGCACAACAACCGTGCTCGCAAGTTACACCCGTCAATTAACAGAATGATATGCATAGGGATACATCAAGGGAAAGCATATTAGGGTTGATTTGCATAAAGCCAATTTTATTTCAAATACAAGTATTAAGTTTCAAAGCAGGTTACAATAGTTAAAATTCATTTTTGTGAAATCCATTTTCAGTTGGATAGCATTCATCATCAAGATGGTGAAGGATACCCTCCTGTCACTTGGCTTCCCGCCCAAACCCAATTTGGTTAAACCACCAAAACCAATTTCATAATTCTTTTGAAAACCAAAAACCAAGAGCTAACTTTGAGTGACATTGCCAGCATATCCATGACCGTGGACACGGCTATTCGAATAGATTTACACTCTGCAGAGGTTGTACACTTTACCCACATGACATGAATTCTCTAGTTTGCTTGGCATCCGTCGATACCACCTCACACTTCCTTCGGTGAGAGGTCTAGAGCACATGACAATGCCTTTACAATGCATTGTTCCACCGCAGTCCACCCACATTAAGGTTTCGCAGATCCCCTCTTTAGATAGAAACCCGCCGGGTTAATGGGGTGCCCCCTCTTATGCCAGGTGGGACTACAACAGTCGTAACATGACAACCCACCACATCAACAGGTAAATCACGATAGAGCTTTACAAATTAATTAGCAGATCCCACGCCCACACCGAGACATGTGGTTGCACAATTTGGCATAGCCCATTATAGGCTTAGCAAGTGGTGTCTCAAAGATCGGTCCTAATCGACACAGGCGACAAACCTCAACCACAGGGCATCGGATCACACGACCCCCGTGCATAGACATGCACCAACCAAACAACCAGCTTCGCCCAAGTCCAAATCCATTTTTTATTTACTTTGCTTTTTAAACTTCCATAGCACACCAATGCCATAGCCATTTGTAAAAACCCTCCATGACACACCAATGCCATGGCCGAAATCATTTGAATAAGTGATATTTTTGGTCAAAACTCCCAAATCAAGATTTTGGTCTAAGCAAGACTAAGCATTCCATTTTTCAAAAGCCACGGGTCCTCACTATTGCAAGAACCAGGTTTTATCTAGGGTGACAATGAGGTTAATTCAACATGGACAGTGGTCATACCAAGCAATAGGCATAACTATGAATTGAAAGATAGGCACTGAAATAACTTAGTAAAGTAAGCATGCATACATTCTTGGAAATCAACATAAGTAATTTGAAGTATTAGGTGCAACATGATCGAGAGTGTAACTTGCCTTGCTCAAAGTCTTGAGCTTCTTCCTCTCCCTCACAGAACTCTGGTTCCACACGGTCTTGGCAATCTACATGGTGAAAACCAAATATTCAAATAAAGCTCAAACAAGATCCCAAGGAACTCCAAATAAACTTAGATACAAAACCAACAGAGAGGTTGGGAGGTCAAGAGGAGGTCCAAGGAGCTCGTTGGAGAGGTCCGGGGACTCGAGAGAGGAGGTCCAAGAACTTGGAGGGAGGTCTAAGGTAGGCTCGGTTGAGACAGAGAGGAGAATTGGAGAAGAAAGTGAGAAAGGAGGACTACCCCAACTATATATAGCTGGAGCCAATGCACCTGACCCAGGATATGGGTCCTCAGGAGTTGGTAACGTGGACAATGAGAGTAGGCAAGGAATGTGACAATGGTATGACATGAGTACTGCAAAGGTGAGAGCATTTAATGTGATACAACATGCATTAAATGCAGTGAAGACTTCCTTACCCAAGGACACAGTCAAAGGTAAAGAAACTGGGTGTGACTGCCCAACGAGGGCAGCCAAGACCCGCAGAGAAGGTCATGCGAAGACATTGAGGAGGTCTTGCCGTGAACTAGGGGAGATCTTCACCCATAGGGGAGGTCCTGACGGTTGGATCTCCAAAGAGGAGGTCCAAACGGCCAAGATTAAGTATACCAGAGGAGGTCCGCAAGAGCTAGGAGGAGGTCCTCACCCGCAGGGGAGGTCTAGATGGTTGGATCTCTAGAAGGGAGGTCCAACGGTCAAGATCAATTGCAAACGGGGAGGTCTGCAAAGGTAAAAAGAAATCCTCACCCGCAAGGGAGGTCTAGACGGTTGGATCTCCGGAAGGGGGGGGTCCAACGGTCAAGATCAATTGCAAACAGGGAGGTCTGCAAAGGTAAAAGGAGATCCTCACCCGCAAGGGAGGTCTAGAGCCACAAGATCAAATCCAGGGGAGGTCTGAACGGTTAGGATTTCCAAGAGGAGGTCCTAATGATCGGATCTGCCAAAAGGGGGAGGTCTGGACGGCCAAGATCTCCAAAGGAGGAGGTCTTGACGGCCAGATCTTCAAGGGAGGAGGTTCGGACGGTTAAGATCTTCAAGAGGGGTCTTAACGTCTAGATGTACAAGGAGAAGGTCTGGACGGTTAAGATCTCCAAGAGGGAGGTCTTGACGGTCCAGATTTTCAAGGAGGGGGTCTGGACGGTTAAGATCTCCAAGGGGGAGGTCTTAACGGTCCAGATTTACAGGAAGAGAATCGGACGGTTAAGATCTCCAAGGGGAGGTCTTAACGGTCCAGATTTACAAGGAGGAGGTCTGGACGGTTAAGATCTCCAAGGGGGAGGTCTTAACGGTCCAGATTTACAAGGAGGAGGTTGGGGCCGCTGGATTTTGATCGGACCGCTCAGAATGATCTAAGGCTCAGGGAGGGTGGGACGTTCGGACCATACGAACGTCTGACCAAGATCAAACCGCCCAATGCAAATCGGACGACTCACATTCGACGGAGGTGAACATGGATAGGGAGGAGATCCTGGAGGACCTGGGGAGGTCCTGAAGGACACGGGGAGGTCCAATAAAGGTAAGGGAGGTCCCAGAGGACATGGGGAGGTCCGATAGGACACAGGGAGGTCCAAGTAAACAAAGAGGAGGTCCTAAGAAGTAGTAGCACCGCAAAGTGCGGGCGGTACTACTGGGTAGGTGCCGAAGAGAACCTCTAGAAAAGGTTTCAAGGATACAAGTCACGGAGGAAAGTCCAAGTGAACACGAAAAGCTTCAACAGGATTCCAAATGATCTCAGATGCACAGGAGGGTGGCGAAGGCTTGGGGAGATTGTAAGCTAGAGGAAACCCGAGAGGGAGATTTGGACCCGGGGAGGTCCAAGCATTTGGGAGGTCTAGACCTAAGGAGGTCTGGACTAGGGGAGGACAACACAAAGGAGGTTCGGACCTTTGGATCCAACGAAGGAGAGGTCTGGGCCATTAGATCCAGACGAAAGGAGGTCTGGACGGAGAGGTTTCTAAGGGAGAGGGGTCCAACGGAGGAGATCCACGGAAAGTGGTCCAAAGGAGGTCTTGACGACCAGGATAAACTCAGAGGCGATCTCGATGGTCAAGAGAAGATCAGGGAGGTCTAGACGGTCAAGATCAACATAGGGGAAGTCTCAATGGTCAAGATAAATCCAAAGGGAGGTCTTGGTGGTCAGGATGAACCCGGGGAGGTCCTGACTGCCAGAGTGAAGGACCAAGGAGGTCCTTAGGAACACACGAAAAGTTTAGGTGAACACAGGAGGTCTATGTGAACAAGAGGGAAGCTCAAGTGGACACAGGGAGGTCCAAATGAACGCGAGAGAGAGGTTTGGTCCAAAAGGTGCTTTCCAGCAAGAGAGGGAGTCTGGACATAAAAGAAATACCCTGGCAGCAAGAAGGTCTAAACCTTGAAGAGATTCAAACCAACAAAAAGGTGGCCCAGACACACGGGCAGTCTAGACACACAAGAGGTCTGGACTCACAAGAAGGTTCCAGACACAAGAGGATCTGGGCATAATGGAATGTCCAATCCAGAGAGAGGTCCAGAAGGGGAGCTCAATCCAAACGTTAGATTTCAGAGATCAAAGGTATTTGAAACACAAACCTGAGTTTAGGACTTCTCCGGGGTACTCGTGACCCGAAGGAGGGGTCAAACACCAAAGAGGAACTAGAGAGGAGGTCTAGACCTAAGGGGGTCTAAACCAAGGAGATTCGAGCCAACAAAGACATGGTCTGAAATAAAGGAATCCGAACACAATACGAGGAAGATCTAACAAGGTTAAACAAGAGGGAGGTCGGGAAAGAAAAGGGCTGAGCTTAAGAGGAGGGCAGAACCTACAGAGAAAGGAAGGGATAGCTCCAGAGAGCTCAAGTAACACCAAAAGAACCAAACTAAGGGGTTAGTTGAAGTTTGGTTTAATCATTTTAAACACCCAAATTCTGAAAATCTCAAGTTAAACTTTGAATTCTCATCAAAACAAAATGGTTCTTTTTATTTTGAAAATTTTTCAAAGAGGCTCTGAAAATCAGGGTGTCACACCCGTCGCGGCCCGGCCCATTTCGACATGGCCCATTCCGGCCCGGCTAATATTCATCTTGTCTTGGGCCGCCCACAGCCGTGGTGATGGCCTGCACGCCCATCGCCCTTTCGTGCCATGCCATCTTAGGAAATGACACCACCTGCTTAGCCCATTTGACCCGATAGAATGAAAAAATCCAAAAAAATTCAAAACAATTCTAAAAAAATTAGAAAAATGTGTAGAATTCAGAAGTTGACATGAAAATTGGTAAAAAAAAATGAGACAACCATATTGAAAATGTAATAGAATTTTATTAATGTTCAAATAGCTAGCTCGCTAAAACATTTGTCATTTAGCTCATAAGACATGAAAAATTGAAAAACAATCCTAGAAAATATATATATATTTAAAAAACCAAATAAATTTATATATACTTATAAAATGAACTATATAAAATTTAAAAACTACAAAATAAAACCATATAAGTATTAAAATGGAAAGAAAATCATATAAATATTAATAAATAAAAATAAAATTACATATGTATATTAAAAGCGATTAATAGTGCCCTAACGGACGTCTTGCGTCTTAAATCTTGCGTGCTGGGTCGTGGTCGCGGCGGTCTTGGCGTCGTCTTGCGTGTGTCGGCCTAGGCACGGCAGGCTATCGTCTTGCGTCTTGCGGCTTTACTGTGAATAGTGTCGTCTTTGTCATGGACCGTGTCGTGCCAACAGTGTCATGCTTCGTGCTGGCCCATCAAGCACGGCCCGTTTGGCCAGCTCTAGGTTAGGGCCGGCCGTGAGTGAGTGAGTGTGAGAGAGAGAGAGAGAGAGAGAGAGAGGGATTAGGGTAGAAACTAGGGGTAGATTAGAAATTAGATTTTTTTTTATTAGGGAGAATATTAGGAAAAGGGATAGATTTTAATAAATTGCTGCGATTAATGGCTTTTTCGGTAGCAGTGGTTAATGGTATAATTGTTAGCTGTTTAATTCTTGCTGTTAAATAATTTAACTCGGATCTTGTCGAATTAACCAACTTAAAGTCAAGCCGTGAATTAAATTGCTAGATAAGTTGAGTAGCTGTTATTTCTGTTGTTAATAGACTAGCTAGCTTGTGTAGCAATCTTGCGCGTCGTCAGTATTTAGTTAGGTAGTTTGAGCTGTTCAATCCTGTTAGTTTAATTAGTTAGGTGCGAACCTCGGGTTTTTCGATCCTAGCGCGATTAGACAGTAGAACGCTGGTGTGGGAAGCGCTAACTGAGCAGAGGGCTCGAAATTTTTTTATTTAAATTAAATTGTGCTAACAATTAGAAGTCATTAACTTAGATATCTGCTATATCACTCAAAATCAACTATGTATTTATTTATATTATTATTCGTGTTGCCGATTGCTACAGAGGATGAACCAGCACTAACGGGAGCCGTTGATCAGAGTTGCTTCAACGCCAATCTTTCCTACAACTCCAAAGGCAAGCGATCCTTTTGATCATAAATATAGTTAATTTAAATGTAAACCGTATCTTACACTATTATACGTATTGCATCAAAATTTGTTTCTCAAAACTTAAATAAAATGGTTGAGATGAAAATGATTAAGAAGAATGAGAAAAAAAATGAGAATGATGAATGAGATGAGAATGAATGAAAGAAAGAGATAATGAGAATATTATGGCTGGTAAAGGGGGCCCTTAGCAGGTAAGAGATGAGGCAAGGAAGTGGGACCCTTTTTACATATGGTTATAATATAAGGACAAACAAAACTCTTACTCGGTCTGAAGCCGTAAATTCAGTACCAACCATTTTCCCGTTTCGGCGGGCAGAAAATGCTACCTTGTTACGTGACTACGCTCTCCACAATGGGTAAGTTATATATGTGTGAATGTGATGGAGGAACCCAGGACCGGTAGGAGAAGTTCGGAAGTGGGGAATCCAAGGCGCTATAGCGCTACGGTGGAGTGTTGAGTACAGGATAGAAGCTGCCTCAACCAACATTACTGGAACTCGGTGTATGACGAGGTCAGTAGCGTGATTTAATCAACACCGACGGAAAGTAATGGGTGGAGACTTAATCACGTAACCTGAAAAACGTTCTGTATTCTGAACTCGAACCCGCATCAAAGGAAATGCAGGGGACCCAACTCATTTAGAGCTCAGAAATGACTATGGGTAAAGTGGTACAAAGCCTGCGCAGTGCTATATCAAATCATGAATTCATGCCAGTCTCCTGGATTGAAGTCTACGGGAACCGTCGAGGGTCTTTCTTCTCTCCGAGTAATAAGTAGCGTTTTCAGTATTAAAATTTGCCACCTAATGTTTAATAACTTATTTTTAGAAATGAGATGACTTAGAAAATGTGATAACAACTAGAGATAGTCATCTAATGCATTCTTTGCTATTAATGCTTGCTGAGTACACTCGTGTACTCAACCTTGTTAGTATTCTCCTTTGTAGATCCTAGTCCGGCCGGGAACTATCCTGAGTGGGGGCGAAGGATAATGCAAGTACCGAAACAATTGCAGGAGGAGGAGGCGCAGACTACGAGCACCAGGGCAAAATGGGTGCTATGTTTGACGCGTGGGACGAATGGGCGGCCGAGACTTCAGGGCTTGCGAGAGAAGCGGAGAAGCTTCTTTTGTAGCTTTATAATACTTGTACTAAGAACCATAGCCTGGTGTGGCTGTTACTGGAATAAAAGGTACAGTTTCTATCTTATTGTTCTGCTGCATAACCCTGGTAAAGGCTTACTATTCGTTGGAGTAGTGTTTTACTGAGCAAACGAATAGTAATCCGTATGCCTAAATGTGATTACCCTTGGGGTAATGACACGGGGCGTTACAACATGTTTCAGATGTCTGCAAACTGGACATCATCAAGCTCGGTGCTCCAATCCCCCAGTTTACTACAAATGTAAGAAAACAGGACATATGACTTCGGAGTGTCCTAATGAGAGGAAGAATCAGGGTCTCAAACTTTATGGGTATGGAATTCCAGGCCAAGGATTCTATAGTTTGCAGGTTCCTGGACTGAAATTAACTGAACAACAAGCCGCATCTGGGGTGATTAGAATTAGTGAAGGGTGGCTTCTGTTCAGAAAGTGGAAGCTGAACTTAAACATCTTATTCAAGCCAATTGGGACTAGAAGGTGAGGAAAATATCAGAGATAGAATATGTTGTAGTCTTTCCTTCCAAAGATAGTCTTGAGACTTGGTCAAAAACAAGGGGTGTTGAGTTTGCTCTCCATTCAATAAAAGCGAAGGTTGATAAATCCACTCTTGACCATGATGCTTCTTCCGTGTTGTTACCAGTTTGGGTTAGAATCTCTCGGATTCCTTTATATGCTAAAACTACTGAGATAGTAAAAGAGATAGCAAGTACTGTAGGAGAACCCATCGAAGTGGATGAAATCAGCCTGATGAGAGTTGACCCTGTTATGGTTAAGGTCTTCTGCAGAGATCCATCTAGTATTAATTGTTTTGTTGAAATCTTTCTCAACTCAGTGGGGGTATGAAATCATGTTTGAGGCCGAAGGAATGATGACATCCAAGAAAGGGGTTCAGCCCAGAGGTCCAAGACATAATCCAAAAGATGACAGGAAAAAGGATGAGGAGGAAGAGGAGTCCAGTGGAAGTGATCATAAGACAGAATGAGAAAAATTATCTGAGAAATTCGGGGGTGATTCTCATCAGTCTATTGACCAGAAAGGTGGGGGTGGATCTACTCAAAACAAAACTAAACATCAAGTTTTATCTGATGTGGGGGATAAGGATATTTGTACTGATATAATACAATTAGAGTATGAGATTTCAGCTCTACCAATTATACCCATTGCTTACAGCTTCCCTTCTACTGATATGATGCTGGAAACCCATGTTAGCCAAGAGCTATGCTGAGAAGGGGAGTGAGCTGACTTTAGATAAAGAGATAGATTTTGATAATATCCCCCTTGGTTCCATGGTGGTTCATACTAAAGAAGGACCTAGTCTGATGAATCAAGGTTGTCATGGCGACCTTGGCGACCACAGCGCCTAAGAGGCGCCAAGACGCCTAGTCGTCCAAACGGGCGCCTAGTCGTCCTCTAGGCGAGGCAAGGCGAGCTAAGTAGCAACTACAATTCTACAAGTAGCAACACTAGTCAATACACTGGGAGCAGAAGATCCGGTTGCCGCCCGCTTTGCCTTTGCCCGCTTGCAAGAAGAGCAACAATGCTCCCTCCACCTCCCGGCTCGTGCAGTCGTGCTCCCCCCTCCCCCTCCTAGCGGCGATGCTCCCCCTCCCTCCCAGCGACCCAACTTCCCCCTCCTGGCTCGGGCTCCTTCCCCCAACCCCTCCCGGTGGCAACCTGGCCTCCCCCTCCCTCCTGCCTCCTCGCTTCCCCCTCCCTCTCCGCTGCGGCTCCGGAGGCGGCGGCGACTCGATCAGCCGAATCCCGCCGCCTCCGGAGCAAGAGAGGCCGGATCCGGTTGGAGACGGAGCACTGGAATGGTGGCGGGTCGCGAGAGGGAGGGAGAGGAGGAGGGAGGGAGCGGAAGAGGGAGATGGAGTACATGGGGCCGGCGGCCGGTGCGGTGACGCGGTCGAAGATGGCCAAGGCGAGGCGAGCGACCACGGCGTCTGCTCCACACTGCTGGGACGCCTAGGCGACGCCAAGGCAACGCCTTGGCGACGCCGTGACATCCATGTGATGAATGCTTCTTTGTGGCCATGTCTTAAAACACCTTTAAAAAAGAGGGTCTATGGTGGATTCACAAATTGTTGACCAGCATGATAATCTGGGACAACCAGAGAATGATATTTTGTCAGGTAGGAGTTCTGTAGATGATTATCAAGGAGATCATGTTGATCTAGGGGGCAGGGAAGAGACTGAGGAGATTGCAATGGATATTACAACTGGGACAGATGGAGTTTGGAGGAGTGGATTCTAGCGAAGAAGGAAATGGAAAAGCAAGCTTCGACCTCGATCTTTGAAGACTAGGTTAATAGATACAAGGTTGAAGAGGAACTAGAAAATCTTTATAATATTGAAGAGAACCTTTGGCAACAGAAAGGAAATGTGAAGTGGATTCTTCAAGGTGATGCTAATACCATATTTTTTTCATTACTGTGCTAATGGCAGGAGAAGGAAACACTTCATTTTCAGTCTTGAGAATGAGGGGGTGGTTCTTACAGAAGAAACTAAAACCAGAGAGCACATTTATGAGTTTTATAAAAATCTGTTTGGGTATGAAGTCAGACAGAATGTGAATCTATCCAATAATTTTTTGATCTTAGAGGATAAAGTTTCTGATTTGGATAATGATAGTCTGACTCAAGATTCTCTGAAAAGGAAGTTTTGGACATTATCACAAGGTTACCTAGAGACTCTGCTCCTAGTCCTGATGGCTTTTCTACTATCTTCTACAAAAAGTTTTGGGAGTTGTTGAAACCTAATTTCATGAAAATGGTCACATATTTTTTTCAAGGGAGGTTAGATTTAAAACGGCTGAACTATGAAGTGGTTACTTTGATTCCTAAAATCAAAGATGCTACTAGCATCAAGCAATTTAGACCAATTTGTTTGATTAATGTTAGTTTCAAGATTATAACTAAGCTGATGGTTGTTAGATTGGGTAAAATTGCAAACAGAATTATTAGTGAGAGTCAAACTACTTTTATTAAAAGGAGAAATATTCTGGATGGAGTGCTTTCCTTGCATGAAATTTTACATGATTTGAGGGAGTCCAAGAAAACATGAATTACATGATTTGAGGGAGTCCAAGAAAACAGGAATTGTGCTCAAACTGGACTTTAAGAAGGCTTATGATAAAGTTCAATAGGGTTTTTTGGAGAATGTTATGATTGGAAAGGGCTTCTCTCAGAAATGGATAGACTGAGTGATAAGTTCTGTTAAAAGTGGCAAGGTGAGTATCAATATCAATAGAACAATAGGTCCTTATTTTTCTACTCACAGTGGTTTAAGACAATGCGCTCTTGCTCTGACGACCGCCTACCAACTGTTTCGACGAAATGCTCGACAGGACGGAACGGCGGGTGTAGGCTGTAGCTCATCTGCAGCTGCAAGATAAACGTACAATCAAAGTCCAACAAGCTGATCGACCTGCTTGTCTAAAGAAAGGATTAGGAATTTAGGATTATCCGGTGCTTACCACCCGCTCGATGCCATGCTCAGAAGTCAAACACAGCAGGAGACGACGAAGTGATCTCACCTACTAGCACTAGGAAGACGCATTTGGTTCTTGATCCCTGGTCCCCGATGAGGACAGGAGCGATGGCTTCTTGATTCGGAGGAGATATCTGTGGCCATCTGGGAGATGTCTGAGGAAGCAGTGAGTGACTGCAAGACACACTCACGCGACTCACGGAAGTAAAATTGGCTTTGCGGCTTTGCGATTGGATTCCTTTTAGCAAAAAGAAATGTGAGCCCTCGGAAATGAAAAGTTTCCAACTTGGAACTACCAAGACCAAGAGAACCACCGCAAGTGTTTTACATTTCCAAACTAGCCGCTACCATCAACTCGCAATTTTATAACCAGCAAATTTTGCTTGTTACATTCTAACATCGATATTAATATGTTAGATCTATAGCGCTGCCTACAAAAGCAGTAGAATTTCCATGTGTTGTACCTTATCAATAGCAATATAGCATGTTAGTTGTCTTGTATATTCTCATGATAAGATGTCCAGAGGACCAGAACGAAGCATCGCATAGTGTACTCAGATGCATATCCTCTGCCTTCCCATAGTTCGTGGTTGTTGAGTCCAGTATCGGATGGTTAGGATCGTGAACGGCGAGATGATCTCAACTTCTCCTGACAAGTTCGAAAGCTTTCAATTTTTCTCTTGCTTTCATCTTAAGTGTCAATTCCCAATCGGACGGTCCACGAAGCCGTACATTTAGTGCATTTTCTGGACAGGGCAGAGAATGCGCATCCAGTGTATACTCATGGATTGGGATCATCTGCATCCAGTAGCAAAATACTGCACCAACAGCGGAAAAAGTATAACAGCGATTTTACTAGTAATTGACCTGAGACTTTGCTTTTATCGCTCGTAATACCAGTACACTAGTGCAGTGGTTCTCAATCCATATTAAATACACTAAAACCCTCTGCAGTCATTAATTAGAACCACCCGTATCAGCTATCCATGATTGTGTCGGCCCGAATGGTTACAGGCTACCTAATGCTCTCTCTTCACTAGATCAATTCGTGCGGTTACGGAGCACAGCTTTGGGTGGTACCACGGCGGCCGTCCGGGCTTGTTCACCTGGGACTGGGAGGTCGAGATCCGCCCGGGCCGGATCACATCCAGGACCTCGCCGCTTCCGCGTCCGTGTGCCCCTTTCCTCGTTTCGTTCGTCATACGCACGCGGAGCGCGGCTAGTTCTGAGTAAGACGCACGGGCCGCGCTGCCGACTACTCCACGGCAGCCTCAAAATTGCATTTTAGAGACCGTTGGTCGATGTCCAAAACAACATTCTTTTGTAACTGGATGAATTATATATTATAGTTGTTGCAGTTCTATAAGAAAAAAATATAAGAAATAGAGTGGTATAATAAATACATTTCCAAAATATAATCATATGTATTATAGCTGTTGGGCGGAAAACTCGGCTAATTTAGTTTGTGAGAGCTTAGAAGCACCACCCCGGATTGAAATGTCGTGTTTGTTTCACTAAAAAAGGCCTTTTTTTATTGTGCAAGTGGAACCTAACCACCTCCCTTGTGGCCTTGTCACAAGTCACAACAGAACAGCAGAATGCATTCAAAACGTTTGGAATTGGTTAAAAAGGTTTGCATTAAAATGCATTCGGTTAAACAAAACACAACGATGGAATTTAATGATCCTCCATTAAGACAGACGTTAGCAAACATTAGTATTCAACAACAAATCGTTCACAGAATCAACTTCCGGATGCCGAGCCGAAGCCGCCGCCACCAGAGTCCAGAGATGATGGCCACGGACGCAAACGCCAAGAACCCAATCAAACACCTCCCCAAGATCGACTTTGCCGGCGTTCACCCGGCAGCGCCAGGCGCCGAGGGCGCTCGGTGGGCGCCTAGAGTAGAGAGTATAGTATGGAGATAGATCATCTACTGCATTCGGTTCAACATTTAGTCAAGGTAGTAAATGCGTCCATAGCCTGCTCTTCTCCGGGCAGGCCCTTGCCAACATGCCCTTCAGGCTCCCCACCGAATGTAGCCTCTCTTCCAGCCTCCACCTGACAACCGGAACTTGCTGCATGGAACAAAAACACACACACAAAAACAAGTTTTTCCTTCTTTAGCTGCCTAAACGGGATCCTCCAATTCGCGCGCAGAGAGCGAGCATATATCACAATTCAATCTGGGCTTGTAAAGGGATTGCTTGCCTTTGATATCCAGAGGATGTAGAGAGCTGCAAGCTCCGCCTGGACGCGTGCCTCACCAAACTCATCTGCAGGAGCATTCAGGCAGTCTGACAGGATGTATATCTCCTGGGCTAGGAAGAGATCCACCAGGGACGTGCTCGGACTGCAGCCCTCTGTTGTTAACGGGCAGGTTTTCTCCTCACAGCTGACCAAGCGCTGTAACCACCACTGTGAAAGGAACCGACGATGGATCCACAAGGACTGCAGCGACACATCACCACAACCAGCATAAGGAAAACAACCATCTTGACAAATCAACCATACTTCTGCAGTAATAATAGCATGTTTGATTCATAGTGGGAAGAACAAACCTCTCTCCCTTGGTACCGTCTGATGAGCATCTCATTCCACCTCAGTTCCTCCTGTCAGATCGTATACAAATCAGTTCCTACCAACATAGGTGGGTACCAATTACCCATGGCCTACAGAAATCAATGTTCTAAAACAAAGTGAAATATGCACAGATAAGTTTCCACAGAAATCAGTGTACAATGAAAACTGAGGATAAGGTGGGGCTGTAAGTATTCATAGCAAACAAAGTGATTAGCTTTTGACGAAATACACCATACCTTCCACAGTAGATCAGCTTCTGACTGCCAATCAAGGGAATCTTCTCCGTCCTCTACACTGCGACTGTCAAGTAATGCAAGCAGCAGGGACTGTAAAGAAGCAATAACATGGCATGTTTGCATTAATGCACTTGAAAATGCATATAGGCTATCTTTCAAAATAGTTAGCAAACAGGGTATATGTGCCAATACAGAATATTGGAAAGCGAGAATGAATCCAAATCCAAAAATATCCTGAAGTTTCAAACATGGCTCTGCAAACTGATATGCAAACATATTGTGCAGGCTCTCGAAAAATGCTGAAGGTCAATGACAAATCGTCAAGTAAGATATAAATTTGCTTTAAAGTAGTAACTAGTGCAAGCTACACAGATAAGGGCCTGACCCTGCGGTAGTGAAAGCAGCAGTTGTCAGCAACATGCAACTCATTCCATCTTGTTGACTTCTTCAACTCATCCAGCACCTTCAAGAAACAGAAATTAGATGCTGGTGGGGATGAGAGCAGGAACCCATAACTGGCAAGCAGAAATTCTGTAGGTTTTAGCAACGTTGCAACAGTCATGGACAAAATTAAAGCTATGGTTTTCATGGTAGTGCTAAGAAGTCCACATACAAGATCAAAAATGAGAGACAAGGAATTTCAACCGGCTAGATTTTTTTTATCCTCACCTGTCTTCTTTTCATGTAAGGAATAAGCCAACATCGATGCCTCCATGCACGGTAGTTCATCTTTGATTTCTGCACGAGGAATAAAACTATCTACTTGTGTCGAATTAACTTAATAACTAGTTACATAAGCAATGGTATGGAAAATATAATATGATGATCTCAGACAAGTAGATGGGAAAGGTGCTCTTAGTATTCTGAATAAACAAATATTTATGAGTTATGACCTCTGCTATCTCTCTGACTAGTACAGATTCCTTCTCTATAAGCTCTGGTACATCCTGATGGTGTTCTGCAACCTTTTTGATAGCCCATCTCCTGTAGTAGACAATTACTTTAAATATGTTATTCTCATACTAACAAAATAAACATAATCTTTTGTGGCAAAACAAATGAAATCCAGCTCCAAACAGGAATATTATCAGGTCTTTTCAAGATTTTTAGATTACAATACTGGAACCATTTACTAGATACCCTACTTCTTTGACAGCAAGTTAATGGGAATAGTACTTCTGCCCAAAAAATGCTAATGCATATAGCCATTTGATACCAATGGGGAAGGCGGTTGCATTTGCACCAGCAGAATGATGTATTCAAGTGTCATAAAAATCTAAGGGGAAAGGGTTATCTATCATACCAGCTGGCTGTAGTCATCCATTATATTGTTTTAAAAATTCCCTCATTTTTTACTCGTGGTCTGAAAGAGTTACCCAGACGCCCTGATTTGACACTTTGACTGGTGCAAGATGAGCTGTACCTATGGCTCCAGGTGCTTTCATTCTTTGGCGAGTATGAAAGGATCAAGGCACACAACTGCAGCTCATCCCTGAGTTTTGCGATATCGTAATTCACTGATAGCACCATCTTCCTGCACGAAAGAAAAGAGCCATAAGAAAACCATGTGGAATCCCTTCCAGGCTTCCAGCCAGTGCATGAAGCTTGTTGTCAACTCAATGAAATGAGCAACCTTTTAGCCATATGGTGATAGCATTACCTCGAGTTCCATGCAGTAAGAAAGTCAGGGGAGAGTATGAGTAGAGCCTTGCTATGTCTCATCAAATCAGCTGTTGAGCACAGAGTGTGATGGGCTGTTCTTGCGTTGGAATATGCATGGCGTGCAGCGCGGTAGAGCTTGGGTAGGATCTCTGAGGAGATGGCGAGCTTGTGGTCTCTGCACCAGAAGTACCTCTGATGGAATTCTGGCACTTGGGATGTGGAATTGCCGGTTTGGCTGCAGTCTAGCGACTGGAACTGCGTTGGGTGCAAGAATCCCACCTCATCTCTGTGTGATTTTTTTAGAATATCAGGAGAGTTAAGAGACCAGATTACGCAGGAAACAAAGTGACTGGTAGAGAAAAAAAATGCATGATAAAAGAAGAGAATTGAATTGTGTAGGAAGAAGGAGCGTTTGGAGAGGAGCGGTTTGCCAACAAAATGGGTCAAGTAGGAGTTGACTTAAAGAAACTGGTACGTGAAGTGAAGAAACTGGTACGTGAAGTGAAGTCGGATTGGGGATTTATCTAGATGAAGAAACAAGGAACATAAATTGCAGATAAAATCTGGTGGCCTGGCTTACATGATGGGGTCGTCATGCAGGATTCGCTCGAAGTGGCAGAGGAGGTCCTCCCTGAGCAGGTCCAGTTCCTCTTGCTCTGGGGCCACAGCAGCTGCTGCTGATTGTTCCATTCTCTCCCTCTTTCTCTTGCCACGATCTGGGTATGCAACGACACATACCCAACACAGAAAGAGTGGGTAGTGTGAAAAATGTTAGCACTACAGCAATTTACATTAATAACTATTTAATCAAAGCGAGTGGCGGATCAAGAATGAAAATGACTGGGGTCACCATACATATCACCATACAGTGGAAGATGCAGGACAAACTTCTAGCCTAGGCAAGCCTACTTATTGGACAATATGTCGCAAGTCCTCGCAACCAAGTCGATATACGCATCATGCATGCATAGTTGGCAAATCACACTAGTTTAAACTAAAAGCAGAGTGCAATAGACATATGAACGTACATAGATGAAAAACATATTGAACAGTGCAACAATCATATAACTCAAAAATCCCTCAACCCGCTAGGCCTTGCTTGTTGCTGTTCTGCAACTTGTGCTCATGGTCAAGTCGTATCTGCATTAGTTGCATCACTCGCTAGAGTTGTCGTATCTACCAAAACCCTTGTTATTTCTGAGATTTAAGAATTAAAATAAACGGATTTTCTATACGCAATCGATTTTTTTTGTTGCAAAACCAGTCGAATTTCTAACCTTCTGATCTGCATGAAGAGTCGTGCTCCGGCCGGTGGGGTCGTCGTCTTCTCCGGCGGCGGCAAATCGCCGGGTTATGGTTCGGGGTCACCAGGGCACGGCTATAGAGGGGGGGAGGGGCCGCGGAGGCACGGCGGGGGTGACGAGAATCGACGAGCAGCTAGGAGACGGAGGAGATGGTCAACGGAGATGGTTCGGGAGGCAGGGGCGAGGAGGAGGCGGCACCGGCGGCCGCGTCGGGCGGTGGAAGCCGGCAAGGCGGCGCGCGGGGGAGGGGTGGGGGCGGCGGGTGAGGAAGACCGGATAGGGACATAGTGGGGGAGGGGAAGGAAAATAGCCGCTGGATCCAGATCCAATGGTCCAAAAACTTGACTGGTTTTAATGAAGAAATCAGTTAAGTGATGATTATAAATAGGGGATATTGTATACCTGGAAGGGGAGGTGGAGCGAATGCGAATGGTACCTGCTCCTGCTGGATTGAGAGGTCCGTCACTGCATTCTAATTCTATGGCCAAGGGATGCCTGCAAGAAGAAACCAATGGAGCTAATTTTAGCATTAGGGTTTAGTTCTCCGCAGCGGAGTGGAGCTAATGGGGGGAAATCGATTCTTTTTTTTTTTTTTGCCGCGCATGGATGATTTCAACGGCAATCACCGTTGCAAGACGACACGCCCTATAAACGTAGGGTATGATCTCTCCTTGGAAGCGAGGAAAAGAAGCAACTTCGATCCAAACTGAAGGTAGAAAGCAACCAGCAGCTTTGACTCGGAGAAGAGAAGAGCAGAGCAGAGCGAATCCATGATCAATCTACAACCCCGTCAAGGAAAGGAATCGGGCGGGCTAACCCAGCGAACGGAACGATTCCCCTCAAAAGGACATTAAAAACCACAAATAAGAAGTACAGTATACGAAGAAGACGCGGTGGCCTAGTAACTGAAGTTGAATTTATCCATTTCATGGAGAAAAGGCAATCGCGTATGAAGCCCCAAGCGATCGCGCGCGCGCAGACAAAACCCCACCAAGAAAACGAAGAAATAATTCGAGGGAATAAACGTTGAGAGAAGAGAGGCAGTGGCTACCTCCTTCCTCCGGAAACCGTAACCGATTTGTTTCTCTCTTGAGTTAGTAGTGCCTGGCTGCGAGATGCGGGGGGGAGGGGAGAGAGAGAAGGGGAAAGAAAGAAAGGAGAGGCGACTACGGTACGCGCCCGACGAGGCGGCGCCGGTGGGCGACGAGCACCCCGCCGTGTACAGGCCCTTCGAGCATGGCGACTACATCAGGTTCTGCTGCTCGCCGGAGGGGATGCAGATGCAGCTCGCGGACAAGAAGCAGCTCGAGGCCTTCGCTGCTGTTGCCGTTAACAGATAAGGCTTCAGTGCACTAGAAAGTTAGAAACCCTCGTAATGCCCCTCCCCTTGTTAGTGGGTCATACAAAAGTTCACAAGAAAAATAAATTGATACAATGGTTGGTAATAATGTTAAGAAAGAAGACATAATAATTCAGCACATGCAATTACATTGTTACATCAGAAATGGAATATAAGCTGCTCTCTATCAGAGACTACATCTCTGCAGCAAAGTATCTGTAGATTGCTGCATTTGCTTTACACTCTAAAAGGTGGTTGTGGATTCACATCCTGCCGGTCACCGCACTCCTACCGTTTCTGGAAGTTCAAGTACTTGATGCCGTATCCGAAGAGGAAGAAGAAGAGGATGACGTAGCCGAAGTGCGCCAGCACGACGTACCCGAGGAAGTCGTGCTTGTAGCCCATGTTATCATTCAAGAAATCCTTCACCGTCACAGTGTTAGTTTGGCCAGTAACTGTGACATTGCGGTTGTTGTCCCCAAACTGCGAACCGATGACGCCATAGATGGTCCAGGACACCGGGTTAGCCCAGTAGAACCATCTCCACCAGACAGGCATCAGCTGCAAGAGCGAAATATTTAAGTGATGTATACCATAAGCTCATGGCCTAGTTAGCAAGAAAAGAGGTGTAACACCACTGCTTAATGAAGTGCCTACCGGTCGGGCTATAATGAATCCGGCAAAATTGTTCCATTGGGACAGAACGAATGCAACAAGAATGTTTGCGAGCAGTTGGGAGGGAGTGCATGCAATCAACATCATGCCAAACAATGCGTAGTAGACGAAGTTCATGATCATAAAGAACAAGAAGTAGAAGAACTTGTCTGCCTTCCACTCATAGCCAATCATGGAATAGATCAGTACAGTATAAAGAATACCCTGAGCTGCGCTGTAGACAAACTCGACAACTGCCTGTACACATCATTCATTGTCAGGAGAGAAGCTTGAGTAGATATTTTGTATATGTAAGACTTTAGTAACAGCCATAAGAAAATAACTACATGTAAGATAAGATGGTGAAAATGCACATTGCGAATGTTCTAAAAGCTCACTTATTAAACTAAATAGAGGCGTGAAAAGTCCACTTTCCCCCTGAACTAGATGTCCAACCCCCATAACTTTTGAAAACAGACAATTTAACCCCATAACAGTGGTTTTGCTGATGTGGACATATATTTGGGGGCTGATGTAGAGGCTCGTGTGGTGATTAAGCCAATTACACCCACCCACCCTTCCTCCCTTTTTATCTCTTAAACTGTTGATTCATTATTTCGGCATATCTTCCTTTTCCAACTGTGGCAACTACAAAAAGAAAAGGAATATGCTCTGCTATTTAACATTTCTTGGCCCTGCTCTTAACTTGGAGGTTAAGTACATCTGTCTGGAACAAGATTAATATATGACCCGATCATCCTATGTCTGTCAATGCATGGCTAGTAAAGGTGTTCGGAAATTACTTGTGCAAACGCGTAGGACAATGGAGAGTACATCCCTGCTGCCTTTTCACGGTAGAAGACTGTCCTCTCAATAGACACAACAGGCAAAATTGTGAATAAATTTGCAGCTCCAAGGAAGAAAACAGCAGCATAGGTGGCTCCAAGTAGACTATACAGGTCCTGCTGGGAGTCTCTGCACATATGGAGAGAAAAAAATCAACAGATCAACCAAGAGGCATTAGTTCCACGGGTCAGTGGTCTAACATCATTCCACGAATTGATTGCAATTAGAACAGATGAATGGGTGGAATTTGGAGACAAATCAGAATATAGAGTAGAATCATACACATTCTTTCCCTTGCGCCAAAAGACTGTACCAAACACAACACCGTAGAGAAGTGTCATAAGATAGCGCATAGCGTTATAGGGTGGATCCTTCCAATAACATCGAAATTGCTTCCATGTATTTGCCATACACTGATTTAGGAAGTTCTGAGAATATTTGGTAGGAAATGAGAGATCCTGGTAGCCTGGAGGTGGAACACTCAACTCCTTAATAAGTTCTTGATTGCTCCTGAACATATTGGTGAAAAAAAATGTAAGAGCATAAAAAAGGAGGAAAATTGCTGTTTTGCTTGTTTGACCATTCAAAGAATTCAATTCGCAGTTTATAGGTGTTAATATTGCTCATCTATTTACCGATAGATTGCAGAATTGGCAAATATTTCAGAAAAATCTACGTTCAGGCGAGCCTCAGCTAGAGGAGAGCTAACTTCCAGCATCCATGTTGCTGGATTATATCCTTCTGTGATTTTGGGAACGCCTGGAATTGCCTGCAGGAGAATGCTATACGTTAGAAGTATCCTTTTGTTATCTCACATTAAGAAAAGGTCCTGTCCATTCCATATTACATGCTCCTCTGTTTCTAAATGGATGCCGTTTAAAACATTGACACGGTCCACAATAAACACATCTGACCATTACTTTTCTAATTATATGCTAGTATAAATTATAAAAAATGTAGTGATATGAAAGTACTGTTGACGACAAATATACTAATATCATTTCCATGTGACAAATCTAAATACTTATATTAGTAGTTAAAAGTTTTAACAGTTTACCAATTACCAGCACACATTCTAAAATGGAATCTGTTTAGAAATGGAGGGACTAGAGAATTGTATAACTTTTACAACAACAAATTATTATATCACAGATCATAGTTAAAAAAGAGTTCACATCAATTTCTTAAATAAAAAAAAGAGTTTGACTCAAATGGTTCAAGCAATTTCGAAGAATCAACCTTAGTCCCACAGCCAAAAATGTATTCACTTCAAATCATAATGTATCCCTACTAGTTTATGTGCATACGAACAGAAATGTATCTACACACCCGCTTTCTGCAGCGTTGTGCATTATTAGAAATGGCCTACAAGACCTTCAAACAGTTGAGTAGAATTCCCAGCTAACAAGCATAATTTCAGGGTACTAATCCAGTCCCACTTTACCCAGCAAAATTGCATGTGTCTACACTAGTTGTAATCGATTATAGAAATATCGATAGTTAGCATATTAGAACTTGATTATCGTAAGCTGATAAAACATATTATCAAAGACAATTCACCTCGAAATATTCAACTAGTGTATGAGAATGGCGGCCAAGCTTGCCAGCATATATGACCCGTCCTCCCCTCTTTAGTAGCAAAAGCTGAAAAACACAACCATTTTTCAGTATAACCTTGCAGAGATAAAAAGAAAAAAACGAAAGAACATAAGACAGGAGCAAAGTTGCAAGAACCTCATCAAAAGACTCAAAGATATCAATGCTGGGTTGATGGATTGTGCAAACCACAGTTCGTCCTGTGTTAACTGTATTTCTCACAGTACGCATAACAATTGCTGCAGCTCTAGCATCAAGACCAGAAGTTGGTTCATCCATGAAGATAATTGAAGGATTTGCAACTAGTTCTACAGCAATTGTCAGCCTCTTCCTTTGTTCAGTTGATAACCCGCTAACACCAGGGAGACCAACCAGAGCATCACGCAATACATCAAGCTCAACTAGTGACATCACTTCCTCCACAAACACCTACAGTGGAATTACTTTCATCAGAAATAATTAGCAGTTTCAACACCCAAGATACGAAATGTTGCATCTTTTCTTCAGTATCATGATCGTTGAGCAGGCCTTGTAGAAACTCAAACAAAACTAACAAATGTGAACAACTGAACATAACAATGCAATAGTTGGTACCCATATTTGAAGTATATATTAAAGAGCAATATGATCTCATGATGTGTTACTCATAATACAGGCTGCACTGATATATCAACATATAGAAAGATAAAATGATTAATCCATTCAACAGCCAGGAGTACTCACTTCACACTATCTTAAAAGGATGTAGAGGGTCGAGGCTCAGTTTTCGATATGTCAAACTTGTCTTGTTATAGGTCAAAATTTAGGAAAACACTTCAGTTGCTAGGGAAGAGAAACTAACTTATTCTGTTTTTTGATGGAAAGTAACTTATTCTTTCAATAAGCACATTGATAAAAGTATATGGCTAAGGATTAATGAGAATGGTGTCAGTTAATGGACAATATACACACACACACTCAAAACTACAATTAAAATGGTCACTTTCCTCTAGCAGCATCATGAGTTCAAGCATATGGAATCCGGAAAACAGAACAATAGAACATGTACCTTTCTAGTGTTCTCATCAACTTCTGAGGAAAGGCGCAACCAAGCAGAATAAACAAGAGATTCATACACAGTGACATTGGGCGAATGGATATCAGTTTGCTCACAATAGCCACTGATACGGGCAAAAGTTTCTTGTATTTTGGGGTAACCAGAAAGCTTGATATCTCCCTCAATGGTTCCACTTGTCTTTCTTCCTGCCAGTACATCCATTAGAGTGGTCTTTCCAGCTCCACTGACACCAACTAATGCGGTCAGAACACCAGGTCTGAATGCACCACTGATATCAGATAGTAGCTGGAGGCGGCTTTCTGTGAATCCTTGTGCCTTCATTTCCTACAAAACAAGATTTAACATTTCAAGTCCGTATCTGAACTGTATTCCTTGATTCAAGCAGTAATTGCTACTAGCTTAGTTCAACAATGATTATTACATGACTCCAATTAGTAATGTCTCAGCTAGATGAGGCCATAAGGGGCAAATACTTATCTTTAAGAGGAATTAAGTCAAGCTAATTTCAACTCCAGCTTTGATGTGTCTCATCAGCTTTGCACAATTTGGTTATATTAAAAAGTTGGGATATCTTTGTAGAATATCAACTTACAGCAGGCATGTCGACATAGTAGTTCATGTGGTTGAAAGAAAGTGAAAGAGGCTGGAATGGCAAGACCATTCCTGTCTGGGTTCTCCTGTTTGCTGCTCCATTTGTACCTAACATAATTATGCGGACACAGGATAAATTACGAGAGGATAAATACATAGAAAGATTAAAAATAGTAAACAAAACTGTATGCTTCATGATGCTTAAACATACTAGTGTGAACTGTATATAGGAATCAAGCCATAACATAAATCAGGGCCTGTTTGCAATGTAGGATTCTCATAGAATTTCATAAGAAACAAAACATCCAGTGAGAGTGGATGTTTCCTTTCCAAATGGGACCTTATTGAAAAAATTTAGGAAAACATGAACAATTTGATATAAATCAAGCTGAGATAACCAATATGGACATGAGACACATTTACTACTTTCTCACCATGGGTAACCTCGGACATTTGTTCTTGATTTTCTGTTTCTGTTTCCAACTCATTTTCATTGGCATCATCAGAAACTACAGTATTTGAACTGCCACCAGCTGTAAGAAAAATAATACGTAAGTGCTACCCCTAGGCATCAGACAAGTAATAATACCAGGAAGAGGAAAGGTCCATACAGCTGAGGTATGTAAGAGCGCAAAGGTAGAGAATGTTGAAAAGAATCATAAATCCTATCATGGCTCCAATGGAAAGCCAATACCCCCATTCACCCGTAAATAAACCTTTGGATTTGAGAATAGCCTCCCCTACTGTTCGTGCAGCAATGCTTCTGTCAGTGTTTGGCTGCAGTTCAAAGGTGATATTAGTTCCACATCAGTCAAATGTTCACAAATATTTAGATATATCAACATTCTAGAAATTAGAGGTGATTAAACTTAATATGATAATTTTTCTTTGGAGTGTTGGCATTAACAACATCTATCAAAAATGTCTATCTTGCGGAGGAAGTTGATGGTTTTGTCTATATAAAATATAGAGAAAATATTACATTTCAAGAAAGAAAATTATTGTGTTAACAGAAAACTTACAGTGGCCCACCTACTGGCAAGGAATTCATTAACTGATATGGCATTATTGCTATACATCATGGGAGATGTCCAGTAGGCCCATATCCACCATGGTTTAATGTCATCTTTCCACATAAATACAAAGAACCCGGTAAGAAACAGAAGTTAGTAGTTCACACTGGAATCTTCAGAGTAAATAAGGCAGAAACCTCAACAACAAAAAAAGTTTCAATAAATTTTCAAGGATGTCACTTGACTCACTTCTAACAAACCACAACTGTTTTTAGCTACGTTATTGAGCCAAAAGGACTAAAATACACTTTCCACAATGATACACTTACTTCTGCGGACGAGGAATCCTCCAAAGATGAAAACAAGAAGCAGCACAAACATGCCAAACGTATTAGCTACCACCATCGATCTTAAAATTGCGCCTAGCAACCGGAACATGGCCATAGCCGTCTGGTGCGTACAAAAGTATGCTAGAAACTGGCGAAAGAACCTGAAATCAGTAGCAGATAACAGATGAACTCATCAAGTCAAAAAACTAATATAACATTTCCTTGTATACAAATCTTAAAAATGAAAAACTGAGGAAAGGAAAAGGTAGAGTGGCTACCTTCCCGCAGCAGGTGCAAAACCTATAACATAATATGTAAAAACTATCCAAACAGATGATTCCATAAGCGACAAAGGAATCTTTAAAATGATGTTTGCAACTCCAAAGGTCCACGCTGGAAAGAACAGGTAGTCTCTCTGTTTGTAGAATACTGGTAGCTTTTCTATGGTCATGTGAAGCTCACCAAATCCATTGAACATGATTGTGATCAAAGAAGAAGTCAAAGCACCAGTAAATTTGGTGGAATCAGAAAATTTCCCGTGGGGCATCTTTGTTCTGAGAAACATAGTCATGGTTACAAGTGCCAGGATAACCAATTGAAAAGCCTTGAATATGTAGACGAAGTTGTTGCGCTTCATCAGCAGCCACTCTCTTGACAACACAGCCTTGAGGGACTCCCAGCTAGATAACCCATACTTCTTGGTAACCAACGCAGCAGGATGTGTTTTAGATTTGTCGTAAGGAATTTGCAGCTCTTTCTGGAGCTTCTGCCCGACATGGAATGTCTTGAAAAGCTGAGCGAACTCAGGGACTGACACATAACGATAATGCTCCTGGTCATGGTACCAGTACTGCTGTTGATCTTTCCTGGAAGTAACCTCTTGAAGGAAGTCGGCCACTCCTTTCCGTTCAGGACACCGGAAACCAGCACTCTCAAAGAATTCGAGAATGTTCTCCCGTGGCCCATGGTAAACTGTGTACCCTTCTGATAGCAGAATGATGTCATCGAATAGATTGTAGGTCTCAGGTGGAGGCTGGAGGAGTGAGATCATCACTGTAGCACTCATCACATGGACCATCTGTCT
This sequence comes from Phyllostachys edulis, assembly GCA_036346405.1. Classification (NCBI taxonomy): domain Eukaryota; kingdom Viridiplantae; phylum Streptophyta; class Magnoliopsida; order Poales; family Poaceae; genus Phyllostachys; species Phyllostachys edulis. The sequence continues at coordinate 44,179,581 of CM070557.1, read as the reverse complement.
GATGTATTTGACAATCTGAAACGTGCTAGAACTATCAAGTCCGGTAGATATTTCATCCATGAACAAAGCTGTTGCAGGTCCAGTTAGCATCTCCCCTGTAATCAAAGCAATTACAGAAGTCCAGGATTAGGGTTCTTAATACATCAATAACGCAATATCAGGATGCCTTATGCACATGATAAATTATCTCATGCTCAATATCTCCGAGGAAAAATTACAGTTAGCACTCAGCAGTAAGTTGGCATGGAAAAGCTGTTGCTGAGCCACCTAGTAGACTGATACCATAGGTTCTTGGATTTCTTAGTTTAAGTATATTAAAAAAACACTGATTTAGCCAAACAAAAAAAGTAGGTAGTGCCCCAGAGGGTTGTATCATGTGTAATTAGATCCCATAGGGTACACACTGGACTCCCAAAATATATGATTTGAGATAAATAACTGCCAATTTATTCTGCAAATTCATATAGAGAATTCTTCATGTCTAGGTTATATTGATCATGATTTCTGATATATTTCATTATTTTAATGTGCATGATATGCATGCGTACCAGTTGTCACGCGTTTCTTTTGCCCGCCAGAAATGCCTCTTTTCATCTCACCACCAACAATTATATCAGCACAAATGTCAATCCCAAGCACCTGCCGAGATTTAAAAACTCAATTAGTACAGCAAATCTTGGCTCGTTTGCATTATGGAAAGAAGTATTAAGTTTTCATTTGCATGACACGGTCAAAGGGGATAATACACGTGTACCTCCTGTTTTTCTTTTCTTTTTTTAAATATGATAGAAAAAAAATTATCACACCACTTCATTTAAATAGATCGATAAAAGAAACAAATGGTCAAATTGAGGCTAGAAGGCCTAAACCATGCATTTTAACTTGTACAATGGTTACAATATCTCACCTTGAGAATAAGATCTGTGACAACATTAGTGCCTTTTCCTTCTACTGCGGTTGCCTTCATGAAAGCATCAATCTCAGGGTCAGGCTTAATACCTGCATTTTGTTCCCGTCTTGCTAATTCTGAGAGCATATCATATCTGGCACCAATGCCTAGACATCGTCTTGAAAAGTCCAATGTCTCTCTTACTGTCATTTCTGGATTGTGCAGATCATACTGACTGACATATGCACTAGTCCTCTCAGGATAGAACTCGGAAAATGTATGACCACAGTATGTGACCTTGCCAGACACCTGTAGCAATTGAGTGTTTTGGCATACTGTAAGCATATATAATCAGAAGCGACTAGTCATCAAACCACGTGAATAAAAATGCGACCTTGAGATTTTTATCATGCTTCCCAGTTAGTGCTCGCATAAGTGTGCTTTTCCCTGATGATGGAGGTCCGAGGAGAAGTGTCAACCTGACAGAAGTAGTTTAATACAATAGTTCAAAATAATAAGAATATTATGTTTTATCAAATAACAGTAAAACAACTACTTTGTAAAAGACAATGAGAAGAAATAGCTTCAGAAATATGGTCCGCAGTAATATATTATATGTACAAACAATTTTGCAGGCAGAGCTAATACTGTGCATTGAAAATCTCAATAATGTGTGGGACATGTTTTTATTCTATTACTATTTACCAAAGGGGAAAAAGCCTGGATTTCAGATAATATATGGTTGCATACATCACATAGATTAGATCACTATCACTTGGGAATTGTGTTGGCTCAAAAGAACCGTTCTGTACCTCGATGGCTTGAGAATGCCGCTGACATCTTTGAGTATCTTAATCGTCCTCTTGTTCGACGAACCAAATAGGGTAACAAGTCCCTGTCATAAAACAATAATGCGTCAACTGTAATAGCTTGGAGCCACTACACGTAACAAATAGGTGATAGTAACCAGCAGTCAGCGTTTGATTGGACTTGCATTATTACGATGATTAAATTCGCAAAATTAGGTGTATACCATTAAATTTTCACGACCTCAGGAAAATACAACCGAATCTCACTGGTTCAGTTTAAAAATACCACCGAAATGCCCCCAACCCCGTTTAGTTTTTTTACCAACGCTGTCAAATTACTACCGTCTCCTGCCACTGCCTACATGCTGGGATATTTCAGTGGTATTAAATTGAACCAGTATGTTTCAGACACTCGTGAAATTTGGGTGGTACAGACCCAATTTTTCCCTATAAATTTACAACGTGGTAGTGAAGCGTATGACCGATCAAAATTCAACAGATATACGCCAATGCAATCCTACATTCTCAAATAAGGAAAAGCAACGTATGTGAAACCCGGTTCATCAAAGACTGAGCTGCTTTTGCCACATTGGTGAAGATGATCAGACCAAATGATCATCAATCCATCACCATAACAATCGACAAATAAAACAGGTGGCTGTGATCGGCTGGCTACACTGGCATTACAACAGCGCTGCGTGCCGCGAGAATGGAACTACAGCAGCGGCGGGGACTAGAGCAGCAACGCGAGCCCGCACCTTTACCGGATGGGCCATAAGAGCAAGGGCTAGCTCCTACGGGAAGGAGTGCAAAAGTAGAGAGGTAAGTACCGAGCAGACGGCGGCCTAGCTCGCCGCACCTTCGCCACCGCCGGAAACGCCGGAGGAGGCGGCCGGTGGCAGCGGAGGACTCCATGGCTTGGTGCCTCGAGCCCTCCGCGCGAGAAGAGAGAGTGGACTCGGCCTTTGTAGACCGAGAGCTAGGAGGCAGGCGACGCGGGTTCCAGCTGGACCGGCGGCCTGTCTGGGCAGGATGGGCCCCGTTTCTGAGCCCTATTGGTCTAACCGGGCATGGGATTTGCACCCAGGCCCGTCAAATATTCGACGGGTTTCGGCGTCGGTGGTACGTACAGCCCAGCCCGGTCCAGCCCTGATCTGACTTCAAATCTCCTCAAAATAAAAAGCTAAACCGTTCGATGATTTACCTTTTCTATTAATTTTTTTTGTTCAATGAACTACTTGCTTTAATTCGTGGGGTTGTCTACACATCCAAATAGCCATTTCACAAAAAAAAAAATCATTTGAATTATGTAACCATTGAATCAATATCCAACGGATCTCCTCACCTCACATCCATGGTCCTACCTTGGACATCTCCAGAGCAGAGAGTCAACAAACACTACAGTACCAAACACGTGCGTGCGACGACCACGTACGGCTGCTGAACTGAAGCTAGCGTCGAATGCGCGCGCTACTGCCACCGCTAACTTTGGCCCATGCATGGGCGGGAATTAAAGCTTAGCGCTGTATGCCTACAGCGACGGAGACAGAACTAGTGACGGCAACGGGGCATTCCCCGTCGGGGAGTGGTGGATTATCTTCATCCTCGTGATAAGAAAAAATCTCCATCTCCGTCCTCATCCCCGTCGTCGGGTACTATTCTTCCCCCATCTCCGTCCCCGTCGGGTTATCGGGGCCCATCCGTCGTCGCTTCTTGACGTTTCGAATTTCCGCAAAGAAAGAGAAATTTCTCAAGCTATGGATGTGGGGCGGCGGCTGGGTGGGAGTGAATGGGAAATAGGGTTAAGGACTTAGGGTTATGACTTATGCTATGCAGTGTGCAGCACAGGAATGATGCACTCGGTTGGTGGGCTGGGCTATGCTATGCTATGCACTGTGTTATCACATTATCAGGGGCCTATCGGGTAACGGGGATGGGGAGCAGGGGAACAGCTCCGTCCCCGCCAAACCCGATGGGAAATATTTTTTTTATATTAGTATCCCTGTGAGGAATGAAGTAGTCCCAAACCCGTTTTCTAATAGGTGAATTCCCCATTGAAAAATAGAGAATAAGACCTCATTGCCATCCTAGTCAGAACTCAAACCCTGTGAGGTTAGTGCCTACGAAACCTCAAACCTCAAATCAGTAGCAGTGAAGCTATTTGGCGAAAATCTATGGGATCGCTTGACCACACAGGTCACAACGTGGCTCCACCACTGCTTAACAGAATTCCTTGGCAGATATTGACATGCGCATGTATGTACACGCCGGGCTCTTGGAAGGGATGGAGACTGTTCGATCCATCGGCTGCTAAAAGTCAAACCCATCTAGATAGCTTGCACAAACGTGATCGATCGATTGACTAACGTGCGAGTACCTTACTTAATTTCCCATGCATGCATGTACTCACTTCCAAATTAAGGTCCACGTCAGATTAAGGGACCAGCACTGCACGCACGGTATCTCTTACTTGTCTAAGGGCATCTCTAATAGTTAGAGATAACATTATCTCTAATATATGCTATATCATCTTTAGAAATAACATCTCCAATGCTCCCCCCCTCCCCTCTCACTCTCCTCCACGTAGAATTTTGTTGACGTGACATAGCTAAAAGACAATAATAAATACACTATTGGAGATGCCCTAAGCGCGCTAGGAACAGGGCCTTCAGGCTGCTTCCGTACAAGTCCTTCAGTCGCCTCTCGCCACCTGTGCCATTTGGTGCTCCTGCCTGCGCGCTTGGCTGCCTCTGTGTCTACCCTCCCTCGAGTGCGTCGCTTCACTTCCACCGCACCCACCCGGTTCGTCTTCCTCGACTACGTCGCTCCGCTTCCTCCCTACGCCCCGAGGCGGCGATGCAGAGGATCAGCCTATATGTCCCCCGCTTTGATGATGAGGTACTTGGCGTTGGCAAGGTACCAGGGGCGGCGGCAGGGGGGTGCCTATGGTGTACAGGCGCCCCCAAAAAAAATTAAAATTTTTTTTAGGTATCAAGCAGTATACTCAATTTTGGCCTATCTCATTAATTCAAATTTGCAAACACACACACACATTTCAAAGACAAATGCTTCTCGCCTTTCTCCTCCCGAGCCTCGATGTCACTTGCTTTGCTTCTCTCTCCGGCGGTGGCGACTGCTCCTCCGAGGCTCGACGACCTTGACCGCCCGCCTTGCCGAGAGGACGCCGCCGAGCGCCACGAGACGGAGGACCATGATCAACTCCTCCAACACGGCAACACCAAGGTAAACTCCGGATTGGATTTGGAGGAGGGCAAGCAGGCAGTGAGGCGAGGCGGCGGCCGAGGCCGGAGGCTGGCACACAAGCGAGGCGAGGAGTGAGGCGTCGCCGGGCCAAGACCGGGGAAGCGAGAGGCAAGGGATGGGTCGGCGGGTGAGGAGCAAGGGCAGCGGGTGAGTGAGGAGCAGGGTCACGGCGTCGCCATGTGGTGAGGAGTAGAGCCGCATGGGTGAAAGCAGTGAGGCCATGGCAATGGCGATTGGGAGATCCGGAGATGGGAAATAAAGTAGAGAGAAAGAGATTGGGAATGGCCGATGGGAAGAAATAAAGAAGAGGATAGCCGGGCCGACTTTAATACTTTATGATTAATGTATTGAATTGAACGTCTAGTTGTCTACAGACTTCTTGAATGTAGGAAATGTTCTATTCTTGAATGTCTTCTGAGACTTTTGTGATTTGTATATGTAGGACAAGTTGAATTATAGAAATGAAAAGGAATAGAGATATTATTTTTTTTCTTTCGAGATGGCAAGACAGTCAAGTCTAAAACTGTTGAAGCGGAAACTACTCAAGCTCAAGGAGGAGGAACTGAAGCAAGTATAAATGAAAATGAATTGGCTTTGGTTGTGGCTTCTTCAATTCCATCTGTGAATGCACCATCTCAATCTCAACCCCAATCGCAAAGTGAAGCACAAGCAACCGGTAATGACAGTGATGAGTTATGTTATGATGTTGAACTTCTTCCACATGATCCCAGCAAAAGAATACCTATCATGAGATATGCTATCAATGATCAAGATACGGTTCGAAGAGGATTTATTCTTAAAGGCTCATGTCAACCTCGTCAACATGATTTTCCCGTAAGATTTTATTCATGTAAGATTTTATTTGAACTAGTTGTATTGCACTATTAACATTTGGCCGAACTTTTTTGGTGTAATTGTGTTGAATTTGTGAAATTACTTATATGTCGTACAAGATTTTTTTTTAATATTTAAAGTGTGCACCCTTATCATAAAATTTCTAGCTCCACCACTGCAAGGTACTCAGGCTCCTTGGCGGCGGCGGCATGGCAGTTGCCGAAGTCTATGGCGGTGCCTATGGAACTACAGTACGTACATGCAGTTGCTGTTCAATCAGCGGAAGAGCGAGATCGAGTGGATGAATGGAGAAGAAGATACGTGTATGTGTATATACCTCGAGGACGTTGATGGCGGCGTTGAGCAGCGTCGGCAGGGCGCGCTTGCCGACGTGCACGTCCGCCTCGATCGACAGGTTCTCGTACCGCACCTCGATCTGCGGAAGCTCGATGCCAACCCTGCAGCAGTTACAATATCGAACCACCGTCAGATACCAGGCAACCTTTCGCTGCGCTGTGCCGCGGAATCTAGTTAGTCACGCATGCAAGCACGGCCATTCTGCGGTTGTTGTTTTTAAGCTGTTATAAATCTAGTTAGTTACTTGAACTTTTACTAGTTCCGGTAGGATTTTGTTGTTGTGGGAAAAAAAGACACTCCCTCTGTTTCAAAATAATTGGCATTTTTTACTTCTCATGGTCACCAAAGTTAAACTTTGACAGTTAATTCTATACTGATATACACTTAGAAAATATTGTGAAATATTGTGAAAGCCGTCGCGCGGTGCCAGATACTTACAGGTCGAGCCGGTCCCTGAATCGGCGTAGGAAGCGCTCGTTGTCATCCTCGACGGCCTTGAACACTCGATCCATGAGCTCACGACCGTCGCGCGGGTTGAGGTTGGCGATGTCCACCTCGTCGGGCGCGTGCTTCCCGTCGTCGAGCACCTTCCGGATGATGCCCCGCCGCATGCGGTCGTACGTCGGCAGCTTCTCCAGCGCCGCCCACCGCAGGTTCTCCTCGTCGCCGTCGTCGCCGCGGCTCGCCGCCGACTTCCGGAACGGGTCGTCCGGGTCGCGCAGCGACCGCGAGATGGACGCCGCGCCCGACGACAGCCAGCTCCGCCGGCTCGCCGACGGCACGATCTCCCCCGCCATCGCTCGTCCCGCGGGATCGAGGCACCGGCCGGACCGCGGGGACGGAGCGCGCGCGCGCAGCGAGAGAGAGACAAGCGTTAGCTAACTTAGCTTGATCGGTTCAACGTTTTTGGCGATGCGATGATGATCAAATGATGCGTGCGTACAGAAGGATATATAGTTGCATGCAGCGGCATGTGCAGCACGAAGCCCCGGGCCGGGCGACCAGGCGTGAAAGTTGAAATGCACTACCGTACATTTTGGACGAAATTTGGGGAAAGTTCTTCGAGTGTTTTGAATTTCTTCGTCACGTTCTTTTTTTCTGCGTGAGAATGAGAAGAAGCTGCCGCGCAAGTTTGTAATGTGCGACAAAAGTGATTACAAACCAAATCAAGGTTATAAAATAGCTAGCTATAGCAGCGCTATATTTTTGGACCCTAAACGCTAAGCCACGAAGCCGCAAAAATAGGTAATAGCTAGCTATAGCTCGTTATAGCCTTTTTGGGACCTTGTCACGAAACCGCGAAAATTGCGATGTAAAACCTTGAACCAAATCAATCTAAAATATGTTAATTATATATCAAAGTGTTGTGTATTGGTGGTAGATTGAACCTCTGCGAGGATGCATGCGCTTTCTTAGTTTTTGGTTGGTAATCAAGATCGTCTTCAATGCACAGTAGCTTCAAATGGCTTCATGAAAAATAGTACCACATGGGCTGAAGCTACCATCAAGAACCTCTCTTTATAACGCTTAGTAGCTTTAAAATGGAAACACATTCTCTTCACGGTGCTATAGTACCGTGACATTGCGTAGTAGCTGTTGGTTTGGAAAGGAAAGGAAGAGATCGTGCTTTGAAACTGTAGCGAAAATACACAGCAAAACATTGCAGCATCGGCACTATTCATGAGCACCGTAGCATCACTGTAGCAGTTGATCTAAGCCATTCTTCCCAAATTGGACGACTCAAATCTGCTGAATGTCATATCATAGCGAAAATACCGCAGCAAAATACTACAGCATCGGCACTATTCACGAGCACCGTAGCATCACTGTAGCGGTTGATCTAAGCCATTCTTCCCGGATCGGACGGCTCATATCTGTCGAATGTCATGTCACTCTACTCCTCTGCCAGAGGATGCCAATCCCTTCAAAATGGATCCACAGAACCCGAGGCAAAACTACACGCCCCTACTCCAATGCACGATAGCCCACTACTATAGAAAAGGCCTTCACAGACGGTTCAAAAATATCTTCACAGACGGTTTCACGAGCCGTCTGAGTTTATGGGTCAGTAATGACATGAGGTCATCACAGACGGTTTTCGAACCGTCTGTAATACATACTATTACAAATGGTTATTAACTCAAAACCGTCTGTAATAGTCGACTATCACTGGCAGTTTGTAGATGAAACCGTCTGTGATAATTGATTATCATAGACGGTTTGTAGATGAAACCGTCTATGATATTACTACTACAAAACAGGCTATAGTAGACGCCCCATCACAGACGGTTTTTATGGAACCGTCTGTGTTGGGTCTGTCAGGATGAGGCATCGGCTCTGCCGGTTTATCACAGATGGTTTCGTTAACAACTGTCTGTGATAAGCATCTATCACAGACGGTTTGTGAATAGACTTCTGCCGCACTGTCGCACTGCCGCTGCCTCTGCCGCTGCCTCTGTCGCAACCCTACCACTGGCTCCACTTAGATCTGCTCCTCCTCCCCCATGCACCACTTCCCTGCCCTAGCTCCTCCAACCTGCGGCTCCTCCCCCGTTGCGCCAACTTAGAGAGGAGAAGGTTGGACCCCCTGCCCCTAGCGCCTCCTCCACCCCGCTGCCTCCTCCCCCATTGCGCCACCTGCACCTTGTTGTGCCTCCACCCCCATTGCGCCACCTTAGAGAGGAGAAGGAAAGGAGAGGAATCGTATTTTGTTCATGAGCTCCGAGGGTAACGATCTATAACCCTTTATGTTTGCTATAAATTAATCACTAATCAATTTAAGTATGTTTGGTAAATAGGAAGAGTACGTACTTGCGGCTTATTAATCTAATTTGACACTAATTTGTTACATGCGTAGTGTAGATGGACCGAAACTGGATGTACGGTGTGAACCGTGTGAGTCAAGAGTACATTAATGGCGTGTTTGCTTTTAGAAGAGCCGCCGAGCAGGATATGTTGAAGAAGGAGATAAATTTTATGTATTGTCCATATATTGATTGTGGTAATCTAAAGACATTTAACAACTCGGCGCAGATCGAAGCGCACTTGATTCGAAGGGGTTTCAAAAAAAGGTATACATGTTGGACCAGTCACTATGAAGAGCAGATTATACCGGAAGTTAATAATGACAACATCGCCGAGGAAGTCAACGATATGCCGGATGTGGACTGTGCTTTGGATGAGGATAGGTTGCACGATGACAATCTGGATCAGATGTTACGCGATGCAGAAGAGTACTACAGTGAGAGAGAGTTTTGTAAATTCAAGGGCTTAAGAGAGGACTCGGTGAGACCTTTGTTCCCTGGCTGCAAGCCGGAATACACAAGGTTGTCAACCGTGATTGAACTGCTTAAATTGAAGGCAAGCAATGGTTGGTCCGATAAGAGTTTCACGGCGTTATTAGGTCTCCTAGTGGACATCCTTCCGGAGGGAAACATGTTGCCCAGCACCACCTACCAAGCAAAGAAGGTTTTTGTCCATTGGGAATGAAAGTAGAAAGAATACATGCATGTCCGAACGATTGTATCCTCTACCGTAAAGAGTATGCAGACATGCATGTATGTCTCGTGTGCAAAGCATCCCGATACAAGCGTCAGAATATTGCTAATGTGAAGTAAGGACCTCGTCCTAAGATGTTGTGGTATCTGCCTGTGATCCCACGTTTGAAGCATTTATTTGCGAACCCAAAGAAGGCAAGATTGGTGCGTTAGCACTCGGAGGAGCGTAAGAAAGATGGAAAGCTAAGACACCCTGCTGATTCTGCCCAGTGGAGAAACTTCGATCGGAGCTTCGAAGAGTTCGGTGCAAAACCGAGGAACATAAGGTTAGGATTGAGTACAGATAGAATTAATCCTTTCGGTAACATGAGCAGCCGACATAGCACCTGGCCCGTGAATCTATGCATGTACAACCTTCCTCCTTGGCTGTGTATGAAGCGGAAGTACATTTTGATGTCACTACTTATCCAAGGGCCGAAGCAACCTGGAAATGATATTGATGTGTACCTAGCACTATTGCTGGAAGATCTTGTGACACTGTGGAACAAAGGGGTACAGGTATGGGATGCGTACAAACGAAAGAACTTCACTTTACGTGCCATGTTGTTCTGCACCATCAAAAAATTTCCTGCCCTTGGTAACCTGTCGAGCTTCAGTACAAAAGGAGTCAAAGCCTGTCCGCACTGCTTAGATGCTACGGAGAGTGCATGGCTGAACAACTCGCGCAAAACTGTGTATATGCGTCACCGTAGGTTCCTTCCCAGGAGTCACCCATACCGCAAGATGAAGAAACAATTTGACGAAAATAAGGAGGACGGTTCAGCTCTAAGGGCTTTTAGAGGGAAAGAGGTCTATGATATGGTTAAGGATATCAATGTTGTACTTGGGAAGGGACGTAAATTAAAAACTCGTGAGAAGAGCATCTGAAAGAAGCGGTCAATTTTTTTTGGACTTGCCTTATTGGGAGCACTTAGAAGTTCGCCATTGCATCGACGTCATGCACGTGGAGAAGAATGTATGTGATAGCTTGATTGATCTCTTACTGAACATTAGTGGCAAAACAAAGGATGGTGTTAACGCACGGCGTGACTTGGTCGATATGAACATAAGGACCGAGTTAGCACCGAAAGAGACCGACTGAGATTTAACGTACATTCCCCCAGCTTGCTACACTCTGTCCAAGGCCGAGAGAAATGAACTGTGCCAGAGCTTGCATGGTGTGAAAGTCCCGTCTGGTTACTCCGCTAACATTAAGAAACTTGTTTCTATATAAGATTTGAAATTAATTGGTATGAAGTCTCATGATTGTCATGTGCTAATGACACAAAACACTCTATTGTTAAGGGCACTGGGCCGGCAGTGGCTAGGGTTTCAGGGTTCCAGGCGGGGCTCTGGGCCAGCCGTGAGGCGCTCCAGGTGGCGGTGAAGAGGCGCTCCGGGCCGATGGCAACAGGCTCCAGGCGAGGCTCCAGGGCAAAGCGATGGGGACGCGAGCGCCGAGGGTGGGGCTCCACGCGGGGCTCCGGGCAGGCGACGAGGAGCTCCGGAAAGGGAGGGACTCCAGGCAGGGCACCAGGCCAGCAGCGGCGAGGAGAGAGGGAGGTGGCGAGGGTTCATGCGAATCAGGAAGGGAGTGTAACACCCCAGCCTAACAGAGAGCCTAGAATGTCACTAAGCTACCCAAACTAACTGATATTCAACTACTCACTATAAAATTCCAGCAAACAAACCATTAATGAAACCCGTCCACGGGTCACAATAGAACATGAATAAAGACTTGCAAGCATGAATAAATAAGCGAGGGAAACATAGCAAGATAAAAAGTCTGAAACATCACCAAACCAGAAAATCCAAAACCTTGGAACAAATAGACTAGTCCAAAAGATTCACCTAAGCTTATTCAATTTCTAACATGTCCTAAAAGTAGTCCAAAAATAATGAATCAACTGGTTCTCATGGCAAATAATCATGTGTCTGAAGTATAAAACTATCCCATGTGCACTAGTCCCTCTCAATCGTGGCGCCCTCAACAATCACCTAAAAACAACAAAAGAGCAAGGGTGAGTCCACGACTCAACAAATACATCAATATACAACGAATAATGATAACCAATAGTATTCAATAACTTCATTATCATCACATGTCCTTCTATTAATTGTCACGTGGGGAAATGTCTATCCTAGGTGCCAGCGACAATCCAGCAATAAAGATGTCTAAAGACAGCAAGTTCGGTTTATCAAGTATTTCACTTTGGTTTAGGAATCGTGTGTTTACCAGAGACGTTGAGTTAGGAAAGTTGAGATAGATTCGGATAATGAGTTTGTATTAGAATATTGTAATAGCTTAATCTATTTAAGAGATGTGTTTGTACTCTGGAAACTAAACAGAGTATATCATCCCAATCTTCTGCTTCCTCTCGTCTAGTTCATCTTCTTCTTTGCATTCTCGTATTCTTTGATTGTTCTCGGACCGATCTGTACCTTATGTCGCAACGGCTCAGGAAGCAAATACCAGTATCAAACCATCGGTTACTCACACATACTCGTTGCGATCAGGCACAAGCGGTGACATTAATATTCTCATATCATTCTCTTCTCTTTGTTTCCATATGCATTCATCTCATATCTCAATGCAACTCTACTCTATATGTCCACATGCACTTCTTCCGCGTATATCGATATATGTGAGTGAACGCTCGCGACAATGTTCACTCTCAAGCCCGCTCCTCCTCAAGGATCGAGGACCTCCCCCGCCCCCGTGGAGTTGTGATCAATCATGATTACCTGCTCATATACAAAGATGCTTATGAATGCAACATGCATAATTTCATCATATTTAATTTTCCTCATGCTCGTCAACAAGATATAGTCATACTATTCCATTGCTTACAATTAAATTAAAATAAGAGCACAACAATAATGGTAATGAACGATAAAGAAATACAGTGATCAATCATTGATCGCTATCTACCAAGCACTTGTCTTTACTAGTTGCGACGCACGGTTTGGCTAGAAGATGCAACAAGCACAACGTCTCTCCTACATTAAACACTTAAATTTTAATACAAGCTACAACATCACAAGAACAACAATTAATTGACATCGCTTCTACACGTCCCCCAAATCTGCAACGCTTCCCGGTACCGAACAGTCACCCCTTGCTGTCCTGGTACTAAAAAGAGCGTAACTTTTTACTCACAAGTCCGATCATGCCAAACCACCCAGTTTTGGATTCTACACAAGATTCTCCACATTTTATTAGATTATCATGACTTCTAATTAAATCATCTAGTCCTCCGTTTTTTCCAAGAAGATCGATTTGCTATCTTCTGGACAGCGAGCCTTACTAAATTCATAACTCGAAAATTACTCGTCCGCTCGACGTGATTAAATATTTTATGGAAAGATACTGAAATTATCTACAATTAACTAATAGATGACATTCCCAAAATTCGCCATTAAGGTGCCCGAAATAATCGTACAACAGAATAGCAGACTAAACAGATCTATTAATCGGCCCCTCAACTAGAAAATTCTAAAACCCCTCTTTAATTAATCTCGATTCTAATCTATAATTAAATTAGCAAAACAAAGAGGAAATAACCGGATCGTTACCCACGCGACAAAAACCCAGATCTCGACTTTTTCCTCCTAATTTTCCTCTTCTCTTTGCTAACTTCTTCCTTGATTTTTACCTTCTACTGTGCCTCCTTGTTTTCCTTGGGCTCACAGTGTTGCATGCACAAAAACTAGCGGAAGCGACACAGCATGCATGCGGCACTAGGCTAGCTAGACAAGCAACGGCAAAAACGTGGGCACACTGCAGCTGCTACAGGGGCAAAGCACCGGGCAAGCGACGCAGGCAGCTGGTTTTCCACGTACTCAACCGGAGGCTTCCTCGCGTGCGGGCAGGAAAACAAACAGGCAGCCGGACTTCCACGCGAATGGGCAGGCGAGTCGACGCACAGGTGGCCAGATGGCGCCACTGGCCAAACGGCCGAAGTGGGCCAATGCGCGGGCGGGCGGCTGCGCAAGCGGCAACAGGCGATGGCCTCCACGCGCTCGGCGAGGTCAGCGATGGGAATGCTGCCGACTGCGGCGGCACGGGAAAACAAATACGTTGCTAGGGTTTGTAGATTCCACTTTCTCTGCAATTCTTTTATCTTAGCACGACCCAACTCCTTAATAAAACTCCAAAACATTCCGTTTTTATAGATCCCTTTTTATCTAATTATGCATAGACCCTCAATAGATTATTTTCAGAATATTACAGGGAGTGAGAGAATGGAGGGGGACCGAAGAGGCGACGGAAGGGGAAAAACGTGTTTTTATACACAGTGGTAAAAGGTGTGTAAATAACCCTCAATTTGAGGAGTATTTTTGTTTATAGTAGGCTGGCTTCCCACAAGAATCCACGGAAAGGTCGTTCCTCGTTGCTAGTTCATTTTCGAGACAACTCTTCGCGAGAAGAATCACAAGTTTTGGGAAGCTGAGTGTTTGGTACTGTACCAAACAGTGCCTTAATATAATATAGAGCCAAGATGTATTGAGTTCAAGACCCGGTTGACGCAATTAAAGAAAAAATAATTGTAGCTCATTTCTATTCACGTCTTAGACCTGATGGAGCCTACACGGGAGGGAAATAGTTGAAGTATAAGTGAATTATTCGTCTTTCTTTGTTAGTTTAAGTTTTTAAGTGAATTGTGAATTATTTGATGCATTCAACTTAACAGTGAAACTAAAAGAGGTGGGACTTACGGTGAACATTGCTCGCCAAATATATATCCCAGACATCATGGAAGAAGAATAAGTGACACGTACGGAATCTGTTTGTTCTTCATTTGGACCTTCTAGAATGGTGATTACTTTCTATTTTCTTGGAAGAAAAGCAAGGTAATCCAACTCTTAACTTCTCTCTAAACTAGTCTAGATAACAGCACTTAATCTTTGCCCTTGATTCGTCGTGTACATCGATCCGACGTTTACACCAACAGAAATTAAAGATACCCCGGTTTGACTATGTTTTTCTTTCTTTAATCCATGACCTATTTGCTGATGATAATTATATAAGATTGGAGGAACACGAGTAGAGAAAAGTTCATACCTAAGAATACATAGCATGCCAATTCTGTAAGTCCAAATATCCAGGCCTCCAGGTTCTGCATCTAGAACGCCACTCCAAAAAAAACGTGGAGAATAGCAATAGCTTGTAGCTGGTATATAGTGACTTATCAACATGGAAAAAAAGATAAATCAATGCATACTTAGCAGTCAAAGGACAGATTGCTACTATAGCTCGTAGTGATTTGTCAACATAGGACAAGAAAAACTAACACGTACTCAGCAATTGAAGGACAGAGAATCCCCGTTAGAGATTCACAGGTGTACGCGAACGGGGACTTTATTTTCTTTTGAAAAGGAATGCGAGTCGGAACTTGATTGGCTTGAGATTGAATGGTAGCATCGCTAGTACTAGTACCGGTTTATGTTTGACCAGGGAAAGAGTTGGATTAATTCAGCTAACTCGGTGGCGATGTCAGTTCACATCGCCATGCCCTGATGCCGATGACTAGAATAAGATGTTCTTACCGTTCTTTATTTCCTCGACGTTTTTGATTTTTTACGGTTTCCTAGATACAATCTTCATCGTTATTTTCTATAACTTTAGAGTAAGATATACTAATATTATAATGACATAATTTCTAAATAGCTAATCTAGACAGTTTCAAACCTATTTTTTAATGATAAATCTAACAATATAATATTGTAAAATTATTTTTAACGACAAATCTAATGTGATTTTCATTATAGTCAAACTTTTAAAAAATTGATGGCACATATCGTAGGACAAGGCACTGAGCGTTTGCTCAGTTGGCGTGGGGGCCGGCGTGCCCCTAGCCCCAACCGACCCACGCTCGACGCCTAAGATCGTCTATAGTTGGTTTCACTAATTAAAATCGGAGGAGATAAACATCCCTCTAATCAAACAAGAACTCAGGGTAACTCAGGGCCATCTTAACACATACTTTCTGAACAGGACACCACACATGGCTTGCGCAACTAATCCGAACCTACCGAGATAGCGTCAACAGTTGCGAAGTCAGAAGAGGAATATTACTGGCACCCAGCAATCACTGCGAATAATCCTTGGTTACGAGTTACGATCAAACGGAAACACCAGAAAGTTGGCAACGCCTCACTGCACGAAAACAACCGTCTAGAACGTCAAGGCCGCACTCCCCCTTCGAGTCTTTCTGGAAGAAGTCTTATCTTATGCCTTAGTTAATCGTAGCTCTTGAGTTCTCATCGTCGACGGGCTTGGAGGCTGGTAATGTTAGGAGAGCAGAATTCATGATTTTTCTCCCTTTTCACCGTTCATCATTATTTTGTTTATTCTAGCATTCATACTTCGATCGAGATATTGGACATAGAATAGAATGTCACTCTTTAAAATGGATAAATTGAGTAATCATCTGACAGGAAAAACGAATCATTTTGTAGCTCATCATTTATTGGCAAAAGTCGAAAAGGTTAATAGGAAGGAAGAAACAATAGTAACGTGGTCCAGGCATCTAGCATTCTACCCACATTGGTTGGCTCTATAGGATCGTTAATGACAATCAGAGAAGAGTGAATAATCGTAGATGATTTTTTATCAATGCCCAGACCTCAACAATAGATAACGACTCACGGCAAGCAAATCAAGACTCTCTTTTCTCACGTCAGAAATCAGCACTAATCACCACGCAGATGGTAGCCCAGCTCGTGAATCCTTGGGCAGCTCTGGTCCTTGAATTAGAAGGACGAATATAATATATGGATTGCTGTGCAGCTTGAGGAAGTCACACAACAACCGAATTGATATTTCCTTCACCTGTAGACACCACAGCCTATTCTTCTGGATTAATTCAAAAGCATAAAGTGCTTTTCACTTATACACACGTGATGACACAACATCAAAAGCCATCCCATCCACTACAAGCTCTTGATGACACCAAACAGGAACCTCCAGATGGTCTGCAGCTAGCACATCTCCCTTCTTGATTCACTCAACAGCAAGAGCCATCCCCATTAATGCGCACATCAAAAGCATCTCTAATGATTTTCTATTCTCACGCCGCCAAGGCTCAAACGCACAGGCCGCCGGCCTCTATTCTTGCACACAAAACGAAAATCTCCAGGAGCCGCCGCCCCCTTCTTTCTTCGAAGCAGCGCCCATTTCTAAACCGCCGCCGTCACTATTTATATCCTATAGCTCGTACATGTGAGCAATAAATCTAGAATCTCTAATGAGCCTTCTCGTTTGCACATAATCACCTACGTATAGCCTAATAGCTCTAGAGCCCAATACTTGAGCTTTTACACTAAATTACATAATCAATTTTGGACACCCTAAAATTATCACATGTCGTAACCTCCGGACCGCACCTCCGTAGCTCCAACACGTATTATCCATCTTTGATCTCCACATACCCCAACTCGAGCTCAACCGTCTCCTTCAACGTTCTCGACCCTCTGGACTATGACTTCGCACCAAACCATCTCCCGATCCCCGCCGTAGACCACGATCGCCTCCGAGTTACCCTGCACATACAAATACCAAAACACCATTTTTTCCCGACACATGTTCTTCCCAACTTGACCGACATAAGTCCACACACACCACACGTCTCAATTAACATCAAACCCAACATTATCAATTATTTATCAACTAAAATATACTAGACCTAACCACATGATCTAACAGGCTCATTCATAATCCTTTTGCAGCTTATCATTCATAATAGAAAGGAACGTATACCTATTTACATAATGTCGAGTAATTACATGTTATATCTGAATTGCAATACAAGCTAGCTGCTCTCAATCAGACTGTATCTCTGCAGTAAAGTATAGTATACGGTAGGTTGCTGCATTTGCTTCGCACTAAAAAAAATGACGAGACGAGAGGTGATTTTGGATTCACATCCGGCTGGTTACCCTCCTACCGTCTCTGGAAGTTCAACTTCTTGACGCCGTACGCGAAGAGGGAGAAGAAGAGGAGGATGTAGCCGAATTGCCCCAGCACAAGGTAGCCGAGGAAGTCGTGCTTGTAGCCCAGGTTCTCATTCAAAAAAATCCTTCACCACTACGCCACCAGTTTCGCCAGGGACTGTCACCCTGCTGTTGTCGTTGCCAAACTGTGATGCGATGACACCGTAGATGGTCCAGGAAACCGGGTTAGCCCAGTAGAACCATCTCCACCAAACAGGCATGAGCTGAAAGAGCGAAAACATTTTAGAGATGTACCACAAGCTCATCATAATCTAGTTAGTACCAAGAGAAGTGTGCTGTAACATCAGAGCTCATTGAATTGCCTACCGGTCGGGATATGAGGAACCCAGCAAAAATGTTCCATTGAGTGAGAGTGAACGAAACAAGAATGCCAGCGAGTATTTGCGAGGGTGTGCATGCAATCAACATCATGCCATACAATGCGTAGTAGACGAAGCTCGCAATGATAAAGAACAGGAAGTAGAAGAACTTGTCTGCCTTCCACTCATAGCCAACCATGGGGTAGATGAGGATGGTATAAAGAACACCCTGAACTGCACTGTAGACAAACTCGACAACTGCATGTAAACATCACCCAGTTTCAGGGGAGAAGTTTTGAGTACATATTTTTGTACATGTAAGATTCTAGTAACAACCCATGAGAAAGAAGGAAAAAAAAACTATTTGTAAGATAACGTGATGAAAATGCACATTACAGATGTTCTAAAAGTTCACCGTATAGGAAGCTAAATAGATGCGCTCACTTATACTTGGGAAAAAGTATAAATAGCTGACGTAGTATTTAAATGCAGTCATGGCTTATGCATTCAGTTACTTCAACATTTCCACACAGCAATATTTAATGATTACTTTTCCTTTTTCTCTTATCAAATAATTGGAAACTGTAAAAGAAAAAGAAGATGCTCTGCTGTTTAGCATTTTGTTGGCCTGTTCTTAACTTGGATGTTAAGTACTTCTGTCTGAAACAAGATTAATGTATGTCTAGGGTTATTAAGATGTCGCTTAGGCGC
This sequence comes from Phyllostachys edulis, assembly GCA_036346405.1. Classification (NCBI taxonomy): domain Eukaryota; kingdom Viridiplantae; phylum Streptophyta; class Magnoliopsida; order Poales; family Poaceae; genus Phyllostachys; species Phyllostachys edulis. The sequence continues at coordinate 44,160,866 of CM070557.1, read as the reverse complement.
CGTCGCGGGTTAAGGCGTCGCCCCCGCCTTGCCGCCGCTGGTCCAATCGACCTCCCCCCGACCAAATCCACCTCCCCGCCGCCAGATCTGCCTTCCCCACCATCAAATCCTCCTCGCCATCAATTGGGCCACCCCGCGGCCAGATTTCGCCTCCCCCATCCAAGGTGGTGGAGAGGATGGGAGAGGGAGAGGGCAGGGAAGAGAGGAGAAGAGGAGAACTTACCTCACCCCCGCCGATTCTGGCTCGCCACCGGTCAAATCGGCCTACGTCGCCGCCGGATCCGCCATCCCCGCTGTCGGACTCCGCCACCCTGCTGCCATGAGGAAGGGGAGGAAGGGGAAGGGGATGGGAGAGGGAGACTGGATCTGGGAGAGGACGGGAAGGAGAAGAGGATGGCGTCGGCGTCGACGACTCGCAAAGAGAGCGAGGAGGGCGAGGAAGAGCGAAGGCCGAAGAGGATGTCGGTCGTACGTTTGGAGACTCGGGAGTGTAGTAGAGACTCGGGAAGGAAGAAGGGGAGTGCAGTAGAGAACGAGAGGAATAATGTTATGGGCCGGTCCGGTCTTGCATCAACAGCGATGGGCCGGCTGGATCGTGCAGCAGTGACTTTCTTTTATTTTTTCTTTCTTTTTATCCTTTTCATCTCCACTTCCTTGCTTCTTCCTTCCTTCCTTCCTCTCTGCTGATTCTGTTCGGCCGCCTAGGCGACGCCTTAGGATGTGTGTAAGGTATTGTCTCGCCTCACACCTTAACGCTTAAAAGGTGTAAGCGGGTGAGTCGTCTCTGAAAGTGTGGGAATTATTGATTCTATTCCATGACAATGTGCATGTATACATATGGAGGCCGGGGTGGCTCATAAGCCAACCGCACAGGCGCATATGCCTCAAATCAAGGGCTGCCTATTATAATTAAACATTCTATAATTACAATAGGCTAACACTCGCAGCCTAATCGGGAGCATCGCTAACATTCGATTGGACCGAAACTCTGAAATAGTGAGGTAGGAAGGCCCTTGGTAAAGACGCTTGCAGCATGTGATGTCGAGAACGTGGAGAACCCGAACGTGACCGAGGGCAACCTTCTCTCGAACAAAATGGAGATCAATCTCAACATGCTTCGTCATTGATCTTGCCGCATCGATTGCTTGAGAGGTATCAAAGATCGATGTTGTCACAAGAGACCCGGTGGCACGGCGAGGTGGGCGGCGAAGCTCAAGAAGCAAATGACGCAGCCTAAGTAGCCAAGAACACCATTCGCCACAAAGACGATATTCGGCTTTTGGCCATTGGATCTGAGAGATGCAGGCCGACGCTGAGGACCAGGACACCAAGTTGTCCTCGAGGAACACCGTGATAGCCCGAGGTCGACGGCGAGTGTCGGGACATCCAAATTTCACGCAGATCCGTGTACACAACAAGCTCTGCAGTGAAGATCGGCAGATGGTCAATCCAAGAGACAAGGTCTCGCAAGTAGCGCAGATCCGCTGAGAGCACAAAAGCGGCTCCCGAGGATCATGCATATAGAGGCATATCTCACGAATCGCGAAAAGCAATATCTCGGACGGTGAAAGTCAACATCGCAGAGGCGCCAAAGAAGATCGCAGATCGTGCGGAGTCGCAACAGAGGTCCATCGCCAGATAATTTGAGTGGAGATCCACAGCGCAGCCGCAAGGCTTGCACGCACTCATCCCTGCGGCCCAAAATATCCCGAGTGTAATCGCCGCCGGGAGAGGAAATGCACCATCAGAGAGCGTGTCACGAGATCCCCGTAAAATGATGTAGCCGCCCATGTCTCATCATAGCAAATTCACGCCGAGTGCCGCGATGATATGCTTCAAAACCCAGCAGAGAGGCGGTGAGAACAATATCATCCACATACAAGAACAAATAAGCCGTGGTTCGGTCCGGCGATATATGAAGAGCTGGCATCGGACTTTGTTTCAACAAATCCGAGTGACACCAAGTGAGAGGCGAACTCGTGATGCCAAGCACGGGAGCCTGTTTCAAACCATATAAGGACTTGTTGAGCCGATGCATATAATCTGAAAGTGAGAGGAATCCACAAAACCGATGGTCAGACACAAGACATCGCCTCAAGAAGAGTGCCATGCAAAATGCATTCTTCACATCCAAACGATGAATGGGCCAATTCGAGATAATGCCAGTGAGAGAACAACACGAATCGCCGCAGCTTGACAACAGATCGAAAGTCTCATCATAATCGACACCGTGCCGCCGTGTGAAACCCTCGGCGACCCAACGTGCCTTGTAGCGATCAAGAGACCCATCTCGCGAGCAATTTGTGTCGATATATCCACTTGCCGGCCACAACATTGACGCCAGAGGCGTGGCACAAGACTGTGTATCGCTGGCGCAGCGAGCATCATACTTTACTACCGCATAGCAGCCGCGCCAATCGGGTCCGACAAGGCATCACGATCAGAGCGTGGAGAGGCGACATGGGCACAGCGTGGAGGTTGAGGCGATCCACGGGCCAGCGCGATGCCGCTTTTGCGCGCTGCGCGATCGAGCGCAGTGGACAGACCGACGAGATGGCGACGGCCGAGTGTCACCAGACGGGCTGGTGCCGCCGGGTAATACCGGGCGCGAGCACCGGGCAGCAGAATCGGCAAGATTGTGGGCGCCAGGATGGTGCTGCTGGCGGCTGTCAGGCGGTGCACAGGCAAGAAGACTACCGACGCGACGGGCGGCGGCGTGAAGGTGGCGCCATGGGCAGCAGTACTTTGGACCTGGGGACCGTGGTCTCGGCGGCCAGATCAAGCGACAGGCGGCCTCGCACGGTGTGTCGCCGAGGGATTCAAGTACCGTGACGACAAAACGAGCCTGTGAACTGCGGTAAGATTGTGATCATCAACGAGAAAATCCAAAGTGGAGGGAGCCATGGGTGTGATAGACATGTCGGAGAAAGGAAAAGAGGATTCATCAAAGACGACATGTCTAGAAATGAGAATGCGATTCGACCAAGCTCGAGACACCTATAGCCTTTGTGTTCCGAGGAGTAGCCGAGGAAAACGATAAGGAGGAGCGAGGAGCAAGTTTGTGGGGCGCTGGAGGACATGTTAGGATAGCAAGCGCACTCCAAAAACTTTAAGATGATCATAAGAGGGCTGGGTAGAAAAGAGGGCGCTGTAGGGAGTGGAGGAGGCGAGAGTTTTAGTGGGGAGGCGGTTCACAAGATATGTGGCAGTGTGAAGGGCCTCAACCCAGTAAGTTGGAGGGAGACTCGCCTGAAACAAAAGGGAACGCAGAGTGTTATTGATGGTGCGGGCGGTACGCCCGCTTACCATTTTGTTGGGAGGTGTATGGACACGACATGCGAGGGCAACACCGTGGAAAGGAAGAACGGCGGGCTCTGGAATTGTCAAATTCACGGCCATTGTCGTGACCGAACGCTCTTGATGGTGGTGCCAAATCGTCGGTAACATAAGCGAAAAAAGGTAGAAAGAGTGGAAAATGTCTCGGATTTGAGGCGAAGCGAAAAGTCCAAATGTAGTGAGAACAGTCCATCAAGAATAACAAGATAATATTTGTATCCCGACGACTAACAAGTGGAGATGTCCATAAATCACAGTGTATTAAATCAAAATTATGAGTAGCTCGAGAGCTAGATGAACCGAAGGGTAAACGGACATGACGACCAAGTTGGCATGCATGACAAATATGATCGATATCATCTTTATTACAAGAAATAACACCGGAGCTAATAAGGTTGGACAAAGCTTCACGCCCACAGACCGAGACGGCGATGCCAAAGGGAGGTGGGTGCGAAGAATGAGCGCTGAGGTGCTGGTGGAAGGTGCATAGAACGGGTAGAGGTCACCGAGCTATTGCACTGGCGATCACGCTCCGGGTTTGCAAATCCTTCACAGTAAAGACCAAATGGATCAAACTCAATGGAACAATTATTGCCTGTGGTAAACGCATCTAATGGAATGAGGTTCTTAATAATGTTGGGTGACACCAGACATTATTAAGAGCTAGGTTACTGCCGTGTGTAGAGAAAAACATGTGATCCAAAGGGTCGTGGACAGAAGCAAAGCACCATTTCCCACAATGATAGACGAAGGAGTAAAAGAAGAGGGCGAAATGGTGGAGAGTATACCAAAGATCCGAGGTCATGTGAACCAAGACCTGAATCAAGATACCACTTTCGAAGTCGAGGCCGCGGGTTTAGCGTCATGGTGTTGAAGGAGGCGCCAGGAGTCCTCGTGCCAAGACCCGCCGTGAGAGGGGTTCCGTATACCTTGCACGCCGTGAGGGCGCCGAACGCCGGGCGGTGTAGTTTCATAGTACGCATCGACGGGGCGAGGCGCCAGATCGCGCCCATAGGCGCCGGAGGAACACCGCCGCCATATTGCGGGCCGGGAACGCAGTCGGGGCGGCGAGGGCGCCCCGACCGATCGACGGCCACATGCGACGGTGCCGCCTAAGGATGGGCGAACGACGGTACACGCCGCGTTTGAGGGCGCCGCTGCGCTCAAATGGGCGCACTCAAAGAGGGCGCGGAGGGCGCCACCAAAGAAGTCCGCCGCCCACCGCTGCCACGACGACGCCGGTCTGCCACCGGTCGGTGCAATGAGGCGTGGCGCCCCGGACGAGGAGGAGCGGCGCGCAGTACGAACGCTGACGCGGCGGCAATGACGAGGGCGGCCGGTGGGGACGGAGGATCGAGCGCCGATCTCCATCTCTCCAACAGAGGTGAGTACGGCTTCAATGAACGTCGAAACCGCTCGGCATCTTGAGGATGGACACCATGTGGCGAAACTTGCCATCGAGGCCGCTGGCGAGCGTGAGTACCATTTGCCGATCGCCGATGGGGTCGCCGACCGGCGAGGGAGGCAACCATGGACTCAAGGCGGCGGCAGAGTCGGTGACGCCGGGGCCTCCTGGCGGAAGGTACGAATCGCGTCTCAAGGAGAAGGGCACGGACTCTTCGTCCGAGGAATTCATCTCGAGGTAGCACCACGCTGCTGCGGGCGGGACCTTGCCGCATCATCGCCGATCGCCGCAGTCGCCGGAGACGGTCAAGTAGATCCACGTGAGGACGCAGCGAGCCCACTCAATCCACGCCGGCGGCGGGGAACACCTCATCCTCGAGGACGGGCGCGAGGGCATACTTGCCGAGGACGGTGAGGAACATGCCGCGCCACTTGGTGTAGGTGTCCGTGGCCTTGTCGAGGACGATGGGGATGAGGGCCTTGACGCGTTGACGACGGCGGTGGCTTGCGCCAGAGGGCCTCGTGGCGCCTTCTCGTGATTGCCTCAGGCAACAGACGGAGGCGTGCTTCCTCGGCCAGCGCTGCGGCGCTGGTGGCGCTGGCGGCGACCGTCGTTGTCGCCATGGAGCGATCACGACCGCGCCGGTGGTGATTGGCAACGACGGGCGGGCGATCGGGAGGCGGATCAGCGGTCGCACCCGGCGACGGAGCAAAGACGGCAATCGGGAGATCCGGCGTACACTCGGCGATCCAGACGGAAAGCAGCGAGGTGGCGGGCGATCGGAGTCAAGCGCCGGCGATGGGATCGTGGCGCGCCCGGCGGAGGAGGCAGGCACGGGGCGGCGATCGGATCGGCGGCGGCGCTGGGGTTGCGGAAGAGTAGCGGATCGGAACCGCTATCTGATACCATGAAAGTGTGGGAATTATTGATTCTATTCCATGACAATGTGCATGTATACATATGGAGGCCGGGGTGGCTCATAAGCCAACCGCACAGGCGTACATGCCTCAAATCAAGGGCTGCCTATTATAATTAAACATTCTATAATTACAATAGGCTAACAGTCTCGTCTTGCCTCGCCTTACCGCCTTAATAACCATGTGTATGTCCAGATGACAGTATTTCAGTCAATACATGGGCAGTAAAGTAAATAAGAAAATTACTTGTGCAAACGCGTAAGACAGTGGAGAGTACATCCCTGCTGCCTTTTCACGGTAGAAGACTGTCCTCTCAATAGACACAACAGGCAGAAGTGCGAACAAATTTGCAGCTCCAAGAAAGAAAACAGCAGCATAGGTGGCTCCAAGTAGACTGTACAGGTCCTGCTGGGACTCTCTGTACAAATGGAAAATATCAACAGATCAACCGAGATGCATTAGCGCAGCGGGTCATTGGTCTAACATCATTCCACAAATTGATTGCAATTAGAACAGATGAATGAAAGGAGTTTGAAGACAAATTGGAATATAAAGTAGTATCATACATATTCTTTCCCTTGCGCCGAAAGACTGTACCAAACACAAAACCATAGAGAAGTGTCATAATATAACGCATAGCGTTATAGGGTGGATTCTTCCAATATGATCGGAATTGCTTCCATGCATTTGCCACGAACTGATTTAGGGCATTGTGAGAATATTTGGTAGGAAACGAGAGATCCCGGCTACCTGGCGGTGGAACGCTCAACTCCTTAATAAGTTCTTGATTGCTCCTGAACATATTTATGAAAAAAATGTAAGAGCATAGAAAGGGGAAATTGCTGTTTTGTTTGTTACTTTGACCATTCAAAGAATTCACAGCTGAAATGGTGTCAAAGCAAGAACGATTTTACTAAAAACTGTTAATACAACATAGCTAATCTATTTACCGGTGAAGTGCAGAATTGGCATAAATTTCTGCAAAATCTACGTTCTGGCGAGCCTCAGCTAGAGGAGAGCTAACTTCCAGCATCCATGTAGCTGGGTTATATCCTTCTGTGATTTTTGGAACACCTGGAATTGCCTGAGGAAAATACTATACATTAGAAGTATCCGTGTGTTCATCTCACGTGAAGTAAGGTCCTCTCCTGTCATGGGCGTGGGCCTAGGGAAGCCACAGCCCATTAGGCATTTCAAAATTGAAAATTCCTCAGTGCGACGGTGCACTATATTCTTTATGTCCAAATATCCAGGGTCTTCTTCTAGAACATCGCTACTAGAAGATTGAACCGTGACGGGAGCCTAGCTACAAAGCTAGTACTAAAGCACGCGTATTACTTGCATCTCACCACCATCCACTTGCTCCTTTGCTTGCCCATGGCTGAAATGCCGAGCTGTCGTCGTAGCCGCGCGCTGAGTGAAACTGCATATGTCGCCGCTAACCGTGGCAATTTAGAAAAGATGTTATTTGACTTATCTGGCTGAGTGAAGGAGCTACATTTTTCACTCGTGACAATTCTGTTATTTGACGTATCTTGCTTGGAGCATATACAATACGCGATGTTTATATACGAGTACTTAAATAAAGAGAATATAATCACGTCATCAAGAACCTATGTAAAAGTCATTTCCTCCAATACAAGCATCTCTTTTGTAGGTATTTAGATGATTGTATTATCTATTAATTATATGTAGTTATATACATAAGCACCTCTTAAACACCGGTGTCTAATCAAGTATCGATGCTACAAAATAAACATATTATATATCTTAGGTAGCAAGAAAAATCAGTTTTTCTTTGCTAAGCACCTCTCTAATCACCTATATAGTACATACTCTAATAGAGTGTGAGTTTGAATCAACAAAGTCAATGGATAAATATACAAACACCATGTAGCTGCTGTCATATATATAGATGTGGTACTTAGGGGTGCACCATGTACACCCGTTGCTAGTTTTCTTTTCTTTTTTGCTTGCATGACGTAGGGTTTGCGGACTATTTCCTCTTTCAGTTTTTAAAAAGAATGTCTCCTCTTTCAGTTTTTAAATTACAAAGTGATTTATATCTTTAAGTAATAGCATCCAATGGCCACCATAATTTATCTTTAATTAGGGACCACCATATTGAGAACCATATGTTTTTTTATTTTAAATAATCATTTTCAGATTGATGATGATAATCTGCTAGAGATATGAAAGGCTACTACATATATGGAAGAAAACATGTGGTTCTGCGACTTGATAGTTCGTGATTCAACTGATACCGATTTTTTTATCTTTGACCATAGAAATTGTTTGAGTTCAAAGCTGTCGCAAACACTGAACCCACATCACACTCTCGATCGATATAACATCTTGGTTAACTTGATGGCGACCGATCGATGCATGTTGCTCCAAAACGTCGTAATGTTCCTAGCACTCTTGCCGTGAACAGTCAAAAAAGGTTGGATCATCATCACGTCCGTTCTGACCGAACATCACGTGTGCCCGAGGTTGAATTGTAAGTGTAGATTAACGGGCGAGCTTTGGGATTAGGCTGGCCCAAAAAATCCATATGGACTGGGTTGTTTTGGATTTGTGGCTGTAGGAAGATAGAATAGCCGGAATAATTGTTGATTATATTGCTTGAGCCTTGGAGACATATATATAGAGTAAATGGTGACTTGAAGATTAAATCAATCTACTAGAGATATGAAAGGCTACTACATATATGGAAGAAAACATGTCGGATACAAATCATCCTAATTGATTCTATTCTATCTCTTATAATCTTTCCATACATGTACTCTACCCCCCCCCCCCAAGTTCAAGTTCGAACGGGAGCGTCGTGGACGCTCGAGCTGGAGAAGAAGACAACGAGGATGCTCAAGCTGGAGTAGAAGCCGACGAGGAGTGCTATGCGAAGAGCTGTTGGTGAAGTTGTCTGCCGTGGAGGTAGTCACCGAAGCAGGGTTGCCGATGACGAAGAGTGGCGCCGTTGACGAAGAAGTCGTGGGAGGTCACCCTAGATGAAGATGACATCGATGTAGCGAGAAAACGATGTTAAGGTCGCTATAGTCGAGGCAGCACAGGTCAGCCATCAGTGTCAAGGGAGATGCAGAAATAGCAGTAGTGTGAGGATTCAACGGCTATGGTGGTGCGCAGATTGACGCAGAAGAGCGCCAAAGACGGCAATGATTGGCGCAAAGAGGATGGTGCAGCACGGCAGCTGCTGAAGTATTTAGTATATTATTACGGTTATATGTGGTGCACCATATGCAACCAATAGAGAGGAAGAGATGAACACCAGAGAAAAATCTGTGTTGGCCGTAGAAAACAGTAGGGACGACGACAAAGACGACGAACAAAGAGGTAGAGGAGGAAGCCGACTAGAACAGAGAAGAACGAATATGGCATATGCCTGCGTAGGGCACAGCGGCCGGGAGCCGCGAAGAGAGACGGTTGTGGCAGTTGAAGGAGAGAATAAAGTGGCCGCAAGGATCGGCATGCATGTACGATGCATCCAAGCATAAAGAAAAGAATTTGGCCGAGCATATCAAACCAAAAACGAAGTATGATTCCCATGCAGATTGGATCAAGCAAAGAGTAGTAGAGTAATAGATATACATGCATGCATGAACGACGTGCATGCGTCTCTACCGCATGGGAGCACGTGTCGGGTGGCGTCATTGGTGAGAGCGCCGACTGGATTAGAAGACGATTTAGAAGGAAGCGCGGCGGAGATGAAGTCGGTCTGAGTTGAAGAGGAGCGCGGAGGTAGCGATCGAGCAGAGGACGCTGAAGAGCCACAGAGATGGAAAAAAACAGTAGCACAGAAGGACTCGCGGACATATGCGAAGAGAAGTAGCAGTGGCAAGAACATATCATATGCATTCAGAAAAATTGAGAAAAATGACACGACCATCTAGCAGGAGTTGGATCGAGAGCAAGAAACCGAGAAGGACAAGATGGTGGCGGACGTCGGCGGAGCGCACGGCGGCCGGAAGCTGCAGAGAGGTAGCAGCAAGAAAAGAAGACTCGACCTCGACTAGGAGAGTATGAGCGAGGACAACAATTTCGGCAGAACGGTTTCACATGGTAGAGAGAATATCAATCTAGAACAAGGATAGGATGTCATGTAGATTGAGCTTCTTAATGGCAAGAGCATTGGCTTGGACGTGGAGAAGAGGCTAAAAATAATTGATATATTGATCGGCGAAAAAGAAACCGATCTATTTGATCTGAGAGGAAGAAGGAAGGCCATCTATCTACCATGCGTAGCCCCTAGGAGATTACATCGCCTTTCTTGGGGGCGGCGACAACGGAATTTGGTGGTGGCTAGGAACAAGTCTAGATGCGAATCCGATACCATGTAGGAAGATAAAATAGTAGAAATAATTGTTGATTGTATTGCTTGAATCTTAGAGGCATATATATCAGGGATTAAACTACCGTCGTGAGCTCCTCCGCCTCCGTATGACGCCTTACGGTGATGGCTGTCTCTCCTTCATTGCCGGTGATATCCCCATCCGATCCAGTCCCTCTGGGTTGATATCCAACATGCCAAAAATCAATCGCTTGTCGCCTCCCCTACCTTGTTGCTTTTGGTGGCTCTCAATTGATGAATGATTTCTTGTGAATGAATAGATCAAGATAAGATTGCCATCGACAATGAGCACCTTGGCATCCTGACTCGAGTACTAGGCCATCGTCCGGTGATCTTCGTTCAAATTTGACTTTTTTTTGAATTTAAAATCCGAAAAATTCAAAAACTTTTGCATAAAACTGGATTACGGCGTTCTTTGGCTCGTTGGAAAGCTAACGAAAATTCAATAGAATCGGCTATATCGGGGTCCGGTAAAAAAAACTTCCGATAGAAAAAAAACCCTGATATATATAGAGTACATGGTGAGCTAGAGATGAAGTTAATCTACTAGATATATGGAAAGAATCTGATACAAACTATCCTAATTGATTATATTCTCTCTATTATAATATTTTCATATATGTACTCTAAGGCGATGTGGACCAGATCCAGGCCGGACTTGGGCCAGGACCGGACCTTCCCGTAGGGTCGGCACCGTCATGCTCGGGTTCGTGAGTCGCGACTCAGGAACCCTCGCGCCGCCTCTGTCCGCCGCCGTCGTTCGTTCCCGTCTCCGTCTGCTCGGCATATGTAGGATTTGCCAGGGCATTACAGAAACCCATGTTGTAAAAGCTTTTGTTTTGTGTGTATTACTTAAGGTCCTACAGCACTTGATCACTTATCCATCCACATCCTGACCTCATCTTTGCGCGTTGTCGTCGATGGTACAGGTAATTAAGTGGAGTCACTGTTAGCTATAATCTTGCATTAGTTTCTAAGTTTGGTTGTCATGTAAGTCGAGACGTAGTCGAGTCCGTCTCTGTGTAGGAACTCGAGACGTAGTTGAGTCCGTCTCCGAGTAGGAGAAGTTCCCTGTACTCAATTTGAGTTAAGCGAACGTGAATAGAAAAACAGAAAATGCTGCATGCGGTGCATGCAGCACCAAAGATCGTTCTTGCGTCTCTTGTCTACCGTGTCGCCTGCTTCATCTTCGATTGGCTTCGTGCGTGTACGTGTGTGTTCACGACACATCAGCCGAGCGTAGTGTCTGTGTCTGCATCTGCCGAGCGTGTGGTTTCTCTTCGGTTTGGGGCCAACAGTCACCAATGGAATCAGACGGCCAGCTTTTGTCGGCATACATCATCGACTTGGAGAAGAAGCTGCGCTTGTACCTGGATGGTAACACCGACGTCAGCGACAAGCACGAGGAAACCTTGAAGATGCTGGACGTGCTGCAGGAGAAGCTACGCCTCGACAGCATACGGCGGCAGGTGATCGGCCACGGACTCCGTCGATGAACTGGTACAGGACATGGAGGCGGAGGTCGCCAAGGCTGGCGGTTCTGCAGCCCGAGATGTTGTGATCGCGAGCTGGCTTGGTTTTCGGTGACAACCTGGCTTAGCATGAAGTTGGGAATCTGACATTCTAACTAGCATTTGTGCTAGAAGGGAGTCTGTTCTCAAGGTGGCAAGCTCAAATGATGCTCGATCGAAAGCGGAGGAAGATGAGACAGCTCCTGATGGTATGAGAGATGAAGTTGATGAGGTGCTGAGCTGGGACGGCGTGCACTTCACTGATTTCGGCAGTGGCCTTGCTGCTAAGCTTGTGATGAGTGGTGAGTACTCCAATCCAAGCCCAAAGTGAAGCTGGCAAGCTTGGTCAATGGTGGCTCCAAGAAATCATCATCTGATTCTTGATGCTAATCAATGAATCATGAACTTTGGAGGATTGATGGATTCGTGGATGGATGGTTAATGGTGAAGATGAATTCAGACGATGGTGATGGATAATATGATTGATGGAGATGTTGCAGCAGATTGTTTCTACATTGATCGACTCCTTGTACACAAAAGGCAAAAGTAGAAATGGAGAAGCTCCTCAGCTACAAATAAAAGCTGTTGGATATTTTCCTTTGGGATTTTGTAATGCCGAGTATAAAGAGATTTTGTATTGTCGGTGTACTTGTATTAGCGTATAGACAATGTATGGCAGCAGCAAGCTCCCAGAGTTCAGGAAAACTGATGTATCATAGTTTATGCGGCCCATGCCCCTTAATGGGTATATGAGGAAGCAGGTGGTCTTTGCTGCTCCGCCCTCCGGCCTCGATCTGCTCGGCCTGCACGTCCACCGCTTCTCGGCTGCACATCCAGCGCAGGCAATGTGGGCTGGACCGATTGTATCTGCTCTTGGCTGACGGGTTAGCGGATCTATTTTAGTGGGCTGACTTTGCAGAGTGGGCCAGCGGTTTAGCAAAGTGCGTCCACCTCACTTGCATCCCTAGTCGTATGAGCAAAACTCCAGCCAGCTCATGTAGGGTGTGTTTGGTTACCTGCATGGGGTTAGCTTTGTCTCATCGTCTGGTCATCTGTTGAGTTCACCAGTGAGTGAGTAGATACAAGATGGAGTGTTTGGTTGGCTGTTTTTGTTGGACCAGGTTGTGCTGAGATGTTGTTTGGTTGGTTGTTTACTGTTGGCCAGTGTCTTTGAGATGATGTTTGGTTGGTCTTTTGTTTTGGGCCAAAATTTCAATAAATAAAATAAAAATTTTGTAGACTTCAAGAGTTTACAACGATTTCCGTAATTACTGCATCTGTCACAAGAGATGATTCCACTTTATTTTCTAGCCCGCTAAATCAACAAACATAGCATACTATTCGTAAAAAACAAGACGCAAGCAACCCTAATAAGAAATAAACAAGAGTATGCACATATTTTTTTGTAGTGCTAACGCGCATAATAAAAAATTCTACCCAGAAACCAAGATCATCACGGTCTTAACTAGACGCCAAGAAAGGGAAATTGATGCAGACCGTTCGCATTGTTGATGCAAGACGTGCTGTAGTCGACATTTCGCCCTCGTCAGACGATGATTCCGCTACTTATCCACACGGACGGAGGAAGCGACGACGCCGGACTACTAGATCTAGACCGCGTTTTGAGGATGTCAAAAAACTCATCATCCAACCTCAGCATAGACGCCCTTAAATGGGCTTCTAACCCATTAGGACTCATACTATTCTCGGATCCAATCCGGGCCAAAATTTCTGTGCTAAATAAAATAAAAATTTTGTAGACTTCAAGAGTTTACAACGATAGATATCCGTAATTACAGACCGTTGCTGCTGCAGAGAGATGATTCCACTTTATTTTCTGGCCCGTTTTCAAGCATCAACCAACATAGCATACTATTCAGACAAAAACAGTACGCAAGCAACCTGAATAAGAAATAAACAAGGACTGTGTATGCACATATTTTTCTAACATAGTATCATGATCTTAGCCTGGAATGAAATCATCGATCATCTCCTCATCATTGTCATCATCTTATAGCCTGGAATGAAATCGTTGATCATCTCCATCTTCATCATCACAATGAGGAGCTCACCCCGAGGGAGGAGGTCCGACAAAAGTAATCCATCTTGTGAAGGGGAGGTCCCCAGAGAGAAATCCACTGGTAGGTTTAGCACCGAAGTATCAGCCTGAGCAATTTACGCAAAGTGCTTGGTTAGTTGACTCAGTTCTTTCTACTATCTATGGCCTATGGGAACATGGATTAAAAGTTCATTGCAAGCTCCACATCATGATTGCAAGCACCAATCAGCCCCTCTAAAGACATGCTTACAACAATGACATATTTGTTTTTCACTATATATAACAAACAGAATGTCAACGAAATAGCATATAACATTCACCCAGTATGACCATGCGATGCCATACAGGAAAACAGATTGGAGCCAGGATAGGCATTACATATTTATATCAATAAAGTGAATTGAAATCTTTGGCAGAACATACATGCAAATATTCAGGTGCTTAAGAAGGATATACAGTAGGAGTATGTCTGACATGATGCTTTGGCACGACAATTTTAAGAAATAATCCAAACAGAAAACAAAAGCATCAGTCTAATTATCTCCATACCTCCTCGATGTAATCCATGAGGCGCCTGCACATTCCCTGCTGCTTGGATGCCACAGAAATGATATTGTCATCCTTTTCCAAGGCTACAGTATATTAGAGGCATGTGTCTTGTCTGTCTCTCCAAGCTGTGTCGGTATGGTACATGGTGGATGGTGGTTGCAGTTCAGTATTTTACCTCAGAAAATTTCTTTAGGCTTAGAGAACAACGCATAGCATATCGTGGCCTGTTTTATGAATGCACAATTTCGTGTTGGCCTTGACAATTATGTAGGCCAATGTTGTTGTAAACCTGCAAATTTATCATACAAACTGTCAGTCCAGTCCAGAGCTCATATGTGTACTCGACTAACTAAGATCTACGGTACCGTCATACCACAACGATAAATAGATCCTAATCGAATACCATATTAGTTTCATGCACCAACCAAAAGCTTAAGCTGTCCGTAAACAATGGGGTCATGCTACCCATACTCGACAAGGTAAAAATACCACTTGCTACTGGTCATCACCAGGCCAGATGATCAGCAGTAAACTAATATAGGGGGGACAGTGTTTAATTAAAGAACAAGTAGAATCTTGGAGTATACCTGCTGGCATCTTCTTCCACAAAACCAGTTACCAGGTCCACCTTCCTCATTGTAATATAAGGAATCAAGGACTGTGATAAGAAGTTTCAGGCAATCGAAGTACAAATTACAGTTGACTTTAAACAAAAACTCTTATGAGGGGTAAACATTGCATTCAGCTGTATTACCATTAAAATGGACAGCTACTCAAGAAGATTAACTGTTGCTAAGAAATGTATATTACATAAACAGACAATCATAAGTTGTGCTTGTGTGTGGTCAGTTCTGAATCAACAGTGCATGAATAACGGGCATTTAAAAAATGCATGAATAGCAATAATAAATATGGATGGGCTGCGAGCAATCTTATTGCCAAACCATTCTTACCCTGCGGTTGAAAGCACTGATCAGATGAGATCATGTAACCATCCTTGAACTTCATGGACTTAGCTCTTTGGGCCCTGAGCTTTGCACTCACAATGACCTAAATAAGCATGAATAGATCAGTCGGCCACCAAACCATCAAAAACTGCAATATGTTATTATATATGTAACATCTCCAAGAGTGTAGAAAACTCACCTCACAACCCTTGGCACCACTCTCCGTAACAAAGCGAAGAACGCCATAGCATGCCCTGCCATGTATACAAGGATGTCAGCATGTGAATAGGAACTCATAAATTGAGACAAACACCAAGTAAAACATATGTGAAGCCTACAAACCAAGAAAATATTCAGAAATCATATGAATCACCAACATGACATTGAAGAACACGATGATTTTCCATGCATTCATGTAAGCAAGACCTAAACCATCTTACAAGCAGATGATGAACTAGGGTAGCATTAAATTGATTTCCTTTGTGCACCGGTTTGACATCCCACCATCATAATAAGAAAGCGGGATCATAACAGTTCTTGGTGCAATAATGAACAATTGTGAGGACTTGGAAATTGGATTACCATCTATCTTTGAAATGAAATTACCATCGACTAGTTCTTGTTCCACGGATAATACTCCAAATAAACTTTGTGCACCAGTTTATACACATCGAGAAGAACCAATGCTTGACTTGCTCTATGGAAGGCACAACCCATATTACGAATTCCATGTAAGATCTTATCATATCTTGATCACCGACACCGACCAAACAGCTTTCTACTCAAAATCTACTAACAAGTAACAACAATTGAACTTAAGGTGAACATCATGAGCTCTCTTAAATGTTAAGCAAGATTTCACAACAAAAAGGAGAAAGTGATCGTACATACAGAATTAAAAGAACTGTTACCCTGCGGTTATATTCCCAGGCTGCATCATCAACAGACCTTACCTGCAGCTTGAAAGCACACAAATTAAAAGATGGACTCGGTGTGCATCATCAACAGATCAATAGCAAACCGTTCTTACCTGCGGTTGAAAGCACACAAATCTGCTGCACATTCTGTGCATTTACTAACAGCTTCATCTGGGACCTAACAGAAAAAATCTAGAATGCTATCCAGATTCTATCAATCATTCAAACATTTTGATGCTTAGAAAGTGGCATACCATCCTTAGAAAGTATAGATCAAGAACTAACAGGGGATGAATCAAATATTAATGCTTCAAATTAACCAAGTATGCAGATCAAGAACACTCCAGTGGTATACCATCCTTAGAAAGTACAGATCAAGAACTAACAGGGATCGAATCAACTAAAAATAATTGCAGATCAAGTCATTCCAGCATGCAACAAGTAGATCTAGGCACAGCATGGGAGAGGGGGGGGGGATAGGAGGAGAGTGGGCACCGCCGGGTAGCGGCGGGTACCCTGCTGGAGCACCATCCGCCATGCTTACCTCCACCGGCGAGAGCGATGAGAGTAGCGAGGAGGATTGCGGCCTTGCGCCTGGATGAGGAGAGCAGCTAGGGAGGAGCCCGATGGTACCCGCTACCGAGGGGAGAGGGAAGCAACAATCGGACGCGAGCTGGAGGCGCTGGAGGGGAAGGAACCCTAGCGGGCGGACGCGAGCTGGAGGCGCTGGAGGAAGATGCCTTGGAGCTGGCCTTGCACGCGGAGGGCCGAGTGCGGAGCTGGCCTTGCACACGCCGGGCCTGGCTCGCGAGAGATGCTTGCGATTCGCGTTTGCGTCCAGCCAGGCCCGGGGCCGAAATTTGCACGCGCAGAGCCAGGCTGAGGCGATGAAGCAGCGAACCAAACGTCCAGCTACATGCACGAGTAGGTGCGAGCCAACCAGGAACAGGGAACCAAACACACCCGTAGGGACTGTAGTAGCTCAGGCCGTTCTCTTCCTATGTGGTACATAGAGAAACCGTGAAAAAAATGCTAAGTCCGAAGTGATGGAAGCCTCCCTACTCCCCAGCACACGGTGATATTTGGAGTACGAATATTCCACCCCGCTGAAAGTGCAGCTTCTCATGCAATGTCAATGGGAGGCTTCTCATCATACATTTCGAGCAACAAAAAAGATGAATTTCGAGCAACAAAAAGATGAATGTGTGTAACCTTTTTTTTTAACGTTCGCAAAAAAAACTATCAAAGAAGAGGTGGAGCATCTGAAAACACTTATTGTAACAAAAAGTGTGCAACAATTTTTTTCAATGGTTGCAATGTTTTTTCAACGGTCGCAACAAAAAGAAACTAATTATCAAAGAAGAGGTTGAGCATCTGAAAACAACTGTTGCACAAAAAATGTGTAACATTTTTTTCAACGGTCGCAACAAAAAGACTTACAAACTATCAAAGAAGTGGGACTCCTCAGAACTGCATGCTCCAACTGCCGTAGATGGCCATCCCCGAGCACGGGAGGTGCAACCCTGGACCGGGTGGCCGGCGGTGGAGCTTGGTATGCCAGGGTGGAAGACCGGGCGATAGTGAGGAAGCTCGGCCGGTCCGGTGGCACTCAAAGTTGCTATGCCTGGCTAAGGCACAACACCAATTGCTAACCAGGGTATGAATGCTTGGTTAGAGCTCGTTGCACTAGGAGAGAGAGAGAGAGAGAGAGAGAGAGAGAGTACATGAGAAGATGGGGACTTGGAGGTGCAGGAGATGGGATATTGGGAAACAAGAGCAACAATGAACGTTGGTTAGAGCTCGTTGCGCTAGGAGGGAGAGAGAGAGAGAGAGAGAGAGAGAGAGAGATGGGGACCTGGAGATGCAGGAGATGGGGATATTGGAAAACAAGAACAACAATGAACGTTGGTTGGAACTCGTTGCGCTAGGAGAGAGAGAGTACATGGGAAATAGAGCAGAGAGTTGGGGACCTGGAGGTGGAGGAGATGGGGATATTGGGAAATAAGAGCAGCAGTGAACATGTTACGTGTGGATGAGGTCTGAGGGAAGGAAAGCGTCCGATGCTGTTGTTTGCTTCGGACGTATGGATCTTATTATCCCAAACAATAGCAGGGAGGGGTACTACGACTCTACGAGTCTAGGACTGAACGTACAGCCGTGTATGCATGCATACTGGAAGCTTACTGTTGTGTAATGCGCAGGCTGGAAGTTCAAGCTCATTGACTGATGACCTCAAAGGTATTGGCCATGGACTCATTTCCTTTTTGTAGGTATTTGTACGTGCAACGCAACGCAACACAATGGATCTTAAATAAACATATATAAGCTTTAAACTTGAAAAATCAATATATATAAGGTAATTATTTCTACATCTAAAAGTTACATACATAAACCGTATCCTACCAACAAGCTACAAAGAGTCTTATCACAAACTACATATGTAGATGATCTAATTATCTACAGAAGATCTTTATAGTAATATATGCATATATGTATGCATCTATTTAAAAAAGATTCTACCAACTCAAGAGGCGGGAAGGTAGATAGTAGACCTACCACCACCATCATTAAGTGTTTCTTTTATAATAACAAAGATAAAGATAAAAAAAAATAGAAATAGGCCTGCATGGGATAGCTCCGGGATAAGCAGCAAATTTCTCCTCAGAGAGCGTCAGAAACACCAACTACTCTTCTTTTTTTTACTCTAAGAAACATCAACTAATAGACAAGCGCATCCCATGTTTTAATCGATCTCTCAAAAGAGCTAACCGAACACGTACTCCACATCAAAAGGGCAAACAGTGGAAACAACTGCGATACATTATTCATATTAGGTTCAATGAATCAATCTTCGCATCACAGCATTACCATGTTGTTTATACAAGAAATACAACTTATAGCAAGGATGCGAGTACCACAAAAATATGTTCCCATAGAAGATGTGAAGCCCAGACTTCCTTTAATTTGAAGCTCCAGGATATAATGATCCATATTAGAGTTTCTATTATGATTTTTGGGTTTTCGGAAAGCTGTTGATTGTGTTGTAATGTTAACTAGCTGGATGGTCTGGAAGGAGAGGAATACAACAGTCCTCCAGCAGAAAGCTAAAACACTGTCGCCCAGCTTTTTCAGAGAGGAGTGAAATTGCTTGGCGATTGGTTTTACCTTTTGTCCTTGCTAAGTTGTTGTTTTGCTGTTTGTTCGTGATATTCTTTTTTCTCTAAATAAATTATATGCAGATCTTGAATGTATTCTACAAAAAAAAACATGGATTTGAATTAATTGCGCAATCAGTATCTACAGTCAGGGGAAAAGTCGCCAGCAACCGCGACCAGTTTAGGCCCTAATCTACCCCATTGATGCTCTTTCTTGGGTGAAATTTACTCCTTGTTACTTGCTAGGTGCCATGCAAACAGCATTAATTGTTATTTTTATAAACAAAAATATAGATTTCCGAGATTTTCCTGTTATCAAAATCCCGACATGCGGTAGCCGATAGTTGAATCCCTGGCCAGTCCCTTCCGATACAAAATCGGTTCTTAATGAAATTAATTAATGTATAGGTGTTGCAACTTGACCATGCGCCAAATCAAATCAACCCATGCACGATAATGTAGGCGATTGTGGCATAACTTCTCAAGCCATGCATTGCAAATTTCGAAGACTACAACAAGAGGAGTGAACACTGAACAACGAGTTTTTTTGCTGCTATATCACTCTTTGCGGAGGGACCGACAAAAAAAGGCTTCCTTCCAGTAGTAATGCCAAAAAATGACACAACGGATAAGCCGATCGTCGACATGTGTTCAAATCCGATCCCTAGGGGGCCGGACTAGATCTCTACCGTGCCCAAGAGGGCGGCCCCCGCTGCGCCACGTCGCCAACATCGTCCACCGGGGGGCCGGACTAGATCTCCACCGTGCCCCCAGGGAACAGACGACCGCCGCACCACGTCGCTTACACCGGTGCCCTGGAGGTGAACCAGGTGTGTCCGTGCCCCTAGTGAACGGAGCTGACGTGACTGTGCCCCCGGCCACGATAAGCCCACACCTCGTTGTGCCACGCGTCCCCTGGTGCCTTGGGGGGCCAGACGTGCCCAATGTCGTGCCCTTGGGGCACGGATTCCAGGCCTCGTCTCGATCGGCGAACAATTCAGATTCAGACAAGTGTGCGAGAGTTAAACCAGAAGATGATTCATGTCAAGATCACAAATAAGATAGATGTCCCATGAATCACAAATAAGATAGATGTCCTTTGGGACGTTTGACGAGACTATATATGGTGATCAAGGATCTGTTTCTAATTCTGTCCTTTTCTCAAATTCATCTCGATTGCATTTTTCTTGCACATTGATTGATTATGTTATACCTGTATTTGTTATCTGTATTCATGGCCCGTGCTTCTTCTCTTGCAATCTAGATGCAGGTATCATGATCGCTGTGTCTTTGCTCTTCTCAACACGATGTAAAATAAATTACACCTTTTTCAGACGCATTATGTTTGGTAAAAGAGAGAAATGATAGCATAAAGTTGATTTATTAAGTGCCGCTGCTCACCTATTTCTACCAGCTCAGTGGATCCAAAATTAGCGAAAGGTAAAGCAATTCCTTTTCTCTGGCCATGAGCACTGCATGCATGGAAACATATATCATTTTGTGTGCCTATCTGATTTTGGGTGCCCATCTGGTAATCTCTTCTGAAAGTTAGGCACCATCTTGTCAGTGCCCCAAGGAATGTCAGTGCCCCAGGGATTCGAGACGAGGCCTGAAATCTGTGTCCAAGAGCACGGTACTAGGCACATCCTGGCCCAAGACACCGGAGGGACGCGTGGCGTGACGAGGCAGCTTACCGTGGTCTGGGGTATGGCCACGGTAGCTCCGTCCCCTAGGGGCATGAAAGCTCCTGGTCCGATCCCCGGGCCCCGGTGTAGACGATGTGGCATAGCGGGGGCCGTCTGTCCCCCGAGGGCATGTTGGAGATCTAGTATGGCTCCCAAGGGACGATGTAGGCGATGTGGCGTAGCAGGGGCGTCCGGCCCTCCCGGGCATGGTAGAGATCTAGTTCGACCCTCCCGGGCCGGGTTTTGACACATGTTGACGGCTGATGTGTCCGTTGTGCCATTTTATTTTATTTTTTATTTTGCATTACGGCAGGAAGGGGGCGTTTTTTGTTAATCCCTCCACAAATAACAACCAAAAACTCCTTAACAACATTATTACTATTAGCCTCCTTTGAAACACAAGCAATCTTGCACTAAATAATTTGTAAAGGAGCAGGATGCATGATGCTATACATAATGTCTCCAACCCTCGTCTACTTTTTTTTTATGAGGAACAGTAAGAGAGTCCCCTACTCTCTCTCTCTCTCTCTATATATATAGAGTAATAAAAATAAAAAAATGCTTTATGTGCAGGGTAAAAGGAAAACAAAAAGTTACAACCCACTAGGGGCACATGTTAAATACTAGATTTTCTACTAATTAACATGCTAAATCGTGTGTGGCTGTGTGCAAATAAGATGCACATGTAGCATAGGAGGCCATGGTTTGTGCAAGTTTCCCCTGCCTACGCCACTGCTCAGTTTAGTCTTTCTTTCTAAAAGGAGTTCATGGCTGTCGGAATGGAATTCCCAGGAGCAACACAAAAGTAAACGAGAGCTGCAAACATGTGCGACGTCCTTTTTCGTACATTTCTTGTTCTGCTAATCTATTGTTGCGATCTAGGTGTAGTTGTTATAACTTATTTTATATATGTCTATGATTTTAGTATTAACAGAGAACGTCACGGACATCTCCAATAGCGTCACTTCGGCCGTATGTTAGCTATGTCACATCGGCAAAATCCTACATGAGGAGAGAGAGAATCGTGAGAGAGAGCATAGGCCGTCGTTTCCTCACGCGATGTGATGACCTCATGCGCTGTTGGAGCGGAGCCGTTTTCTCCTCACGTGGTAGTGTGAGCATGGCCAGACGGTGACCAGCTCGATGATGACAACCCAGAGGACGTGATGGCAACCAATGCAAAGGCCACAGGAGAACCCAGCTAGATTTGCCCTTGAAAGAAGGCGGTACGGCATCG
This sequence comes from Phyllostachys edulis, assembly GCA_036346405.1. Lineage (NCBI taxonomy): Eukaryota > Viridiplantae > Streptophyta > Magnoliopsida > Poales > Poaceae > Phyllostachys > Phyllostachys edulis. The sequence goes on along the minus strand of CM070557.1, from coordinate 44,138,782 downwards.
GGTGGCGGTGGCAGGGAGAGGGCAACAGGGAGAGAGAGTGTGGACAACCGGAGGGGGGGAGGGTACGTTGATGTACAGTGTGCTAGAGATAGAATATTGGAAGTGCTGTATGCAAAGATGATGTGGCAACAGTTAAGAGACGATGGTTGCCTCAACTCCCAACTATTATGAATTTCCATAGTGTGGAGAAACATTTCATTTAATAGGGGCAAGTTTGATCCGTCTCCATCAAGCTATTACTTGTTTTGTGTTTTGTTGGTATGGGCGCACAATGGGTTTGAACTAATATTAATTGCGAAACAAAGCAATTAGTAATTACAGACACTCTATTCTCGAAAAAAGAACTAATTACAGACACACTACTTCGCAGCTTCCATAATGGAAACTTGAAACGGAGAGTTGAAAAGGAAAATTGGCACGTTAAGGTGTATGTATGGAGCTTCATGCATCAATCAATTCACCCAAAAGCCAATGCTTAAATTGTTGGGAAAGATACACAATATACTTTCAATGACATGCTTAGAAAATATAGAGCATATATTTGCATCGAAGAGACTATCTAAGATAATATTCTAAAAAATAACTGATATTTTGTTGCAAAGACTTACCTTTCCACTTGTCAAATATCCAAATGCTAAGAACCATGGTGATGCTTCCAGCAAAATTTAGATGGGCCTCTTTATTTAATATTTATGTGAGAGAACTTCTATAGGAAGAGTCCAAATATTTCGTGAGATTCAAATTATAATAGACATAAAAATGTAAAATTTAACATTTTCTGAATGCAAGAGTAGATGATAAACAATTATTTTGTATTGACCTTAATTGTCTTATAATATTTTCTAATTAAGGGTTGGAGTGAAAATGGATGCTTGCAGTTCAGATTCTAATATTGTACTATATGTATTTTTGAAATACTATATGTGTTTTTAGAGGAAGGGGATAAAAACTTAATATGTATAGATAATATTGTAAGATTGATACGCCCAGGCACGCGAAAGGAAGGGAGCAAGTCGATACGCACGAGCACGGCACGAGCGGCGTCAGCAAGGGTCGTTTCCTTTTTTTTTTAAAAAAAAAGGCACTCGCGTCGACCTCAACTCTTTGGGATTTCAAGGAGCAATGCTTGGCGGCTTCAATGGCCTCACTAGTATCTTGGTATCCTGCCAAGTATGTGTCGGCGGTGATCTTCCAGGTGGCGGAGAAGCTGCGGTTCTACCTGCTGGACGGCGGCTCCAGCAAGTACGAGGCATGCACCTTCAAGATCCTGGACGCGCTGGAGTCTCAGCTCCGTTTGTACCGCCTCGATCTGCCGCTGCTCACCTATTTCTACCAGCTCAGTGGCTCCAAAATTAGCGAAAGGTAAAGCAATTCCTTTTCTCTGGCCATGAGCACTGCATGCATGGAAACATATATCATTTTGTGTGCCCATCTGGTAATCTCTTCTGAAAGTTAGGCACCATCTTGTCAGTGCCCCAAGGAATGTCAGTGCCCCAGGGAATCGAGACGAGACCTGAAATCCGTGCCCCAAGAGCACGGTACTAGGCACATCCTGGCCCCAAGACACCGGAGGGACGCGTGGCATGACGAGACAGCTTACTGTGGTCTTGGGCATGGCCACGGTAGCTCCGTCCCCTAGGGGCATGAAAGCTCCTGGTTCGGCCCCCGGGCCCCGGTGTAGACGACGTGGCGTAGTGGGGCCGTCTGTCCCTCGAGGGCATGTTGGAGATCTAGTATGGCCCCAAGGGACGATGTAGACGATGTGGCGTAGCGGGGGCCGTCCGACCCTCCCGGGCACGGTAGAGATCTAGTTCGGCTCTCTGGAGACCGGGTTTTGACACATGTTGACGGCCGATGTGTCCATTGTGCCATTTTATTTTTTATTTTATTTTGCATTACGACAGGAAGGGGGTTGTTTTTGTTAATCCCTCCACAAATAACAACCAAAAACTCCTTAACAACATTATTACTATTAGCCTCCTTTGAAACACAAGCAATCTTGCACTAAATAATTTGTAAAGGAGCAGGATGCATGATGCTATACATAATGTCTCCAACCCTCGTCTACTTTTTTTTTATGAGGAACAGTAAGGGAGGCCCCTAATATATATATATATATATATATATATATATATATATATATATATATAAAATTTAAAAATGCTTTATGTGCAGGGTAAAAGGAAAACAAAAAGTTACAACCCACTAGGGGCAAAGAACCTCAAACAATTGTTTGCAGCCAATAAAAAAAAGGTTGTCTATGATCTTCTTCGACTCGGTGCACATGCAGAGAGCAAGTTCACTCTTAAAAAGATTTTTCCAACTAATAATGTTCAGCGTGATATTATCAAACACTTGCCATTCCTTTGTTTCCAAATAAGCTATGCGACCAAAATAAAGATTTACATATAGAACATAGAATTGAAGATTAATTTCGTTCTTTCCACTTTAAGTTGAACATTAGTCTATCATCCTAATTAATGTTAATAATATTCCAACATGATTTGACTGAATTGGCAACCAAATAATAAATAGTGTAGAGTTTCTTCCTCTCTATCTGGATATAGAACACAATATTGACCATCCTCAATATTATAATGTCGTCTGTGTAGCATGTCTTTTATGTTCAGTCTGTCAATTAAAAGTAGTCATGCAAAAACCTTAAGTTTCATAACATATTTGCTTTTCCAAATCCATTTAAATGACCAAGATGGCATGAGAGTATTAAAAGAGAACTTGTAGTATCTTTGAGATGAATATTGTGTTAAGCCCCATATGTATGTCCAACTATCTTGGCAATTATTAATTGGAAGAAAACACCTAATGTCTTCCTTAAGTATATTATATTCCTCAAATGTTTCAATAGACAAAGGCAGGTGGAACTGTCCTCTTATACCTGGATTTTGGAGTAGATTAGCCACCGAGATTTGTTGGTTTTTAGCAAAGGTGAATAGCACTGGATATTTGCGACAGTAAATGTTAGAATTCCAAAAATCCAATCAGAATAACACTGATGTACCAGCACCAATTATTGTCATAGCAATTCCTCTATAAATCGTAATGCCTTTCATAATCACTCTCTACCAAAAAGAACCTTGATTCATTGTGTTGTGAGGAATATTATTTCGATAATACCTTTCCCAGATCAGCTTCACCCATGGAAGATCATGGTGATTGCAGAACTTATGTAGATTCTTCATTAGGAGAGCATCATTATGTGTTTGTAAATTAAGAAATCCAAGACCCCCTTTGTTTTTTGGTTTGCATATCAAATTCCATGCGGTTAGATTCCACCTTTTGCATTTAAATCCGAACCACTCCAAAGATAGTGCCTTCGAGCTCAATAAATTTATTGTTGGCTTATACCGAGTGTATAAAAAGACCTCGCTAGCCTATTGACAAATTCGCTAAACCATCAGATGTGTGTCCAGCGGCGGCCCAAGAATAAAATGAAGGGGTGCTTACAGGACCCTAGTATTCTTCTACCTCTAGACCGCACTCTCTCTATAATGCATGGTCGATGGATGGTGGTGCTACGGAGGTACCCAGGGTCCGACTAACAGTAGGGGTGCTCCCACCCAGCTGTCCCCTGTTGGGTCCGCCCTTGGACGCGTCCGACGGAGCCTGGTTCAAGCGTGGCAGCTGGACAAGGGACTCACCGTCAACACAAACGCTAGCAAGTTTCGCAACGTGGTACACCATCCTGAGCATGTTGCCGTCGTTGTCGGAGCTAAACCAGCTAGCAATGGCGGCATGGACTCCGGACTCGCTGACCTCGGCCGCCTCGGCGTCCATCTCCTCAACCAGGTCTTCCACGGTAGAAACAGCCATGTCCAGGTGCCACATCCATCTGGCCGCGGCTAGGTCGTTCTCTGGGGCGCGGCCCGCTCGTGCATGTCATCCAGATCGAGGCGGTACAAACGGAGCTGAGACTCCAGCGCGTCCAGGATCTTGAAGGTGCATGCCTCGTACTTGCTGGAGCCGCCGTCCAGCAGGTAGAACCGCAGCTTCTCCGCCACCTGGAAGATCACCGCCGACACATACTTGGCAGGATACCAAGATACTAGTGAGGCCATTGAAGCCGCCAAGCATTGCTCCTTGAAATCCCAAAGAGTTGAGGTCGACGCGAGTGCCTTTTTTTAAAAAAAGGAAACGACCCTTGCTGACGCCGCTCGTGCCGTGCTCGTGCGTATCGACTTGCTCCCTTCCTTTCGCGTGCCTGGGCGTATCAATCTTACAATATTATCTATACATATTAAGTTTTTATCCCCTTCCTCTAAAAACACATATAGTATTTCAAAAATACATATAGTACAATATTAGAACTGAACTGCAAGCATCCATTTTCACTCCAACCCTTAATTAGAAAATATGATAAGACAATTAAGGTCAATACAAAATAATTGTTTATCATCTACTCTTGCATTCAGAAAATGTTAAATTTTACATTTTTATGTCTATTATAATTTGAATCTCATGAAATATTTGGACTCTTCCTATAGAAGTTCTCTCACATAAATATTAAATAAAGAGGCCCATCTAAATTTTGCTGGAAGCATCACCATGGTTCTTAGCATTTGGATATTTGACAAGTGGAAAGGTAAGTCTTTGCAACAAAATATCAGTTATTTTTTAGAATATTATCTTAGATAGTCTCTTCGATGCAAATATATGCTCTATATTTTCTAAGCATGTCATTGAAAGTATATTGTGTATCTTTCTCAACAATTTAAGCATTGGCTTTTGGGTGAATTGATTGATGCATGAAGCTCCATACATACACCTTAACGTGCCAATTTTCCTTTTCAACTCTCCGTTTCAAGTTTCCATTATGGAAGCTGCGAAGTAGTGTGTCTGTAATTAGTTCTTTTTTCGAGAATAGAGTGTCTGTAATTACTAATTGCTTTGTTTCGCAATTAATATTAGTTCAAACCCATTGTGCGCCCATACCAACAAAACACAAAACAAGTAAAGCTTGATGGAGACGGATCAAACTTGCCCCTATTAAATGAAATGTTTCTCCACACTATGGAAATTCATAATAGTTGAGAGTTGAGACAACCATTGTCTCTTAACTTCCAATACTCTATCTCTAGCACACTGTACATCAACGTACTCTCCCCCCCCCTCCGGTTGTCCACACTCTCTCTCCCTGTTGCCCTCTCCCTGCCACCGCCACCCGATGCCCTCTCCACCACCGCCTTCTTTCAAGGGCAAATCTAGCTGGGTTCTCCTGTGGCCTTTGCATTGGTTGCCATCACGTCCTCTGGGTTGTCATCATCGAGCCGGTCACCGTCTGGCCATGCTCACACTACCACGTGAGGAGAAAACGGCTCCGCTCCAACAGCGCATGAGGTCATCACATCGCGTGAGGAAACGACAGCCTATGCTCTCTCTCATGATTCTCTCTCTCCTCATGTAGGATTTTACCGATGTGACATAGCTAACATACGGCCGAAGTGATGCTATTAGAGATGTCCGTGACGTTCTCTGTTAATACTAAAATCATAGACATATATAAAATAAGTTATAACAACTACACCTAGATCGCAACAATAGATTAGCAGAACAAGAAATGTCTGAAAAAGGACGTCGCACATGTTTGCAGCTCTCGTTTACTTTTGTGTTGCTCCTGGGAATTCCATTCCGACAGCCATGAACTCCTTTTAGAAAGAAAGACTAAACTGAGCAGTGGCGTAGGCAGGGAAACTTGCACAAACCATGGCCTCCTATGCTACATGTGCATCTTATTTGCACACAGCCACACACGATTTAGCATGTTAATTAGTAGAAAATCTAGTATTTAACATGTGTCATCACATATTTCTACTATCTGATCCTCTGCTTTTGGATTTTCACTTTGCGCCGCGCAGCTGCCACTTTCCGCTCTGCTAACTCCCTACGCCTACTCTGCAAACGCCAAGACCGCTTGGACCGAGCCGGCGTCACCATCGCCTCGCCAGTGGACTGGCTCAAGGCTTCGCGTCAAGAACTTCCGAGATGCGCCGGTCGCCAGCTCCGCCCTCCGTCGTCTTGACTCGGAGCCATCCGTGCGAGCCGCAGCGTCATCGCCGTCACCATCCATCTCGCGAGGATGAATCTGCGCCTTCGCAAAGCACACGCGCGCCCACGCCATGCTGGCGCCTCTGATGCCCACGCCTGCCTGCCCTGCTTCGCCCTCGCTTGGTCACCTCGCTTGCGCGCCCGAAGCTCGCCACGCCTCTCGGGGTATGCTTGTCGTCCGTCCTTGCCTTGACTCCCACTCCTTCCCGTGGCCTTCTCTCTCGCCCTTGGCTCCCTTATAGCTCCCCTCCTCCCTCTGTAGCTCCCCACGCCGCCCTTTTCGTCTGGTAAGTCCGAGCGAGCTCGCTCGAGCTCCGTCAGGCCGCCGCCGCCTCCTCGCCTCGCCGCCGCTCCGGTGAGCTCTCGCTCGAGGAACAGCGTCATGAGCATCCCATGACGCCAGGTCCCAACCCCGCCTCCTTCGTCGTCCCCGTCGCCGAGTCGTCCCGGCCGCCGCGCCCCTCTTCCTCCGCCCGTGGCCTGCCGTGCGGGCCGGTCCGGCCGCCCGAGCCAACCCGGCTCCACCTCTAAACTCCCCACGCCACCGCACACCCGTCTTGTGGCCTCCTCCTTGACGCCCGCTCCCACCACCGGCGCCGTCATGCGTCTCTGCCCTTCGCGCCTTGCGCCTTGCTCGCCATGGACCGCCGCCCTCCCGCGACCCGCCCCCGCCTGGCCGCCCCGCCGCCTACCCCTCCTGCCGCCTCGACCACATGTTTGCTGCGCGTTCCCTGCCCCTGCTTTTTCTCGAGAAGCAAAGAAAGAAGCAGAGCAAATCAATTGGGGAAAAATCAAGTTGGGGATAAATTGATTTTGGGCCCACATGTCATTTGCTTGCACCTCCCTCCCTTTGGCTGCCATGTGGGGCCTCCCCTTTTTCCTATGCTGTGAACCAATGCTCCAGTGCACATAGGCTGGGTCCACACACTGTGCTTTGTGGACCATTCCTTTTTCCTTCAAGTCATTTAATCTTTGATAATTCATATCTCCTCCGTTTTAACTCCAAAAATTATGAAATAAATTTCTAAAAATTCGTTAATTCAAGATCTTGCTAATGGCATAGGTCTTGTTCAATTTGGAGTTCATTTGTTGTTCTTTATTATTTATTTGCTCTCTTTGCTTGTTTGTGCTCTTTTTACGGTGCGATCGTCCGATTAGGATTCAAGAGCGGAGAACCTCCAAGTTGATCAAGCTCAAGATTGTCAAGATCCTCTTACCTATATCCAAGGCGAGTCAATACTTTGATCATATTGAACCTACATTTTATGCAAATTATGTTTGTTTAAAATAGCAAATTGCATGCTTTAATTTAAGTAATCAAATGTATGTTAAAGCTTAAGGTAGTTAAATACCCATTTGATGATTAATTAGTTAATATGCCATCCCTTGATAATTGAATCTATTATTCCATGTCACCCTAGTAATCTATATGGTAATACTAGTTATAGGTTGTACTTAGCGACATGCTAGTCTTGCCTAAATCAGGGTATTAAATACCCCAATCATCATCTCTTCAAATATAAAATTGGTTTTGGGCGGTCATTGCGGAAATGGTGAGGTAAAAGTGATAATTTGGTTTTCCTCTCAAAACCCTAATAACACCTTTTCCCATTTGGGCGGATGGTATGATGGATGATGCGTTGGTGGGCGCTAATGCAGCCCAAGGGATACTGGTATGTTGGTGGGTACTAATGTAGCCCAAGGGAATACTAGTATGTGGAAGGAACCGCCCAGATAACCCTAAGGACTTAATCTTGTCATGACCTCCTGTGTAAAACAAGTACAACCACAAGTCATAAATTACAACTTTGGCTAAATAATTTGTATCCGCCAATGAGTTGCACGAGGAGATGACTCATGACGCCATGAGCCTTTGTGGCGAGGGGTGTCGAAGTCTTGTGACGTAAGTCGTTAGATGGCGCAAGAGGGGGTCTAAGTAAGGGTTAACGGATCTACATGGACGTAACCCTACGAGGACGAAACCTTAGCGGGTGTAACTAATACTGTTGGGTGCACTGTAAAGGCCTTGTGGTGATCTCCCCTTGATTCACATGTCTAAGGAAACGTGTGTATATATCAAGACGATTATCTCTTGTGGGTAAAGTGTACAATCTCTGCAGAGTATTAAACTGTTTAACAGTAGTGCCCTCACGGTCATAAGCGGACATGGGAACTTAACTTGAGTTAGTTCTATTTCAAAACTTTGTGGGTGGTATAAAAATGTGGTGGGCTCACCTAGCCCTGGATTTGTTTTTCCCTGGGTGGATGTACCCCAGTGTTGTTAATAAGGTGGATGTAACCTTAATCAAAATAAGCATGAAGGTGGAGGTAACCTCTGCTGTTATTAATTATTGCACATTACTCTCTTTATAAAAATTGCAATTTGTTAAAAATGCTAAGTCATAGGATTTGTAACTATAGTATATTGAAAAACTTGCTTTAGCAAATAAAAGAACCCGAGCCATCCCTTGTTAAGCCTTGCATATATATATAATTGCATTTGTGTGTTGGCTCGCGAGCACGGTAGATGTGCTCATTCTCGCTCTTTCCCCCAAACCCTCAGAAGCAGGAAATCCGGAGGATTCGATTACTGAGGATCCCCAAGTTGGAGGCCTTGGAGATGAATGAAGCGTAGTCTAGTCTTTAGTTGCTCTAGTCTCACCCCAGTCTAGTTGACTCCGTTGGTGCTTGCGTGCATCCTATATTATCTGAGTCTTTGGGTAATATCGGACGCACACGGGTTTCCCCAGTCGCTTGCCTGTGGAGAGATGTGCTCTACCCCTTTTGCTTCCGCTTGAGTACTGCTAGCTACACCAGTTGAATTGACGCTATACCGTTGGAATGCATTTCCAACGGTATAGCAGATTCATGGGGTTTCATTTTTCATAAAAGTTTCATGAAGTTTCAAGGAGTTTCAAATTCTGAAACCTAAAAGTTTCAAGCAAGTTTTAGAGAGTTTCATGCATGTTTTACGGAGTTTCAAAATCAAGTTTCAAAGGGTTGTATGCATATTTCACGGGGTTTCAAGCAAGTTTCAGATAGTTTCATGCGTGTTTCAAGCGATATTCAAAAAAGAAGGTTCACAAAAAGTTTCGAAAAGTTTCATCAAGTTTCATGTATGTTTTAGTAAGATTAAAAGAAGTTTCATATGTGTTTCAACAAAGTTTTGAAAGAAGGTTCACAGGTTATTTGCCACACGAGCCGTTGGCAGCTCGCCACTCGCCGTGCTCAGGCGAGCTCATGGACCCTCGTTTCACGCCGTGCTCGACGAGACCATGGTCGTGCCGCCATATGAGCTTGTGTCCGCTCGCCACTACAGCTCCTTCTTGCCCGCCGCCGTCACCGCCGCTGCCTTTGTAGAGCTTGTTGGCTCGCTTGCTGCTACGGATGGGGAAGCATCGTGAGAGAGATAGAGGAATGAACTTTGTGAATGCAGATGAGTTGGATGGATAAGGAGCGCTGGTGGTGGAGGACTTGCCGACCCGGTGGCTGCTACTTCCGCAGTCCGCGTCGCAAGGTCAGGTGGAGTTCGTGCGACCGACAGACCGGGGTCTATGCAGTGGAGGCACGTCTCGCACTGCTCCGCTGCCTTCGACACAGCAGGTGACCCACGCTCACCAGCTGCTAGACGAAATGCTCGCCTCGCTGCCTCGCTTCTACGCTAGCGCTAGATGGCAGGTTTTTGCTTTGGATGGGAGGAGCCACGTGCGAAGCTCAGATGTGAAGCTTCGGCCCTCGTGCTTGCGGAGTCGGTGTTGAAAATGAGGGGCAATATTTTAATTCTAAATTTTAATAGAAGGCAAATATCGTAAATGACTAATGATGCATAAAACAGTTATAACAGCAACTCATTGTACTTCGCAATATATGCAAAAATAGAATGTAAACAAGTTAATCAGTCACACGAAAGGCTTACCGATGAGTCCGATGAAGAACAGGAAGCAGCGTAGACGCATACTCGATGCAGTGCAGAAATCTATATGAATCAGCGAAACGAGCGGTCGCGCAGAAGTGCGCTGCCCAGAAACCTTATTGCCGCCCCTATGCAGGTCTTCATGGTAGCAACGGCTCCTCTTCTTCACGGTGCACACCGAGAAAAAGAGTCAATGAGGTTCAGACGGCACAATACAACAGCACTAGTTTGCAGAAGGAAGAAAAAAAAAAAAATAGAGGCAGTGGTGCTACGTGCTATGCTCTGGACGTCTCCAGACATAGATATAGAGATGCAGACTGTGAACTGATTAAACAGTCATTTACTCACTAATAACTGACACATTTAACCAGCCATTTACCAACTGGTAACTGCCCGTCATCATCACCGAATAAAGCCTTAAATTCAAACATTTGAATCTTATTCAAACAAAGACAGAGAGAGATGCATAGTTCAACAAAAATAAGGTGGACTTGGTTTGCCAAGTGGCGCATCACGGTCGCGCGTCACAAGTCACGCGATTTTCCACGCGAAAATACGTGAATACGCGTGCGTGCGTGTTTAGCCAAAGCCCATGCAACGCGATTTTTCACACAAAATACGCGTGCGTATGTGTTTAGCCAAAGCCCTCGTCGTGCCACCCTCATCCATGTGTTACATGTTTCAAAGAGTGACAAGGGCTCTACCTCATATATTGGTCACCTATACCTTGCCTTAGCAATATGGTATTAAACCATACATGTTTTGGAATTATAGAAAATGGGCCTCATTCATATGGGCCAATTTCCAATAGTTGGGTCCCTTTGACACCATGTGTCAATGAGAATTTGAGGTATGCCACGCCGACTGGGATCCTTGGTTGAAAAAGTAAATGCAGATGATCTACAGTGCATAGATATTAGGAGTGACTCTTCATGCGGTAGGATGTGGTTTGGGGAATTTTTTTTCAAATAATATATTTTTTATTCAGAATTACAGAAATAATACCGCTTAAACTTTTTTTACAGAAATAATCTCGTGTCGCCGTACGGTTGGGTGACTCGTGCAAGTCGTCCAACCGCCGTGCGACAAATCTTCAAGTCGCTCAATGGAACGGCGATTTAATGGTTCGAGGCATCGTCGCTTTATGGCATGGCGACTTGGAGAGAGTCGCCATACGGTTGAGCGAATAGGTCGTAGCTCAACCCAAGTCGACCAACCATATGGTGACTTGAGGCGGCTATAAAACCCGCGCGTGGCCAAACAGTCGCCATTCCACCGAGCGAAAAAGATGAGAAGGAGAGGGAAAAAGGAGGAGGAGAAAGAGGTTCTTCGCTTCGCATCGACGACTAGGACGGTGAGCTTGTAGTATTATTTTGTACAAGTTTATTTTTGAAACCATGGTAGGTTAGCAAGCAACCTCATGTGTAGTGACATATTGTTAGCAAATATTTAGAGATGGCATGATTAATTAGTAACCATGGTACGTTAGCGAGCAACATCGTGTGTAGTGACATATTATTAGCAAATGTTTAGAGATAGCATGATTAATACAATTAGTTTAGAAGTTCGTATGAAGGAAAAATTAGTTGGTAAAAACAAATTTAGTTGTACTATTCCGCGTGCTGCGCTAATTGCGTACGGGCTAGATGAATGATAACATGTTACTTTTCTATTATATAAACATGTTGATAACCCATGCATTCGCAAATGCTAGTTTATAGAATGTTAAATACATGTATTTTTTTGTACAATAAAGAATTGAAAACATTTACTTCATAGTTTTGGTTGGATTAAGGAATCACAGATACATGGTTCCAAACATGTAGGATTGTCAAACATGTGAAATTTTGTTTTTTTCCTGAAAGCTTCACCCATTATAAATATGCATAATAACGATGATGTATTAAATATTTCACAATCCATAGCAGCTGATACAGGCGTTAACGTAATATAGCCTTTCGTAGGAAAAATTGTATATGTATTACCATTGTGTTGGAGCAAAGTGTTTAGGTGCCACTAAGAACATATCAAATATGATTTATTTGCCATTGGAATATAATTTAAATGCTTAAGTAATATGAATGCTTTTAATTTCTTAAATTGCAGGTATGATTCAAGACCCAGGTGGTTCGGATTGGTATTTTGGTCTGCTGGACCGGTTGGTCGACGTGCAGCACCGCGCGAGCCGTCGTGTCCCGCATCCGGTTGGCGGGGACGACGCGGCTGACTTGGGGGTGGTTTGTACGCGGACACCCCGACGGGCTTGGAGACTGGACCCACGCTGGGTAGAGAGGTTTGTCCGCAAGTTGTGCCACTTTTTTTTGTATCATATGCGCACTATGTACTTACTTCTTCATTCTTTGTAGGCTGAGCCATTCCGGCCTTCTACCTCTCGCGCGGATGGTAGAGGCCATCGAAGAGGACGGCGGTCTGGTCGACAACGATGGGCAGGTCCAGGCCGGTCCGGAGCGGTCACGACGATTCCCGTTCGACCGGTCGTTCCTGACTGCCCTGGTGGACCGTTGGCGGCCCGAGACGCACACCTTCCACCTCCCTTTCGGGGAGATGGCCCCTACTCTGCAGGATGTCACAATGCTACTCGGGTTGCCTATCGCGGAGCCCTGCATTCTCGCCGGACGCTTGTTGTCGACTTCTGCGCGACGCCTGTTTGGGCGGTTTTAGGGGTTCTTGCGGCGGAGGCCGCGCCTCCATACTTCGACTTCTCGGAGCGACATCGGCATGGCCAGCCCTTGCGGTGGCTTTCGCAGTTCCGGGTATGTATACTACCTATTTTCCATGTTTAGCGATGCATTGAGGCCTAGCCATATGACGGGCTTACTAATTATTTGTTTTTGCGTAGGTCGAGCGGATGGTCCCACAGCCCACCGTCGACCAGGTGTCGTGGCACCTCGAGGCGTACCTGTTGTGGCTCTTCGGCTGGGTACCGTTTACCAGTAGCCACGGTGACTCCGTCGACGCTCGCCTCGTGGGGTATGTGAGGGCCACCGTCGATGGCAAGGAGCTAGAGATCGATTAGGATCGGTCGTACTTGTCGCGACGTACCGCAGCATGTGCGATGCGTCTTGATAGGGCGAAGCAGATCTATCATCACAGCTGCCCCCTCTGCTGCGGTATGGTTGTTCGGCGCTTCTCTCTGGACGGCCCATCTTTGTAGACTCGAACCGTCTGGCGGACATGTACCATGGGGACGCGGTGGACCGGCCGACCGTAGGGTCCCTTTGGTGCCATAGACAGGTACATACTTCCCTATATCTTTTCTTCAGTCGTATTACAGGTAATCCTTTGTAACCACTTATTACGGCTCGCAGCACAGATGCACACTGTTGGAAATATGCCCTAGAGGCAATCATAGAGATGATTACATTTCATTATGTTCATGACATTGGATAATGTGTTATCTTGTTCCTAGAATAATATTGTTAATATTTATTATCAAGTATGTGACTTGGTTGTGAAACTCTATATTTCTGCGATAATTATTCTTACACGATCCTCGGTCGTAAAACATATGAGGACACATATGAATAGACTAGCATATGTATTGGTTGATGACTATGTTTCACGAGTCATAGATATGGAGATATCAAACCAATAATATGGACACATGTTAGAGAACATGATGTTGGATAAGACCCACCTTGAGGCACTATTGAGATTGTTATGAATCTATGTGTCATTAGTTGGTCTCAAGCAATGATGATGTATAATCCTTAGACCTGAGATCAAGATGGTTTCCTACATGTGTAAGAGCACTTTAGGGGTTGCCAAACGCTACACCGTGAATCGGGTAGTTATAAAGGTAGCTTTAGGGTATGCTCAAAACATGGAGAGGAATGTGACCGGTCGGATATGGATTTGCCCTCCTAACATAACGGAGAGATGTCTCGGGCCCCTCACAGTGATCGGATAAAGAAAGTGCATGGCCATGCCACTAGTAGTCGAAGTGTTCACCACATAAGGTTATCTCGATACTCGACGAGAAAGTATTGAATAGTCCATGGATGACACAACATCTCACCCGAGTTCAACCGGACATCGTGAGGCAAAGGGAGTATACACGGTAGGTCGCCAGTCGAGCGATTCTGGTGGTCATATGCAAATCTGAGCTAGTCGTGAGGCCGGTCGAACGTAATTACAGAGTGGTCGTAACCTAGTCGTGGGAGTTACGAATCGTCGTGATCAAATACTGAATCGTCAGATAGAGATAGGACACGGTCGTAAGTGATGAGGACTGGTCGTATATCATATTGCATTAAGGTTCGTCCGATATAATTTGTGTGTTTTCGGAATCGATATGTTCTGCTAGGAGCCGCTTCGACTCGTGATCGGAAATGTTTCCGAATCACAACCGGACTACACATGAACCTCTGCTGTGGTCACACACTTAACGGGTTGGAACAAACCAAGACGAATCGATTAGAACGGCGTGTCCGGATAGGATCCGTCACGCAGCACTATATAAGGAGGTGCATGAGGCTATTGGGAGAGATGCGTGAAACACCATCAAACCCTAGCCGCCATCTCCTTGAGAGCTCCACCGTCGCGATTTGGTGTCGACACAATCGACGTTCGGTTGTTCCTTCCCCGGGCGTGTGGATACCGTAGAGGCGCTACTACGATTGTTGCGCTTTTGAGGACGATCAGCGATCTTCACAAGGAACCGCAGACGTTGCTGGAGGAGACTATCGGCTCGTGAGGACATTGGACGATCGACTACGACCACTACATCGACGCGCTCTTCGTTGGACCTGGCTGCTCCAACCCTTCTTCCGCTGTTCTGTGGCGTCCGGTGGTAACGATCTATGATCATCTACTTGCTTGGCATCCCGGTTCGCGTGGTAGAATTTTTTGTTTGTAGCTATCGTAGCCTACCCGTGACCCAACACACACGCGTGCGTATGAGCACTTTGTGGAGCAATTGACCGTCTCACCGCCGATGGCGTCTTGGCTGGGAGCCATACTCCGATCAGGAGACGGAGGCCCGTGCTCCCGTGGGGCTGTCTTCATTTGGTTGACGCGACCGCATCTTGGCGGACGCGAAGAAGCTCGTCTTCGACGTGTTCGTCGAGAATCTGTGATGCACATGGTGATCGCTAGTTCGCCTCCGCCAAAGTTGTTCTAGTTCCGTCGGGACGAGGGTGCCTGACTCGACCCACGCGTGAGTTACATACAACACATGTTCACATATGTTTTTGATATTTCTGTTACGGTGGTTTCTAATTGCAGTGGTACGTTTCGCAAGCATAGTAGGAGGGGTGGCACCAGGACGCAGTGGCCGGGCAAGATGGAGCCGTGGGTGGCACAGTGGGCGAATGCCCACGAGGACTAACGCGCGAGAGGGCCTGCGACGACCCGGTCGCATCTGATGAGTACCTTCGCTGGTACGCCCCGCAGACACGCACCAGGCTGGTGCATGTCGTCGACCCTCCCCCCGCTCACGTGCCAGCACCGACCGACTCCTACCCTCTACACTTAGCGCGGAACGTGCACCTCGCGGTACGTAAAATCGTGTTTGAAAATGGCTGAGTATTGTTACCTAAATTATAGGTTTGATGCTTTGACATACTCCTTGCGACTGGACAGACATCAACGTCGGGGTTGCGGTGACCAGACGGTCGATCTGGATAGGATCGGCATTGGTCTTGAGGTCACACGCGACGAGCTAGTGTAGTTTGTTCATCGGGCTGCGGTGCGGCAAGGCGATCGTGGGCCTCGACATCGTCGCGACGCAGTGCGGGAGGTGGTCTCATCGGTCCGAGAGGTGTCCTTGTCGATTGCATAAGTCGATGACGCCACGTCCTCTGACCCGGTCGGCGAGGCCTAGGAGAGCACGTCCACGCCCCCCGCTGCCTGCACCTTTGCTCGCTCTGCGCTGCGCTGCGCTGTGCTAAGCAGGTGGAGGGTCCGGTGGGCACGTGGGTATGCACCCCACCGCCACGCCCCACCGCCACCGTCGTTGCGCGAGACACCTACGAGAGAGCGTCGTAGGCGGTATGTTTTCATCCCCGACTTGTCCGGACAGTATGGTGGGTTTGACATCTTGCGCATCGCCTTTGACTCAAGTATGTTTCCTCTTTAGGTTTGTGATCGTCGATATATTGTAGAGATTAACATTATTTGCCGTGCAGGTACTGTTTTCCAGCCGGCACCTGAGTTCTCCCCTTGCGAGGGCGTGGCCGATGCCAGCGGAAGCACTGGGAGGTCCAGGCGGTGAGCTGCACCGTGGAGGTTATTTTCGTGAGCAAACTTAGCGGGCCCCCAGTGATCACGCAGCAACAAGTGGAGTCGACCCCTTGGGACCCTAGATTAGCAGGCTCTGGCGCCTTTCCTGTTTGGGTCGGCCTAGGCACCCAAGGCCAAAGCCCAAGCGAGGCATATTGCTGGCCGCGACCGGGTGTGGGGCGTGGCGGCAGCGGAGGAGTCTTTGCGGGTGGCGCAGCGGGTGGCCAGTAGGGGGTTTACGTATTCTGTGTTTACGTATTGTATTTCGTAGGTACTATGACATGGTTGTCTATGCATTCCCTCTACCATTGTTGTATAACTTGTATTATGTGTTGACGTATTCTCCTTCGTAATTACTATGACATGGTTGTCTATACATTCCCTCTAGCATTGTTCTATTACTTATTAATATATTAGTTTCGAATCGTTCATGACCTAGTCGCTGAAGAGTTCGATGACGTGTCGCTCAACTGTTGGGCCTGCAAGTCGTCCAACGGTTGAGCGACTATCAACCGTTGGGCGAGATTTCGCCAAATCGTCCAACGGTTCAGCGACTAGTCCACGTGTCGCTCAACCCTTGGGCCAGCACTTCCTGCCAAGTCGTCCAATGGTTGAGCGACTATCAACCGTTGGGCCAGTATTTACTACCAAGTCGTCCAACGGTTCAGCGACTAGTCCACGTGTTGCTCAACCCTTGGGCTAGCACTTCCTGCCAAGTCTTCCCACGGTTGAGCGACTACACGGTCATATAGAAAGCCAGCTTAGGTCCCATCATGGTTTCTTTCACCATTTCTCTCGGCGGACAAGCATAGCAGATCGGGAGAAAAGAAAAAGGGAGAAGATAGGGAGAGGGAGAAGCGAGAGGAGCTCGAGAGAGGAGACAAGCGGAGGAGAGGAGCTTGGGAGAGGTACCTGGGAGGAGGCGAGCTCGAGAGAGGGCGTTTGGGAGGAGAGGAGCTCGAGATGTGAAAGAAAAGACGAATCGAAGCTTGTTGATCTGAAGAAGGTCTCCGCGTGAAGGTAATACTCTTGTTTGTTCTTGTTCTCGGCCAAATGTAGGCAATGTGTAGCTACTTGTTTGTTTAGCATGTATATGGGGAATGTATGTCGAGAAATCACTAGTTGCAACGTTTGTAATATTTGCAGTCATGTCGGAGCCCACAAGATTGAGAGTGCATTACAGTGTTGGTACGGTTCGTGAAGGTCCGTACGGTGTTGACCTAAGTGATTTCCAGCACGTCGCTTTGGTACACCCGAACCTAGAGAATGCCCGAATCGGAGATGTCCTACACTAGCTCACCAGAAGCTTCACCTTGGACCCCAATGTGTGGAGTGTCATCATACAAGGGGTTTGGAGTAGGTCTCCCACTTACATTCGGTGGGAGTTGAGCAGAGTGATGCACATGGTTGCATGGGAGGGATTTCTGGAAGGCTGTAGGTGCCATGGCTACGAGTGCGTGCTACTCGTGCAGCCATGTCCGAAGGTACTCCTCGGAGGCCCTTCCGACGGCTCCCCTCGGGTTGGTGGGAGCAGCTCGGACGCAGAGCGTGTGGTTCACGAAGAAGACGTGGTGACCGATGTTGTGGACACAGAAGAGGACGAGGTGGCCGACGTTGAGGAGGCGAAGAGGACGAGGTGGCCAATGTTGCGCAGAGGCGTAAGAGGAGGCCGAGGCGTAAGAGGAGGCGGAGGCGAGAATATCGTGGCCTTTGCGCTCGAGCCGATGCCGTGAAGATGCGAGAGAGCATGTCGACAAAGATAGTATGTCAAATGGAGATTGATGACTTGGCACCGGCGGAGGATGAAGCTTTAGAAGAGGATGGTGATGACTCTTCCGAGGAGGATTTAAGGTCCCATCCCGAGGATGGAATAGGGTGGACGTTGAGGGTCTTCTTTGTGCCGGCGAGCACGAATCACTGTGGGAGTACAATGGGGCGGAGGTTAAACCGTGCAATGTTTCTTGACAAGGGATCATTTGCAGGCTGCCATTAAGTCATGGGCCTTGTCCATGCAACGGTGCGTTCGTGTACTCAAATCCACCAGAGGAAGCGATTACAATGTGGTATCACGAATAAATTTGGGTGTCCTGGTGTGTGCACAAGGAGACCCAAGTCTGAGACTCACCGGATTGTCTCGAAGGTGGAGCCGCACTCCTGCTTGCTTAGTAGTGTTTTGCCGAGGCATCACAACCTGACGTCCACCTTCATAGCCAATGTCATGTACGGAGAGATAGTGAAGAAGACGGACCTAGAGGCCAAGCACATCATGGTGGCTATCGAGCAGAAATTCAAGTACAAGATTAGCTACGCGAAGGCATGGCGTGCTAAGCAAAAGGCTTTGGAAAGGAGGTTCGGTTCTTTCAAGGCGTCTTACGACAACCTTCCTCGTATGCTCCAGGTGCTGCAGGACAGGAACTCGGGCACATACATTGCTGTGAAGGACCAGCCATCCAAAAGACCGTCGCTAGGTTTTATGGTATTGAAGAGGACCTTCTTAGCATTCGGTCCCTGCATCAATGTATTCAGACACATGTTGCCCATGATCTCAGTGGACGGGATATTTGTAACTGGGAAATACAAGGGCATGATCCTGACAGCAATTGGCGTTGATGGCAACAATCAGATTCTGCCTTTAGCCATCGCTTTCGTGGAAAGTGAGAATTTCGAAAGCTGGTTGTGGTTCCTTCGACATTTGAAGGTGGGAGTAGCTGGGCACGTCCTGATGTCTGCATAATCTATGATCGCCACTCCGGGATGATGAAGGCCATCCGACAACTTCAGCAAGACTCCGATGAGCCATTCCCCTGGCCAGACCTGAGGAACAGATGGTGCATTCGCCATCTGAGGGCCAACTTCTTCAAACAATTCAGGCCGCAACTGTTGATGAAGCTGTTCAAGAGGCTTGCTATGCAGAACCATGGCGTAAATTTGATGCGTTGTGGCAGATGTTGGGCGAGCACACCAGAAGCATGTCGTTGAGAGGAACAAGCGTCCTCTCACTCCTAAGGCGGCCTGACCCGGCGCCCTCCACACCATCTGCGGAGCTCGACCCTCCCCATTTGATCGCGAGGACCTCGAGGGACATCGGGTGTTTCTCTCATTAGATTGAGGCCGAGCCATTAGAAAGTGGTCCTTCTTGCACGATCACGAGACGGTGCAAGGTATGGCATAATGACCACTAACCTTGCAGAGGTGTACAACTGGGTTATTAGGGGCCTCCGTTCTCGACCTCTTGTCACCATCGTCGAAGCGTTCAGATGGTACAATCGGATATTTCAGGAAAGACATGCAAATGCGGCACTTCATGCACCAACCCACGACACCCTCTTCGCTCAAAAGATTACAAACATACATGCAAGCCAAGACCGAGAAGGCTCAGTCGCACACGGTGTTCGTAATGGGCAATACAGAGCATCGATTCGACGTGATCCTCCGAGACAGAGCCGGATTCAAGACGGCTCGGTCTCTTGTTACCCATGAGGTATGCCTTGGAGACCATGTGAATGAACCTAGCTGCACATGCAACAAGCTAAAGCTCCTTCACAAGCCATGCTCTCATGTCCTCGCCGTGTGTGGGACCATCCACATGGACCCATCGAACTTCGTATCGGAGTACTTCATGAAGGAAAGGGTGCAGGAGGTGTGGTGCGGCGAGCTAAGAGGCTTCAGGGTTGTGGGTAACTTTGCCACGTTGGATACTGCAAATAGGACTTGGATTCGAGATCTAGACCTGTTGAAAGGGGGGAAGGGCCGTCGGCAGAGTCGTCGCATTCAGAATGATATGGCCGAAGGGGAAGCTACAGCGGCGTGTAGACGTTGTAGCCGCTGCCGCTAGGAAGGCCACACTGTGAGAACTTGCAAGGCGCCTGCCGACACATAGGAACTTGTATTAGAACTGCTAGTATGTTGTAACTTGTACTTCAGTCAGTACTTTGGTTCTTGTAAGCAACTGTGGAACTAATTGTATCGTAATTGCAAATTTCAACCTTATTTGAAGTGTTAATATCTCGTCTTAATTCTAGCGGATAATGTCTGGTATGGAATAGCTCGGTTTTCAGTACTTGTTCATACAATGCATGTTTGTTCAATGCATATAGCTTAAAGCACGCGACACATCGATGCAACATGTCAACTTGATAAAAGGCAACCGTAATGACGCGTCCACCATTTAGTTACATGCTTTAGGAGATTGAACATAAGTGCGTACAGAAGGGGAGACTACCGAGGTTCGCCCGTGCCTAATGGTAGAATGTGCCTCTCGCTACCTACATAGAGTGTTCTCCAGTTGGGCGCCTCAAACATGGCTGGCCGTCGTTGTAGTGGCACGCACATATGCAGTTAGGGTTGGCGCAGTAGCATGTGGGATCATAGGAACTTCCTATATTCATGACCTCCTCGTTGCCCCTCTCGCGCTGCATCTGTTGGCGGAGGTCATCATTTTACTCCTTGAGATCGTCAATTTGCGCCTCCAAATCAAAGACCCGGTTCCACAATGCATCCACGTGCATCGAAACATGTCGTTTATGGGGAGGACCGATCCAGCGGGTAAAGTTGCATTTCGCCATCTGCTGCAAGAGACAGTTAGTATGGAGGATGTATTAGCAGTAACATGAACAAAACTATTTACCCCAGAGTATGGGCATCGGAAGAAACACCGTCCGCCATCGAAAAGGCAGTCTATGACCTGCACGATAGCGTCCTCCCTGTGTCTGCATTTCGGCCATACCGGTTGAGCATGCTTGTTCGGTATCAACCGGTAGTTAAGGCCGAAGTCCTCCCTCCTTTCCAGGAGAAGGTCTGGCTTCAGCGACCCCGGTTGGACTGGTCCCTAGGCGTCTGCCATCGTATGTTACTGTACGACGGAGAATGTTCTTCTTCCTACAGTTTCAAGGGTCGAGTGGTCCTACTTTCGGAGCGTGGGGCGTGCATTTTATAGCTCACGGGGAGAGGCTAACAAATCGGGTAATGTATTAGCTTGCAGATGACAAGACCAGACGGGCTAGGTGCTTTGTCTGCGATGACAAGACGAACGAAGGCTGACTTTACGCGATGACAAGGCCACACGGGGCAGCTTTGCGCAGTGATAAGACCAAAAGAGACAGCCTTGTGCAGTGAGAAGACTAGACGAGCCAGCTTTGCGTAGTGACAAGACCACACAGGCTAGCTTTGCACAGTGATAAGGCCAAAGGAGACAGCTTTGTGCAGTGACAAGACTAGACGAGGCAGATTTACGTAGTGACAAGACCACATGGGTCAGCTTTGCGCAATGATAAGACCAAAGGAGATAGCTTTGCGCAGTTTAGGGTTTAGGTTCAGGGTTACGCTTTTCAGATTGACTTGCTAACCCTGACCGCTTCGCCAACTTTTCAGACCGAAAAGACAAAACTCTACAAAGAAAGACGTGATAACACTCTGCCTTGCCAGCTTTTCAGATGGTCATGACAACACTTTACCTCCTCAGCTTTTCAGAACTAAAAGACATGACTCTGCATGAAATTAACCACACCATGCCAACCATGGGGCTTATAAAAGGGGATTGAACCAAACCCAACACTACACAACACTACACAATAGATACCCAGCTATGGACTTTTCGGCAAACTTCTACGTGAGGATGTTGTAGAAGCAAAAGTGGCTTAAGCAGAAGAGGAAACAGCTACAATACCCAGATTTTTCAATGAAAGATGCTCCAGTACCACCACGTTTTCCGATCTCGCAGTGTGTGTGTGGCGAACCGGCAGAGATCATTTAGTCCACACACCCAGACACCGTAGCCCGGGCGTACTACATGTGCGGGCACTACCTCATAAGCGTTTCTTTCGCGTGCATCGATTTTCCTCTCCCAACGTTGAATTCTTTAAATTTTTAATTTCATCTCCACGTAATGGCAGCCCGAGATACACTGCCACTTCTTCGAAAGGATCGACGGCGGAGATGTATGACGGAGCATTCATCCAAAAAAGTACATCTTTGAACTACTGGTGCGGGCGAGGACTTCGTCGCGATGGAAACCTTATGTACCAAACCCCGTGTTGAGGAGGCACCAAGAAGCCCAATTACTTTCGCCGGCGTAATCCATATCGACGACGTGAGTTATGAAGAATGTACATCCTTATTATGTTTTTCACTGTACGATGTACTTACATCATAGAATCGTAGGACATGGACGACTTCAACATACCAGCCCGACGTGGATAGTCTCGCTACAAGGGCAAGGGAAAGGCTCATGCGGCTCAGCCCGGCCGCCACAGTGTATCCGGTCGCCCGGGCGTAATCCGTATCCACAACACGAGTTATGAAGAATTTACATCCTTCTTACGATTTTCACTATACGGTGCACTTACATCATGGAATCGCAGGATATGGACGACTTCAACATACCAGCCCGACGTGGACAGTCCCGCGACAAGGGCAAGGGAAAGGCTCATGCGGCTGAGCCTGGCCGCCACAGCGTATCCGGTCGCCCAGGCGTAATCCGTATTGATGACGTGAGTGATGAAGAATTTACATCCTTCTTATGATTTTTACTATACGGTGCACTTATATCATGGAATCGCAGGATATGGACGACTTCGACATACCAGCCCGACGTGGATAGTTCCGCAACAAGGGGAAGGGGAAGGCCGGCGAGGAGTTCAACGCCGAGCTAGCAAGGAAGGGAAAATGGCCCCGTCCACACAATGAGGTCGTTATTACGTAGTAGTCCCCGTCCCTACCCTCATGTTTTTACTATCCCCTAAAGGCATGTATACTTATATGGTGCGGATGCTTGTGTTGCAGTGTCCGTAGTAGTACCGAGGATGACTAAAGCAATTAGCCGAACCATCATGCCATGTGACTACATGTAACATGCTTCTATCCGCGGACTTTAATGTACTTCTCGTTTCGTGTCTCCGCTAAGCCATCAAAGCAAGCCTATATTGCAAGTATGTCTCTTCTAGTGGAATCCCAGAAAGAACCGTTCGCACCGCCATCGAATCCTCCATGTTTTATGGCATCTTCATAACCACAACGAGCGTTCTCAACCTCTTCAATCATATTCTGTATAAGCTTCATAAAGTACTTCATCGACTACCTGCCTATATACGCGTATACGTTCAGACGACTTCATCGAGGAGAGACTCCCTGACGCATCGTAATATCACTTACCTTTCTACTTACCACTCATTACTATCTCAATAGCGCACTACAACAATATACGACGATCACAAAATGTTATTACGAGTCTGACAAATTTCGTACCCTTCATATTTTACGAAAATAACAAACAGACCAACTAACATTGTCACCACACTTTTATCTTTTTAAAAAATAACATCATACAATACGATTTGCTAAATATAATACCTAAAAATATAATATCTATTTTAACACAATTGTTTCAATTGGATTTGCATAATTCCAGGTTTATTAGCTAAAATCGCCCAGTGGTTGGACGACTTGAACTAAATCGCCCAACTACTGCGCGACTTACTAAACTCGCTCTACAAATGAGCGATTCCAACATATGTCGCACATCCGTTTGGCGACTAGGCCCAGTCACGCTCTAGTTGATGTTCCATTGAGTGACTTGAAGATTTGTCGCACGATGGTTGGGCGACTTGCACTAGTCGCCCAACCGTATGGCTACACGAGATTATTTTGTAAAAAAAATTAAGCCGTATTATTTCTACATTTCTGAATAAAAAATAGATTATTTTAAAAAAAATTCGTGGTTTGGGTTCCCCTTCCTGTGTCCTGTATTGAACTCTGCTGTTTGGGCTGAGGTTGGGTTTTGGTGGAATTTCCGGATTTTACTGCTCGTGAGCTGAACCTTGTGTGTTTTTGCTACATGGTAAAGAAGAAGCAAATAGCTCGGGAATTAAAAATCTTCTACCTGTGGCAAATTGAAAGAAGAAAAAAAATATCAAATCGCGCTAAAATGACTGGGAAGGGGACAAGGGGTCATATGGTACATATCGTAACTACAGATCCCACAGGTCATAAACATGATAAATCAGTGAACAGGTCAATTTTCATAAGTAAAAGTTTGAAAGATATGCTCTCCTTTCCTTACTCAAAGTCTGGAACAAATCAGTTTCCTGCTCCTACGGACGTCCAAACTGGTCAATTGGAAGAAGTAAACCTAGGTGGGTACATTCACAGATCCTAAGCACAGCATTGTGCAAGCTTTTAAATGAACTCCTGTCACCCCCTCCCGATTATCCATGGTCTCCTTGTTGCCTGTGAGAATTCAGAAAGGTGAAGCATAGATCATTCTGAGTACCACTAGGATGGGAGCGACCACTATGTGAAAACTTGATCAAGAGGGGTTGGAAAGGGAATAGTTCTTGCCAATCTGAGGCATGAAGGAAACCCTGGATCATCTCATGTTCAGATGTTCCATGGCGAGATTTATCTAGAATATAGCTGGGTGCGTGTTTGGCTTTAAATGTGTACCAACTAGCGTTTCTCATTTGTTTGATGTTTGGCTGAAAAGTTTCTCTGTTAAGATGAGGGATCTGGTGACAATTGGAGTGGCAGCAATCCTATGGGCAATTTGAAAGAGTCGCAGTACTGCCTGTTTCCAGAATAGATTGCCCTCTGATCCAATTGCTGTTGTTATAATGGTTTGTTACTGGCTGAAATAATGGACTATTTTGCAAAGAAAAGAGGAAAACCGAGAGGCAATTCAGTGGGGGGCCAGGCTGCTCGAACAAGTGGCAAATGAAGTCTTTCAGGCACAGCAAGGACGGAGGCCTGGGGTGCGCAGGATACAGGGAAGCTGAAGCCAGGGAGAAATGAAGCTGAGGAGTAAAAAGCTTGTCAAGCTGGAAGATGGGTAGGAAGTACTTTGGGTGTTCTGGTGCTGGGGGTAGATTGTTGGGAAGTTTATATCATTTGCCATTAAGTTTCCAGTAATAGATCAAATGTCATATGTTTCATAAGTCACTTGATCATTTGCCTTTGGGTCCATCTATACAAGATTCGACTGTTTTCTCAGCCTAAAGCAGTTAAATTTTATTTCATTTACAACTTCATTATACATAAATTATAATAATTTATTTATGTAATTTTTGTTCTTGATCACTGTAATTATTATCGAAAGTATTAATAACTCATATTTCCATCACATGATTCAAAATCTAACATATACTTTGAAATATTGAGCAAAAACAAAGACAAAAAAAAATTCTATACCAACAAAATACGGCAATGTGGTAAACTCATTATGTTCCGAAAAAAATCATAATAAATTTGGACCCAATTCATTATATGAGAAGAAGTGCAAATATCAAAGCATATTGGACGGATGTGTTGACGTCTAGAACTTTCATCACAGAACGGACAAACAAAAGATATAAAGAACAGAAATGGAGATTGTTGTCTATTTGCCAAATGACTTAAATGGTAATGTATATTCTAAAGAGTATGCTCTGATTACAAAGAGAATGATTGTGAATAAAACGTAGATTGGGGTCTGGATATTTACAAAGGCACATAGACCAGGTTTTTATAATCTACAAATGTTGGCAGTTGATTGCAGTTGAGCCTTTTCACGCCAATAGTCGCACCCCTTCATGGCGATCATTATTTCTCTGGATGTAACAACCAACTTTCTTTCTCCACGTGGGCTGTCATTAACTACACGTGGGTAACTACCCTCCAGGACCTCTTCTGCGGGGGAGAGGTCTTGGGGTAACCGAAGAGCCTTCCAAGGGAGGTCCAAGAGGACTTCTGGAAGAGGTCCTCGGGAGGTCCAAGGAAAGACTTTCGGGCTTACCTTCCAACTACTTAACTAATCTTAGGCCCAGCAAGTTAACTTAGGCCAAATAGAGGATAAAGGTTAATTTATAAAGATAAAGATATACCCGGATAATTGATCAGTCAACAATCCTCGTCAGCTAGCCCCTTAACTTCAAGTGAAAATGACTTACTTGAATAGGAAGTTGTAAAATGATAATCGAAAGTAAAGCCTTTCCGACTGATACTCTATTTGACCAGAAATAGAGTTGGTCAAGAAGGTAATTTTACTTAAGTTGTAAATAACTATTTTTCTTAAGGAGCATCAGCCATGTACATTTATGAAAACAATTCCCGAAGGGATGGTTATGTTTTGGTCTTCAACGATTTATTAGGAACAGATTCTGATAAAATCTCATCCGTTGGACTGTCGTCTTTGCTCATGTAATTTTACCGAAAATTGTTGGCCTATAAATAACCACCAGAAAGGCAGGAACAAAAGACATTCGTTCGGAGACTTTTCCATCTTTCTTACTTTCGCTTTGCTTGGAGTTCTCACCTCTAGACTTTTCTGATCCGAATAGATGATAAACTGCAGTTATTTGAAAGATGAAATTATCATCCTTGAAGCTTTTTATGAGTATGAACTCATATTGCTTCGGTACTCTTCTACTTGGGATAAGAGCATGAAACAGACAATATTCATGGACCAAATTGACTTTTCGACCACCTTCATGAAAAAAACAAGATCCATGGATCATGACTTCAAGGTGGTCGAAGAGTCAATTTGCTATATGAATTAAAGTCTTCAAGAAATTGGTTAGAAAAAAATTCCCGATGATCAGGTGAGCACTTCTCGAAGTATATATGGAGGTAATTTCTATTTCAAAAAGGTTTTGTACCTTTTCACTCGCGATGATTACGGGATAAAGGTAACTTCGGGAAAAAAGAAAAAGCTTACAACCGTTTTGTCTTGCACATCTCTTGTTGCATGGACCAACTTTCTTGACCAAGTGAGTTGTCATATCACCACTAGTCGAGATGCAGTTGTTACATCCTTGAGGTAGTGGGTTTTAAAATGCACCAAGGATATATGTATGTATGTATGTATGTGTATGTATATATATATATATATATATACATACATATATATATATATATATATATATATATATATATATATATATATATATATATATATATGTATGTATGTATGTATGTATGTATGTATGTATGTATGTATGTATGTATGATCTTTTATCCTCCTTAGGCATGTTTTATTCCAGTCGTTTTCACTTTCCCCATTCACCGAGAGCCTTTCGCCTTTCGCCTTCAAACCTTCAAAGAGAGGAATCCCGCCAATCTTCCAGAGAGCCAGGGCGATGGCGAGATGGAAATCATCGATGTTGTCCGCGGAGGAACTCGAAGGGCTAGAACAAGATGGGCATCTACCAGCAAAGGCCATTATTGAATGGCGCGCGCGCTAGAGGAGGAGATTGAGTTGAGCCCCCTGGCCAGATTTACGGTACTATTTGTGCCTTATCTCCAGGCAGGCCTTCGTTTACCCGAGAGTGATTTTTTGATAGGAGTTCTCAATCACTACAGGATAGAACTAGTTCACGTTGTACTGAACTCAATCCTGGTACTTAGTGTTTTTGCCTATATGTTTGAGGCATTTTTTTGGAATAGCCCCTAGTCTGCGTTTGTTTAGATTTTATTACCAAATCATTCGCAATAAGAAAGTTGCTGGTGCCTTGGGCTCCATTTACTTTAAGTTTTAAGACGCCAACAAGAGGGTGTTCCCCTTCTTGGCTACCAAGGACGCTAGACAAACATGGACCAGGGATTGGTTTTACTCTGTTGTCCCGAGAGAAAGTAGGATCACTTATAATAGTGACGCACCACCAGAATGGTCAACAAAAAACCGAATCGCTGACAAGGAGATCAAGCTCACCGATGATGAGAAGAATGTAGTCCTAGCGATCAGTAACTTGGTGAAGAGAGGTCTGATTGGACGAAAGATTGTCCATGACTTCCTCAGGAATAAGATCTTCCCCCTCCAGAAGAGGGAAATACTATCCTGTGATTATGGCATCTCAGAAGATGGTAATAATCTTGTTCATCCTTTTACACAAACTGAATTTCATAGTTGAAGTAAAGTAATTTCTCATCGTATCGCAGCTCTTCTAGACGAGGATGTCCTAGCTAGGGCCTCAGTTTTGTTGAAGAATCAGATCCTAGAAAAGGAACCGATTGACTTAGAAACACAACCCCAAAGCTTAATTGGAGCTGCCCTGTACCTTAGGAGAGATCGTAAGGATTTGTAGGAATAGCTAGGCATAAGAAATAATTTTACTCGTGTCTAACTTATGTATTTCTGAACAGACGACATCGAAGAAACATCCTATATCAGATGTTGGTGCGAGCTCTGCTCCTCCGCTGGCAAAGAGTGCAAGGACAAGTTCCAAGCCTCCTATTGCATCAAAGAAGATGAAACCCGCACCGGCTTCGGTCTCAGTTCCACCAAAACCTCCTGCCTCCACTCCGACTCTGACTCTGGCTTCAGCTCCTTCGAGGCCTTCCATCCGCGAGGTATTAAAAACCAAAGTCAAGACTCCAATTTCTAGATATGTATTTAACCCCCAGCCAATATCTACTACATCAATTTTCGTGGCTGGGGTGGTCCAGGGTGAAGGATATCAGAAGAGTCCGAAGAGGAGGTTCCTCTTCGACGAGTTCCAAGGTCACGGACCTCTATGGCCTTGGTTCCCGCTTCTTCAGAGCAAACAAGACAAACTAATTTCACTGTAAATGAGGACTTCATGGCGCTCTTCAATGAGAGAGGATTTGAGATCGAGTAAGTTCTTCGATAATAACCTCATGATTTTGGCTTGTAATAACCCATCTTCTTTTATTTTAGCCTCTCCTTGCCATCGGTTTCGGAGAGGGGACAGCTGGTAACGCGAGAATAAACTTCACTGCCAACTGTACCGACGGCAGAGGAGCCCTCAGCAGAAGAGATCCTGCAGGCAGAGATAACTCCTCGGACCACTGAGGAGGTGGTCCAGGATGTTCTGGCAACAACTGCTGGGACATTCGAGGAGATGTTACAAGACATGGAGATCCAAGCGGAAAGGACCTCCGAAGAAAATCAAATGGAAGAAATGGATTGTGAACCTATCATAACCGGAGTAGACCATGAGACCACAAGGTCAGAAGAGGTGGTAAACTTTTTATTTTGGTAATTTCATTTTTGAATATTCCAATATGGTTCTGACTCGTACAATATCTTATGAGTCGCAAGATACCGGCTCTGATCCTACCAGAGGAGTTTTCCGTCTGGTTGAATTAGATCAGTCCGAGGATGAAATTCATCTGAAAAGTTCTCCTCCTAGAGCTGAAAAGAAGAACCTTCAGGACTTAATGACATCTGTCAAAAAGTGCTAGAAGGTTAATATTGGCATGATAGGGGAGATCAAAACTTTTGCACAGGAGAAAGAGAGGCAAATGTGTAAAGTTATTACTCAGTCTTAAGATTCTAACTGAATAATTAACTTATGCTTTTGTTTATATTATAGGGAGTGCTTACTGGCAAAAGCCGGACAAGAAAATATTGAATATGTAATTCATGCTCTCAGATTGAAATTGTCTGAGGCGGAGAAAAGATTCGAGAGGAATGCGGCAGTCATGGCAGAAAAGGCCGAAGAAATCCACCTCTTAACTCGAATGAAAAGTTACAAGAGATCATGGGCAAGCAATCTGAAGAAAGCCACAACCTCTTTGAACAGAACAATGTGTTTATTAAGGAGAAGGTAAAGAACTTCTCTTTTTTTTCCAGAGCATTTGACCTTGTCATTATTTGCAATGCGTGAATTCTATTTTCTTTTTTCGTTCTTTCTTAGAACTAGAAAAGGCAAAATAGGATCTTCAAAAGTCCTCTTCTAACAAAGATATTCAGATTCAAAACTTGAAGGAAGTGGAAACACAGAGTCGTACTGCTGTGCATGATCTTGAGAAGAAGGTAGAGACCTTGATGAAGGCCGGCAAGGAAATCACTATAGTTACAGGAAATGGTTTTTCTCGAATTTCAGCTTCGCTGCGGGAAATCGCAGAGCAGCTAAAAGCCCCGGTAACTTCTCCCGCAACCAACATGACTTTGGACGAACTTAGGAATGATATCTACACTCAAATTGTATACATTCAAAAGCGCATCCCTGCTATGAAGATAACCGTGTATCAATCTTTAATGAGAGCAACGGGTCAAGCTTTGAATCGAGTCTTGTTGAAGATCATCAAAAATATTGAATCTAATGCTCATGTCAGCTCTTCAAGTGTTTAACAATGCTAATGTAATAATGCATTTTCTAATATATTGAATGATGAAAGGTTTTGATGTATGATAATTGTAATTACTTTTCATAAGTTAACTTGATTTTGCAAATTAAATTATTTTTTACAAGTTGAATTCCTTATTTATTTTGGTATGTGTAGGCCCTCGCCTAGAACACTTTGTCCAGCAATGGGAGAAGTGTTTCGGGTGAACAAATGCTTTAGGACCAGTATATCTTTACAAGGTCAATGATCTGGATCAGTGTGTATTCAAGCAGATGAAGTCAAGCTGTTTGGCTCTTATGCAATGAGAATTGGCTTATAGAAAAGGTTCTAAACAGTTGTCATTGCCCAAATGTATATTGATGGCCATTTTACATGTAAAGACACTATAATCCATGAGTGGATTTGATCAACCATAGGCACTTAATGAAATACCAAAAAATTCATGAAGAAAAAATTAATATGATATTGACAGTAAAAAGACAATCGAATTGTATATTTGAACGATATGGGGAAAAATATACTTATACATAGAATCTTCGAAGATGTTCAATGTTCCATGTGTTAGATAGAACACGACCATCCTCCATGGCTAATCTAACTGAGCTTGGCCTATTGACAGAGACTACAGTATATAGACCCTCTCATCTAAAGGACAACTTGTTCAAGTTGGTCTGGTTCTGGATTCGCCTTAAGATCAAGTCACCCACTTGAAGTGTTCTTGGATGAACTCTTTGATTGTAGTAGCGTCTCAGCCCTTGCAGATAAGCTGCCGATTTTGATAGTGCTCGATTGTGTCTTTCTTCTAGCAGATTGACATGTCTTCGCGCAATTGTCCTTGATTTACTTGATCTTGGAGGTCTGTGCGCGCTGAACCTAGCTGAATCTCACTAGGTAGCACTGCTTCTGCACCGTAGACTAGTGCGAATGGTGTTTCACTAGTTGCTTTACTGGTGGTAGCGCGCAATGCCCATAGGACAGAGAAGAGCTCATCCATCTATGTTTTTTTAGCACGCCTTAAGGCAATTAAAAACTCTCTTTTTCATACCTTGTATAATCTGACCATTGACCCTTTCTACTGCTCCATTGCTCTGTGGATGTGCCACTGAAGCAAAGTAGATCTTGATACCAATTTCATCACAATAATCTTGGAATACGTTACTAACAAATTGGCTCTTATTGTCTGTGATAAGACGTCTGGGTACTCTAAATCTTATAATAACGCTCTATATGAAATTTTTTTTCTTTGCCGCAAATTGCTATATCTAACGATCGCTCAAATTTCTATCCACTTAGTGAATATATCAATGGCTACGAACAAGAATTTATACCCATTAGGTGCTTGCGGTAGTGGTCCAACTATATCAATACTCCAAGCCGAAAAAGGCCATGACAAGAGAATGGTCTGTAATTGATATGATGACTGGTCACTTGTCTGGCATGGAATTGACATTGCTCACATATCTTAACAAGGTGCATGTCATCTTGTAGAGCGGTGGACTAGTAATATCCTTGCCTAAAAGCTTTGCTAACAAAGGTTCTATAGGATGCATGTGTGCCACACAAGCCCCCATGTATCTCTTTTAGTAATTTTATCCTGGAGTCTTGGGATATGCAACGCATGAGAACACCATGTGCTCCCTTTCTATACAATAATCCTTCGACCAGCTTGTAAATATGTGCTCTTCGAATTAACATATCCTTCTGTTGAGGATCATCGGGCAGTGTCCCTAATGCGATATAAGTGGTCAATGGTCTTATCCACTCTACATCTTGCTTGATGACTCTGACCTCTGAGGTGGTCGAGCCCGTTTCTATTGAAGGTTTTGTAAGGTATTCAAGAAAGGTACCTGTTGGAACAGGTGTTCGTGAGGAACTCAGTTTCGATAACTGGTCCGTATGGAGTTGTCCTTACACGGTATATGTTGGACTTCAAAGTTTCTTAAGTGTTTTCCCAACTTCCTCACTTCACCCAGGTATTAAGCCATTGTCTCATCAGAACATTGATATTCCTTTGCTACCTGGTTTATGACTAATTCCGAGGGATTTGGCTACTCGAAGCCTAGCTAGAAGTTCATCATACTCTGCCATATTGTTGGTGGCAGGGAACAGAAACTATATGGCATACTGAAGTTGTTCACCTTGCGGTGTTATCAACAAAATCACAGCCCCTGAGCCTTTAAGCTCATGTGAGCCAACAAAATACAATATCCAATGGTCGTCTGGTACTAGACTAACTTGAGGTTGATCCTCAATGCTCATCCATTCAGCCAAAAAATCAGCCAAAACTTGGCTTTTTATTGCTGTTTAGGTAGTGAAATGCAGATCAAATTCTCCAAGTTCTACCACCCACTTGGCTATGCGACCCGTCACTTCTTGGTTATAAAGAATGTTTCCAAGAGGAAAAGATGAAGACACTGTAATCTTATGAGACTAAAAATAATGTTTTAGTTTTCTGGAAGTCATCAGGAGAGCATAAATTAGCTTTTGAACCTCAGGATATCTTTCCTTTAGTCCATGTAAGACCTCACTAACATAGTAAATATGTCGTTGAGACCCGTCACTTTCTGCAACAAGTACTGCACTAACCACATTTGGTGATGCTGCCAAGTAGACTAGTAAAGGTTCACCTTCTAAAGGGGAGGCCAATACTGGAGGATTTGAAAGATAAGCTTTTAAGCCTTCAAAGTCTTTGTCAGTTTCTTTGGACCATTGAAATTTTTTGTTACTCTTGCGGATCACCTTAAAGAAAGGTAGACATGAAACCATAGCTTCTTCTATAACATCACACAAAACCTCGCAAGAGAATTTGCCCAATGAAAACAGTACCTTGAATTGGTTCGTGATCTTGAGCACACCGGAATACCACTTCATGACATAGGGTTGCGGATGCAGTGTCATCGACAACCCCAACTTCTCAACTATTTCGATACTAGCAACATTAATCGAACTCTCACAGTCAATCGACATGGCACAAACTTTCTCCCTCACTTTGCAGTGAGAGTGAAAAGTCTAATCCACGTCATAGCATTCCTCTTCATACAGAAGATTGAAACTCAATTTCCTAAAGCTCTCCTCTGAAAACGTCATAGCAGCACCATCGCTACCACCATGAGCAACCATCGCTCTGTCATCTCAGTTCGATCAAGAACAGCAGCACCAAAATTGATGATCAAATTATTTAAATCATGGAACAACATCAATAACAGATTGGTTCTCAAATAGCAAACCGAAATAATTAGCAGCACCAAGTAATTATTGCACCCTGTAGAGATGCAATAAACAATTCGGCAATGGCTGGATTCAATCACTGTGAGTAGCAGCCAACACCAAGTAATGAATGCGCTCTGTTGAGATGCACTAAACCAGCGGCAAGTAATATTTTGCTCACGTGAACAGCATCCTCCTAGCACCTAGCAGTAGGTGTTTCTCTCTTCTCACGTACCAAACAACAAGCAGCAGCCCCAAGTACTGTGATCAACAGAACAGCAACACCAATTAATTAATGAACTCAATTCTGATGCATGAAACAATTCGGGAATTGTATGGAAAACCTCCAGCGTGACTTTCGGCCGACACACAGTGACATAAAATTGACCCATGATGTTGACGCTTGATGGCAAATTCCAGCGGCAAAGGACAATCGACATATATAGCGTATGTTCCACGTATATCAGCCGAACAACAATAGAGCAGTAATTAACCTCCCAGCTAAAAAGAAATCAGCACCAGACTTCTAATGAGACATCACTCCTTCGGATACACACTACACAAAATCCTTCAGATCCGGTTGCTGAACTATAAGGTCCTATGATAAGAGCTCGAGCACGTCACTTAAATTATGAGGTGAACTCGTTTCTAGGTGCTAATAATTTATCTATGCAGAATGGTATACTACCTAATAATTGTGATCTTTTGTTACTTAGGAATAATGGGGAGGATCCATCAAGTCCTGGTCATCTGCGCTGATTGCGTCTAAGAAAAGGAAGTCCCTCTTATTGCGCTGAGAAAAGGAAGTCCATCAACACAAGATCTCCTCCCCGTGTTTTCAGCTCGGTCACAAGTTAAGGTGCTGCGTCACCGTTTTGGGCCTAATAGGGCCTTGTAAGCGTGTCGAGGTCGGAGCCCAGGTTGTGTACGCATCTTCTCACGGCCGCACAACCCCAGGTCAACCTCCTCACGTCCCCCTATATATATACAGTAGCCGTCAAAGTTTAGGGCTAGGTTTTTCTTAGACTATTCTGCCACTTTGCAGTTTCGCCGATTGTTCGGTTTGAGGAACCCCACTTGGTGAACTTCATCCATATTCGCAATACAATTCAGATTGCATCTTCCTTGTTCTTGTGAGTTGCTTCGATTGCTTGCAGGAACAATAACCCTAGTGGTAAGGTCGATCGGCGTGCAAGCATGGTCGATAACGATAATCGTCTGCGGTGTAGCGAATTGCGAGGTGACGGTCTGCGGTCGGAAGCCTCAAAGCGCCAACATCCTCACGATTTAAATCAATCGAACCTATCGAAGATCGGACGCCGTACCTCATCAACTTCGCCGCAAGAAGTGGTCAAATCGACTCGCCACCCACACGCCGCAATTTCAGAACAGAGGAAAAGATCAACAAGACCAGCATGCAAAAATTGATACAGAGATCAAATCCCACGCTAGACTAGCAACTCCTTGATCCAACGACACCACAACAGACAAATCAACGAAAAGGACCTCGATGATCCGAGTCGCAAGTTTCAGCACCGTGAACAACTTGGTGCTCTGATACCACCTGATGCGGATCAACCTCGAGGCAAGATTAAATCCATGGGTTGCCCGATCTTTCACGGTGGAACTCGAATATCAGTAGTGCGTCGTCTTCTTCTCCTAGCGTCGGATGAACAGTACCATATATGTGAACAGTAGCATGCACATGAATAGTAATCTAGAACAAATCTCTTTGATAATATGTGGAGCACGAATTGCAAGATGCAATTCGCACTTGGATAAATAAATCTCACACCCGTGCACACCACAGTACATGAACGAGAAATAGGGATCAAAGATCCAACAAGTAACTCCTAGCACCACAGCTAGAACCCTCTCGCCAAGATGAAATCCGAGATTGGAATTCACAAGAACACACATAAACAGGGATGAACCCTAACGGCCGAAGGCCAACACGCACACGTGTTTTAATTCATAACTCAAAACTTGACTCCACATGGTCGCACCCCTTGGCCTTTTATAGGCTTACATGCACACGCACACAACTAAATTTATTGGACTCGGACTAGAAGTTGTAACCGGTGCATGACACATGCACTTAATTGCTTTGACGCATAAGCAACAGCTCTTTCTTCTTGCACCAGGACGCATCCTAATCCTTGACGTGAAGCATCACAATAGATATCGAAATCCTTCTAGATATCGGGCAGAATCAACACTGGGGTTGAAGTCAAATGTTTCTTTAACTCTTAAAAACTTTCCTCACAAGCTGAGATCCAAGTAAACTTTTTCTCATTCTTCAACAATTTCGTAAGAGGCTTAGCAATTGTTGAGAATCCTTCAATGAAGCAGTGATAATATCCTGTCATTCCCAAGAAACTATGAATCTGAGTAACCGTCTTGGGCTGCTCTCAATGTAATACTGCTTTAACTTTACTAGGGTCAACTGCTACTCCCTCGGTTGTTATCACATGACCAAGGAAATCAACTTCTCTTTTCCAAAAATCATACTTGCTGAACTTAGTATACAACTGATGCTCTCTAAGTTTCTTCAGTATTATTCTCAAATGTTCGGCATGTTCTTCTTTCATCTTAGAATAAACCAAAATATCATCAATGAACACAACTACAAACTTGTCCAAATACATCTCAGATCATGAGAAAAGGCTTTGCAACCTGCATAAGGTCCAACACATTGTCGTACATTGTGACGATTATACGACTAGCAGGAGATCTGAGACATCTACCACGTCCCGCAAAATAGGTGTCGTGCTCACCTTAGCCTTGAATGTGACGGCCAAGAGCACCATCATTTTGGGTTTGCCTTCGTTGTCCGAGTGAGGACCCTTCTAAGCGAGAGTCCGTCTGGGAAAGCTCGGTATGCAATCGCATGGAGATATTCTCTGCGACATCCTGTAGTTCTTGTGTAATAGCACGAATTATTTGCACTCCTTGCTCCGGAGTTAATCCTTCCGGAGGGCGTACAGTGGCGCTTGCTAAGTAGCGATCGTGCTCCGTAGGGGAATCCTCCTGAATGGGGGTTGGTAAGGCATTTGGATCCCTTAACATTGTTGCCCGCAGCGGTGGCGTATGCATCGCCTATTGTGGCGCCCTCGCTGAGGAACCAGAGGCGTCTCGGTAGTAGTGGTTGCGAACCTGCGAGATATGCGCTTGTGTGGTGGCACGTATCTCGACTTGTTGGGCCTTCTCCTCTTGTTGGAGGCATTCTTGTTCTTTCCGTTCCTAACGTTGCCCTGATGTTTCAGGGTCATTGCTGGCATTGGATTGATTGTTACCAATGGCGGTGACCTGACGGCTATTGGAACAGACAGAAGGGGTGAACATGCTGTCATCCTCTCAGGAAGAGGATGAGGTGTATTGTAAGGTGAAGAGAAAATTCTCCCCTGGTGTTCTCTCCAGGCCCTCAACATGGAGGCCGCCAACGAGATCATCATGACACGTTGGGCTCTAGGAACTTTTCGAATCTCCTGCTCCAAGAAAGACAGGCTCGGGATAGTACTTGTCCATGGTGGCACTTGCGGACGAAGGCACGGCCGGCGTAGAGCCAGCGGGTGCGAACTCGGCGGGTGATGGTGCTTCTGAAATAGCCTCGAAGGAACTGTTGGTGTTGCCGGATACGAGGACGAAGCCTTCCTCCATGTGGTCATCGTAGTCGGAAACGTCGAGGATGCTTTCTTCTCTCCACGCCGGTAAACTTTGATTCATGTGCAAGGCACTGGGTGCCTTGTAACGACCCAACTCTAGGGCACCGAGAGATCCTCCATGACCTCTGGAAAGTCCACCAGGACCTCCCAGGAGGTCCATAAAGGACCTCTCGGGCAGTCCACCAAGACCTCCCATGAGGTCCAACGAGACCTCCTGGAGGTCCAGGAGAACGTGACCCGAGAGTG
The DNA here is from genome assembly GCA_036346405.1 of Phyllostachys edulis. Taxonomy (NCBI): domain Eukaryota; kingdom Viridiplantae; phylum Streptophyta; class Magnoliopsida; order Poales; family Poaceae; genus Phyllostachys; species Phyllostachys edulis. The sequence continues at coordinate 44,101,387 of CM070557.1, read as the reverse complement.
AGCCTAGGAACCAGGGAGCACCCGAGGGCCTTACCACGGCCAAATAGAGAAGGATGAGGATGTCTGAGAGCATTCCCAAGACCTCCCATGACCCTCCAGAGGAGGTCGTGGAGATCTGGGACCACCCCAAGACCTCCTGCATTCACTCCACTGTGGACATGGAGGTCCAAGCATACTCGGGGTTCCTGTGAAACCCGAACTAGTCCCAAGGATCATGGCTAGCTCTTCACAAAGAACAACAAGGATAACATAGCAAAGAACATAAGCTTTATTAATAACCAAAGGAGTTGTTTACAAGAGATCTTACAAGCCACAGCAAAACATAACAAAAGAACACTGAGCCACCCGATACACCACAGCAACCTACCGAGGGCAATCCTAGTCGATCTGGACCATTTGGTCCACCGAGCGAATCACCTTAAAGCTCTCAATTCTGCTAAAAGATAGCATCAAGCAAGAGTGAGCACAACAACCGTGCTCGCAAGTTACACCGTCGATAACAAGATGACATGCATAATGGATATCACAATGGAAGGCTTAATATGGTTGATTTGCATAAAGCCATGTTTCTTTCAAATACATGTATTAAGTTCTAAGGCAAGAATACAATAATAAAAATTCATTTCATCAAATCGGTTTTTCGGTTGGATAACATTCATCATAAGATGGTGAAGGATACCCTCGACATTAGGCTCCTCGCCCAAACCCATGGGACGGCAAATCCCAAAACAGATTTGAAAATCATTTCGAAATTCCCAAAGTCAACAAATAACTTCAAGTGGCCTTTGCCAAGACGTCCATGACCGCGACACGGCTATTCAATAGATTTAACTCTGCAGAGGTTGTGCACTTTACCCACACGACATGAGTACTCTAGTTTGTTTGGCATCTTGAGTGCCACCTCTCACCGCCGAAAGTAAGAGGTCTAGAGTTCATGACAAGGCCTTTACAATGCATTGCTCCACCACACCTTTCCTTGCTAAGGTTTCACCCCTATGGATAGCAATCCGTGGAAGCCCCTCTTGCACCGATGGGAACGATGGGTTATAAAAGACCATTGGCCAAACAAGACCTCCCACACCTCTAATGGAGCAAAGATATGGTAGAGTTTTGCAAATTAATCACCAGTCCCACGCCCCACACGGAGACATGTGGTTGCACGGTTTTGGCATAGCCCATTATAGGCATGGCATTGGTCGCTCAAAGACCGGTCCTCAAATGACTAGGGCGACTTCCACAAACCCAAGGGCATCGATCTATCATAACGACACGATCCCGTGCATAAACTCGCACCAACCAAGCCAACCAATTCGCCCAGTCTAAATCCATTTCCTTTTCTTTGCTTCCTAGCAATACTTTTCATACCTCCATGACAACCCAATGTCATGGTTAAAACATTTAAGAGAAACAGTTGGTCATGTTGGTAAAGATTTCCCCAAATCAATACTTTTGGTCTAAGCTTAACTAAGCATGAGTTTTTCAAATGATTCCTAGTTCACATTATTGGGTCAACTAGATTTTGCCTAAGGTGACAACAAATTTAGTTCAATGTCAAAGTTGACCATATGAGAGAAAGTGGTATAACTATGTGTTTAAAGACAGGTATTGAAATAACTTGGTAGAAATAGGCATGCATAATACTTTGAAACAGAACATAAATAAATTGAAATACTGGGTGCAATATGATCAAAAGTGTAACTTGCCTCTTGCTTGGTAGCTTAAGATTCTATTTTCTCACCGCTCTGGCTCTCAGAACGCCAAGATCTACACTCAAGAAGAGAATGATTCAAACAACGATCAAATAAAGAACCAACAGAGCTCCAAATAAAGAACCAAAAGAACTTCAGAGGAACCTCAACACTCAACCAACAGGAGAGGTCCAAATTTCAGATTAGGTTCTTAGGGAGGAGGTCTAAGCTTACCAGAGGAGGGTGGTCTTTAGCAAAAGACCCCAAGGAGTGACCTAAACAACACACAGAGGTCCCGGGAAGTAGTTCTTGGGCGAGGTCCAGAGAGGAGGTCCTCAAATAAGGGCCATAGAAATCGTAAGGTGTCCACTGTGGAGGTCTGTGAAGGACACGACCCGCCAATGCAAAGGACCAAAATAAGAGTGAAGCGGACCACTAGAGAACTTACCAGAGACAAGGAAGAACAATGGAGTGAGGGAGGTCCTGTGAACACAAGGTCTTCCTCGAAAGCCACCGGGCCGAAAGCCGGATGGTGAATGTGAAAAGGGTAAAATGGGAGAGCTCCTGGACTAATTATAGACAAAAAGGGTGAAGAAAACTAGAAATACATATGTCAAGGATAAGTATGGAAGTAGGTCAAAGATGGGTGAGTGGCAGAAAGGGTGTCACTACCACCCCAGTTAAAAAGTACGAGAAAGGACAACTTAGGTTGCTTTGGGAAGGACTAAGAAAAATGTCGAGTATGCAGTTAAGTGACCCAATTCAGTAAACACCACGATATGGATGCATTTAATGTGACAAGACCCGCATTAAATGCTCAATATAATAACGTGGAGGAATTGAGAATGGTTAAGACCGGCAGCGGGGCGGCCAAATTAGAAACAATCGGGTCAAAGGGGAGGTCTTGCCCAAGAAGAGAGTCCTCGAGGAGGTCTAAGAAACTAAGAGGTCCCGATATACACAAAGGAGGTCCGAACATGGGGAGGTCCAAATACACATGGAGGAGGTCCACGGATCGAGGTTCGGACAATCAGACTTCATCAAAGGAGGTCCCGCGACTCAAGGAGGTCTGAAATGGAGGAGGTCCAGAGATGCGGAGGAGGTCTGGACATGGGGAGGTCCTGACGGTCAGGATCTCTACAAGGGAGGTCTAGCAAGGAGGTCCAGAGCCAGGTTTAAAAGGCCTCGGAGAGGTCTTGGACAGGAGGTCCAAGAACTACCAAGAGGTCCCGTGGTTGAAATTAATAACACGTTGAGGTGCAGGCGGTTGGATCTCCAAAGGAGGTCCAACGGCCAAGATCAAACATGCGGGAGAGGTCCGCAAGGTAGTATAACGCACGGGGAGGTCTGGGCCTTCAGATTCAAAGTAAGGGGAGGTCCAAACCGTTAGATTCAGAACAAAGGGGGAGGTCCAAATAAACTCGTGTGTCGAAGCAACTCAAAAGAGGTTTCCACCCGCTCAAGGTGAGATCAAAGCCTTGGCAATTACGATGAACCCTAAAGAGGTCCTTCGGTCAAGAAGGAATGCCAAGGGTTTCAAATGAATTCAGAGGATCAAGGCATGTAAGAAATCCACGAGGTTACAAGGAGGTCCGAATAAAAGAAGTCCGGCATTGAGAAGTGCCGGTGACAAAAGGTCTAGACTTAAGAGAAGTCTAAATGTAAAAGAGGTCTGATCCAAGAGATTCAAACCAACAAAGAAATTCAAAGTAATCAAACTTAAAGAGAAAGGTCTGAGCGAATGGGAAAGAGGTCCTAAAGAATGGTATTACCGTGAATTGGGGTGGCAATACCGGATCGCACTAGAAGGACCTTTCCAAAGAGAGGGCTACAAGGATCGGGGCTAAAAGGAGTCCAAGTGATCACCAAGAGGTTCACCAGAGCATGGAAGGAACTCAAGTGGTTATAAAAGGGAGACCTAAACCCTGAGGAGGTCTAAGCCAGAGAAGGAGATCTGGACTAGAGAAGGTCCAAGCACTTAGAAGATCTAGACCTAAAGAGGTCCGGATCCTTAGATGATGATCACAATAGGTCTGAACGGTTCAGGCCTTCACATGGGAGGTCCGACTACTCGGAGGGAAATCGAAGGGGTCCAATTGAGCACAAAGGTGGTTCAATCAATGCAAAGAAGATCTAATTGGCCATGTAGGTTCAAGTGAATTATTGAGCATTCCAAAGAAGCAAGAGGGATACTCAAGCAAAAGATGTGAGGGAGGTCCGGCTAGATCAACCTAGAGGAGGCTGGGCACAAGAATATGCCCAACTGAAGATTGTGGTCTAGGATCAAGAGATCCGCATAACAACAGAGGTCAAACAAGGGGACGGTCGGACATATAAAAATGTCCAAACAGATGAAGGAGAGGAAATCCTATCAAGAAAGGGAGATAGCTCCAGAGAGCTAGAGCTACATCAAAAGAACCAAACTTTGATTTAGTTGAGGTTTAGTTAAGTCATTTTAAATTCTTCAAATTCTGAAAACTTCAGGTTAAGCTTGTAATTATCACCAAAACCAAATGGTTCTTTTTATTTTAAAAATTTTCAAAAAGGCTCTGAAAATCGGAGCGTTACATGCCTCACTAGAACTGAGTTGGCGAAGATAGTGACAGCGCTCCCTACGGTCGGTACCAGCTGTCGACGTTTGGAACTTTCGTCACAAAACGGACAAACAAAAGATATAAAGAACATAAATGGAGATTTCTGTCTATTCGCCAAAGGACTTAAATGGTAATGTATATTGCAAAGAGTATGCTCTGATTACAGGGAGAATGATTGTGAATAAAACGTGGATTAGGGTCTGGATGTTTACAAAAGCACATAGGCTGGATTTTTATAATCTACAAACGTCGGCAGTTGATTGCAATGGTGCCTTTTCACGCCAATAGTAGCGTCCCTTCTATCCAATCATTGCGTCCTTTCATGGTGATCATTATTTCTCCAGATGTAACAGCCAACTTTCTTTCTCCATGTGGGCTGTCATTAACTACACATGGGTAACTACCCTCTAGGACCTCTTCTACGAGGGAGAGGTCCTAGAGTGATCCGAAGAGCCTTCCAGGAGAGGCCCAAGGGGATTTCAGGAAGAGGTCCCGGGGAGGTCCGAGGGAAGACTTTTGGGCCTACCTTCCAACTACTTGACTAATCTTGGGCCCAACAAGTTAACTTAGGCCAAATAGAGGATAAAGGTTAATTTATAAAGATAAAGATACACCCGGATAATTGACCAGTCAACAATCCTCGTTAGGATGAAAATTCGACTATTTTGACAAAAGAAAACAGTCGAATATTGTTTAACAAATCTCTGCCTTTTTGAGAAAAAAATAACCAATTTTGTCCCTATCTTTTTCTTCCCCTTGTCTTCTTCTTCTTCCTTGCTCCGTCCCTCGCCTCCCCCAGTGACCATGGCCGGAGATCTTTCTCTTCTTCTTCCTTGCTCCGTCCCTCCCTCCGCTGCCCCCAGCGACCCAGCCTCCTTTCTTCCCAATTCCTTCTCCTGGTTCCTCAAATCCTCCCATTCCTTCTCCCTTTTGCTCAGTTTCATGTTCGTGCAACCCAACTCCTAGATCTTTCTCTCCACAGGAATTTCTACCCAATTTCCTCAACATTTCAATCCCCCAATTCTTTTGCAGCACAATCTCGAGGCGGACCTTGGGTAAAAAGCTACCTCCTTGGTGGTTTTGAGGAGATTTGTGAGTGCTGGAGCCAAGAAGATGAACAAGTCCCCGATCCCAGGAGGTGGCGGCGCTAGCGATGGCTTGCCAGCCTCCTCACGCAAGCAGGCCGCCACCTTCATTGTTGACTCTCACGGAGTATGACATCACCAGATGTCGAACTTCCCTACCCGAACCACAGCATCAAGGCGTCGCGACTCCGAGATCTTGAGACTCCCTGTTGACCTCAACCTCCGTGCCCCCAGCACCGGCGACAGACCATCATTGTCGGACGAGAACGACGAGGAGCTCTTCTCCATGTTTCTTGATGTGGAGAAGCTCAACTCGTCATGCGGGGCGTTGTTGGAGGCAAAGGCAGAGTCGTCGTCTGCCTCGGTTGCCTCGGTTGGAGGGGGTGAGGCCCGGGCTGGGTCATGGGCTGAGGCCGAAGCACCAGCATAGCCAGTCCATGGATGAATCGATGTCGATCAAGACAGAGGAGCTGGTTGGGGTGTCGGGGACGAAGGGGATGTTGCCCACGGAGGCCAAGAAGGTAGTGTCTGCAGCAAAGTTGGTCGAGCTTGCTCTTGTCGACCCGAAGAGGGTGAAAAGGGGTGGGTTTGACCTCAACTCCTGTGTTGATCTTACCAGATGTCCGAAAGGACTTTGAGATTTACTGTGATGCATCTCGACAAGGTCTTGGATGTGTTTTGATGCAAGAGAGGAAGGTAGTGGCTTATGCTTCTCGTTAGCTAAGACCTCATGAAGTCAACTACCCCACCCATGATCTAGAATTGGCTGCCGTAGTGCATGCTTTGAAGATATGACGTCATTACCTTATTGAAAATCGCTGTGAAGTATACACTGATCACAAGAGCTTGAAGTACATTTTCACCCAAGCCGATCTCAATATGAGGCAAAGAAGATGGTTGGAATTGATCAAGGATTATAATGTTGGAATCCATTATCACCCAGGCAAGGCCAATGTGGTAGTTGATGCATTAAATAGGAAGGTCTACTGCAGCACTTTGATGATCAAGGAAAGTCAACCGGCACTTCATGAAGAGTTCTAGAAGCTCAAGCTTGAGTTAGTGGAAGAAGACTTCTTGACTGCTCTAGAAGTCCAACCCACCCTTCAAGGTCAAATCAGGAAGGCTCAAACCGAAGATGTGGACATCCGGGAGATCAAAAGCAACATGAAGAGGGGTAAATGCTTGGAGTTTTCAGAGGATGAGCATGGGACTGTTTGGTTTGACAAACGCATTTGTGTACCAGATCAGAGGGAGCTCAAGCAGCTGATACTCAAGGAAGCACATGAGACCCTATACTCTATTCATTCCGGAAGCACAAAGATGTATCAAGACCTCAAAGAACTCTATTGGTGGCCTAGCATGAAGTGTGAGATCGCTGAGTATGTGGCACGGTGTGATGTTTGCCAGCGAGTTAAAGCCGAACATCAAAGACCTCCTGGACTCTTGCAACCCTTGGGCATACCAAGATGGAAATGGGAAGAGATTGGCATGGACTTTATTACTGGTCTCCCTAGAACCCAAGCTGGTTATGACTCTGTTTGGGTAGTGGTGAATCGTCTTACCAAAGATGCTCACTTCATCCCAGTCAAGACCACCTACTCAAGGGACAGGCTAGCAGAAATATACATAGCAAGGATTGTATGTCAACATGGCGTGCCCAAGAAGATTGTGTCGGATCGAGGATCTCAGTTCACTTTAAGATTCTAGCAAAAGCTACATGACGTTTTGGGCACCAATTTGAACTTCAGCACAGCTTACCATCCTCAGACAGATGGTCAAACTGAAAGAGTAAATCAGATTCTAGAAGATATGTTGAGAGCCTGTGCTCTAGAGAACCAGACCAGTTGGGATCGGATGTTACCTTACGCAGAGTTTTCTTACAACAACAGCTATCAGTCAAGCTTGCAGATGTCCCCTTTTGAAGCCCTCTACGGGAGGAAGTGCAGGACACCCTTGTATTGGACTGAAGCAGGCGAAGACCAAGTGCTCGGACCTGACCTCTTGAAGGAAGCACAAGATCAAGTGCAATCAATAAGAGAAAAGCTGAAGACCGCTCAGACCAGGCAGAAGAGCTATGCAGACAACCATCGCCAAGATTTAGCTTTCGCTCATGAAGATCATGTGTACCTTAAGGTGTCGCCTCTTAAGGGAATGCGTCGGTTCAGAGTTAGCGGAAAGCTTGCACCAAGGTACATTGGACCGTTTTCAGTTCTTGCCAGAAAGGGAGAAGTTGCTTACAAGTTGGAGCTTCCACCTCAGTTGTCAGGAGTGCATGATGTCTTCCATGTGTCCCAGTTGAGGAAGTGCTTGTGTGTGCCAGAAGAGCAAATGCCCCTGGAAGCAGTCGACCTCCAAGAAGACCTCTCATACAAGGAGCAACCCGTCAAGATCTTGGGAGTGTCCGAGCGTGTAACAAGAAGCAAGGTTATCCGATTCTGCAAGGTCCAGTGGAGCAACTACTCCGAAGAAGAGGCCACTTGGGAGTGCGAAGAGGATTTGAAGACCGAGTTCCCGCACCTATTCCCTAGCCAGCCCGAATCTCGGGGTCGAGATTCCCTTTAAGGGGTGTAGGTATGTAACATCCCAATTTTCTAGAGTTCTTGAAAGTTTTCAAAATAAAAATAACCATTCGGTTTTGTTGATTGCCCAAGCTTAACTTGAATATTTTGGAAAATTTGGAGATTTAACATGACTTAATCGAACTTCAACTAATGCGAAAGTTTGGTTTATTTGGAGTTGTTCGAGTTCTAGTCTTGTTTTCCTCTCTCTCTGTTCGATCAGACCTCTCTGGACCTCCCTTGACCTCTTCAGACCTCTTCCCCGTTTGGACCTCCTCTTTGGTTCAAACCTCCTCTTCGTTTAGACCTCCTTCTGGTCTAGACCTCCTTCACTGTTTAGACCATCTCTTTGGTCTAGACCTCCTTTTTCTGTTCGTGTTGTGTCCTCCTAGGCTCAGCAGACCTCCTTTGCGTTCATCTTGACCATCAGGACCTCCTTTGGTTTCATCTTGACCGTCAGGACCTCCTTTGCGTTCATCTTGACCGCCAAGACCTCCTTTGGTTCCATCTTGACCGCCAGGACCTCCTTTGCGTTTATCTTGACCGTCAGGACCTCCTTCGGTTCCATCTTGACCGTTAGGACCTCCTTTGGTTCCATCTTGACCGTCAAGACCTCCTTTGCGTTCATCTTGACCGTCAGGACCTCCTTTGGTTTCATCTTAACCGTTAGGACCTCCTTTGCGTTTATCTTGACCGTCAGGACCTCCTTTGCTTTCATCTTGACCGTCAGGACCTCCCTTGAGATCCAGACCTCTCCTTTGGGTCATGACATCCCTTTGGGTTGCGACCTCCCCTTGGTCTTTTTGTAAAGACCACCTTTTTGGGTCATAACCTCCCTTGAGGTCCAGACCTTTCCTTTGGGTCACGACCTCCCTTTGGGTCGTGACCTCCCCTTGGTCTTTTTGTAAAGACCACTCTTTTGGGTCACGACCTCCCTTGAGGTCCAGACCTCTCCTTTGGGTCACGACCTCCCTTTGGGTCACGACCTCCCCCCTTGGTCTTTTTGCGAAGACCACCCTTGCGGTCACGACCTCCCCTTGGTCATGACCACCCTTCCAGTGGGACCACTTTCTCAGGTCCTCTGCTCACCTTCTTCCTCCTCTCGTCGTGTCTCAGTACCGCGGGAGTCTTCGTGCATTTAATGCTGTAGTGTCGCATTAAATGCTGTCACCTCCACCATATCTTGTCTTTTCCTCTTTTGTCACCTCATTTACCCGCTCCTTTCCCTTCATTACCTGCTCCCGCCGTGTGCATTAAATGCGCCATCCTTCTCACCAGACTTCCCTGTGCTTATATAAAGCACCAGAGAGGCCTCTTACCTCCTTTTGTTTCCCAGTGCCTTGGACCTCCCTCGGAAGAGCTTTATCTTCTTCGATTGGATCTCCGACTCAGTGATTCAAGTTCCTACCATTGCCTTGATCCCGTGTCTTTCTTTTTGGCTTAGTTGGGTTCTTTCATTGGAGTTTTTGTGGTTTCGTTTTATTTATTGGGTTCTTGTTCGCACGTGTAGGATCCGGTTGTTCCGAAGACCTCCTAGACCCAACATTCTCAACCGAAGAAGCTCAGTTCTTTAGCGAAGGCAAGTCATAGACCTTTGATCATGTTGAACCCATTTTGCAAAAAGTAAATTGTTTTGTTATGAACATGCATGGCTAGTTTTATAAAAATGGCTTGGAGAGTAGTTAAACACCACTTGTCAAATATGACTCCTTGGTATGGTTGAAAACCACATGTTGACATGTATCTTTTGTCATCCGTAGGATGGGTTATTTTAGTTGGATATATTTTTGTGTACCAACATGGGTGCGTTTTATTGCTTAGCCATGCTCTAGTAGACGTTGGTCTCTCGATCTCATGACTCAAAGAGTGTTGAACCTGACTAATGAACTATGGAATTGTGGCAATGCCACTATTGTTAAAATTTGTGTGCCAGGACCAGGGTGGTCATTTGGCCGGGTGAACCAAAAATATTTTATGCTCGGGCGAGAAGTCAGGGGGTGAGTAGTGGGTGCCTTGTGCACACTAGGATGTGGATGGTCTCGCCTAAGCAGCCAACTAAGAACTTAACCTTGTACACCATTGATCTGGGTCATTACCGTGCAACCACAAGTCCATTATGGGGTGGTCCTGGCCAACTAATTAGCGAGGTCCTGATGCGGTTCTGTCTTGGATGTCGAATGGCGCAAGAGAGGGCCTTGAATGGCAAATCCTTAGCGAGCAGAACCATGTCAGGACTGACCTTTATAAAGGCCTTGTCACGAGCTCTAGACTGCTTACCAAAGGAAGTGAGCAGGGGCATCGACGGGTGCCCAACCCACTAGAGGACTTTGTGTCTTGTGGGTAAAGCTGTACAACCTCTGCAAAGTGTAAAATCTATTCGAATAGCCGCGCCCTTGGTTATGGACATGCCCGGTTCTTTCACGCAAGGGGTAGATCTTTCTAAAAAGTTGTGGTTGGTTTCGAGTGGTTTGGATCATGACTAGGGTGGTCGTGTGTTGCTTTCAAAGAACTTGTTTACTTATATATTATCTCTTTCAACTTGTGCTTTGCAATCTACTTACAATATTTACAACCAATGCTGCTTTATGGAAACTAACCATACAGCTTTTCTTTGTCAAGCCTTGCATAAATGTTATTGCATTCATTTCCCTATAGCTTGCTGAGTACATTCAAAGTACTCATGGCTTGTGCTCTCTGGTTAATTAGCAGCCGAAGATCTCCCAGGGTGCTCCGAACACTATGGGGAGGAGTTCGTTGAAGACTTCGTGGACTAGGGGACGTCCTCCACTCGATAGCCTGTGGCTTGCCGAGTGGCTCCGCGCTGTGTTTTGTTCCGCTGCGAGTGTTCCTTTTGTTGTTTGCCCTGCGTGGCACCTCTGTAAACAAGCTTGGCCGTAAGGTCTTTTGTTATATATTAATTTGTCCGCTTCATCTTAAGTTTGCTGTATGGATGTGATGACACCGATGTTGAGTCTGTGCGAGCTAGCGATCTGATCTTCGGACTAGCTCATTGCGCACAGAGACTGGGATCTCCGGGTGGTCTTGGTGGACCTCCGGGTGGATCTTCGAGTTCTCCTGGGTGGTCCTGGAGGCCCTCCGGAAGGTCCTGGGGGAACCTCTTGGGAGGTCTTGGAAGACCTTCCCAGACCTCCGGGTGGTTCGGTTGGATCTCTTAGGTGGTTCTGGGAGACCTCTCCAGGTCCTCTCGGGTCAGGTCCCAACAGTTTCCCCCTGTCTGTGTCACAGCTCCTGTGTCTGTTCCCTTTCTTTTGTCGCCTTTCTTTTGTCCAAAACTGATGTAGCAACTGCTTGGTTTCTAATAATAGAAATCGCAAGTATTCCAACTCCAAAAAAAAAGGATAATTGATGTTTTGCCATTAAGTTTATGTGCAATTGCCAGAATGCCATCTGATGTCTTAATGACATCTGGGTCCCGGGCCCACATGTCGTTGAGACATTGAGTGGCATTCTGGCAATTGGGCATAAAGTGGTGTGGCAAATATGCCAATCCCCTAAAAAAAGGCATTACATTGCAAACAACAAAATGTTCCATTTTCATTCACTTCTCAAAACTGTACTTCTTTGTTCAACTTCTGGGCTAATTAATCATAAATGAATTGAAGCAGCAAATGAGAAGCAAAAAGCATGTACAGAGTTCACCTTTACTTACTAAAATGTGCAACTTGTGATACAAGTACAGCTCCATTCCTTATTCTAGTGTAAAGTGAATCAGTGATATACTGATATGTTTGAATGAGTTGTACCATGCATTTTGAGCTCAACAGGTTCACCTGGAACATGTGGATTGTTGCACCACATATATTAGCTTGTATACTGGAGTTGGACCTACTAATATACGCCAGAGAAGTATTAACACGATCTTTGATCCTTGCCAGGTTTGTATTAGACCAACTTGTCTTAGGAAACTGAAGATGCTTCAGAATTCCAGTTGTTGATAAAGCATGATGGGAAGTAATGAAAACCTGCAAAATAGCAAACAATTCAAAGCAGAAGCTTTAGCCTGTGCTGCCTAAACAACCATATAAATACAGGAGTGTAAAAATATTTCATAAATTCTTATCCCATTGATGTTTTTTTACTAAGAAAGAATTGAACATACCTTCAGAAAATGACACTTCAAGAACTAACCGCTCTTTCCTGTCTGCTTTCAATTCATCCAAGTTCGATTCATCCAAGTTCAATTCATGGCAATCATTTGTCAAAATCCTCCTCAATTTGATTATCTGTTCATTACCTCCCTGGAAGTATACTTCGCATCCTTGGAGATTCAAAACCTCAAGTGATGCCAACAATTGGCTTGGGAGACAAATTCTGCCCAAACAGTGGTGGATCTTTAAGCGCATGAGAGATTTTAACCCCTTCAAACAGCTTGGGTTAGATGCAAATATTTCGTTACAACCAGAAAGCTCGAGCTCCTCAAGTGATGCTTTTAAACAACATACTGGCATGTCACTCAAGACTTTGCAATTATTGATTTGGACCTTTCTAAGATGTGGAAACGGAAGGGTTTCCGAATCTTGAAATTCTTCTATGCCTGACCACTTCCTCCAATTTGGCATATCAAGGAACTTCAGCTCCTCAAGAGATGGGAATACCCTGTAATTTTTTCCATAAAATTCACCTCCAATTTTTTCAAGTACTGATAGGCCTTGCAGGATTAAAATCACGAGGGATGGGAGCTGCCCAAGGGGTGGAAGTGTTAATAATTGCTTGCATTCAATAAGATGAATGTGCCGCAGCTTGGTCAAATACTGCTGGTCTGCCATCCATGCTGGAAATCCAACTCCCATGTAACATCGAATTGTCAGCTCTTCAAGATTTGCATTTGGTTTTAGACTGGCAAGTGACCTCATGCAACCATCAGATGCGGTCATTGATGTGCCTGCTGCCAACCCCCATTTCAACACCAACTTCTTCAAGTGCCTTTTTCTGAATAATTCAGCATCACCCACTATATCTGTGCCTGTTACTTCCTCAAGATTACCAATACAAAGTTGTCCGCTAACTTCATTCAAGTCCTTCAGTTCTGTAATTTTGTGCCCTTCCATTTTACCAACAGGAAATTCCTCTAGCCCTTGGAGATTTGTCAGCTGACCTATCTTGTATATTAGAGAAACTGTGTGAGCTTCTGCATACAAGAATCGGAGGTTAACTAACTCATTCATAGCTCTAGGTAACTCTTTGAACTGACATCCTCGTATACTGAGAACTTGCAGAAGGTGCAGCTTACAGATTGAGTCTGGAAGTACTGTAATCCCAGTAAAGGAGAGATCCAGAAACCTTAGGTGTGTGAATTTATTAATGACATCAGGAGCCCTTTCCAATTTAGCTTCAGAGTAAGAGAAGTCTAATACTCGCAGGCCACTTGGGTGAGATAAAATATTAGCAAGTGCTTCATGTGGCTTAATTGTTCTGCGTCCATCAAAAAATAAAATGGTTCGAAGCTTATTGTCCTTTCTTAAGCCCAAGTGTACATTAAAATCAGAAAAATTGATGGCTAGGTGGCGATAATCTTGGAGGCTTCTTTTGCATTCTCCTGAATCTGTAGCTGCGTGACATTCTTTCCCAGCAATGGAACATATTGGCTCTCTAATCATATCAGGCATGATGTACCTGTTTTTCCAGATTGTGGGCTGAAAGAACGATCTGTTGAAAAGCTCATCAAACCATTCCTTTTCCTTTTCCTCCATGCCGATTCCATCATGTTGTTGGATGAAACTAGCTATCCACATGTGAATCAACATATTCTTTTCAAACAAATAACCAGATGGGAATATTGAACAGTAACACAAACACTTTCTAAGATGATCATTTAGATGTTCAGACATAATTGCTACTGAAGGTAGAGCAACATCATCAGCATCTTCAGAATAGAGCCACCAATGACTTTTGGAAATTTTTCGCCAATGTCCCACGTTTAACTTTTGTCTCAGCAGCCTCCCAATTGCTTCTGCCAGTAAAGGTAAGCCATGTAAGTTTTGCACTACTTTCTTACCGATTGATTCAAGGGAAGCCTTTTTGTGCTTTCCAAATGCATGATGCTCAAAAACTCTCCAGAGCACTGGGAATGGCAAATGACCCAGTGTAATGTGAGCCGTCGTTCCAAAACTATTTGCAACCTCTTGTGATCGAGTTGTTAACAATACAACACTCCCATTTGCCCCTCCTGCTAGTGTCGAACTTAGGCGACCCCATATTTCCTGCAGATTTTCCAGTGCACCATCGAGGACGAGGAAAAACCTCTTGTTTTGTATGACACTAAACAAAGTGCTTTGTGATTGACCAGACATTCTTTGCTGATTGTCCTGTTGTTCTGCCCCAAAAGAATGGATGATATCTTCGGCGATACCCCTCGAATCGCAGTTCCGAGAGGCAAACACCCATCCCCTTAACACAAAAGCCTCCTTGATATTTGGGTTATTGTAGATTTCTTGAGCAAGAGTGGTTTTGCCCACACCAGCTGCTCCTACAACAGATATGACTGAAAACCCCCTCCTGGATTCTGCGCCATCTCGAGGTGGTGGTACAGTGGGTAGTATCAAGTTCAGCAGCTTCTGCTTCTCCTCATCCCGACCGACGACTACCGGCCGAGTCGGTGGCAGGATTCCCATCACCCCCTCTTCGGCCTCAGCTAATTTCAGTATGTCGTGGAAACCGGTGCTACCAGTATCACTAGTGATCTTGTTCAGCTTCGTCAGGACATCTTTAAGCCTCTGGAGGTCAGTATCGGAAAGGACAAGATTCCTCAGGAACTTGATAGCAAAGGACGCCGCTGAACTGACCTTGCTCTTGAGCATCTCCTGGATCCTCTTGGTCTCGAAGTCGTCGAGCAGGTCTTCGGCCTCGGACACGACGTCCTTGAACTGCTGCAGCCACGCGTCGAAGTTAGGATTGGAGATGGCCTTGCGCTCGGTCACCTCGAGGAGGATCTTTATCCGGGGGAGCGCGCCCTCCACGTCGTACAGCATGTCGGCAGCGGCCTCTCTCAGGGCGTGATGGTCCTCCATGATGGAGCGCGCCTTCGCCACGAAGTTGACGATCACGGCCCCGGCGAACCACCCGCCGATCGTCAGCCCTGGACCTACCATTTTTCGAGCTTGTGCTTTCGGGGATCAGGGGAGAGGTCGAGGGAGGAGAGGCTGAGGCGCGTTCGGCGAAGTTGACTGAGGCGTGGTATGGTTTGGTGGAGTGTTCACCTTTCTTCGGTGTTCGGACAAGTGGAGTTTGGGCGGGTCGCCTGGTCCAGCCCAAACCAATAGCATGAAAATCCAACAGCAGCAAACCAGACCATGAGTGGCCTTGTTTCCAAAAATAAATAAATCCATGGGCGACGTTTTAAAAAAATATTTGAGCTGCTATACAACACCTAACTAATTATTTTATATCAATTTCTCCCTAATTACTAATGTT
Organism: Phyllostachys edulis; assembly: GCA_036346405.1. Lineage (NCBI taxonomy): Eukaryota > Viridiplantae > Streptophyta > Magnoliopsida > Poales > Poaceae > Phyllostachys > Phyllostachys edulis. The sequence continues at coordinate 44,086,031 of CM070557.1, read as the reverse complement.
AGACTATGTGGCTAGGTCTAGTATATTTTAGTTGATGAATAATTGACAATGTTGGATACTGATGTGATTTGAAGCGTATGGTGTGTGTGAAGTTATGTCGGTCAAGTTGGAAAGAACTTGTGCCGGAAAAAGATGGTGTTTTAGTCTTTGCATGTGCAGGGTAACTTGGAGGCGATCGTAGTCTACGGCGGTGACCGGGAAATGGCTTGGTGCGAAGTCATGGTCTAGAAGGTCAAGGATGCTGAAGGAGACGGTCGAGCTCGAGTTGGAGCGCGTGGAGATCAAAGCTGGACGATGGTGCGGTTCGGATTGGGTGCAGCATGCACGTTGGAAGGCCAAAGGGGCTAGCACTGCATGTGGTAGGGGTGAAAACGGATCGGATAGTTTCCGACCTATCCAGACGAAAACGGATTCGGATTGTCCCGGATCGGATTTTTCTCGGATAATTTTCGGATCGGAAAACAGATTCGTATTTTTTTCCGGAAAACAGAAACGAATACGGTAGGCATGATATCCGGTGGAAACGAATACGAATCCGGATAATCCTAATCCGGATATCCAGAATTTGAGTTACCTTAGGGTATGGACTATGAGTTACCTTACCGGCTTACCGAGGCCTTCAGACTTCAGTTCGTTCCACTTCCTATCCTTCTACTCCACATGGAATGCCACGCCGCGGCCATCTTGTCGATGGCGCCGCCCTCGCCTCGCTTCGCCTCATGCCATCTCTCGCCGCCGCCCCTCTTTGGCTCCCCTATCTATGCGGCGCCTTGCCAGCTCTCTGCTCAGCACCTCGCCTCCCGCCGCCATCTCGCCCGCCGCCGTCCCCCGCAAACTCCCTGTCAAGGCTGCGCCGTCGGCTCCCTGCAGCCCTCGCCTCGCCGGATCTCGATGGCGTCGCCCTCGCCTCGCCGCCGCAGCCACCTCGCCCGCCTCACTTCGTCCATGCTCGCCCGATCGCCGTGCCGCCGACTCCCCTCGCGCCCCAAAGACCTCTGCCGGATCCTCGTGGCTGCCTCGCAAGACCAAAGACTCACCACCCCAAAGACCTCAGCGCCCTAGCACCTCACCGTCGCCCGTCCCCGCCCACCTCGCCTGAGGCCTCGACGGCCCTAACGGCCCGTCGGATCCCCATCGGCCGCCTCCCTTTGTTCTGTTGGTTGCGCCCACCAAGGTAATTAGGTAAGGATCTTGACATTGTAGTTTTGCCAATGAGGTAATGAATCAATGGATTGAGCTCCTAGTGCTAGCTAATTAAATTCCATTCGTTTAATGTTTTTGCTAATTGAATTCCAGATGTGTTGTGCAGTGGTACTCCAAATTTACTTTGCACTATGGAAACAAACACTTCTGAATTTATTTCATTGCTATGTACTAATATATAAGAAAAATAGGATATAAAAGATTGGCACACCATTTTCTCCTACCATTAATTTCCCCTAGAACTAGAAGTACTGTAAATCACTATATGCTTATTGTAGTACCTACTAATTTTTAGATCCTGAGCCTTGACAGAGAACCTAAATCCTTCTATGATTAACAACAACTACCAATTGCAAACAGACCTGCATGCCCTCAGTCATTCTTATTTTCCTTTTATGATGCTAGTCCTTCTATGATTAAATGTTCTGTTGTTGATTAATACACATATTTAGATGATCTTCGTAGTTTGTAGAATATGCATGCCTCATTGATATCTTATGTATTCCCTCCACTATCTTGTGCTAGATTTGTGATGGAATCTACAACTGGAGGTAGCAGTGCAAGTGTAAGCAACACATCTCCTGCTTTGCCGGTGCCACAACCACCTTCCACTGCTACAAATGATCCAGTTGCTGGTGCATTGGTGCCAAGGAATGAAGTTGATTTGACTGGTGAGACTGGTGTTGAGACCAACATTCCTGCTCCTGTTGCAAAGAGAGCAAAGAAGCGCAACTCTGATGTTTGGGAGCACTACACAAAATATGAGAAAAAGAAGAAAGGATCAGATGGCAAGATGATTACAGAGTATTGGGCTAAATGCAACAAGTGCAAGTATGAATCTCGTTGTGAGAGTTCGAGAGGCACATCAGTCTTTTGGAATCACTTGGGTAGCAAGCACCAAATCAAGGGAGACCAACAACTTCTAAAATTGATGAAGACTGGAGATGACAGCAGCACTGCATCTATTGAGACTTATAGGTATGATGAGGCTGACAATTTGAAAAAAAATTATATTTGGCAATTATCATGCATGAATATCCCTTTAATATTATTGAGCATGAGTACTTTGTGGAGTTTATCAAGTCACTGTGCCCTAGTTTTCCAATTAAGAGTCACATTACTGCTAGAAAAGATATATTGAATATCTTTGTAGAGGAGAAGAAGAAGTTGTATGATTACTTCAAAACACTTGCATGTCGCTTTAGTACAACTATGGACATGTGGACATCAAACCAAAATAAAGGCTACATGTGTATCACTGTGCATTGGATAGATGACAATTGGAACATGCAGAAAAGAATTATTAAGTTTATGCATGTAGAAGGACACCATTCAGGAAGAAACTTGTGCGCACAGTTTCATGATAGTGTAATGGACTGGAATCTTGATAGAAAATTGCTTGTCCTTACTTTAGATAATGCATTGGCCAATGATGTATGTGCTAAGGGGGTAGTACTAAAACTCAATAAGTCAGCTCCCTTGATCTGTGATGGTATCTTTTTTCATGTGAGATGCTTGAATCATATTTTGAACCTTGTTGCCCAAGATGGTTTGAAGCAAATTGCACCAACTATTGCAAATATCAGAAATACAATTGCAATTGTGAAGAACTCTCCATTGCAGTATGAGGAATTTATGAAGTGTGCATCAGAATGTGACTTAGATGTGACAAATGGTCTCCCCTTAGATGTTCCAACAAGGTGGAACTCCACATATCTCATGTTGAAGCAAGCTATTTACTATAGGCATGCTTTTGGTAGGCTTTTCCTTCGACATAGAAGCAAATATGTGAGATGTGCACCGACGGCTGAAAATTGGACTATAGCAAAATCTATATCTACATGTTTGAAGAGATTTTATGATGCTACTGAGATCTTCTCTAGCACTAAATATCCAACAGCAAATCTATTTTTCAATACTTTTTGCAAGATTAAGCTTGCCATTGCAGATTGGTGTGATAGCCTTGATCCTATTATATCTTCTATGGCTCATTCCATGCAAACTAAGTATGATAAGTATTGGGAAAAGTCCAACATGGCTCTAGCTGTAGCATGTTTTTTTGATCCTAGATACAAGACAAAGCCGATACACTATTTTGCAGATAAGATTTACCATGACAATGCTCCAGCAGAAGTTGATAGATTCATGAGTGTTATTAACCAGTTGTTCCAAGCTTATGTGTCCAGTCCACTTGTAACTTCGAAGAAGACAGCAACTACAAATGTGCAAACAGTTGATTCTCAACCATTAGATCAAGAGGTTGAAGATGAGGGGAGTGATGATGAGCTTGATGCAGATCTTGAAAGGTTCTTGCATGGCAGTAGTGCTGTAGGTTAAGGTACTAAAACTGAGTTGGAAGTGTACATGGAACAACCACTAGTGGAATGGAAAACAAAAGGCAAAATCTTATTTGATGTTTTGTCATGGTGGAAGCTCAAGCAACCTGAGCTCCCTATTCTCTCCCAACTTGCACGTGATGTTTTATCTATTCAAGTGTCGACTATTGCTTCGGAGTCAGCTTTTAGTGCTGGCGGACGTGTTGTCGATCCATTTCGCAGTCGCCTTGATCCTGAAGTCGTGCAAGCTTTGATTTGTACCAAAGATTGGACTGCAGCGTCTCGAAAAGGTAATATTGAGTTCTACACTTATGTTTGATTGGTTTATGTGTAGTATGTGAGCAATTTTTTGAGCATAATTAATCTTTTCACATGAAGGTAGAGATATTGGTGGATCTATCCTCACTGAGATGGATATGGAGGGTATTGAGCGATGCTTTGCAAGCTTGGCAACGGTTTACTGTTTTTTTACCTAACTATCTAGCTCATTGGCTTAATTTAATGTCACCTTGATAAATGATACTCATTGAACTACAACTTGTAGATGCAGGAGCACGAGGATATGGATGATTTGGAGGAGGACGTGTTGGAGGATATGGATGAATGACCAATCACTAGGTAAATCTCCATATCACTTACTTTAGAATTGTAGAATCATGGTTAGTGTGGAAATCTTGCCGGTTTGGAGATTATTTGGTGATTGCTTGCATGTTAGGCACATTTTAGATACATGCACGCTGGATCTGTTGAAGATCCCTACAGAGAGCTCATTACAAGTTATCACAAAATGGTGATATTATAACATATCTGGGGCCTTAATTGAAGAAACTTCAAAGAGGATTTTAAAGTTGAAGGTTGCCATCATTGTGTGTGCTATTAAAATAATGTTGCATATTTTACGTCATGGTGGGCTATGTTGGTGAACCATGCACAGTAACAAATATTTGATTGAAGTTGAACTAACCTTTACTTGTTTTTTTATTGTAGGTTTTGCATTTGGCAGCAGTAAACTAGAGGTAACCTTTACAGTGCTCCCCAGCCTCTTTCCAAATGCTTGAAAATCATCTAATATGTTTGATTATTTGTAGATTTTGTGCCCCTCAGATAGTTGATAATCCTACCCTCACATGGCGAGATGATGTTGGCCTGCTGTTTGTTAAGACATGATATTTTGGATTCTTGGCATTATTAAACTATGTATGTCATGAATGAACTAGGTGTGATGAGCTAAGTGTGAACTACGTTTTATGTATATGATGAACTAAGTTTTATGTATGTTGACTTGTGAGTTATGACTTATGAGCTAAATGTGGTACACTAAGTGTTATGTTTGTGATGAACTAATTAATGCACCTTGCTAGTGCAAATGTTATGTGTGGTTGCTGAAAATATGAAAAATTCATGAATATTTGCATCAAACAAACTAGTTATATATTTTCGTTAATTTCTGGCATACAATTTAAGGGGTTTTCGTGTTCCAAAAAAATATCCGTGACTGTATTCGTTTCGATTCATATTCGTTCCGTATTCGTATTTGATATTATTCGCATCCGTATTCGTATCCGGGGTATCCGTATTCGTATCCGCATTCAGAAAAAATATGAAAATAAATATAATAGAGCTATTATCTACCTGTGTCCCATCCGTTTTTACCGTAGCATGTGCCGCTGCATGCATGATGGGCTGAAGGCTAAAACTTCTGTACGTGAATACATGCAAGTAGAAGCAGCCGTACGGGCGGATGTATTAGGTGCTGGCGGCTGCTGTATAAAGGGTCACAGTGGCTGTAGGGTTTAGTAGTCTTTTTCGGAGTTTTTGGCTCTCGGCTGGCGGCGGCAGGGAATCAAGAGTGCAAGCGGCAGTTTGGTTGGAGCGGAACAGAGGAGACGTGCGCTGCTTTTGAAGAACGAAGCCGCGGCGGCCGAACAGAACAAGACTACACGTGAGATGAGTCCAGAGGGCTAGCGGCTGTTGGTTCTGATCTCCTGAAAAACCTGATCTAGGGAAGGCTTCGGTAGGTAGGCTCTAGATTGATTTTGGGCATTGATGTTGCATGTGTAAGGTAATGGTGGTGGGTGATTTAGCATGCAGCAGCTTGACTTATTGTTTGCTGCGTGATTATGAACAAGAGGGAATAGAGAAAAGTATTGGTTTTTTATTCATGCACTGTAGACTGAAAGTGACATCTCCAATTGGTGCATGCACGAAGATGCTACTCGTATTAGATCTTGGTGCTACAGAATTAGGCCATGGTGTTACTCTGTTTATACATGAACATTAATTAAATCTCTAGGCTTTCGATTTTCAGTACTACTATTTTGGTTTTGGTTGTTGCTATGTTTGCTGGTTTAACGAATAGAAAATAACAGAATTAAAAAAAAACTTTCACTAGAGATTATAATCATTCATCTCTCTCTAATTATCATTAACGATCCTACAACTAACATTTAAATGCGCTTGAAAATCCATGCAGCACCATCTTCTTCATCGATAAGGAATTTTGACCACAAGCAACGGTGGTGGACCGGCATGAAAGAAGCAGCGTGGTGGAAAAAGACGTAGGACAAGGACAACAATGACTTGGTGGTACTAAAAATGTATATATTTGTTTATTTTTACGACTTGTTCATATAATGTTTTTAGGCGGAACAAAGACGTAGGACAACAATGACTTGTTTTCTTTGTAGTGTCAGTTGGGTTTTAAGAAAGATCTACATGTTAGTGAGATATAAAGTAGCAAAATAACATAAATTTAATGTCAAATTATTAATAATCCCTTTTAAAAAACACGGCTACAAGTTGGCCTAGTCCTTACGACATGCTTTGTTTGAGTATATGCAATTAAGCTTTGTCTCTCTCGCTCCTCTCTCAAGTCTCACCCAAATTCCCATTCCACCAGATCTTGCAAGAACGCAGAGGATGGAAGATAATGGATGGTCTCTGCCAGCGGCGATCGGCGGGGTGGTTGGGAAGCTGCGTTTTTACCTGGGAAACAGCGGCGACTCCCACAAGTACAAGGGCACCATGAAGATGCTCGATTTGCTGGAGGAGAAGCTCAAGCTCCTCTGTAAGGAGAACCTGCTGAGCGTCAATATTGATCGAGAGGAAGAGATGGCTGCATGGCTGCGGCAGGTGAAGGAGGCTACGGACGACACAGAAGAGCTGGTTAAGGACATGGAGGCTGAGGCGGAGGCCGGTGAGTCTGCAATTTCTGATGTTATGGCTTGGTTTTATTCTGATAGCAGCAACCTCCTCAGAATGAAATACACCATCGGCAAACTTGTTAGTGTGTGCGCTGAAGGTGAATCCATTCTTGATGTGCCAAACCTGGATGAGGATCGCCTGGAAAGCGTGCGAAATGATAGCACTTCTTTATCCCCTGATCATGCCTTTGTTGTTGGTCGAGATGAGGAAATAGCCATGATATTGGGCATGATACTGGACGATGCCTGTTTTGTGGCTGCGACATCTCTTGAGAGCAGGGCAAGTGCTGACAGATTACAAATTTCTCAGAAAGGATGGATCATCGAGATCCTCCGGAACATAGATCTATCTAAGCATAGTCAAGAGGCTCCAGAAGTAGCACCTTACCAGAAAGAAATGGGCAGCAGCGTAGAATATACCCGGGTGTGCAACAATACTGGCAGTAAAATGTGGAATCCTACAATCATTCCCATAGTTGGAATGGGTGGAGTGGGCAAAACAGCTCTTGCTCAGTTCATCTTCAACGACAAAAGGGTCCAGAAGCGCTTCCAGGGTCAATCTGCATGGGTCTATTTTACCAACAACATCAGAAAAGAAGAATTGATGACACAGATCTTCGTATCATTGAAGCCTCAGCATAATATTCTGTCTCATGTGTTCAATCTGAACAGCCTCCACATTCAACTTCAGAGCATCATAGAAGGAAAGAGGTTCTTACTTGTACTTGACGACGTATCTGATGAGATACGTGCAATATGGGGTGATTTGAGCAGTGTACTAAGCAAAGGAGCACCTGGAAGTGTCGTCTTGGTAACAACCCAACTGTATAGTGTGGCCAGCTTTGTGGGGACTACAACTCCAATATTTTTAGATTCCCTACAGTGTGACGACTTGTGGAAACTTTTTAAGCATCATGCATTTGCCAGCAAACAAAGTACAGAAACTCTAGAGCCAATTGGTAGAAAGATAGCAGACAAATTACATGGATTTCCTTTAGCAGCAGTAACAATTGGGGCATCATTGAGAAATTATTTAGATGAAGCGCACTGGGAGAGACTCTTAAAAAGTTGGTGGTGGAATATTTCAAATAACACCTTGGGGATCCACATTATATCATCCTTCGGAATTTGTTATTGTGAGTTACCTGCATATTTGAGGCAATGCTTGGTGTATTGTTCAATCTTTCCTAGAAATTATGTATTTCAAAAGTATGAGTTGATCCAGATGTGGATAGCTAATGGTTTCGTTGAACTGGACAATTCTACTGGTCCCAGAAGGTTGGAGGATGTAGCTGGTGAATGGTTTGATGAACTTGTCGATAAGTGCTTCCTGCAACCGACAGTTTGGAAAGTTTGGTATATTATGCATGATTTGGTTAGGGATTTTACAATTGCCTTAACTTCTAATGAATATCATGGTGTTGATTATACACAGGGAGATCTTCCACAAAGTGTCCGTCATTTATCCATAGATATGGATAATATGAATGTGCCATGGACTGGCTATAACATTAAACAGTTGCGATCATTAATATTGTTTGGTGGCTTCCGTCACACCAACTCTAGCAAAGGTTATAACACTGTTGATAGCATTTGGGAGAGCTCTTATGTTGATAGCATTTGGGAGAGCTCTTATGACACTGTTGATAACATTTCTGAGAGGTCTTATGACACTACTGATAATGACACTATTGATAGCTTTTCTGTGTGGTCCTCTGACACTATTGATAACGAGACTGTTGATATCATTTTGAAGAGGTCTTGTGACACTATTGGTAGCATTTTCAAGAGCTCTACAAGCTTGCGCTTATTGAACTTATCTAACATGAGAGCAAATTCTGCGACGGCATGCATTGGTGACCATCTGCTTGAAGAAGATCATATTGCATTATTTGTCAAGTTCTTTACTAGACATCACATGCTTCCACGCTTGATTCACCTCAGATACCTAGATTTTTCATATAGTGGGATCACCGAACTTCCTGATTCATTATGTGGCTTGTGCAATCTCCAGGTTCTTGGTTTGCGAGGCTGTAGATTCACACAGTTACCAAGAAGCATGAACTTACTGGTTAACCTACGGCACTTGCATGCAGATGCAGATACAGTTGCTCTAATTCATGGCATTGGACAGCTAATAAAGCTCCAAGACCTATATGAATTCCGTGTTAAAGCAGAGGATGGTCACACAATAAGTGAGTTAAGGGACATGGGGTATATTCAAGGGCCCCTTTGTATATCAGATCTTCAGAGGGTGGCTAATCGAGCAGAGGCAATTCAAGCTAACTTATTCAGAAAGGAGTATGTTACCTGTTTAGATTTAAAATGGGACAAGAATCAGTCTTCGGGAGGTAAATATGATAGAGGTCAAAATGAGCCACTTCAAGCTAGCTTACTTGAAAAGAAATATAGGCCTTCAGATATATCAGGATGGATGGTAAATCCATCAGAGGTAACTACACCTGCTCTAGCCATGGAGATACTAGATTCTTTGTCTCCACCAAGGAATCTGCAAAAGCTGAAATTTTTTGGCTACCCAGGGTTTTCTTTTCCAGATTGGGTTGAACAACTCCGGTATGTACAAGTTATTGAGATAAGCCATTGCAGAGAACTGCAGGTACTTCCACCTGTTGGACAGCTTGAGCATCTCAGGAAACTGAAGTTGCATGAGCTGCATTCCATTAAGGATGTTAGTTCTGATGTCTATGGAACCTCAGATGTGGTGTTCCGATCTTTGGAGGAGGTGAGTTTTGAATCCATGATGAAATGGGAGTATTGGGAAGATGCAGGGGACAGAGAATTCTTTTCAAACCTGCAAAAGCTGCGGATTAAGAGGTGCTACAACTTGAGGGAACTACCTTTCATGGCCTTGGGCTTGGCTATCAAAGTGCTTTATCTTTCGGGTTGTGGCTCATATGCTGGTACAGTCTCAAGGTATTTGCAAAGGCTAACCTGCCTCACCCATTTAAAGGTAAATGATTGCTCACAGAAGTTAACCCTTCCATGTCAACACCTGATATCACTGGAGTATCTGCACCTTTCAAATTGTAAGGAGCTATGCTTTGAAGGTGGAATTCTTTATCTCAACAACCTGAAAAATCTACATATTTCAAGCTGCCGGAAAATCACATCAGCCCAAGAGGAACAATTGCAACATAAGGAAGAGCACATTCATGTTGGCGGAGCCAGCGGCCCTCCAAAGCCTAGGCAAGCCTATGGCTACGGCCACACCACGAGTCTACGGCCGCTTGCTCGTCTCCCAATTCCACGACCGCTCGCGCGACGCAAAGCCCGGGCAACTGCTCAGCCTATAGGGATGCTGGCTCCGCTAGTGGTTATGCATTCTCTCACTGACCTTACAATGGATAACCTCTCCCTGTCCCTAAATCTTAGTAATATTCTTTGCAAGCTTCCAGCACTTCAAACTCTTTGCCTTTACAAGAACAAGATTCCTAAAATCTCTCTTGTTCAAGAACAGTGGCTTGAGCAGATTACATCCCTACAAGAGCTGGAGTTTTCTTGTTGCTACCTACTAAGGCAGCTCCCATCAAACTTGGCCACTCTGTCATCTTTGAAGAAGTTGACCCTGCAGTCCTGTTTCCAAATTCACTCACTGCCATTGAAAGGCCTACCAGTTAACCTAAAAGAGTTACAAATATTAGGTTGCTCACCTATACTAGAGGCACGATGTCAGAAGGAAGATGGAGAGATGTGGGTGAAGAAGAAGATAGGGGAATGGCGGAAACAGAAAATAAATGAGTATCGACAGAAGAAAACACAGGAGTTCTGGCAAGGGTGGCTGATGTACGAGGAAGAGTGGGTGAAGAATGCCACAGAGCAGCTGAAGAACAAGGAAGAATGGTTGATGAATAAAGAAGAGGAGTGGCTGAAGAATAACGCAGAGGACCTGGAAAATAAGGAAGAGGAATGGCTGAAGAATAACGAAGATGAGCTGGAAAATAAGGAGTATGAGTGGATCAAGACTAGGGGAAAAGACTGGCCAAAGATTGCTCACATTCCTTATATCCGTGTGAATGAAGATATTATACAGAATCTTTATCTTTGAAGCTGCAGCTTCTCCAAAAGATGTGAAGGTGAAATTCAGAACTCATTTCCAGACTGCAGAAATTTCGGAATGGAGATATTTCTCTGTTTCACATAACTAGCTGTCTAATCTAGCTGCCCAGTTGCACATTAGTCTTCACTCCATATATATTTTACTGGTGAACATGTACGATCATCAGCTAGCTATTTTTTAGGAAGAAATTTACGATGACACAAATTGCCACGTAGTTTATTTGCTTAATCTCATTTGTTGTTTCTCTGCCCTCTTATTCTTATGGGAAATAGTACTACTCTTACGTCCGATATAAACTAATAGCATCGGACGCTTCACTCTCTTTCCCCCACGCTCTCACAGCCACACAATTCTTATCCTTGCTCCCCGTTCCCTTTTCTTCCCACTGCTTCCTCTTCCGTTCCCCTTCTTCTTCCACATGCATGCATAGTGGCTGCACGCATAGTGGCTGCCCCATGGCGCCAATTGATTTGTCGAGGCGACCACGACGCCGTCGATGGCCGGCTGGAGGCGCTACTCTTCGCCGGCGGCGACGCGAAGCGATCGCGGTGTGGGCGCGCGCATGGCGCCAACGGTGGCGCTGAGCTGCGGTTCTGCCGCGCCATTGCTCGCATGTCGCGCTCCGACCCCGCCGAGGATGCGGCCGTGGGAGGCCGAGCGCAAGTGGTGGCATGGCTGCTAGCATGCGGCGGCGGCCCGCACAGGGCATCGGAACGAGACCGATAGGTGCGGTGTTCTCCGGCTCGAGCTCACTCCCATGCCGGCTCGGCCTCCGGCCTACTCCTCCGGTTCCTCCCCGCCTCCCTGCGTCGGCGCGCATCTCTCTCTCTCTCCGTGCCCTCCCTTGGCCAGATGCTTTGTTTTTTATTTGTGATGTTGCAATCATTGTTCGGTGATGTTGCAGCCGTTGTCCGATGATGTTGCATACGTACGTTAATTAATCAGCACCTGTGGCTGCGATCGATATATGTATGCGTAAGCGCATGACGCACGTGTGGTGTCAGTCCTTGTAGAAACATCTTGATCTCGACGATACTCTGCAGCGGGATCCCGGCGTCGGCGTATGAGCGGCAGTCTTTATCAGGCAGATCTCGTATAAGCCGAGCAGAACCCGGGCGTCTGATCCTAGCCCCCAAATTAGACGTCCGGTGCTAGTATCACCCTATTCTTATGGCATATCTGGTGTAAAGTATGCTCTATGTGCTTTACTGCTATCATGCTAACCCTCGTGAGGTGGACATCAAGTAAATACAAAAAAACTCCCCCCAAAATTTGCATCAATGGAGCTTGGTCCCTAAACTTGCAAGGTTATATCACTTATCTTACTGAACTTGTATTTTACTTTCTCAGCCCTCTAAACTTGTGAGATTGTGTCACTTAGCTCTCTAAACTTGTATTTTACTTTCTTAGTCCCTGAATTTGCGAGGTTGTGACACTTAGCTCCCTGAATTTGCATTGAAGCGAAGTTTGTCGGATGCGATGCCGGTGACTTTGTCCCCTCCGAGTTTGGTGGATTCGTCGCCGTCCCATTCTGGCCGTGTTCATTGTCCCCATCACCTCACGCTGACAAAAACGAATTCTTCAGGCCTGGGAACGCACCGTGCCCATGTTTTGCTGGAGCTCAACCATCGCAGCTTCCCATCGCCCTCGCCCTTACCTCCTCTGAGTCAGCCATAAGAGAGAAAGAAGTACATTCCCAGTGTCAGAGTAGGGGCACATTACTTCTCTCTCTTTCTCACAGTGATTCGCTAGCTCAGCCTTTTCTGTTAGTAAATGGCCAAATGGACTTCATGCAGGGTGAGTAGCTTCTACTCTAACACTGGGAATGTACTTCTCTCTCTCTTATGGCCGACTCAGAGGAGGCAAGGGCGAGGGCGGCGGCAAGCCGCGATGGTGGAGTTCTGGCGAAAATGTGAACACGGTGCGTTCCCGGGTCTAAAGAATCCGTTTTTGTCAGCGTGAGGTGATGGGGATGATGAACACGGCCGCCCTCGCCCTTGCCTCCTCTGAGTCAGTCGTGAGAGAGAAAGAAGTACATTTCCAGTGCTAGAGTAGGGGCACATTACTTCTCTCTCTCTCTCTCATAGTGATTCACCAGCTCAGCCTTTTCTGTTAGCAAATGGACTTCGTGCAAGGTGAGTAGCTCCTACTTTAGCACTAGGAATGTACTTCTCTCTCACGACCGACTTAGAGGAGGTGAGGGCGGCGGCAAGCTTCAACGATGGAGCTTCGGTGAAAACATGAGCACGATGCGTTCCCGGGTCCGAAGAATCTGTTTTTGTTGGTGTGAGGTGACGGGAACGATGAGCACAGTCGAAACGGGATGGTGACGAGTCCATCGGACTCGGAGTGGACGAAGTCGCCGATATCGTATCTGACGAACTTCGCTTCAACGCAATTTCAGAGAGCTAAGTGGCACAACTTTGCAAGTTCAAAGGGCTGAGAAAATAAAATGCAAGTTCAAGGAGCTAAGCGGTACAACCTTGCAAGTTCAGGAGGCTGAGAAAAGTAAAAAGCAAGTTCAGTGAGTTAAGTTGCACAGTCTCGCAAGTTCAGAGACCTGCAGTGCAATTTTCTCTAAAATTTTACTTTGGTGATGATGACCTGCGATTATAATTTCATAGATCATACTGCAAGGATGCCCAAACAACCAAATGGTAAGTTGGTAGTCTCACTTTAACTGTGCGGTAGCATGCCTTTTACATTCGCCTAACTTAGCTTGAAATAATTTTTTACTAGCAAGAAACCCGCGCGTTGCCGCGGGCGTCATGCAACAGCAAACTGCATGACCTCAAAAAACCTACCGTATGATGTGACAACAGTAATTAATGCAGTACAAAGACATTGTGCTGATAATCTAAAAATGGTCATCGAACATCAAAATCAGATTACACACTTTTCCATGGTAAGCAAGTGGAACTAAAACAGAAGAAATTAGATCTAGCAATGCTTTGGCTTAGTATTTTTTTTCTTAAAAAAGCAAATCGGTACAAATATTTTTACACACGTTGTTTCTTTATACAGAGTAATGCCCTCACTGCAGGACTGTGGGTTGAGTTCTACGTAGCCTAATCATCCAAAAAAAACACCTAACTCCTCCTAAATTCATGATACATCGAAGTGTAATTAAAATTGGATCGACACGAATTTTGTTGTCGAACCTATGGAAGTGGGTTTAAAGTACCGCACATGCATGTGAGATTGTCTTCGCCTACATGTTGACCACAAGAATAGCACGATGAACATCTAGTATTAGGAATTGATGAGGCAGCAGTAATTGCTGGGAACCAGTAAAGTAGTTTTGGCTAACTGAGGTCCTCAACTCTTCAAGATGCTCATGGTGTTCCTGGAAAGTATGAAGTACACAAAGCAGATCTATCATTGAAATGAACATGGTAATTTACCCATTGTAGTGTTGAGCTATGCAAAGTACAGCTAGTAGCATACCTTGCCGACAGTACTATGTAACATAATGTGCAAGCTAAACTGCAGTTTCACAGGGAGGTCTACATATATCTCGATAGAGTAAGTGGTTACCTAGCTCAATTTTCGAAGTTCTCTAAATTTCATCATGAACTATTGGAACCGAGAACAATGCAAAATAGAAAGAAAAAAACCTTACTAAAGAACACGAAACAATAAAATTTCATAAATGCAAAGAACATAGTGAGATCTACATATCTCAATAGAGTAAGTGGCTAGCTAGCTCAATTATCTAATTTCCAGAAAATTCATGGTGAAGTATCGGAGCTGAGAACAATGGGGGAATATACCGAAGAATACGAAGCAATAAAATTTCTTAATTTCAAAAAATGAGACACTCGCAATTCTTGAAACATCTATCCTGATCCAATTAGCAGGATGGCCCATTTAAGTAGACATTGAATCATTTTTGCCAAATAGTGAACAATTTCATCCCATCACATCCATAAAAGTGTAAGGAGCAAGGAGAAAAGAGAGACAAATCAAAGAAAGTACTGGCATGGCAAGGCTTAACAGTTCACTGGATCTCAGGCCCAACAATGCCATTATTCCAAGCACAAGAAGACATTGAATCCTATGGATAGGCAGTAACACTGTAGAGCTCTTAATGATTGTCAAGCAGTGGAAAGCAAGATTTCGCGACATTTATGTGTGTCGAAGCACAAGAAGGTATTGAATCCTATGGATAGGTAGTAATATTGTGGAGCTCTTATTGATTGCAGTGGAAAGCAAAATTTCGCGACATTTATGTGTGAACAACATAAAGAGAAGCTAAAAAGAAGGGATCTACTCTAGGTAATCATACTTATATGGTGTCATACTATCATCCTGCCATCTTTCAAGGTGGATGTCCTTTTCCTTTTGGTAGAACCTACACAAATCCAGAAAGCAGTTAGCATTCACACAAATGGTTGTCTAATACTCTAATGAATAAATCCAGGTAAAATGCACCGTTGTTTCTTGTTTTTTTTCCCCGATTGCAAGACAAAAAGTGTCCCTTTTTTCCTTTTTTTTCTTCTAAAAAGCTAGATATATGCAACAAAACGAAGATCACTAATGACCTTAAACTTGAAAGCAGCACAAACCTTAGTTATTGGGTCACCATCACTTTCACAATTGCCTAGCACAGCACGTAGAGAAACCCGAAGAGCAGCTGAGTGTAGAGAAGCTGGAAGGAGAGGTGCTTGAACAAATAGAATTGTACTACTGACAAAAGAATATCAAGTTGAGTACCAGGTGAGTAATTTAAGCCAAGCTTGTCAAGAACCTCTTTCTTGCCTGCAGAGAAACAAGAGCAGCGTAATTCAACATCTTAAATACATTATTCGTCGCCAGAGTGTCCTCGACTAGTAATCACACTACTAACACAAAAACAACGATAATCGTGTGCGGTGTGCTTGAGTGTGAAAGCATTATGACCGCCAGTGATTATCAACAAAGTCGATATCTCCTCATTTTACTTTTCGGTTGAGACTTTGAAACACTTGGAAACCTCTGCTGAAGTGACTCGACCAACTTGTTGATACCATCTCGACATGATCTAATCACCCTAATCTGCATTGGAGTTAAACAAACAAGAATTAAACTTGTTTTAAAAAAATTATCTCCAAACAACAGAGAATAATAATGATTACTTACAATTTCTGCTAGGTCCTTGTCTGGTATAGCCGATGCAGCGGCAGGAGTACTCTTGCCATTCGGCTGATTAGTTTCTCCAGTACTTGCAGATGAACTGTCAATGACCGGTACATCAATAACTGCACCTCCTGGACAGATGCACAGATGATCTCAAAGTAGTTGCGCATAAAGTCGCTCAAGCTTAGCCCTTCCTTGAGGTCTCCGTGGTCAATAACTCAGATTTTTCATGAGTTATGTTGGATATCACTAAAGGTTGGCTCTTATGGAGAGCCTGTTTGGTAAAATCAGAACGTACTTTTTTTTGTGGCGTAGTAGAGCTTTAAATTCTCAACTTCGTGTCTTGGTGGGTGGCGAACTCTCGCTTCCTCATTTTGTTCATCCAATAGACTTTCAACTTGAATCCCTGCAGAAAGAAACTAAAAATGCCGAGTTGCGTAAGACCATTCATTCGATGGATACCGGGAGCACCATAGCACACTTAGCGATGAAACAACTCTCGATCCCACATATGTCGTCGAGTAATCGAAAGTGTCATAACTCGAAGAGCACACACATTTTCATTCATAGCGTAGTAAAAGCAATTTGAATCGCCTATATAGCATGTATGGCTTATTCCACAATTTACGCTATCATCCTTTCACCGAATGGGCGGAGCTCTCTTGAGCGACATGATTGTAAATTGGAAACTGCATGTGAAGGCAAGCTAAGCCAATTAATTTGGCAAATATACAAACATAACGAGCTCACACACTGCATACGAAGATACTCGATATAATCTATGAGTCGCCAATTGCCATTCCTAGCAGCATGATCTGAACCTATAGCATATTTTACTCATCTTGACAAGAAATCCACCCAATTCACCACATCCGAACCCCTTTTCATAGTAAATATGTGCATAGGCAGCCATAACAGCTCATGAAATTCATGGGATCTCAACGATGCGGCATCAAACAACCCGAAAATTCCCCAAAACAGCGAATCAAAATCAAGCAAAAGGAGTTGCATAAAAGTCGGTGTTTGGGAGGGCTCACGGGCAGTAGGTTTTGGGGAAGATGGCGATGCGGTTGGAGTAGATGGCGTTCTGCACGTAGGCCGACGGCGAGCACGTCGCCGCCGCGGCCTCCACCACAGCGAGGAGGAGGAAGGCGAAACCGTAGTCTTATCTCGAGCCATCTCCTGCTGGCCCGCTGATGCGCTTCTGCCGCCTGCTTCCGCCTCACTCGCCGGCCGCTCGCGCCGTGCTTCCACTCGGCCCACCCAACAGGGCTCGACGCCCATGGAAGGGAGGAGCAGCGACGGAGAAAGCGAGGAGGGAGTGGATGGGGTCGCGCGATTCTGTGAACACACGCCAAGAACAGAAAACCGTCGCGAGCATAGATCGACGCGACGCGGGTAAGGTGGACGGGATGGGCGGCGGTGGCGGTGGGAGGGGCAAAGGGCGGATCGGGAGGGAGGACTGGAGGCGGAAGGGAAAAGGGGCGAGGGTAGGCGCCGAGGCAGCTGATGGGGAGGGAGATCGAGGGATGAGCGGCGGAAGAAGAGAGAGGGAGCGGCGGCGGCTATGGAGGAGGGAGGGAGCGGCGGCGGCTATGGAGGAGGGCGGTGGAGAGAGGCGCGGCGCGGCATCGGGGCAGGAGTCAGGACATGCGGCGGAGAAAGGAAGGGGAAAAGGAGAGCGCCTGAAGCCTCGACGGAGAGAAGAAGCGAGAAGCGCAGGCGCTCATCTCCATGCCATCCTGGCCGTCTGGCATGCATCCGACGGGAGGAACCTTAGATGGTGACGTGGCCAGGCCGGAGCTCTCACTTCCCGTCTCCTTTTATATATAAAGATTATCATGCACAACATGTTCATAATTCGCATAAAAAACGTCCATTTAAATACAGACTAGTAAATGGACGTTGTTTGGGCATTTAGTGGTATGGTCTGAAGATGGCATCAATGCGTCTACAACCTTAGCAAGGGTGTATTGGAATTTTGGATAGCTGCGACATAGCTTTTATCTAGAAATAGGTTACCTATTGATTTTTTTTTTAAAAAAAAATCAATAGGTAACACAATATGTTCACCTATAGGCTTACTTGTGTAGATTTTTGGATGATCCATGCTGACTGTCGAGGGGACTGATTCGTAGCAGGCTCATCGTCTTCATTTGTTCGAGTCACAACCTATTCAGAAATAACCAGAAAAAATGTAGGGCCTTGATCTTGCGGATAGATTGACTGCTAGTGGAGATCAGTATATATGCTAACATGGAAGTAGAACAAGTTCTTTTTTTTCCTGTCACATGGGGGGCAGCGAGCGCAACTGGGTAAGAGCGATGGACTGAGGGCGAGGTGTAAGATACTAAGACCTGGTCACCCAGGAGCTGTGGGGAGGGCACAGGGCACACAGTGTTAGCGTATATTTGCATGACGCGCTACAAGCGCGACGCATGGACGATCACCCGCAAATCACAGGAGCAAGGATCTGGAACAGTCTCCCGTAATCACAGGAGCCAGGATTAGTCTACGGCAACAAACAGGATTCTTTCTATGTTTAGCCTGCGTGCATGTCGCTCCATTGCCTGCATGCATGTCGCTGTATGTTTGTTGCCTCTCCGTGTAATCTATATATGTACAAATCCTTGCTAATGGAAACTATCCTTTTTAGTGTGAGTATTCAATTCTTTCACGCTTTCATGGTATCACGAGACGGTTCGCTTCTGCGGCCTCTCCGCTTCCGCAAACACTAGCCATCGCCGACCACCGCGGCTACCGTCGCTGGCTTCTCCTTGCCGCGCGCCCGCCTGCGCTCGCCGGTTATCCACCACATCTCGACATGGCTCCTGAGGACGAAGCACGCCTGAAGTGCGAGGAGGATTTAACGCGCCGCCGCGCGGCCGCCGAGACCGCGCGCCGCTTGCGCTTGACGCGTTGCGGACATCATGCGCTCTTGCCGCCGTCAACGCGCGCAGCGGCCTCCACGCCCAGGCTGTTGCCGTGCAGTCCATCAAGACCCTGGTACCCGTTGTCCTTGACATCGACTCCGCCAACTACAGCAAATGGTCGAACCTCTTCCTCAACACCCTCGGCAAGTATGCCCTTGACGACCACGTTCTCTCCAACGACGGTGATCCGGATGACGACACGTGGTCACAGCTTGACTGCACGGTCAAGTCGTGGCTCTACGGCATGATTTCGTCGGACCTCCAGGAGCTCATCATGCACCGCGAGGCTACGGCACGCTCTGTCTGGCTCGGCCTTGAGCAACAATTCCTTGGCAACAAGGAAACTCGTGCACTCTACCTCGACGCCAAGTTCCGAAACTTCATCCAAGGAGACTTGTCCATTACGGACTATTGTCGCCAACTGAATGGCATGGCGGACTCCCTCGGCGATCTTGGCGAGCCCGTACCTGACCGGACCCTCGTCCTCAACATCCTTCGCGCCCTCAACGACAAGTTCTCCTACATGACGGCGCTCCTCAAGCGATAGAAGCCCTTTCCGTCGTTTATAGAGGTTCGTTCCGATCTGCTTTTGGAGGAGCTTACCATGGCTAACAAGTCATCTGCATCTTCTGCATCTGCTTTCCTTGTCGGCACGTCCACCAACTCCTCTGGTAGCTCTGCAAACTGTGGCGCCTATGGGCAAGCACCTGGCGGTTCCGTGGCCCATTCCGGCAGCCACAACTCGGGAGGATCGCGCGGCAACAACAAAAACCGTCGCCGGGGCCGTCGCGGCGAGTCCGCTGGTAGCAGCAATTCCTCTGGCGGCAGCAACTCGTCCAACGCCGCGAACTCCTTTGGCGGGTCGAGCGGCCGTCCGGGCTGGCCCACGGTGTACAACTCGTGGACCGGATCCATTCAACTGTGGTCCGGCCCGTTTGCTTCTTTCACGCTTTCACACAGGAGCTCAGGAAGGAGAGAACGGGGGCAGGGGACATATTGGTTTATTCTTTGCTTAAACAAAGTTACATGACTGCCTGTTGGGATAGTTTCACAACTGTTAGGATAGTCCTACATCGGTTGTGGAATAAGACAGAGCACGATTTATAAGGGTGAGGTGCACCCACCTTTAAGGCTAGTCTTTTTGGGGAGAGATGGCCCAAGACCTCTTGGTTGTTGCTCTGTAGTTGGGCTTGCGGGTATAACGGTCTAATGACCTATGGTCGGGATGTTGGTTTAACGGGCCCAGGATCAGACGCTGGTTTAGCGGTCCGATGACGCTGCACAATAATTGGTATCAGAGTCTAGGTATCTCGGATACAGATCTCACTGGTTCCGGGGTGAACACCCAATGTACTACGGGAACCTCATGATTGCCGGGGAGCACACCCGATGTGTGAGAGGGAGATTAGCCTACGTCCCCGGAAGCCGAGACGCGGTGGCTTCGTCCGTACGATGCGTTTTTTTCATGATTAGGATTATAAGATGTTGACGGGATATACCCCGGTTACATATTCGGCTTGGACCTATGGTTCGTACCGCAGGGGATTCGACCTCGCACTCCCAGCCTACAATATTTCGTAATCCACACAACTACGTCTCCAACACCTATAGGGTTGTGTCCGAAAAGCGATGTTCTGCTTTTCGGAGACATCCTATTTCTTTCACTTTGTCATATATGAGCAATACACAACACTGCCCATCCTTAAGTAGATGGAGGCATCCTAATAGTAGAAACAAATCGAATAGGAACTCTTTAAACTTCTTATACAAACCACTTGCTTATCTCCAGGTTGTTGGCGACATCCTGCAGAGTTGGCGCTGCTCCTTGTGCGCGACCAGGACCAGTCCGACTCCACGGCGTCGTCGCTGGTACATGTCCCCACATGACATTTTCTGAGACGGGTTCTTAGCACTTAAGCACACGATGACATGACTAAGGAATCCTTTAACCTTAACACAATCTGCAGGTGCTTTTCTTCTTCTTCTTTGAAGAAGTTGGCTTATGGTGAAGCTCTACTAGGACCCATCCCGTTTCTGCTATGCAGCGGAGGAAGCATATCCTTCTACGATGCAGCTGCGTGGCTCGTGTCTGTAGCGTCATGCAAGGCCTGAACCGAACTGATGCAGTGAAGTTGGCTTCAGACAGTAGCTCCTACCATAGCCGGCAGTTTGGCTCCTTATTGTGCCGTGATTACTTATTGTGCCGTGAAGACATGCTCTTTTAACTCATCTCTGATTACTTATTGTGCCGTGATTTGTGACTGTTTATACTAATGGTCAGCATTCTCTGATGGCACATCTCCATGTACCGGGCGGGCTCTGTTAAGGGATGGCATTCATGTTTTGTACGTTATTTTTTTTTTAGCAAAAAGGCAGGAGCTCTGCCACAATCATTAAAGGTAGAGAAAAGGGACAAGATCAGGGTTCAGGAACAGGAGGAGAGAGAAAACAGAGGTACCACAACTGAAAACCAAAAGAGAGCCAAAAGCTCGCTAAAAACAACCGCGAAGCTTCGGCTAGAAAAAAGGGGGGGGGGGCTAATGAAGAAAAGCTTGCTCCCGCAATTGGAGATCCTCTCTGATCTTGAAAGCGAGCTCCTGCGAGCTCAAAGCCACATTTTTGAAAAATCCTCCGATTTCTTTTCTTCCAAATGTTTCAGACTATATAGATGATAATACCGTTGAAACTTTTCCTATCTCCTTTGAGCGTCTGTTGACTAGCTTGATGCCACCAAGCCATTAAGCTACTGGAATTCTGAGGGGGAACACGGCTCAATATGTTGCAGTTCGAGAGGCTGAGCACCCTAATCCAATCTCAAGAGCGTAGGGGCACAGCAAGCATAAGTGCGACGACGTTTCAGGGGCTTGATTGCACAGGCTACAGAGAGGTTGATGTGGCCATCCTCTCTTTGCAAGATTGTCAGCCATTAGGATCTTGTCGAGGATTAATGTCCAAGCGAAAAACTTGCATTTGTTCTCCGTCTTAGCTTTCCAGATTAGCTTTCCAAAGAAGCACATAGTGCTGCCCTGGAATTGCATTAAGTAGGCTGATTTAGAGGAGTATTCGCCGTTCATCGTGCCTACCCAGACAATGTCATCTTGGTTGTTCGGATTGAGGTTGATTTGCTGAATTTTGGTCCAAAGAGTTATGAATTCCTGAAGTTGTTGAGAAGTATTGAGAGATCTCACCGAGCGGATCTAGTTGTTTTGAAACAATTTCTTGAAGACCGATCTGTATTTTCTCGTGGCATTTTTGTACATTATTTGCTGCTTACTTTCGTGCTCGGCTATTCCTTTGTGGAGAGTATGCTACACGAACAAAGCCAGATTGCGCGCAAGACAAAATAAGGAGTTCAAGACAAGTCGCTGCATCTCGGAAGGTACGTACGCAGTACGCTCACAGCATTGCCACTGTTAGATTGTGGCTCAGCTCTCTGCCGCTTAAACCACTGAGTTATCATCCTAGGTGACAGCAGACTACATTCTGCTCGTCCGTACATGTCAGCAGGAGATATGCAGTTTTCCTTCAAGTGGTACTGACAAAAGCATGACTTTGTTGGAAATGGCATGCTATGCTGTATACTGGAAGAAGAAGTTTATGATATCGTAGCGTAGGATCATGGATGGCGACTAAGAACGAACCCAAACTTCCCCCACTAGTACTCACTTCAAACTCAAACCGAACAATACGAGATGAGGAACATACGCAGCAGAAACAAATACAAAAACCAAACCGAACAAACCCTTAAGCAACCTCGCAACCAGAAGGTCCAACTCACTGTTGGAAGGTCCAAATTTGAAGTGCTCGGATGTTTGATCAACTTGAGAACATACACACCTATTCTACATCCGCCATAGTACCTAGAAAGCAAATCAAACTGTAAACCTAATGGAAGAAAACTAGAAGATCTACGAAAACCTAATTCCTACCATCTTGGACCAAAAGCAAAGTAGAAAAGGTTAAAACTCGAACTTTAGTTGCTAGATGGAAGGATCCAACAAAGATGACTCTATTCCATCGCTTACTCGTTTGCAAGTTGCAACGAAGAACAATACGAGAAAGGAGGGAGATGGAAATCACGCAAAATGCAAATTCAATAAGACAAGAACACAAAATCTTTTTTTGAGGATTTTCTTTGTGTTGATCTTAGGTGGATTTTTACGGCCTCTTCTCTAGTTTCTCACAACCTAAACAAAGACAAAAATCCCTCAAGGAGCCACTCTCTCTTGATCTCAAGATACTTGGTGAAGTCCAGGAATGATACGAATACATCATGGCTATCTCAAACAACTTATGAATCAAATGTACGAACTGTTACGAATGCCCTTGAAAATTGTTAGATGTGTTAGATGTATATGTATTATCCCCATTGTATAAAGGGTTCCTTGCATATATGTCATCCTGTACTTGTATATATATTGGCCCATTGGCCTCATATTGAATACAAGCGCTATTCATAACATGGTATCAGAGCCAAATTAGGGTTAGGGTTTTCTCACGTGACAGGCGCCGGCCTCCTCAGCCGCCGGTTGCCGCTCGCCGCCCTGTTGCCTCTGCTCCTCGTGCTTCGTCTTCGTGGTTGGTGCCGCACGGGCGCCTCGCCGGTCGCTTGGGGTCGGTGACGCCCTCGCACCTCGTCGGCCGCTCCGCCCGATCCGCTTTGCTCCGCCGCACCAACAGATCCGCCGCCTCCTCTTCTGCGTGTGTCGCCGTGTGACGCCGCCGCCACCGCAACTGCCGTCGCTCCATCTGAAGGCTTCATCCCTCCGCCAGCGCGCCGCAGCACGCAGACTCGAGCTCGAAGCCGTGCCATCGCCGGCCGCTCATTGCGCCGAATAGATCCAAATTTCCTCCTCTTCGCGTGGCCGCCTTGGTGAGGACGCCGCCGCCACCGTAGCCTCCGCTGCTGTTGGCCTCCGCTGCCGCCACTACCAGGGGGAACCCTAGTCCCCCCCTGCACGCCGCTCTTGCCCATGTGGGCCTTTGCTTTGGCAGGATGGGTGGTTAATTGAGCCGGCCCGAGTATTAAAAGAGAAAAGAAGAAAAATAAAAAGAAAAACATCGTTCTAACCGCCGCGTCGTCTAGCGCCGCCTGTTAGACTTCGTTACCTTGGTTGCCGCGCCGTCTAGCGCCACCTACCAATAGGCACTGTTTCTGTTCCTCGCTGCTCGGTGATTTTCAATGGTCTCAATTAGCAGGACTAGTTTCAGCATATGCACCTCCACATGCGTGGTCAGCGTCTTTGGGATTTTCTTACTGGCGAGTTGCCTCGCTGCGCTCGCCTCGCTCACTTTCTTGAGCACAGACTCCTCAAGGATGCTTCCGAAGACGCTCATACAAAGGCATCTGACGTTTTTGAGGATACCATGGAGACTTTTTAGACTCAGTATGCTGCCTACAAGACATGGATTGATGAGGATGCTCGTGCCTCTGCTATTCTAGTTGCTAGCATGGAGGTTTAATTCACTGGGGATGTGGTTGGTTTGGCTTCAACACAATTGATGTGGACACATCTGCGCAACTGCTACGAGCCGTTTGGTGATTCGTTATATCTTTCTGTTGTGCATCAGAAGCAATCACTGCAGCAGGGAGATGCCACTGTGGACGAGTTCTATGTCCAATTGTCTGCGGTATGGCGTCAGATTGACTCTTTGGGACCGGATGTTTGCCACACGTGTCAGTGCTGTCAGCATCAGCAGCTCACCTGGAGCTTCATCGTATCTACGACTTCTTGACTCGTCTCCGGGCTGAGTATGAGCAGACTCGTGCTCAGTTGCTGGCACGCCACCTTCGTGTGACCTTGTTGGAGGCCCTTGCCGCTGTTCGTGCTGAGAAGATTCGTCTTCGGGTTGCAGGTTTGCTACCGTCACTGTCGTTTCCTTCTATTCTGGCAGCTCCTCCAGTTTCTACACCCATTACGTCTCCAGCTACTCCTTCACCAGTGGTGCCTTCACCAGTGACAGCTGCTGTTGGTAGGGGACTCCACTGCACTTACTGCAACAAGGATGGACATATACAGTAGACCTGCTACAAGAAGAAGAAGGTTTTACATCGTGGTAGCTGTCCTCCACAGGGAACTGGTGGTTCCTCCTCTCAGAGGAGCTCTGGTGCTTCTGATTCTCAGGAGTTTCTCACATTGCTGCGTCGCATGGCTGCTCTTACACCATCCAGTTCTGTTGGTTCTGCTGCACAGTCTTCTAGTGAGAGACCACTTTCTACTTCTTCCTTAGGTATATCACCATGGATTCTTGACTCTGATGCTTCCTTTCATATGACATCTGATTCCACCAGTCTCACTTCGATTCGCCCTTAGTCGCTCCTATCCTTTCGTAGGTACACCTCTTTACGCCGCATGAGACGAGGCACTCTTTCGAATTCCCCTTTTCATATTCCTACTATTTCTCATATTCCCAAACTAACCATGCATCTCATATTTGCCGGTCAGCTCACTGATCATGGTTGCCGTGCTATTCTCGATTCTGATTCTTGTTGTGTTTAGGATCGACGCACGGGGACTCTGGTTGGTACTAGCCCTCGCTGCCGTGACTCACAGCGTCTTAATGAGTAGTTTCTCATGTCTGATCTGGGTCCTCTTCACTACTTTCTTGGGGTTGAGGTTACTTCTACACCTGAGGGCTTCTATCTGTCTCAAGAAAAGTATATTCAGGATCTTCTTGATCGTGCTTCTCTTACTGATCAGCACACCGCTGAGACTCCTATGGAACTTAATGTTCATCTTCGACCCACTGATGGTGAGCCTCTTGCTGATTCTACTCACTATCGTCACCTTGTTGGGAGTCTTGTTTATTTGGGTGTCACTCGTCTAGATATTTCATACCCTGTGCATATCTTGAGTCAGTTTGTTTCTGCTCCTACTCAGCTCCACTATAGTCATCTTCTTCGTGTTCTACGATATCTTCATGGTACCATCACTCGTCGTCTTTTTTTCTTTCGCTCCAGCTCTTTACAGCTCCAAGCATATTCTGATGCCACCTGGGCTAGTGATCACTCTGATCGCCGGTCTCTCTCTGCTTATTGTGTTTTTCTTGGTGGTTCTCTCATTGCTTGAAGACTAAGAAGCGACATCGCTTCTCGAAAGTCTTTGACCGAGTTCTGAGCTATGGCTTTGTTGATCGGAGGTTACTTGGCTACGGTGGTTACTTGAAGATTTTGGTGTTTCAGTTTCAGCACCCACTCCTCTTTCGTCTGACAGTACATGGGCTATTAGCATTGCTATAAATCCGATGAAGCATGAGCTTACAAAGCATATTGGTGTTGATGCTTCCTACATGCGGACACAGGTACAGGATCAGATTGTTGCTTTTCAGTATGTGCCTTCAGAACTTCAGGTGGCAGACTTCTTCACAAAGGTGCAGACCAGAGCTTAGCACAGTTTCTATCTCTCCAAACTTAATGTTGTTGATCCACCATAAGTTTGAGGGGGGGTGTTAGATGTATATGCATTATCCCCGTTGTATAAGGAGTTTCTTACATATATACCACCATGTACTTGTATATATATCGGCTCATTGGCCTTATATTGAATACATTGGCTATTCATAACAAAAATTAGTCCAACTCCACTTGGATGGTCTGGCAAGGACACGAGAGCAATACTTAGCAAACTTTTTTCATAACAAACTTCAAATCTAATTAATTTCTCCCAAACCAAGGTGTCAATTACTCAATAACAAACATGTGGAACGCACATGGGTCTTACATATCTTTTCATAATTTCGAAACGATTCAATATGCATACTTGCTACTGATTTTGACACTGGTCCTTGATGTTTAGTTCGAGGAAAAAATTACCATGAGAATCTTGATGAAATATGAGAGGCACAACTTGTTAGAATTGGACCTACATGGGTAAATGCACATTCATTCCTTAAATTCTAAAGCATGCATGGTTTAGTTCCATACTACCTAGCCAAGTGGTGGGAGATCAATTTATAAGATGAAGTCATTGTCACCTCTTGAAACATATAACACATGGTATGTGGTAACATGAGGAGGACTAGCTAAAGTCACACATACGCACGCACGCGCGTATATTCGCATGGTAATCGCGTGACGCGTGGCCATGAACTAAACCGTGTATTTCTCTCTCTTCTTTGATATTGGTTAAACTAAACTGTTTGGAAGACCAGTATGGCCATTGAGAAGACCAATGTGCTGACCAGTGTGATCATTCGGAAGACCAGTGTGGTCACTGATCGGAAGATTAGTGTAATCATTCTGAAGACCAGTGTACCGACCAATGTGGTCATTCAGAAGATCAGTGTGCCGACCAGTGTGGTCATTCAGAAAACCACTGTGGTCTTTTGGAAGACCAGCGTAGTCACCGGTCGAAAGACCAGTGTGGTCATTCGGAAGACCAAGATGGTCACTGGTCGGAGCCATAGACCAGAGTATAGTCAGGAGCTAATAAACACTGCCTAATTACCATTAATTGGTTTTTCAATTAGCAGTTACCAGTTGTTCATTATGTTCTTTATTATGCAATTACTAGAGAATAATTGTCTCGACCTTAAAAGGATCTAGAGATGTCCAGACCAAAGAACAATTGATTCACTTCCATTTCTTCTTTTTCCTATCTGTTCTATTATACTAGTGTGTTGTGTTATCAAAATAAGTCATCTCTTCTCCTTGACGTGCACCAGGAAGAAGGGTGAGTAGATATTTCTGAACCATTACTGTAAAGAGTACTTGCATGGGGCAACAATAAGGTTTAGGCAACGATCTCTGCGACCGCTCGTTCTTATACCGCTTTATCTACGCTCAAGACTTGCATTGAGTCTACGCTGCTTTCTGTTCTTCATCAAGCCCAACCGTAAGTTGATTGTGCGACCAAACTGCTCTGTTATAATATTATTATTATGTATATTTAGAAGTACAATGAGTTATCTGCTGCTAGCATTGTTTTATGTATCTCTAGTTATTTATAACCTTTACCTCATAATAAAATCTAATATTGTTCATATTTCAAACACAACTGATCTATTTGCCTATGGACGCATCGTCGCTCGTGAGGAAAGTAACTGCCATTCAGATTTGAAGGACACCAATGGAAGGGTTATGAAGTAGTACTTTGCGAAATCTAGCAGCTAGCATGGGTCGACGTGTCTGAATCTGCATGACAGAACCAGCAAAGAAGAAGATGGTACAAGAGATACCGTATCTTTCAAGCCTAGCTAGCTTGGTTGACTACGCTGCCGCCATGATCAACCTGAATGTAGCACTCGACATTGAAGTACATTAGTACAGAACATCATACAAGGAATAAAAAGGACGCTTGAGGTGTTGTGACTGATAAATTTATTGAAAGTCCAATATGGGATGGAATGGCTAAAGTTCTTCTTTTTACATAAGCATGGTTGTCTCGAAGTCTCAAGTATTAAAGCCCAAAAACATTTTGGTTTGCCCCCTCTTTTCGATCCTTAGCTGCTGTATTCAACTGTTGATCTTGTTTATTTGTGATTGCCGAACTATTGTAAGACTGACGTCGCTTGGCAAATATGGGGGACGTGCATCTCAAAATAACTAAATAATAAATTAATTAATACGGGGCTTGTTTATTTTCTTTTATTTATTTTTTTTTGCTTTAGATGGAAAGCGAAATCCCAATAAACCAGTGCAGCGTCCAAACAAATCACTGATCAGCAAACCAGATAGAATTTCCTGTAAAAAAAGAAGAGAAATTCAAGGGCTGTTTGGTTTGTAGCTATAAAAAAACCTTACCAAAATTTGACAATACCCTCAAAATTTGGCTTGCATTTGGATTGATACCTATTTGTTTGGTAAGCCCCGGAAATTTGGCTTGAGGCGCTGGCGATTTCAGGGCGAGCAAATTGCTCGCCCTAATTTTGGGAAATAAATTATATGGGATGGAGCCTCAGGGGAGGCCTCATGCATCCACCGTTCATCAAGAGAGAGAGTAAAGAAGGGTCAAGAGATCGGACGGAAAAAGGGACGGGCCTATAGAATTTGTTTCCCCAATTTTGGTAGAGCCTGCTGCCAACATGTTGGTGAGGTGGCAGCATCCCATTAGCTGTAATTAATGCTTAACTTTTTGATTAATCAGTTTCAAATGATCATATTTTCTAAACCGAGTATCCGATTTGTGATCCGTTTGAACTGTTGAGTTCCTTGTTATTTTATCAACAAAACAAGATCACTGTTGGCATATTTTGGAGAAAAAATATATATATATGCCATGCGGGACCCATGTGTCATACTAACATATTTTACAAATTTTGGTATGGTTACAATCCAAACACATCAATTTGGGTATTGCCCGTGAATTGGTATGGCTACGATCCAAACAACAGTTTTTTGCCCAGATTTTGGCATCGCCTGGGTTTTGGCATTACCAAAATTTTGGTATGGCTACCTGGCATTACTACAGAAATGCTAATATCGACGCCGATCACGCAGCGGTTCATCAAACCGCTCAGATAAACACAATCTCGAGCGGTTTTGTTTACCCACCGCCTCGTGTTATTCTCCGCTAAAATCGTGCGTGAAGAGATCATATCACGACGGTTCATGTTTGAAACCGCTCGTGAAGGTACTTCACGAGCGGTTCGACAAAAACCGCTCGTGATATTACCCAATATCACGAGCGGTTTTTGGTCGTAACCGCTCGTGGTACTTCACGACGGTTCCAAACATGAACCGCCTATGATATGACCTCTTCACGAGGCGGTTTTTAGTTAAAACCGTCCGTGATAATTAACTCATCACGACGGTGTAGTGTACATATATAGCTCCCGCCAATGAGTCTTCTTGATCTCCATCTCGGCGCCACGGTAACCACGGGAGATCTCCAAGCCCGGTGAGTCCATCGCCACTCCGTGCCCGGTTTGAGTATCGCCTCACCTCACTGAGCCGCCCCGCTCGTGTGGTCCATTTCAGCTATTGTCACCGAGGAGCTTGCCGCCGTCACCTCTGTTCACCGATCGACGACCAGCCGCCTTGGACCTTCCCCGACTTCATTGACATCTTCCTCGTGATCGAGGTGAGCTACTAGAGCATAAGCATCCTTTAATTTGAGTAGTTTCAGCGCATACCAAATCACTAGTTTCAAAGCCGCCACGGGACATCACCGTCGGTTCGCCTCAGGTGACCTTAGGGCCCCGAGCCACGACTATTAGCAATGCGATGTCACCCTAAGCCCAGTTTGAGCTTCAAATCCTCTGCTTTTTAATCATTTAGTCAATAAACTAACGAGTCTATGACATGTGGGATCGCCATAGATTTTATAAATAAAATCATGAAATAAAAATGAGTCACCGACAAGTAGGGCCCACATGTAAGTTAATAAAATCCAAAAAATGAAAAAATGAAAAAAACGTAATTAAGCCTCGGAAAATACGCCAAGTCACCCTTTTATTTATTTTCGTGGTTTTCAATACGAACCATGTGATGGACCGAAGTCGGATGTACTGTTGAGAACCGTGTGAGTGAAGAATACATTAATGGCATGTCCGCTTACAAGAGCCGCCGAGGAGGATATGTTGAATAAGGGGCGGAATATATGTATCGTCCATGCATTGATCGCGAGAATCAAGATGTTTAACAACCGAGCGCAGATCGAAGCACACTTGATTCAAGGGGTTTCAAAAGGGTTATACATGTTGGACCATCCACGATGAAGAGCATATTATACAGAAGTCAACGATATGCATATTATACAGAAGTCAACGATATGCCGCCAATGATGTCGATTGTGGTTCCGATTCGGATAGGGCCGCACGATGACAATCTAGATCGATGCTTCACGATGCGTATGGAACGTGATGAGAGGGAGTATGTTCAATTCCGGCTTGATGGAGGACTCGGAGAAACCTTTCTTCCCGGGCTGCAAGTCGGAATACACAAGGTTGTCATCCGTGCTTAAACTGCTGAAATTGAAGGCAAGCAACGGTTGGTCCGACAAGAGTTTCACGGAGCTGTTTGGTCTCTTAGCGGACATGCTTCCGGAGGGAAACGAGTTGGCCAAAACCACCTACAAAGCCAAGAAGGTTCTTTGTCCATTGGGAATGGAAGTAGAAAGAATACATGCATGTCCGAACGACTGTATCCTCTACCGTAACGAGTATACAAACATGCATGTATGTCCGTGTGCAACGATCCCGATACAAGCGTAAGAATCAATCGATGACGACAAGGAATCGAGGTGAAGAAAGGACCTCCGCTAAGGTGGCGTGGTATCTTCTTGTAATTCCCGCTTGAAGCGGTTTTTGCGAACCCAAAGAATGCAAAATCGTCAGATTGGCACTCAGAGGAGCGTAAGAATGACGGAAAGTTAAGACACCTGCCGATTCCGCCCGGTGGAGAAATATCGATAGCAGGTTTGCGACTTCAAAGCGAAACCGAGGAATATAAGGTTTGGATTGAGTACGATGGAATGAGTCCTTTCGGTAACATGAGCAAATGACATAGCACTTGGCCCGTGACGCTCTGTATCTACAACCTTCCTCCTTGGTTGTGTATGAAGCGAAAGTATATATTGTTGTTGATACTTATCCAAGGGCCGAAGCAACCTGGGAATGATATTGATGTGTACCTAGCACCATTGATGGAAGATCTAAAAATACTGTGGATTGAAGGGGTACATGTATGGGATGCGTACAAACGAGAGAACTTCACTTTACATTCTTTGTTGTTCTGCACCATAAATGATTATCCTGCCCTTGCTAATTTGTCGAGCCAGAGTACAAAAGGGGTCAAAGCTTGTACTCATTGCTTAGATGATACCGAGAGTGTGTGGCTGAATCACTCGCGCAAAACCGTGTACATGCGTCATCATAGGTTCCTTCGGAGGGCTCACCCATACCGCAGGATGAAGAAACAATTCGACGGAGAGAAGGAGGACAGTTCAGCTCCAAGGCATTTAAGCGGAAAAGAGGTCTATGATATGATTAAGGATTTAGATGTTGTGCTTGGAAAGGGATGTAAATCGAGGACCCGTAAGAAGAACATGTGGAAGAAGAGATCAATATTTTGGGACTTACCTTATTGGGAGCACCTAGAAGTTCGCCACTACATTGACGTCATGCACGTAGAGAAGAATGTATGTGACAGCTTGATTGGTCTCTTACTGAACATTCATTACAAAACAAAGGATGGTGTCAACGCACGGCTTGACTTGGTTGATATGGACATCAGACCTGAGTTAGCACCAACAAGGACCGATAAAGGACGAACGTACCTTCCCCCTGCTTGTTACACTCTATTCAAGGCCGAGAGAACCGAACTGTGCCGGTGCTTGCATGGTGTGAAAGTTCCATCCGGTTACTCCGCCAACATGAAGAAACTTGTTTCGATGGAAGATTTGAAGTTAATTGGCATGAAGTTTCATGATTGTCATGTGTTGATGACACAAATGCTCCCTATTGCAATTAGAAGTATTTTGTCGATCAAGGTCCGAGAGACAATCATGAGGCTGTGTTATTTCTTTAACACAATTGCTCATAAGGTCATCGATCCCGAAGGACTAGATGCTCTGCAGGACGAGGTGGTGACGACTCTATGTGATCTTAAGATGTATTTTCCTCCGTCGTTTTTCGATATCATGGTCCATCTCATTGTTCATATTGTGAGGGAGATAAAGATGTGCGGGCCCGTGTTCCTACGTAGCATGTACCCGTTCGAGAGCTTCATGGGAATTCTCAAGTCATATGTACGGAATCGATCTCGCCGAGGGCAAGATCGTCGAAGGTTATGCAACCGAAGAGGTCATTGAGTTCTGCGTCGATTACATGGCTCAGGTCGAACCAATAGGTGTGCCTCGATCTCGCCATGAGGGGAGGCTCGAGGGTATCGGGACCATCGGAAGGAAATCAATCACTCTAGATATGGATGCGTATGCTCAAGCCCATTTCACGGTCTTGCAACACATGACTGAAGTGTCCCCGTATATCGACCAGCACAAGGACGTGCTTCGGCAACAGAATCCGGTGCGGTCGGATGTTTGGATCACGAGACAACACAACAGACGGTTCAACCAATGGTTGAAGGAGCGACTTGCTAGGAGCTCGTCAAGTGATATGCTGACATGGTTGGCAAAAGGGCCAACATTTACAGTTGTAACATGGTGAGGATACGACATAAATGGGTACACATTCTATACGCAGGCTCAGGATATAAAAAGCACTAACCAGAACAGCGGTGTCCGCATAGATGCATTCAGTACCGATGGGCTGAGGAGCTCCTACTATGGGCAAATAGAGGAGATATGGGAGCTCGACTACGTGCTTTTCAAGATCCCCCTATTTTGGTGCCATTGGGTCCATCTCCCACAGGTGAAGGTCGACAAGTACAAATACATTACCGTGGACCTCGAACGTGTCGGATACAAAGACGAACCATTCGATCAAGCTAACCAAGTTGTTCAAGTCTTCTATGTTACCGACCCAAAGAAATAAGAAGCGCCACGTAGTTCTTCATGGAAAAATGAGGATTGTCGGAGTTGAGAATGTAGTGGACGAGGAAGAATACAATCAATTTGATGAGTTGCCTCCTTTCGGAAACAGCATAAGGGTCGAGGAAGAAGAACGTGACGAAACTAGCTACATACGCGTCGATCATCATGAAGGGCTAATTTTTAAAGATTAATTGAACAATGTGTGTATATATATATGCTCGATGAATGGTTAATTTTAGTTCATTTGAGTTAATTAATTGATTTGTACTGTGAAATGGATGTGATTGTTTCTCAAATGAATGTGAATTGGATGTACATACATGTACTGGTTGTCTTTTCTGCTTGTTTCAGAGGGCATGGCTAGTATTTCCTGAGGCTAGCCAATAAATAGATCTAGATATTAACCAATACAAAATAATATCACAGACGGTTGTTTATTAAAACCGCTCGTGATACATCATATCACGAGCGGTTCTAAGTTAGAACCGTCTGTGATAGTATGTATCACAGACGGTTCTAATTTAGACCCATCTGTGATGTCCATCCCTATTTATATTTGGACTCTAGCTAGGTTTTGCCGCACCCACCACTCTCAAACGATTAAGTTTCTCAACTCCTCGCTCCCTCGTCCCCCGAGCTCGTCGCCGCCGTCCTCGACGTCGCCTCCTCGAGCTCCTAAGACGACTCCTCCTCGATCCTGCTGACGCCTCCTCCTCCCCGGCCGCGCCCCCGAGCCCGCCGAGCCTCCTCCTACAGCCCGGCGTGCCTCCCCGAGCCCACCGCGCTTCTTGCCCCGAGCTGCCGCCTCCTCCCCTCCCCGAGCCCGGCCTCCTCCCTTCGACGCCGCCTGCCTCTCGTCTTGCTCCTGCTCGTCCTTCTCCTCGACGTCCAAAGGTAACCAATGCCGAAGTTGTTTAATTTCACCCAATTCCCTTTCCCTAACTATTTCTATTAATAATCTGTCATGGTCCCTCATGATAATTGTACCTGTTTTAGGAATTTGTATTTGTTCTAGTCAGTTATTCATATGGTATTTATTTTGATACTACTACTAGAATATATTGCAATGTGGTGTGGTGGGCTTGAGATGAATGCTCTGTGATGATAATAGTTTTGTACTGAAATTGTTTTGATAATCGGGTTTGTACTTGAGCTCTAATTGGAATGCTTACTCTACATCTGATAGCAATATCAAAATGTTAAATCTTAGCTTTATGCTGATTTCATTTGTTCACATGATGTTCCATTTCTTGTGAAGATGTCTTCCGCTCATTCTTCGTCATCGCCGCCTTATGTGTCTGATGATGCACCATCCTCTAGAACAATATCCAACCGCAGTAGAAGAAGAGGAATATCGAAAAGGCCCGGGGGCCGATTTACCATCACGGAGGTCGATCGATGCAGGACCCTATCAATCCTCGCCGAGCAGCGTCCGCATTCCGGAGAACGGTCGGAATAGTTGCACGGGAACGGGTCAGCGTCACCTACGATTCGTGGAAGGTGGTGCCTGGACCACTGAAAACTGCTATGCTGGCGGATATTCTCGCATTGTTTGAGATCCCGGTAGAACACCTGGACTCCGTGCGATGACACGCGTTGCTACAGGCGTGCAAAGCGTGGAAGAACTTCAAGAGCACGCTTGTCAAGAACTACGTGGAGAAGGATCTAAGGGCGCCCTTCCACAAGTATCTATTCTTGCAAGAGTCCTAGGCCGAATTTGTGGTGAAGAAGACGACAGATGAATTTAGGAGTGAAAGTGCGGCGCACACGACCCTCCAGGCAAAAAACAAGCACCCCCACAGACTCGTCACCGCTGGGTATGCGGGTAAAGCCCGATATGGAGGGATCAGAACAAGCAGTAAGCTGCTCAATGTCTCCCCATTTCGAGGTCACCGATGTGCGCTCCGGATGGTGGTTATTTGCGAGGTTACGATTGGGTCTACTGGGAAGTGTACTTTCCAAACCCCACAGCACTGAAGTGTCCCAAAGACCGTAAGATATCGAATTACCTAGTTTTTAATTACTCCATAACTTCATAGGAAGTGAAATGACATGTTGGGCTATTGCAAATAACGCTGAGTGCACAATCTTCCCAAGGCTCATTCCAGGCAGACAGGGAGAAAGATATACTCTATGCGGCCCTAGAAAATAGTGAGCATCCAGGTCGCACGAGAGGCACTGGTGTTTATGTTACATGGGCAGAATGGTTCCAAGCGAACTCTGAATCGTACCGGAGTAGGAAGAGAGCCAAAGCCGAGCGCGATGCAAAGCTACAAGAGGATCTTCGTGCATCCCTCAGAGATGAGCTCACTGAAAAAATCAGAGAGGAGGTCACTGAAAAATCAGACATGAGGTCACTCAATCCCTCAGAGAGGAGATTCGTGCATCCGAGCAAAAGCAGATGGAGACCTTTGAGGAAAGGATTAGGGATTGCAACTCCCAAATCGGTTGCAAGCCCTCGCCTCTTCCGGCTAGCCACCCCAAACTTCCAAGTAGTCATGCGTCCAACCCTAACCCTACCCCAATAGGTGACGACAGATTTCCGTTGATGACATCCGTAATAATTATTATCTCGGAATGCTCGATCCATTGATAGGCTGTTGGAGTAGCTAATTTTGTATCGTTATGTACGTAGGTGGCTATGAAGTGCAAGCTCCAAGTGAGATATGTATCTGTTGCCCTAGATGTCGCTAGCTTGTGTATCCATCCGTGTCGAGCTTTGGTGCACGGTGCAAATCTAGCACCGGTTTCGCAAAAGTGAATGTGGGCGGTGTTTGTGCCAATTTCGAGGCCATCCCAATCGAAAATTCCCCCAAACGATGAGGTCATGACTCTAGGGCAAGCCGCTGGAACATTCATCCAAAGGCCCAAGGAGGACATCCGCCGAGCTACCGCTCCCGTGTCAACTTCACGGAATGTCTCGCAACGCATCAAGTCCATGGGACTGGCTGTCTGACCGGCTACCCGCAGACCGACACGGTAAGGGCCCGCCGCATCACATGCATCTACACCTCGTGCTCACCGACTCTTGTGAAGTCGACCTATACAAAGCGAGGCGTTAAGGGCAAATCAAAGACGATCGACTCTCTCCCGATATCCCCTTCTTGCCGCTGGTCCGTAATTTGGCAAGGCGAGCCGCTGTTCGAGAAGTTAGACGACCCTACCCTAGGACCGGATTGCACGGCATTGCATACATGGTACATGGAACAGTCCAACAAGCCGGTTGATCAACGACGCTCGGGTTTCACCGTCAAGTTCAAGGAGGATCATTTTAACCACGTGCATCAAGACGCTGTCTTCACGGTGACCTTCGACGACTTGTTCTGTCTCTTCAACCTCGACGAGCTCGACGTCTCACTCATACGATGCTGGACACTGTAAGTGTGTACAATCATGGTCAATGTTCATGTAATACCGATAAATGTTATATATAACTCCTCGCTTTTGTATATAGATACATGATCTCTAAAGCCGAAAGAAGGAAATCACCGGTAGGTTTCCTCGACCCACACTTTGTCTCCGAGCAAAGCATCACGGCGAATGCAACATTCGTCGAGAATTACGTTATAGATTTTTTCATGGCTCGCCGCAACAAGGAATTCATACTTTTGCCCTACAACCAGAAGTAAGTGTTGCACTACTGGCTATACTTGTTGATTTGTACTTTATAAGCAACACGAACTTAGGTTTAATGACCATGCTGATATACCTGTGTAGCTACCACTGGATTCTAATTGTAATTATACAAAAACGGAAATGCGTAATATACCTAGATTCCCTACAGAGGGCCACTCACAACTTCACAATTATCCGGAATTTAATCATCAGGTAAACCCATTTCCTCCATAGAAACTCTATTGTAGTATTTCTTTCCTTTGCAATGGCTAAGGCTAACTTCTTGGAGTCACGTAGGGTGTTCGATGTGTTACATGCTAGAGGATGGAATATCAGGGGAAGGACGCTGTCACATGATCAAAAATTCCCGGTACTCGCTAGCTAGTACACATTAATCCTATATAACACTTCGTAGTAATGCCTCTCGAACTAACCAATTCTATTTTTATAGTGCCACCAACATCCGCCTGGCCGCAACGTCTGTGGATACTATGTTTGCCACAACATGCAACTACTCATCGGTTCCGCGATCACCAATGATCCTCAGGTTTGTCAATATTTCAACAATTATTTCATATATACTTACCGATTTGTATAAGCACGAATTTAATCTTCCTATCGACAGGTTGCGACCATCGACAAAACTGCGTTGGAACAGAGCGAGCTCATGAAAGTTAGATCACACCTTGCATCATTCCTGAACAGTCAGGTCATAGATCCAGATGGGAGTCTCCACTGAGTAGATTGAACTTGATTGGGATAAATTGAATTTAATGGTACATGTGTGTAAATTAATGTACATTAATGGTTAAAGTTAATTGATTTGTGAATTGGATGTGCATGTTTCTGAAATGAATGCAATTTTGATGTACTTCTGAAATGAATGCGAATTGGATGTGCTTGTTTCAGAGAGCATGACTAGCATTTCCTGAGGCTAGCCAATAAATAGAAATAGATTTAGCAATGCAAAAGACTACCACAAACGGTCTGTAGATGAAACCATCTGTGATAGTCCACTATCACAGATGGTTTCATCTACAGACCGTCTGTGGTAGTCCACTATCACGCACGGTTTCATCTACGCATCGTCGTGGTAGTCGAGTATCACGATTTGTTTCATCTACTGCACCGCCTCGTGATAGTATGTATTATGCGAGCGGTTCGAAAACCATATGTGATGACCTCATGCATTACTGACCCACAAACTCAGACGGCTCACGAAACCGTCTATGATGGCGTTTTTGAACCGTCTGTGAAGGTCTTTTCTGTAGTAGTGTGGGGTCGTAAACCAAACAGACCCACGGCCCAAACGTTTCCCAAGCCGAAAATACAGCCTTCTGCTCGTGCCTCCCTCTCTCTCTGCTCGCAGAGAATGGCGAGCGAGGTGCAGGGATAGGACTGAGGGCTGTTTGGTTCTTTGCCTAACTAGCCATACCAAAATTTGGTAATACCTAGAAAATTTGGCCAATATTTGTTTTGGTTCCTATATTTGGCAACGCCAAACTTTTTCTTACTGAGGCATTGTTTGGATTGAATCCCAAATGAACCACACCAAATATTGGTAATGCCCATGAAATTTGGCTAGAATTTGGTTTGTTGCCAAATTTTGGTACTACCAAAGAAAATTTAGCAAAACCAATTTTTTTCTTCACAATTCCCAGGCAATTTTTGGGTGGCCAAAAAGTTGGCCAAAAAATTGACAGGGCAGCTAGCCTATGAGTTTGCTAGGTGGCATCATTTCGTTGGATGTGAATAGGACCATATTAGTCAATTATAATGCGGAAGAAGTGAGGTTGTTTCTGCAGCAGAGTGACAAAAATGATGCGGAAGAATCGATGTTGGTTGATAAGTGGCTGCAGCAGAGTGACAAAAATGAGTGGCCGGGGGAGGGGCGGAAGGGAGAGGAGGAATTGTTGCGGAAGAAGCTGAAAGAAGCGCTGATCATCAATGAATATGAGCTGTTGATTCTGGAGAAAGAGAGAGACAAGTGGCTGGAGAAGGAGCAGAAGTGGCTTGAGCTCAGGGGAGAGGACTGGCCAAATATTGTTCATGTTCGTTATATCCGCATTAACGGAGAAATCATACAGAATCTTTGTACC
Organism: Phyllostachys edulis; assembly: GCA_036346405.1. NCBI lineage: Eukaryota > Viridiplantae > Streptophyta > Magnoliopsida > Poales > Poaceae > Phyllostachys > Phyllostachys edulis. Next base: position 44,047,014 of record CM070557.1, on the reverse strand, counting down.
TGATGCTGCAGCTTCTTCATATGCCAAAAGGTATAACCTACGTGTGCTTGCCAAAACTCACTCAATTTATTGTGTCAACTTCTCTTTGATAAAAAAAAAAGGGTTTTGTTAAACAACATTTGACTATTTTCTTTTGTTAAAATAGCTGAATTTTTATTCGTCTAATATGTTTGAGATTTGCACTTCTTCTTATCTCTTATCTGATGAATTAGGTCCGGGTTTATTAGGTCCGGGTTTATTATGATTTTTTCTTCGAAACATAACGGGTTCACCACATTGTCATATTCTGCTGGTATAGATTTTTTTTTCTTTTTTTTTTGTCTTTGTTTTTGCTCAATCTTCAATCTCTCAAAGTATATGTTAGATTTTGAATTATGTAATGGAAATATTAGTTATTAATGTTATGAATAGCGCTTGTATTGCTAGAGGGCCAGTATATATATATACAAAGTACAGGAGATGAATATGCAAATAATCCCTCATAACAATGGGGAATAACACACTATACATATATATTTAACACCCCTCTCAAACTCATGGTGGATCAACAACATTGAGTTTGGAGAGGTAGAAACCGTGCTGTGCTCGATTCTGGGCCATCGTGAAGAAATCCGCTATCTGAAGCTCTGAAGGCACATACTGAAGAGCAATCACCTGATCATGCACACAAGACCTCATGAAGGAAGCATCAACACCAATATGCTTAGTGAGCTCATGCTTCATAGGGTCACGGCAATCTGATAGCACTCAGATCTTGTCGACAAGAGAGGAGTCTGTAGTGACAAAACACCAAAATCCTCAAGTAACCACCGTAGCCAAGTAATCTCTGCTGTCAAGAGAGCCATAGCTCGCAACTCAGCCTCTGCACTCGAACGGGACACTACAGTCTGTTTCTTCGTCTTCCAAGCAATGAGAGAACCACCAAGAAAAACACATAGACCGGCAATTAGAGGGATCGTTGGCCCAAGTAGCATCCGAATAAGCCTGAAGCTGTAACGAGCTGGAGTGTGGAAAGAAGAGACGGCGAGAGATAGTCCCATAAAGGTATCGCAGAACTCGAAGAAGGTGGCTGTAGTGGGCCTGAGTGGGAGTAGAGATGAACTGACTCAAAATGTGGACTGGATAAGTGATATCCGAACGAGTAACAGCAAGGTAGACAAGACTTCCAACAAGATGACGATAGCGAGTCGGATCAGAAAGAGGCTCGCCATCAAAGAGTCGGAGGTGAACATTGAGCTCTATAGGAGTCTCAACATTACGCTGATCAGTGAGAGAGGCGCGATCAAGAAGATCCTGAATATACTTCTCTTGGATGATGTCTTAATTTTTGTAAAGCCCACTTCAAACTACCATGTACTGGAAGGGTCAAGGTTTGAATGACGTCTTTAGTGAGTTGTGTCCGGATAGAGGATTTCACATGCCCTAATAGTTCATGAAACTTTTCTAAGAGCATGTACAATGGTATAAACAGCTGCTGTCTATATCAACTCTTCATGTTATTTGTAGACAACACTAAAGACAACTCATACAATGGATTGTGGTGATACAGTCGGCTACAGGATTATAGACAACACACCGTCTTTTAATGTTTTTCTTGGTTCTGGTGCTATAGTCGGCTACAAGATTGTAGACAGCACATTTCTCTCTCTTTATTCTCTTTCGTCCACATCAGCTTAAATCCTACGTGGCAAAGACTATAGACAGCGTCTGCTAGTAGTTTAGGATTCTAACCCTCGACACTCTTTTTTGTGCCGTTGCGCAAAGTTCTTTATGTTCGAATGCACTTTAACCGATGAAAACAAGATAATTGTGACGTACCATTTGGTAATGTCAGTTCAGGCACTAGATATTCAAGTTATGTAATCCTCGTCATTACTATTATAAAAGAACTTGGTGGTGGTGGTGAATCTATCCTCTTTTGAATTGGTGGAATCTTTTATGGATAAATATATGCACACATCAATAACATATTTAAAGAATCTTTTGTGAATAATTAGATTATCTGTGGTTTGTGATAATATTTATGTAGCTGGTTGATTGAATGCAAATTTTGTAGGAAACTTTTAGAGTAAAGTACACTGTGGGTCTCTAAACTTGGCTGGTTGGATCACTTAGGTCCCTTGGTCAAACCCAGGAAAACCGCTTTGGGACCTCCGATGACACGCTTAAAAAAGTTTAGGTACCTGGATATGTGGTTTCATAGATGAGGGACCTAAGTGATCCAACAAGCCAAGTTTAGAGACCCACAGTGTACTTTACTCTTTAAAAAAACTTGAAACATTTAACCTTGTATCTCACTGCACTGTTGAGCTTCCATAAGTTATGAGAGCCGTAGATATATTTATGTTAATTACAACAACGTGTTACTGACATGAATTGTACAATCTCATCATTTGTTCTCAAATATGATCCGTTACTTCTTTCAGATGTCTAATTTGTTTTCCACCAAAGGGCCACCAATCTCATAATTTGTCTACTGCAAAAGACTTCAGTCTATGACTGAAGCATTAGACTATCTTTTCCATTATTGTGCATTTCTAAAACTTTTCCAGGCAAACGTTTTTATCAGTTGCCTTCTCTTTTCAGGCTACTGAACGGGTTAAACGGCTACCCACTGATCGCAACTTCCCTCGTTCAAAAGTTGTTTTGGGAAGGGTTCATCAAACTTTTGAAGGAAAAGGCCACAAGTTGTTACTAGTATATTCAATAATTTGGTATTTTGGTGGCAAATTGTTATGCAAACTTTATTGATGAGGTACATTTTTTACATTTTACTTTTCTTTGTACAGATTGTAGTTTTGAGTTCCATTTAGTGTTATATGCTTTATTTATAGTGATAGCAACATGTATTATGTTTGTCTTGCTTTGTTATCGGATAATTAGTGGTTCGTTCCGTCCAACCTAAATTTCAATTCTGGGTCCGCCACTGCTCTCGCTCGTGCGTACGACGCACACCGCGTGAACCAGAGGCTGCATCAGCTCCACCTCAAGCTTTGTAGCCACACCTCGAGCATCTCCCCCTCTCATGCATCGCCGCGACCTCGTCCCATCCATGCACCAGAGCCTGTTGTCGCCGTTCCGTTCAAGTGTCCGTGCCACGTTTGTTGGAATAATCTTGACATGTTAGTGTAGAATTAATCTTGTTACATGTTTAGTTTGGCACGTGAAATTGCATTTGCATGGGTCAGTACACTAGTTGGGTCAATACATGTGCACGCTGTGTTAGTTGGCTGTACTTTCACGCTACGTGAGTTAGTTGGGGCGTGAGTTCAGGATCGTGGGCGTGAGAACCGGTCAGTGTGCGTGCGTTGAGTATATATTAGTGTATTCCTGTATTAGAAGTAAGTTGTCTTTTGAGATATAGATGTGAAGAACCAGAAAAGACGAGATGTAGTTACTCCCGTCGCAAACCTCTCTGTACGTGTGTTTCTTCTTCCATCTGTGTTCGTGTGAGTAGTGTACTCGGCGTTTCGCGTGTGTTAGGGCATGTACATTAGGGTGACATCAGCAGTCCATAATTTTTGCCACGTAAGATTTTTAATGATGTGGATGTCAGAGAACAAGGAGAGAGAATGAAGCTGTCTGGCATGCAACAGACAGTCTATAATACTTTTATAGACGATTGTTTTGCTGTTGTATTCATGTTGTCTGTACAGTTTGTGGGGTTATATATACATAACTTAAAGACAACCCATTGTAGATGACATGAAAAGTATTACAGACAACGACTGTCTAAACCATTGTACACGCCCTTAGAGCTCTTTGATTCCCAACAACGTTGACCTCGCCTCATCCGTTCCAGACTCCTCCCTCTATAAAAGCCGCAGCCGAGCGTGTCACCTTCCTCGTTGCGCCTTCCTCTGCATTTCCCCCCGCTTTGCCCCTCTTGTCCGCCTCGGGTGAGGAAGAAAGCAAGCCACGCCGGTCACCTTTCCCAACTCCGACTACCGGCCTCACCATTGATTTCCACCGTTTGGGTGAGCTTCCGCCACCGTTGTCTTACACATCGTGGTCGCCTTGACCTCCTCCCTCTAATGCATGCATTCTTCTTTCTTGCCGTGCACTAAAGCAACCGGAACACCTCTTCATCCCCGTCGTCGGCCCATAGCACGCAACCTTGCCGCCACCATCGATCTCCTTCCTCCCTTGGTCTCCAGGTGAGCTTGTTTGTTCCCTTACGTTCCAGAACGTTGCAAACCCGGTAGGCTAGTCAATGTCGCGCCTAGATGACCGTAGTATCGTTGCGTCGTAGCACCTTGCCGCGCTGCCACAAGCTATCGTGGAGAGCTCGGTGTGCCGCTTCTTCTTGAGCATCGAGAGCACCCTTAGCATCGTGGTAGCCCGTAGATGTTAATTCAACCTCCAGTTTGTAGTTGGTAGCCTCGTTAAGTACCTGTCCTTAAACATAGTGTCGTCACTACCGTCCTTGCTGTAGCACCGCCGCCTCAGTCCATCTCCCGCTGTGTCGTCGCAGCTGTTAGGGTCGTCTTGGACCTCGCAACCCATTTTGGTGGTCGCGGGTGGTCGCCAGAGCTGTCTTCACCGGCGCCGAGCTCGACCTGAGCCAACAATGGCTGCCATGCGTCTTTTCTCTGTTCTGCAGGGGAGAAGACGACTGTAGAGGCACTGACGTGTGGACTCGAGGTAATTAAGTTAACCGTAATTAGTTAACGTTTCATTAGTAGGTAATGTCGGTATGACATGTGGGCCCGAAGTAATTAGAAAATGTAATTAAGGCATGGTTTAAAGTCTGAGTGTATGATATGCGGGGCCCACCACTTAAAACTCACTATGTAGACCTAGTCTGTAGACCAAAGCCGCTGACGTGTGGGCCCTTGGCCCTATGAACCGTTAGGTAGACCGAGTCCATGTGGACCGCGGTCCCACCTGTCAGTCTCGTGTTTTTTCTAGTAAAAATAATTAGAAAAGAAATTAAAAACCCGGCTAGACCCCACCTGTCAGTCGCATAGGACTTTTCTTAAGAAATTTAATTGAAAAATAAAATGAAAATCCGACCAGACCTACCTGTTAGGATTTTTCGTTTTTTCCAGAATTTCCTCGAGTCAAACTTTGGAGAGCCCGTTCTCCCTTGTTTTAAATCCAAATGGCTTTATTTTTGTTTATAAATTCATCTAAATTCAAGATATTTCAATCAATACCAAAATAATAATTTTTTGTAGTTCATTTGAATTTTGTTATATTCGCGATTTAGACTTTGATGCTTCAGACACTGTCGTCGCTGCTAATCAAGACCAAGTGATATACACTGTTGAGCAAGGCAAGTCCTTGCCATTGATCATGTTGAGCCTACTTTTCAAATGCAAATTACTTTGCTTTAAAGTATTACCTGCATGTTTATTATTATTTATGAAATGTTATGTTAAATATTGATGCATAGTTACTCTATATGTTGTTACTTACTATTCTCCTCCTTGATTGTTGATATAATGACTACCTTGTCACCCTAGGCTAGTTATGATAATAAAATTGTCCTTGGTTAAGTAAACATGGATAATGGTCATGCCTAGAGATGCTTAGTGGTTGAACTGAATATGATACAAACATTGACATTGCAAAACTTGGGTTATAATATGAATTGTAGTGTGGTAACATGAGTTACCAGTGGAAACAGGAAAAATGTTTTGTAAAATGGTGGAGACTTGGGCTAGTAGATAGTATGAGACTAGTGCAGGGATTGCACGAGGGTCGGGTTTGTGGATTGTCTCACCCATGGATGTCACGGCGTCGCCTAGGCGTCCCGGCGGTGCAGAGCAGACGCCGCGGTCGCTCGCCTCGCCTTGGCCATCGTCGACCGCGTCACTGCACCGGCTGCAGGCCCCTAGGTACTCCATCTCCCTCCTCCGCTCCCTCCCTCCTGTGGCCCGCCGCCACTCTCGTGCTCCGTCTCTGCCCGGATCCGGCCTGGACCGAGTCGCCGCCGCCTCCGGAGCCGCAGCGGAGAGGGAGGGGGAAGCGAGGAGGCGGGAGGGAGAGGGAGGCCGGGTTGCCGCCGGGAGGGGTTGGGGGGAGGGAGCCCAAGCCAGGAGAGGGAAGTCGGGTCGCCGAGAGGGAGGGGGAGCAGTCGGGTCGCCGGGAGGGAGAGGGGGAGGGGGAGCATCGCCACCAGGAGGGAGAGGGGGAGGGGGAACACGAGCCGGGAGGGAGAGGAGGGGGAGCAAGACTGCGTGAGCTGGGAGGGGAGGGGAGCATTAAGTTGCTTTTGCGAGCAGCGGGGGCAGGCGGGCAGCCGGGGAAAACCGGGCAGCCAGGCAACGAGCAGCCCCGGGATCTTCTGCTCCCAACTAGTGTTGTTACTTGTAGAATTATAGTTGCTACTTAGCTCGCTTTGCCTCGCCTAGAGGACGACTAGGCGCCCGCCTAGACGACTAGGCGTCCTAGCGCCCCTTAGGCGCCGTGGTCGCCAAGGTCGCCGTGACAACCTTGGTCTCACCTGAGTCGATTAAGGACCGAATCATGTGTCGCATTTCTAAACTGATAACCATACAACCACAGGTCAAGTATGGGCGCGACCTGACCAAGTACTTTGCTTAGTTTCGGCATAACTTTCGCGCATAGTAGTAGGTTGGATCTTTATACGATTTCTATCGTGGATAAGGGATGCTGACTTCCCTCACAACGACCTGTCTCTCATTGAAAATGTAGCCTGCTGATGGGAGCATTCTGGGTGTGCCCTGTAACGGTTATGGTCCCAGTGTTGAGGGGTTTACCCACTAGGCGGGAGAAATGTCGGGATTAGGTATTAAAAAAATCTTTTTATGATCGTCTCCGTCGCACACCTAAGGAAGCGTGTCACTGGCCGACATTATCTGTTGGACATACCTTTGTACTCATTGTTGCTCAAATATGTGGATTCAGACTACGAGACTGAAGACCTGGTGTATGGATACTTCTATGTGTCCGGCTTTGGAAATAAAGATGACGTTGATAACTAGGTTGTAGCCTTAGTCGATTGCCTGTGGCAGATCATAGAGGCTCCTTTTGGTTTGTTTATCTCCTGCTGCTATTTGCCCTTTTGGACTCGTCGACTTATCGGCCCGTTATGTAAGAACTTGGCCCTAAGGCTTATTTCTGTCTACTCTTTTACTTACTTAAACACATGTATGAATGTGATATTCATCGATATTGTAATGTGTGAGCTGGCTATTGATCATATGACTAGTTCGATATACACAGAGGGTCTGAATGTAAATCCGGATCCCCATTTCGATACCTCAATACACTTTTGTGCATTCTGTAAGAGGGGGATGCCCAATCCCCTCTATAGCTATGTTCTGAGACTAGTATGAAATTAAAGCTGAAGCATATGGTCTCAACTTTGTCGTGTCATTTTTTCAGGTTGAGGTTCCTAACAGTTGGCCATGTCTTTGTAAATGCGCGATAACCTTCTATTTGCTCAAGCTGGCCTGGTTTCGTGCTACTTCATCCACCGTTCCCTCCATGGAAAAGCTGGTTTCCCTATGAACGCCATCAGGTTTGCTGCAACGGGAGAGTCGCACGCGATGATGCAAACCCACGTGTACAAACAGAAAGGCATGCTAGCTGGTTCATTGTTGCTCCTCCATTCAGAGTTGATTTTTCAGTAATCAGGAGAGCCTTGCAGAAGCTGAAGTTGGACACCGCTGAAGGAAAAATACGAGCCGGGTATTTCAGCTGCGTCATGAAATGGATTCATTGACGCTTTGTGCATCCCTCTTTTAGTTTGTTTGGACCCTGGTCTAACTAACTGCCTTCCAGTTGTACTATATGTTATCTCGTGTTTTCTTAGACCGTACCTTTATATGCCGTATTAGCCTCTCTGATGCATGGTTTGCGTTGCTGCAATCTGCCAACGCTATGTTACCTACGTACGTGTACAAGCTTGTATGTGTGTCGGTGACCATTTTTGCTCACCTGATCGAGTTACAGAGCACCGGTGTGATTCGTATGGAGTTTACGTACGTATTGCTCACCACCACGACGAGTTGCGCCGGCGCGGCGCCGAACCACCCGTTTCGCGACGTGCGGGCCCAGCGGCTCTTGGAAAGCCCCGATCCTCAGCAGTCAGCACGTGCCAGACCGTGGCGACCTCCTCCTCTGTTGGCGAGGAGCTCCCACTACCTGCTCGACGAGTTGTGCGGGAAGATGATATTAGAGACCGACAGGAGCAGCGGGTGCCGAACCACAGACTGCGAGCGTCGTGGGTGGTGAATTGAGGGAATGGAGACAGGTCCGCCTTCTCGGTCCGGTGCTCGAGTTTTACTCTGAGATTATTTGGTAAGCGTTTCCTGGTCCACTATGTACAAGACCTGGCAAGTGTTTGCATCTTAAGGACATCTTCAATAGTTACAGATAATCTTGTCTCTAATATATGCTATATCATCTTTAGAAACAACATCTCCAATAGATAATTCCTAGCACACTCTTTAACATTTATATTTTTTTGTTGAAACGGATCTACATGTCAACTAGAGTAGATTAATATATTATGTCTGGTTTCGCATGCACGATTAGGAAGAGACGACATGTGCTCTCTCTCCTCCTCCTCTTTGCTTCACGTAGGATTTTGTTGACATGACATAGCTAAGAGACGACAACAAATACACTATTAAAGATGCCCAAAGAAAAGTTGCTCACACTATTCCAGGACTTCGGCAGTTCTTGTGTTTTGGGAAAAAGCTCACATAGAGGTGGCAGAGCTCCAAAAATGCAGAAAAACTCCCTCAACCATGGAAAGAAATTTGGCTGAAAAAACAAACTGATAAGACCGAAATTTGGCAAATGTATACCTGTTGTCCTAATGGAAAATTTAGAACATGATCCCGTGCAACAGTATTAATCCGTTTGGCTTGAAGTTTCAAGTTGAAAATTCAGACGGAGAATATGGACTATACTAAAAACTAAAAACAGGCTCTCTATAATTTACATTAATAACAGTAATGTATAGAGGTTCATAAAAGCATCTCAAATGACAATTTTGTATGGTTGGATGGTACTAGTGTTTTTTTAAAGATAAACGCATTCTTTTATTTTTAAAGTAGTAAGAGAAGAAAGAGCTACATATGCATATTGGAGTATCCAGAAAGAAGCAACGAGAATAACCAGATAGAGGAAGCTAGCTAGTCACAGGCAGGGAAAGAAGACCCAGGTTAGTTACATCCTGAGAGAAAGCTCAACTCGATTCAATTCTGCCACATCTCCGCCGGTCCAACTACCCATGTTTGCATCTTTGTTTTCAGAAGTTGTTACCACAATCTTATTACTCTTGTGTGTTGCAGACTAAATTGTTTGTTCCAATCCTGACATATTATGTGTCTGGATATATCAAACATATTTGGGAATTGATTAGCCGGTAGTCCAAAAAGTTTAAAGTTACAACTCTTGGTAGGAGATAGTGTCTTATATTGATCTATTTGGTTATATCGGAATCATGTTGTTTTTGACAAAAAAGAGTGTCACTAATCCCTTACAGGCTATCTTGTTGAGTGGACACTGGATGAGTGCTTAAGCAAATTTACAAAAATCTGCACAGAAGGAGTCCATATTAGCTGGAAGCCTAAGGTTGGAGGTTGTGGCAAAGCAAATCCTCAATATCTGTGAGAATCCGGGGTACTTAACTTGTAATAAGATGATTCAAGCATTACAAATCAAATATCACGACTCTCGGCGTATATGTACTTCCCAGAATGCAGTACACATACCCCATACAAAAATTATGCATCAATTCCATTCAATCACATAGGATCCAAAGTACAACTAAGCAATTCAAAAGACATACATAATAGAGTTATTACAAAAGGGGCCGACCGGCCAAATAACAACTGAAGAGTCATAAATAACAGCGGAAGCAGGGTGCCATAAGATGGCGATAAACAAAAGCCAATCGGTGTGCCTTAACCCACAAGGCAACCAACCAGGCCACCAACCTAGTCCTCGAAACCGCCGCACATCTCGCAGAAGTATAACCCTTGGGGTTCAACTCCCTCTTCTGCAACAATTACATTAAAGCATAGCAAATGAGTACAAAAATTGTACTCGCAAGACTTACGTGTAGAGTAACAGGCCTATATAAATAGCTACATGCAAGCTTATTTAAGTGGAGTAGGCTCTAGACTCAATTTCAGCATAAAGCAAGTTTTCATTTGCAATAATGTAATAGATTTAAAGCAACTTTACAATCTGTTTTTATTTGATAAAAATAGCGATAAACAAGTAACAATAATAACGAAACATCCTGAAAGTGGCTAACCCAATAGCCACCACAACAATAGCATGAACTCCCCGTTCACACCACCCACATCAAGTTTTAATTAAATGTTGTAGTCTAACTCTTGTTGAGACCTTACCAAGCATGTCCATAACCTAGGACGAGGCTATTCGAATAGTTTGAACCCTGCAGGGGTGTACCAATGTACCCACACGCCAGACCGCCTCTTTTGCCACTAGATTTAGCACACTTCCTTTGGTGTGCCGGCAAGACTAAGTCCTACGAGACCTTTCCAATATTGTGTATTAACTACGAGTCGCCCATATGGGAAGAAGCCCCATACGTTGATGTGGAGTCATCAAAGATGCTCATCTCCTTTTTAAGGACGATGCTCCTTGCAGTGGATAACCTCCACTACTGCTCACCCAATAACCCACCATGCAACTCGGAGCTAACACACGCCAAAGTACTAAGTCAAGAGAGGTCCCATATCCCTCTCATGTGGTTAGCACGCAATAAGCGCTTGGCTTAGTGTCCAAGATGTTCGGTCCTTGTTGACCCGGGCACCATTCCAGTCACACCATAAATTCACACCAACAACCATTGTGCCCAAGTCTAAAATATTTCATTTTTATTTTTTTTTCAGTTGTTGACTTTATAAAGTAACAAAGCACAAGGTGCTGAGCATAATAATCATAATAATTTTGTGTGATCACAGTTAGCGATAACCGCCCAATTCTACCGGTAACTAAGCATTTCTAAGCATGACGCCGAAAAGACAAATAAAAGAGCATAATTAAATCACCGGGCTCTAATTCACCAGCGATATTATTAACTTATGTTTTGTGGCAGGGGATAACAATTTAAGGGCAACCATGCAATAGGAATAGCTACCTCTAATCGGGAAATTACTTTGACACAAAAGCATGCATACATACAATCTGTAAACAAAGTATTAGACATGAAAGTAATAGGATATTTATGATCAAACTGCTTGCCTTGCTGTAGATTACCCTCTTGCTGCAGAGGAGCACTCTCGCAATCGATAATTTCGTTGGAACCTAGCGCAAGAAGTCGAAAGCACAATAAGAACGAATAACATCGAAAAGACCCAAAAATTCAAAGTAAAAAATTATGAAAAATTCACAGAAGGTAGATCATGATTTTAGATGAATTTATCAATAAGAATAAATTTATTTGGATGTTCTATGCAGAATTTATGGCAGTTAGAAGATCAGATTTCCTGAAAATTCAATTTAATAGAGATCTGTTACTGTTCATTCGAAATAATTCTTTTGGTGAAAATTTCCAGAATAGTGGTGCACTTGAAATTTTTATGGTATGAAAATCACCACATGAGATGAACAATAGAATTTGATTCACCTCATTAGGAGCAAGGATGAATTTTCTATGATTTTTTAAAGTTATGAAAGTAGTACACAAGTTATATGCAAAATAAGATTTTCAGTAATAGTATCATGTTCACAACCTATTTTACAATAAACTACAATAACAGAGGATTCTAACAAAATTTAGTTTACTCTTTTTGGAGTTACAGAGAATTACTTACGCATTTTTGAAGTTAAAGCAATTTTTAGTGCAACAATAATACTAAACATAAAGTAATTTTGCCAAAAGTATTTTCTGGAATAGTAACATGGTTCAAACCATTTTTACATTAAAGTACATTTAAATATGAAACTAACAAAATTTGAATCATCAATTTTGGAGTTTTTATGATTTAGTTATACATTTTCAAAGTTAACAGTAATTTGTAGTGTAAAAATAATTCATTTTTGGATCACTTTCCACAACCTATGTTTTCTGGGACAATGATAAGGTTGAAATCTATTTTAACATAAAGCTAGTTAAAAATTAAAATTATCAAAATTTGTTTCACTGATTTTGGAGTTAAAATGAATTAGTTGTGCAATTTTGAAGTTTAAACAATTTCCAGTTCAAAAATAATTCGTTTCTGAAATTAAACATGCATTATATACTTTTCTTACTGACCTGGAGCTAGCCAAGGCCCTTGACAGGTGGGGTCTACCAAACAGTACTGTTTCGATTTAAAATTAAGCACTGACATGTGGGGCCCAACCGTCATACTCAAGGGTCCAGAAAACAGTGCGTGAACCAACGGTCCACAGCACAGTGGACCGGTCCATGGACCACCCAGCGGTTTACTATGCATAGAACGTTTTGGGCCCACCTGTAAGTGACACCCGGAACGGCTAACCCAGGATTTTCCGACAAATATTGTGCCATTAATACTAATCATGGACATTAACGTTAAACTAATCATTGCTACAATGATTTGCCGGGGAAATCCGACAACGTCCGCAGCTCTGCTCGCTAGCATGGCGGCGCGCCGGCGCTGCACGCCACGGCGGCGCCGACCAAGGCCCGGGATGGGTCCCTAATAGCCTAGCGCAGCTAATGCTAAGCGTCACGGCGACGGGGGAGCACCAGGCTGCCAGCGAACCGGAGTGGGGCGGCGAGACCAAGCTATGGCAAAAAGGGGAACGAAGCCCCGATGCACAAATCGCACAAGACACGCTCTCTTAAGCTACAAGAGGGACCTAGGAAGCTCACCCGAGAGTTTGGAGAGGTCAGGGAAGCTCGGAGGTGACCCGGCGGCGATAATGGCCGCGGCGGCCGATAAAGGGGGATTTTCCAAATTCGCGCGACCCTGCGATGCAAAGAGGAAATTGATCGAGGGGTTTCCTTAGATGTGCAACAAGGCTAGAGATGACGCATAAAATCTAGGTTAAGACTCACTGAGATGGAAGTTGACACAAGTGTAGACCTCGGGAGCGCGCTCCAACACTTCTCAGAGCGCGAAGATGGAGCAGGAGCTACAAGGCAAGGTAAACGCTCGCATAAGCCAAAATAGAGAGAGCAAGGAAGGTAGAGGGGAGGAGGACCACGTGGTCGAAGCTTACCCCGGTGTGGTGCTCGGTAGAGCCTCTTCCTTCTCACCCCCGAGAGAAGGAATGAGCAAAAATGGAGGGTTCGGGGAGGTGTTATCCTCGGGCGAGGACAGAGACGGACGCTGCGTCAAGCAGGGAAAGCTCCGGATAGGCCAGCTTGGGCGGTGGCTACACGGCGTGAAGACGGCAACGGCAGTGCGCGGCAGAGCGGCGCGGGCGCGTGGCGCTCGCATTCTGCGTGACGCGACGCGAGGTGGACGAAGGAGCTGATAGCTTGGGTCTAGCGGCAGTGAGACGACGCGGCGCGTGCGCGAGCGAGGCACGGGGCGATCAGGAGCCTCACGATGAAGATCGGAGGGCTGACGAGTGGTGCGGTTAGTTGGTTTGGTCAAGACGGGAAGCGGGGTCGGGCTCGAGTCAGAACAGTGGCCTGGCTCGGGTCCGATGAACAGTGTTGGGTTTTTGATTTCCAAGTTTGACCAAAGAACAAATGGTTTGACTGAGGCTCTAAATATAGCAATAAAATTCTAAAAATTCTGAAATAACTCAGGGGACTTCCTGGGACAACCTAGTCTCCAAATAAAATTTGAAACCTATTGTTCAAAACTTAATTTGTGTAATTTAAATTCAAACTTAGAATAGGTCTTTGACTTGTGTTTGAATTTTCTAGAGGTTGAATTTGGTTCCAAAAATTTGGGGAAAATTATATTAATTTATGATAATTTTCCTAGTATTTGAATAAATTATTTTCAGAGGATTAACATATGTTTTTGCTCTTGCTTTCTTTTGGAACTCCAATTTGAGTTGTATGTTTTCTTGGTTTTCAATACTTTCAAGTCCAACAATTTATGCAAAAACTCCATAAAACCAATGCATGTCCAAAAGTTTTAATTTCTCCTCATTTTTATTACATTTGAAACACACACCATTGTTTGAGATGTTACAATATCCATGGGTGGCGGCTTAGTCACAGGATTTGCTATGATTGAGCTTATTTTCCTTTTGTCATTTGGTTGTAAGGCTATAAGCCACTTTTAACAGCTTTGGTTATTTTGGTACTCTTGTCTTTTTAATAAAACTAGCAGGGTGTCCTGCGCATTTGCGCGGCTAGATTTGTTTTGAAGTTTTTAATGTCAAATGATATAACTTAAATGCTTGAGAATATATTTACGTATCTCGTAGCTATTTAGATTTTTAAGATATCGTAAACATTAGAAATAACAATAGAAACTTGAAGAAAAACACAACTTGAGGAACATAACCGATGTATGAGTTTTGAAGGAAGAAAATCTCTAGCATAATAAATTAACCACTCTCCATCATGTATGCATCATGTAGCCGCATGCTCTTATTTTTTTCTCCACTGGTTATTCTTTTCCAAAATATTTGCATGCACATGTACCTCTGTTAATCTCAGGCAATATGTTGATTATATATACAACAAATTATCTTATTAGTTTACATAGTATTAGAGTACATTGCCCACGTATACACAGATGCACCATAGGTGACCTACCTTGAACTTATCTTCCCTCACGTCGGTTGCCCTACCAAACTGTGCGTCTTCTATCTCTTCTCCCCGTCACAGTTTTTCTGCTTCAATCTCCAATAGCAAGCCCAATTCTTGATCGATATTTCTCAGCTGCTACCCTTCCGATACAATACTCTACCACATAGTTATCTTTTACTTCTCTCCAATTATTGTTTAATACTAATCGTTGTGACATCAACACGCATACGTGCAAATGTCACTAATCCTTGCCGGGGACACCCTTCGCACTCTCTCTGGTGCCCCCGAACTTATTCATTACTATTGCGTCATCTCTACTTTGAGCTCTTTGCTCCTTTGTTTATGTACACTCGTATTTATATTCGTATGGATGCATGCATGTATATACACATGACGATATTATACTTGCTCGATGTCTTCTTCTACCATGTTGGTCGCTCCTCTTCGACATTGTCCAACTTAACGATGTGGCTTCCTTACTAACTGCTATGACCTCCCATCTTCACTAATACCGGTATGTTTCCTTTAGTCGCTGTCTAATGATATGGATAATCTTTTCACCATCGTCGGCGACATCGTGTCACCAACGATGGCAGCTCCTAGCTACACGATAACCCCATATCGTCGATAGCTTGTCTTCAATGTAAACCTTCATCTCCTCTTTGCTAGGTTTCCCCATCTTCAAGTTTCTTTGGCCACTAACTTCTTCAACAATGCGGATGCTCACCGCTTATCGTCACAACACTTGGCTCCTTCGACTCCGACCTTTCTCTTCGGTAGCTCTAGCGAGTAGCACGACATTGTCCTCGTGGAACAGCTAAGGTGAGCAGCATGAAATTGTCCTTATCTTCATCGTCGCTGCCATGGCACTTCGTTTCCTTGTGGATCAATGTCTTCTTGTAGGATATATCGACATCATTGCACTCTTTTGTGGTCTCATTCAACACCATTCGTGGTATCCTCATTATAACTTATATTTAATTTATTCAAAATTTTAGTTATTCAAGGATTTTACTTTGGAATTCCTATGGACATAGAATTTCAATTTTTCTTTATTTTTGTCCCTAATTAAAGTTATTTTTTGTTGGAATTCATATACTAATCCAATTCTTAATTTTTATACTGAATTAAATTTATTTATGGATTTTAATTTGGAATTAGCATCAAAATAAAATTGCCAATTTCAATTTATTTTTATTCCAAATAGCAGTTATTTTTGTTGAAATTGCACAACAATCCAATTGCGATTTTTATTTAATTTTTATTCTGGTTATATTTATTTAGGATTTTACTTAGGAATTAGTATGTAAATCAAATTGATAATGTTTTTTTTTGTTCTGAATTTTAGTTATTTAAATATTTTACTTTGGAATTCATATGGAAATCAAATTGCAAATTTTCTTTTTATTTTTATCCCAAATTTCAATTATTTTTGTTGGAATTCATATACTAATCCAATTGCTAATTTTCTATAAAAATTATTCTGAATTATAGTTATTAGGGTTTTTATTTTGGAACTCATATTGAAATCTAATTTCTTATTTTATTTTTAATTCCAAAATCTAGGTTTTTTTGTTGGAATTCATATACTAACCAAAAAAATTTTTGAATTATATATTTTTAGGAATTTTACTTAGGAATTCGTATCAAAATCAATTTGTTATTTTTATTTTGTTTTTTATTCCGAATTCCAATTATTTTTGTTGGAATTAGTGTACTAATCCGATTGCTAATATTTTTATTTTTATTTCAAATTATGTTTATCTAGTGATTTTACTTAGAAATTCATATCAAAATTAAGTTGCTAATTTTATTTTATTTTTTATTCCAAAATTCAGTTATTTTTACATTGTACTTGAGATGGACTCTTATTTCTATATTGTACCGACATAAACTCTTTGCTTTAATCTAAATCGTTATAATCTGCACCCACCATAATCAACGGTGTGGATGTTTCTCTTTTTTTACCGATTAACGTGAGAATTTCTAGCCCTTGAGAGAGAACGTGGTGACTTCTTTTTCTATCGCTCGCTTTAATAATATAATAGATAGGCTATGTGCATCATTGATGCAGAGGTCGGGGGAGATTTTTTTCTCTTCTATTATCTAAAAAAAATGTGTCTGGAACTCTGGATTTGCAAAGCTAGCAAGGATTAAACCACCTTGCTCTTGTTTTTTCTTTTAAAAAATAAAAGGTTAGTTTTACGTTTTTACTCCATGTGGATCTCCCTTCATTGCAAATTTGTGTTTTCGTTGTGCAAATTCGATCTGCTCTATTCTTACTTTTTTAGATAATAGAAGAGAATAATCTCTCCCAGCCTCTGCATCAACGATGCACACAGCCCAATTTATTTAAGCATGTTAAGTGACAAACAATCCGAGAAACAATTGGCTTGTAGCCTTACAACCGAAAGACACTTGAAAAACAATCTCAATCACTGCAAAACCTAGGACAACCTCAACCATTGCAAATCCTATGACTAAGCTGCCACTCACGAAAATTGAGGATTTGCTTCGCCACAAACTCCAACCTTTGGCTTCCCTCCATTATGGTCTCCTTCTGGTTTGTTTTCTACAACACGGCCCATGCATTTAGCCAGGATCCACTCAATAAGATAACCTGCAACGGATTAGTTAATTTTTTGTTGTCAAAATGTCGGACCCAGATTCCGAGAATCCAAATCCTCTGTGAAAACACTGTGCTATTCCTTGGATCAATAGCTAGCACTCACAGACATATTGCTGAATCAATTCATACATGGTGTAAATGGAACCATACCATTCATTAATTTAACACAACAGATTTTACATAGACCGCATCGAGTCACTTTTTACAATAAGGGCCGATCAAGCCAAAGATTACATTACAAAAGTTGCGGAAGTGACAACGGAAGCAAAAAGGGGCGAGAACACATCTCTCCACAGGCAAGTGACTGGGGAAACCTGTGTGCGCCTGATATTAACCAAGAGCTTGGCTAATATTGGATGCACGCAAGCACCAACGGAGTCAACTAGACTGGGGTGAGACTAGAACAACTAAAGACTAAGCTACGCCACATTAGTTTCTGGCCTCCAGCTTCTGGATCTTCGTAGAAAGTGTAGCCTCCTTCATCTTCATTATCTGAAGGGTTTGGGGAGAGGAGCGAGAATGAGCACTACTACCGTGCTCGCGAGCCAATACACAATGCAATAATATACATGCAAGGTTAAACAAGGATGGCTCGGTTCTTTTATTTGCAAAAGCAAGCTTTTCAAATATCATACTTACAAAGTCCTATCACTTAGCATTTTAACAAATTGCATTTTAATAGAGAGAGTAATGTGCAATAATTAATAACAGTAGAGGTTCCATCCGTCGGAACTCTACACATGCATCTTTTTAATTGGAGCTGCCTCCAATGACCACACCCACTGAGCTCGAAGACTCAGGGAAAATCCAACACAGGGCTAGGTGAGCCCTTCCACCATTTTCATACCACCCACAAAGTTTTGAAATAGAACTAACTCAAGTTATGATTCCCATGTCCGCCTTTGATCGTAGGCATGGCTGTTTAAACAGTTTTAGACTCTGCAGAGGTTGCACACTTTACCCACAAGAGATAGTCATACCCGTTACCCCACATGATTCCGTAGTCATATAGTTGGGCGACCGTCACAGTAACCTTTCAAACTACCTTGCCCTTTCCGTCATCTCACCCATATGGGGTTGCGCCCATACGTTGCACGGGATCGTTGTAACCCAAGTGTTGGGTGTAGATTTGGACTACCCACAATCACTGGCAACCTCACCCATTCAAGCTAGATGTACCCAAGCTTGTGCGTTCCATTTCTCCACCGTGTGAGACACATTCAGGGTTCAATAATTTTACTAAGCCAAGTTGCACTTTGCAGACTTGTGGTTGTACTTGTTTAACATGGGAGGTCGTGACAAGATTAAGTCTTTAGGGTTATCTAGGTGGTTCATTCCACAAGCCAACCATCCTCGTGCTCCCCGAGCACCCACCGCCTCACCATCCGCCCAGATAGAACTAGCAATTGGGGTTTTGAGGAGTAAACCAAATTATTTTCACACCTTTTAGTCAATGGACCACCAATGACTACCCAAATCATTTTATGTTTGAGGAAATGATGATTGGGGTATTTAATACCCGGGTACTTAAGCAAGACTAGCATGTCGCTTAAGTACAACCTATAACTAGTATTACCATATAGTTACTAGGGTGACAAGGATTAATGGATTCAAATTGTCAAGGATGGCATATTAAATTAATTAATCAACAAGTGGGTGTTTAACTACCTTAAGCTTTAACATACATTTGATAAAGAATTAAAGCATGCAATTTTTGCTAATTTAAATGAATATAATTTGCATAAAATGTAGGCTCAACATGATCAAAGTATTGACTCACCTTGGATTAAAGGTAAGGGAATCTTGATACTCTTGGTCTTGATCAACTTGAGGATCTCCGGCGTCTTCAAATCCTAATCGGGCGACAATACCGGAAAAAGGCACAACGGCAAAGAGAGCAAATAAATACACAAATGAACTCCAAATTAATCAAGTCCTATGCCATTAGCAAGATCTTGACTTAACAAATTTTTAGAAATTTATTTCATAATTTTTGGAGTTATAACGGAGGAGAAATGAATTCTGAAGATTAAACCGAAATAAGAGAGAGAGAGAGAGAGAGAGAGAATGGGTGCATGCACAGTGCATGAGCAGGGTTCACATGGCTCAAGAGCTGGTCCACAGGAACAGTAGCGCCGAGGGGCCCACTGGTCAGTCAAAGAGAGGGGATGGAACTGGCGGGTTACTGTGGCGCAGGGCCACGGGTCAGTGAGAGTGTGTGGGGGGGTGGTTTAGGACATCATTAAACCGGCTAATGATTGCTTAGGGATTTAAACGCCGTCATTAAGGCTAATGATGGCACTGCGGCTTGGTCCGAACCGGACACGCGTGGGGCACTTCGCCGCTGCAGCGCACGCACGGGCAGCGATCTTGGGACCATCGTCGGCAGTGGGGCAGCGGCGACGCAAGGCGAGAGCAGGAATGGGGAGCTAGCGGGGAGGTGGAGCT
This sequence comes from Phyllostachys edulis, assembly GCA_036346405.1. Taxonomy (NCBI): domain Eukaryota; kingdom Viridiplantae; phylum Streptophyta; class Magnoliopsida; order Poales; family Poaceae; genus Phyllostachys; species Phyllostachys edulis. The sequence goes on along the minus strand of CM070557.1, from coordinate 44,027,290 downwards.
GGTGACAGGGTGGCGGCGCCGGAAAGGGGAACGTCGCCGGCGGCGGGTGGTGAAAAGCGGCGACGGCGGCTCGGCCATGGCGAGGTGGGGCTTCCGGTGGCGGGTTGAGCCAGGAGAGGTGAGCACGGCGTAGCTCTCGTCGAGGCGAAGCTGATGGGCTTGGCGGGGAGGCCGGAGGGAGCTTGTAGGTGGTGGCGGGTGCTGGTGAAGACGGCGGCCAGAGGCGGGGAAGAACGGCAATTGAGGCGGCGGTAGGGGCTAATCCCCGGGGGAGATTGAGGGGAAAGACTCCTGGGGGCCAGGGCTCACGGTGACGGGGTCGGCGGCGCCGGAGGATGGCCAGAGCAGCTAGACGGCGGTGGGGGTGGCGGCGGCCGAAGACGAAATCGGGGCGGCTTTGGCTGTGGGCTTACCAGAATGACGGGGGCGGCGTGAGGGAGCTCAAGGGGGCACAGGGGGCGCTTTATAGGAGGCCAAAGGCGCGGGAGCAAGGGGGCCAATGGGAGGTCAAGGGAGTCACGCCCGAGGCGGCGAGCGTCGGCGCAGCTTGCACGAGGGGGAGACAGGGTGAGGGAGCGGAGGAGGCGCTGCGAGGACGAGGGTGGCTCGAGAGTCCACACTAATGCGGGCGTGTGCGGTGCGGGCGACAAGACAAGGCGAGGGGAGATAGCTCAATCCCGGAGATCCAAGGCGGTGGGCACTGTGGCGACGTGTGTCGCGTTCTTGTTGAAAACAGGCGAGGAAGAGCGATTGGCAGGCGGCGGCGTCCACTCCACGGAGGAGCGAAGGCAAGGTGACCGGGAGGAGATGACGAGAAGACGACCACAGTGGCGCGCGAAAAGAAAGGGGAAAGGAAAAGGCCGGCGGGAAGGGCCGGGCGAAGCGAGGAGAAACAGTGGGCGGGCCAAAAGAGATGGGCTCGGCCCAGAGGGAAAAATGGGCTGAGCCAGAAAGAAAGAGGGGCCTAACTCAAAATGGCCTGGGGATTTCAAAAGAGAGGAGAAGCTCCACGCTGCGGAATTGAATTTCAAATGTTACGGACATTACATTTGAAACACACACCGAAAAAGAAAGGAAGTTTTCAGAATTAGCTTGGTAATTTGAATTACGGCGAAGAACGAAAATCAGAACAGTAATTACTATGCGTCGTCCGAAAATGGGCGTTACACAAAAACAACATCATTTCGACATAACCAAATAGACCAACATAAGGCACTAACCCCCACCAGGAGTTGTGACTTTAGCATTTTAGGAATTCCATCTAACCAATTTCTAAACATGTTACCATGCTCGTTGGAGGATCTAAATTAAACGCACATTTCACAACCCACCATGCCATCCGCGCAAAGGGGCACTAAAAAAAAGATGCTGAATTGTTTCCTCTTTAATACAGAAACAACATTTTGTGCTTCCTCTCCAATTTCTTTTAAGCAGGTTGTCTTTAGTTAATATAATCCCACTTTTGAGGTACCACATGAAAATCTTTACTTTTAATGGAATCTTAATGATCCAAAACCAACTCTTAATAGGGGTTTGAACAAAGCCTATAAGCACCGCATATAAAGACTGAACCGAAAAAAGTCCCGACTTATTCAAATGCTATCTGAAAACATCCTTATGCACGCCTAATTGAACATTAGAAATTTTCAATATCATCTCATTCCAAGCAAGTAACTTATTCCCCACAAGAGGTCTTCGAAAAGAAATATTTAAGGAGTTTGAACTCAAAACATTAGCTACTAAATCGTCCCTCCTCCTAACCATATTGTAAAGCATTGGAACCCAAATATCTTCCCAAAACCTAACTTGCCTTCCGTTTTTAACCTAGAATGAACCAAGGCGAATAAATTGATCTTTAATTTTCATAAGCCCCAACCAAAACTGGGACGTCCCAGGTTTATTAATCACCTGTGAAAGACTCTTCTCACCCAAATATTTCTTTGTAAGCAAAGATTGCCACACACCTTCTTCATTAAGCAACTTAAACAACCACTTGCCTAACAAGCTTTTATTTTTGGTGTCTAGGTTCTGAACTCCTAGACCACCACACTCTTTAGGAGAACACACTTATCGGACCCGGATTTCGAGAATCCAAATCCTCTGTGAAATCACTGTGCTATTCCCTGGATCAGTAGCTAGCACTTCACAGTACACATTGCTGAATCATTCATACAAGCGTGAACTGAAATATTAAATATTACAACCAACTGAGTGACATAGACCACGTCGGGTCGAGTTTTACAAAAGGGGCCGAACAGGCCAAATTGATTACATCACATAACAGCAACGTAAACTACAGTGGAAGCAAAAGGCGAGGTAGGGCTCATCTCACACAGGCAAGCGACTGGGGTAACCCGTGTACGACGGATATTAACCAAGAGTTGGATAATATCAGTTGTACGCGAGTACCAACGAGTCTACTTAGACTGGGCGAGACCTAAACTACAGACTATACTACTCCTCGTCGTAGTCTTGTCCATCATCTCCTGGGCCGTCGTAGAAGGCGTAGTCTCCGTCGTCTTCATTATCTGAAGGGTTGGGGGAGAAGCGAGAATGAGCACTACTACCGTGCTCGCGAGCCAACACACAATGCAATTATATACATGCAAGGCTTAACAAGGATGGCTCGGGTTCTTTTATTTGCGAAAGCAACTTTCCAAATATCATAGTTACAAAGTCCTATCACTTAGCATTTTAACAAATTGCATTTTGATAAAGAGAGCATGTGCAATAATTATATTAGTAGAGAATCCATCCGTGAAACTCTACCAATGCATCCTTTTAATTGAGCCGCCTCCAATATCCACATCCACTGAGTTCGACGACTCAGGCAAAAATCCAAAACAGGGCTAGGTGAGCCCTTCCACCATTTTCCATACCACCCACAAAGTTGTTTGAAATAGAACTAACTCAAGTTATGATTCCCATGTCCGCCTTTGACCGTAAACACTACTGCTTAAACATTTAGACTCTGCAGAGGTTGCACACTTTACCCACAAGAGATAGTCTACCGTTACCCCACATGATTCCGTAGTCATGTAGTTGGGCGGCAAATCACAAGAACCTTTCTAGCTATCTCGCCCTTCCGTCATTCCACCCATACGGGTTACGTCCATATGTTGTGCGGGATGTTCACCACAACGACTAGCGCACTGCCCCGCCACAACGCCTAGCGTCTAAGCCTTGTAACTTCACCTTTTTGGTGTCCTTCCAAGCCGGAGTATCTCCGACTTGTGCGTTCTTCGTTCCCCTCGGTGAGATGACTTCCAAGGTTTAATAACTTTACTAAGCCAAGTTGCACTTTGCAGACTTGTGGTTGTACTTGTTTAACACGGGAGGTCATGACAAGATTAAGTCCTTAGGGTTATCTGAGCGGTTCATTCCACAAGCCAACCAACCATGTGCTCCCTAAGCACCCACCACCTCACCATCCGCCCAGATAGAGCTAGCATTAGGGTTTTGAGGAGGGAAACCAATTTATTTTCACAATCCTTTAGCCAATGGACCACCAATGACTACCCAAAACATTTTATGTTTAAGGAAAAGATGATTGGGATATTTTAATATCCCGGTACTTAAGCAAGACTAGCATGTCGCTTAAGTACAACCTATAACTAGTATTACCATATAGTTACTAGGGTGACAAGGATTAATGGATTCAATTTATCAAGGATGGCATATTAAATTAAGTGATCAGCAAGTGGGAATTTAACTACCTTAAGCTTTAACATACATTTGATAAAGAAATAAAGCATGCAATTTTGCTAATTTAAACGAATATAATTTGCATAAAATGTAGGATCAAAATGGTCAAAGTATTGACTCGCCTTGGTTAAAGGCTAGGGGATCTTGATCTTGATCAACTTGAGGGTCGCCGGCATCTTCAAATCCTAATCGGGCGTCAATACCGGAAAAGACACAACGGCAAAGAGAGCAAATAAATAAATAAGGAACAATAAATAAACTCTAAATTAATCAAGTCCTATGCCATTAGCAAGATCTTGATTTAACAAATTTTTAGAAATTTATTTCATAATTTTTGGAGTTAAAATGGAGGAGATATGAATTTTTGAAGATTAAATGACTTGAAGGAAAAGGAATGGTCCACAGCACAGTGTAGACCCGGTTTATGTGCACTGGAGCATTGGTTCACAGCATAGGAAAAAGGGGAGGGCCCCACATGGCAGCCAAAAGGGAGGGGGTCAAGAGTATGACAGTGGGCCCGAAATCCCAAATAAATCCCCAAATTGACTTCTCAATTCAATCCCCATTCTTGCTCTCTGTGTGCTTTCATGGAGAAGAAACAGGGGAGGGCAGAGGAGGCGCTGGCGCGGCACGCGGAGGTGGCGCCGGGGCAAGGCGGCGGGTGGCCGGCATGGTGGCGGCGCGAGGTTCACGGAGGAGGCGCCTTTCGGGAAGGTGGCAGGCTGCTCCGGGAGGTACTGGAAGTGGCGGCACGGGTGAGGACATGGCGGGTCTGAGGCTGCACAAGGCGCTAGCGAGGGTGCGGCCTTCTGGGGCGGGAGGGCGCGCACAGATCGGCGACGCGATGGCGTGGGGAGCTGGAGAGGTGGTCAGGCGGCTCGGAGAGGACCGAGAGGCCAGCGGCAGCGGCGCCTTGGGCGGAGAAGAGGAGGCCTTGGGCCAGGGGTTCGCCGCGACGGGACGGCGAGGGAGGTGGGGTTGGCTTCGGTGTCGCGGGATGCTCGTGACGCGCTGCTTCGGGCGAGGACTCACCGGGCGGCGACGAGCGAGGAGGCGGCGCTGCCGAGGAGAGGGCGCGGCTGCTCTGCTTCGAACTTACCGAGGCGGCGGCGTGGGAGGTCAAGCAGGGGGAGGAGGAGCTTTATAGGGAGCCATGGCGCGGGAGGGAGAGGGGTCCGGTCCGGGCGCAAGCACGGTCCCAAGCGGCAAGGACGACAGCGTCTTGTGGCGCGGAGGAAGCGTCGGCGAGGACGTGCAGCTCGAGCGGCTCTGCGATCGCGGCATGCGTGTGTGACGCCTGAAGCCGCACGGCAACGCAAGGAGAGCAACAAGTGGCGGCGACGCGACGGGTTGGTGTGGCGACAAGACAAAGGCGAGCACGTGGGAGCGGTGATCGCGGCTGCTGCGACTTGACGGCGGCGTGCGACCATGCCGAGTAGGTGGCGGCGGGGAGCTTGTGGCGGCGCACGCCAAATGTCGGCGTCGACCACGGGAGAAGAGAGAGGAAGAACGACAGGGGGGGCCTGGGAGGTAAGCTGCCCTGAAAATGGATGTTACAACACTACACTCTATTTAGCAAGCCTATACTTACGCTTATGGCTATCACTCTGCCAGAAAAATCTAGATCGGTAAAAATCTAGTCTTTTGAGAACCTCTCTAGGAACCTCGAAAAAAGAAAACATAAACATAGGTAAACTTCTTAGCACTGAGTTAATAAGCACCAAGCGACCCCCAACAGACAATTTTTTTCCTTTCCAACTACTAAGCTTTTTCTCAACTCACTCTTCAACCCCTTTCCAATCACTATTCCTTAACTTCCTGAAGTGAATGGGAATACCCAAGTATCTAAACGGAAACACCCCCACTTCACAACCAAATAACTGCGTATATTGCGGTTCGACTTCTTTGGCAGCACCAAAACAGAAAATCTCACTCTTATGAAAATTAATCTTTAAACCAGATAAATGTTCAAAGACACATAAAATGAGCTTAAGATTTTTAGCTTGCTCCAAATCATTATTCAAGAAAAGGATTGTGTCATCAGCGTATTGTAAGATTGACAACCCATCATCAATCAAGTGAGAGACGACTCCTGTTAACAGACCAGCTACTTTGGCTCTAGAAATAAAGATGGAAAGCATATCCGCCACAATATTAAAAAGAACAGGAGACAAAGGATCACCCTGTCTAAGACCCTTATGAGTTTGGAAAAAAGCACCAAGATCATCATTGACCTTAATACCAACACTCCCTCCCTTGATCAAACTTTCCACCCAAGAACACCATTTAGGGGAAAAGCCTTTCATCCTCAGAGTTTGCATTAAAAACGACCATTTTACTTTATCATGAGCTTTCTCAAAATCCACCTTAAAAACAACTCCATCCAAATTCTGCTTATGAAGCTCTTGGATGGTTTCATGTAGGATAACTACACCATCCAGAATATACCTCCCCTGCATGAACGCCGACTGGGATGGCACAATAACCTTTTGAGCTACTCTCAGAAGCCTATTAGTGACTACTTTTGTAAAAATTTTAAAACAAACATTAAGCATACAAATAGGTCTATATTGATGTATTTGCTTAGCATCGGCTTTTTTGGGTAGTAGTGTAATAATCCCAAAATTCAAGCTAAAAATAGATAATGTGCAACTATGAAAAGCACAAAACATGGCCATCAAGTCATTTTTAATTACTTCCCAAAACACCTGATAGAACTCTGCTGGAAAACCATCCGGCCCCGCAGCTTTGTTATGATCCATTTGAAAAATAGCTTCTTTCACCTTCTTTTCAGTAAAAAGCTCAGTAAGATAAATATTTTCCTCATCCGAAACTTGAGACATATCAACTGTAAAAGCCTCAATCATAGATAAATGATTTACCTCGGCTGGCCCAAACAACACTTTATAATAATTGGTGATATACTTCTTTAATTGTACATCTCCTCGAATAATTCCATCCTCTTGCTCGAGCTGAAAAATTCTTTGTTTTCTATGTTTCCCATTCGCAATCAAATGATAAAAGTGTGTATTCCTGTCACCCTCCAAGAGAAATGGAATTATTTGGGGAGATGTACAATTAAAGAAGTATATCACCAATTATTATAAAGTGTTGTTTAGGCCAGCCGAGGTAAATCATTTATCTTTGATTGCCTTGGCTTCAAAGTCGTCAAGCACTTATTCTCTCTTCTTCATAAATTAGGCTGACAGGAGTAGAATTGGTTGTTGGAGGGTGGATCGCAAAGGCAGTGATTGGCAATATCTTGTCCAGGGCACGTTTCCTTCTCCATGACAACTTCAGCCTACACAAGAACACTGACAAAATGCTCAATGACGTGGAGGCTGCGCTTCCCCGTATTGAGGCAGTCATTGAAGCAGCAGAGAGGAGACACGCTGAAAGCAATGCCCTTTCTACATGGTTGCAGCAAAGGATGTTGTTTCCCATGCGGAAGATGTGCTTGACGACTTTGAAGCCAAGGCCATCAAAGATCAGGTCGCAAGCAAGAACAAGGTCAGTGGAAAGGCATACTCTGCTGTCAAGGCTTTAAAGACTCTGCTCTTTTCTGATAGTGATTTGAAGAAGTTGAAGGATGCTGTAAGAAGACTTGAATATGTATCTGCAAGAGATGATTCAATTTCTTTTATTGCATTGGTCAAGCTAAATGATGGTGATACAAGGGGAAGGATTGAACGAAGATGGCATAGCGAGACCAGCTCTTTCATGGGTGACTGTTAGCACAGCGTCATCGGACCACTAATCTATTGTCCGATATCGGGCCCGCTAAACCAGCGTCCCGGCACCAGGTCGTTGGGTTGCTAACCCGCAAACCCAACTACAGAGCAATAACCAAGGGGTCTTGGACCATCTCCCCCCCCCCAAAAGACTAGTCTTATAGGTGGGTGTACCCTCACCCTTATAAATCGTGCTCTGTCTCCTTCCACAACCGATGTGGGACTATCCCAACAATCTCCTCCTCACACATCGGGTGCGCTCCCCGGCAACCGTGAGGTCTGAGATGTATCCGGTACCTAGGCTCTGATACCAATTGAAATTTTTTTGCCCAACTAACTCACGCAAACTTTGCATGTCTTGACTGCTTCCCTGCATGCACGAACACATGCAATAACTACAGTGTCACACAAACAAATTAACAAGAAAAAAACACTAATGTTGAAGCCTTTTGCACGTTGCAGATATTGGTGCCTCCGTCCGACCGCATCTCACGGCTCAGCACGTACTTCGGCTCAACGAATCACACGTATTGCCGAGCACTTCTTCTGGTACCACACACTACTACTATGCAAAGAACTATACAACACGATCACTACATGCAAGAGACCAAAGTAAATATGCAGATACAAACTTTGTCAAGATTAATATCTTACAGTGACATCAAAGTAATCGGCCGAGATGAAGAAATTTGCCTGATATTGGGCTACCGCTACTGCTTGCGAAGACCTAGTGAGGACCTAGTGAGCATGCGCAAGGCGGTGGCCAACCGGAATCTGGTCAAAGGCGAACACTTTTTGACAGGTAATATATTTCTTACTGGAATGGCTGAATATAGTGGGCAAAGATTGAAAGTTGAGGCAGGAGAATCGAGTGAGAAGGCCAAGCTTGAAGAATTAGAAGCTAGCAAGAAGGGAATCAAAATTGAAGAAATAGATGCTAGCAAGATGGGAATAAAAATTGAAGAACATCAACCTAGTCAGAAGGGACAGACTGCAACAAAAGATTTGACTTATGATGTGCATGAAGCCGGTGAGGCTTCTCGAAACCTTGGTGTCCTTCCACTAGTTGGCATTAGCGGAGTAGGAAAAACAACCGTCGCTCAAGCCGTCTTCAACAACATCAGGGTGAAAATATGCTTTGACCTAAGAGCATGGGTCATGTGTCAGACAATGTAACTGAGAAACAAATTGTACAAAAGATCATCATGTCATTGGAACCACGGAGTGGAGTAACTGATGCTGCACTTGATCTAGATAATCTCCAGCGCAAACTTATTGATATCATAAGGTCTAAGTGGCTTTTGCTTGTACTTGATGATGTATGTGATGAGATAATCATTATATGGGATCGACTACGAAGTATCCTACGCAACGGAGAACCGCAAAGTATGGTCTTGGTGACAATCCAGAAGTACAGCGTAGCAAATTTGGTAGGGACTATGGGTCCAATAACCTTGAACACCCTAGGACAGAATCACTCCTGGATGCTCCTTAAGCACCTTGTGTTTGATAACAACTTATATTATCATTATGAAGTGCACCGATTTGAATCAATATGTGAAAGAATAGCCGATAAATTGCATGGCTTGCCCTTGGCAGCAAAGACAGTCGCACCATTGCTAAGGGTCAACGTAAATACAGAATATTGGGAAAAGGTCCTGATAAATGATTGGTGGAATATTACTAATCAGGGTATGGGAATCAACATTCTGCCGGCCCTAGGAATCGGTTACTACTACCTAAATGTAAGGCTTAGGCAGTGTCTTCTTTTCTGCTCAATATTTCCAAGGAACTACGTCTTTGAAAAGGATAGAGTGATTCAGATGTGGGTGGCGCACGGCTTCATTCAGTCCAGTGATAGAGGGGACATACTGCTGGAGGTTGTTGGGAGAAATTGGTTTGATGAACTAGTCGATAGGTCCTTCTTGCAGCTAACAGTATGGCAAGGTCGTTACATCATGCATGATTTGATAACAGAGTTATCAGTTGCTGTTTCTTCTAATGAATACTGTGTCATTGACAAGAACTTCAAAGTTCTTTCACAATTTGCTAACCATATTTCTGTTGATACTGATAATTTGGATGTTCAATGGGGTCATTATGATCATAAAAGATTGCAAACTCTGTTGTTCTTTGGTCATCATAGAGTTGACAGAGATTATGACACTCTTGGTAGCATACTGAGAAAATCAACAAGTCTACGTGTACTGGATTTGTCTTACATTTGCATGAGTGATATCAGTGAGGCCTCAATTGTTATCAGCAGATTGTCGCATCTTTGATATCCGGATCTCTCTTTTACTGGTATCAAAGATCTCCCAGAGGCATTTGGTAGTATGTTCCATCTGCAGGTTCTTGATCTGCGAGGCTGTAGGCTTGAGAAGCTTCCTAAGAGCATGAATAATTCGATCAATCTAAGGCATTTATACGCAGATTCACAAACAACTGCATTGATTTATGCTGTTGGCCAGTTAACAAAACTCCAAACCTGATCGTTCTGGAGTGTGCTCTTCGTATTCACTGGCAATGGCTGCAACAGTCGTGGTCGGCGAGGCCATGGGGAAGATTACATAACCAGACCAACCGGGCTGAGGAAAGCATGTTTAAAGCTTCGGTTATGGTGACTGTTGGCAATGGGGAAAAAACTTTATTCTGGGAGGACCGTTGGTTGGACGGGCGCTCCATTCACGGGCTAGCGCCATCGGCTGTAAAAATGGTCAATCAATCAACTCGGAAGCATAGAACGGTTGCTCAAGCCCTCTCAGGGCATTCATGGATCTCAGACATAGCAGGTTGTCCAAAGGATGTCAGCATTTCGGAATTCCTTTGGTTATGGGACACACTGCAGTCTATTCAGCTATCTCGGGATGAGATCGATTCGATGCTTTGGCGGTGGGAACCTTCAGACTCGTTAGAGTTCCCTTGCACAGAGGCCATCTGGAAAGCTGCCCCCTACACACGTGGGGCTCGGCCACAATACTTTCGCCAACTTCTTGGTGTTTGATTATTCGTCTATAACACAATTGTTCCCGCCTCTATTCCTCTCTTTTCTTCTGCTGTTCTACCGCGTCGTCGTAGCTTGCTACCCCTTTTTCCTCGTCCTTTTTTACCCCGGGTCTGCAGGATCAATTTTCCTGTGTCTTGTGTTCTTCGGAATCTAGCCCTGTCTTTTGGGGTCTCCTTTTTTTGCCCGTTTGTTGTCTTGAATGCTTCTGTGCACATTGCTATCATACACATTTATTGATGTCCCATATTTCCTTTGCAGATTCACTGTCTACCGTTCTGTTCCAATCGGAAATACGCAAGCTTCGCCTTTGTTCTCTATCCCTGCGACGCTGTAAGTTTCCATACTCTGCTTCCTGATGATTTATTCTTTCGGTACGTCTTGTGTCTTATGTTCGTCTGGATCTAACTCTTGCCTTCTACGGTCTCCTTTTTTTACCGGTTTTCTTTTCTTTGCCACTTTTATAGACATTACTATCGTGCGCCTTTATACATGTCTCTTCCTTCCTTTGCAGAGTCGCTGTCTGCCGATACGAGATACGCCAAGCTTCGCCTCTCTTCTCTATCCCTGCTACGTGCTATGTTTCCTTACTCCTGTTCTTGTTGGTGGGGGTGGGGGTGGGGTGGGGGTCAGTCATGCACACATGCTTGTGTATTTGTGTATGAGCGAGGGAAGGAGGTGATAAAGTTGATAGTTTTAGTACTGAAATAGTTTTAGTACGAAATGATGCTTTTGATCTTTATATGGTCTGCCGATACGAGATACGCCAAGCTTCGCCTCTCTTCTCTATCCCTGCTGCGTGGTATGTTTCCTTACTCCTGTTCTTGCTGGTGGGGGTGGGGGTGGGGGTGGGGGTCAGGTCATGCACACATGCTTGTGTATTTGTGTATGAGCGGAGGGAAGGAGGTGATAAAAGTTGATAGTTTTAGTACGAAATAGTTTTAGTACGAAATGATGCTTTTGATCTTTATATGGTCTGCCGATACGAGATACGCCAAGCTTCGCCTCTCTTCTCTATCCCTGCTGCGTGGTATGTTTCCTTACTCTGTTCTTCTTTGGTGGGGGTGGGGGGGGGGTGGGGGTCAGTCATGCACACATGCTTGTGTATTTGTGTATGAGCGGAGGGAAGGAGGTGATAAAAGTTGATAGTTTTAGTACGAAATGATGCTTTTGATCTTTATATGGTCTGTATATTGGAATCAGATTCAAAATATTCTCATATGCACTTCTTTTTTTCATTTAGACAATGTATGCACAATTAAGTTTTAAAATGCTGAGCTCGGAACTGAAATTTCGACCTTTTAGAATCTGCCGAAGATTAAAATTGAAATTCTATGTATGTGCTTCTACTGGCTTGATTGTGATTCTGTCTAAAACTCGAATCTCCAATTTTCTATGGTACAGGGCATGTCCCCTCATTGAAGGAAGGAAACTCACAGGAGACAATATTTAGTCACAGGAGACAATATTTAGTCCACCTTGGCGGCATGAGCCAGTTGCAGTAGGTTTGTACAAGTGTTCTTCTGATTGTGATCCTTTCTTGGTACCTGTCGAATGTTGTTTTATATTCTATATCAACTTTCTTTCAGGATCACATTTTGGAGATGCATTTCAAGAACCTGCTTCATTTGTTGCCATAAAGCCTTTGTTTGAGGTACATCCCTCAGCTCCCTTGCCACCACCACCAAAAAATAATCATTATTTCCCTTCTTTTGGTATGACCAATACTTTCCATCGTAATAATAGGATAAGAGATACACTGTAACATATAACCCAACGAAGGATAAAGTATATGCTTTGCTCAAGGACCAAGCAAAGTCAGATGACATTCTCAAAGCCAATTTCCATGTAAGCGTTTGTTTCTCATTGCATTGCCATTGGTAGGGGTGTTTATCCTATATTCTAACACGGTGTTCTCATTACATGTTCATGTATTATTGCATTTTATTAATGCATCTCATGCACGTAAACAATGAATTCCAACGGGTCAGATCACTATGGAAACCTGTACCCACGAAGCATGGATTTCCTAGCACAAAGGCATGCTATTTTACTAGGAACCGCGAGTTGCACCCAGGTCAAGTCTTTCAAAGTATCAAGGTGTGGATTATCCATGCTAGCTCATTGACGATTTCAAATGCTCCAAAGTTTTAGTCGCCTCCCTATATATGTACTTACATTGACTTGATCATGACTCTTTTATATTTGTGCACATATTACATTAGAATTGTGCGGTGTAAAAACAGCCAGTCTTAGCTAGCTAATTTTGTGACTTGTCAGGACGTCGTTAGCTTGAGGAGCGATTATAGGACACGTCATGGACTAGGTAGAATGTAGAAGTTGTTAGAAGTCAGAACTACAGTTTACATGTTTTTACAGCGTATTTGTCTTTAGGTGAAAGACTAGACGAGCTGTAAACTTACATGCATGTCATTGTCCACATGTAATATCATGACTGTTCGAAAGGTATATGTATTGATTTCGGCCAGTCATCCAACCAAAACGTCTGCAGTTTTCATATCCTTCCTACAACTGCGTACATGTTTTCCCTCTTAAGTTACTATCTACTATGATTGGGCCAATTCAAATTCTTTCTGGAAGAACCTTTTTTTTTCCTAGGTGACTTTTCTTCGGTTTGAAGAGAATGTTTATTTGACCTTATAAATAGCCAATTTTTTTTAAAAAAAATGTGTAAGCTAGCATTTTCCTTTCAAGAAGGAAGACTCTTCGAAGCTCACAAGAGGCCTTCTAACACAGAAAAATAAACAGAAGAAAACAAACAAATTTTTCAAAGAAATCTCTATGTAGTGATTAGTACACTCTTGAACTCTTTATAGCCAGTGCATGTATGATGTAGAGAGAGTACAAGACATTTCTACAGAATACCTACTACAGAGTTTAATTTCAAACTCCTTGGCCGTCACTAAACAACTAGGACTGGGCGAATCACCCTTTAGAGAAATTTTCCTTCGTGTTCAATTTGAATAGACTGCAAGAGCATGCATCCGTAGCTGATATATGCTCGTTGTCGCTCATCAGCTTGCAAAAGCTAGCTTGTGCTGATTTGGGGCCCTGAATTTTCTCAGAAGCATTATTTAAGTCATAGGCTCTTCATGGATGGTTTAACATTTATGTTATTACGCAGCTTATGCATGAAGCGTATGCCCTCGAAGTCTTGGTTGCAAAACTTTTTCTTTTAGTTACCGTGTTCTTAATTTTGTAAACTAATTCACACGACTTAATCTGCATACTTTTTGACCGACAACACTTCCCACAGCTCCCACTGATGATTGATATTGTCTATGTTTCGGTTTTTCTTTACTCTTTCTGTGCCATATGACATGCTTGTGCCATATGATATGTTGCAACTAACGTCGTCATTATTATGCATGCCAACATTCAAACTATATTAAACTCTCTAATACAGTTAACGCGACAAACTGCTTCAGATTTTCTAATTCTAAAATCCATTATTTTTCATATCAAACTGTTCATACTATGTAGCAAAAAATTACTCTTTTTTGGCGCGCCATGTGGCGCAGCAGTCCAATGTTGACGTAATAGTTTTCAGTGATCTCATGGTCTTTTTTCATGTTTTTTTAAAACCAAAAAAAAAATCTGAAGATTCTTCAAGGGTTCTATCAAGACTGTACCTTAGCTAAATCTTTATTTTATTGGAGTGATCTCATTCGCTCAAAGTCAGGAAACAACTTTCATGAATATAGCAGCCTAGACTGAGTAATACAAATATTTGCTTAAATCTGTTTGCTCCATAATCAAGCCACATCTTCTTACTTATTTTTCCAGCATATTGCTCTAAGCCAAATTAGTGTGTAGGTTTTTAAGTCCTGAAGGACTAAACAGAAACTCAACAACCATCTTGTCAGTATGTCTCATTCCAAAACTAAAAGGATTGCAACAGACTACATCAGAAAGAGTGCATAAGTATATCCAATGGCAATATAATTATTGGATCATCTGTTACAAGGGAATGTGTGTGATTAACTACACACAATCCATGGTTAAAATTTATTAAGATGACATATAACCAAATGTGTGATAGATCCTTGATATCATCCAACCAAAATGAGTCATGGCTCAATTATTATCCCTTTGTATCAGATAATTCATGATTCAAAGTTAGACATAGCATAGCTCATGTTCGATGAACATTTTAAATTGAATTTTCATGCACAGTTGTAATATTATTTTCAGAAGAAGTTATTTTCAGTGACTCGGCTATGCCCCAGTCTCCACTAACTGTAAACATCTCTCAGTATATTTTTTTCCACATTACTACTTCACATCAGTATATTTTTTCCGCTCTAGGTCATTTTTTCTCCATATTTAGCACAACTTGTTCCTGCTAATAATATGAGTATTTATACATGTTCACCTTACGCCATAGCCACTAGATGACAAACGTTTTCTCTGATCCAACAAACAAGGGCTACACACAGTAAGTTCTATCAACCTTTTTTTCCCCAAAACTGGTTATACGCCATCTATGTTTCTACATCACGCATATTATCCAACTCTTATCGTCTTACAGAATTCAAGAGTCCCATTTGTGGTACCATCACCTAAAGCGTCTTTTCGAGCAACAATCACTACAGAGCAGGCAACTCCTCATATCATCTCAACATTATTTTTAAATTTATAGGAGTTATAGCCACGCTAATGCAAATCGTTACTGCACTTAAACTGAAACGCTATTACCTGTCTTAACATCTTCATTTACGGGCGTATAATACGCAAAGAATTACTTTCACTGCCTGTATGTTTACGATTTACAGACCATACAACCTGCAAACCCCCCTGATGAAACAGCGCCTTTTACCAGCGAT
This sequence comes from Phyllostachys edulis, assembly GCA_036346405.1. NCBI lineage: Eukaryota > Viridiplantae > Streptophyta > Magnoliopsida > Poales > Poaceae > Phyllostachys > Phyllostachys edulis. The sequence goes on along the minus strand of CM070557.1, from coordinate 44,012,003 downwards.
TCGAAGTTAATTGGCGATCCTGAGAAAGGAAAAAAAACCCCATGTAAGTATAGTAGACTGTCACTCTCCAATTCATCGCGTATTACCCTTCTATTTACCTCTGAATTCTGTCCACATAAACCTGACTGTTATGTAGTTTCTAACAGTCTGTGTATCCTAATGTACAGCCTCCGCCTTATCAGTTTACAATGCATCCTCCAATGTTATTATACAGTTCACTACAAACATACTTTCCTATTATCTAAATCTATTACCATTTACACGTAAGTATCTTGTCGTATTTATTTCTATACAGTACATAGTATAGTTACTATAGGTCTTTTGCCATTTCTTCCATGTTATTTCCTTGGAATCACATTCACTATGATCTGCAACAGTCGAAATAATTTTCCTGTTATGGACTTCTTAGATGCTTAAGTTGTGTGCTTCCTGCTGTGACACTGTGAGAATAGAATAGTACTACTAGATGCTCCAAAGTCCAAAACATCCCTGTTAGATCTGGTTCATGGTGCTCCGACCCCCCTGCTGTTGCCATAGATCCTCACAATCTCAGGCATTTGCCAACATTTTACGCTTCATACAAACCAATCAACGTCCCTCTAGCGCTGTCTTTGTACGTACATAGGTCTGTCATAGCATCTTCCTGATACTCACATATTTCTTTACTATCTATATAATGCTTATATATTGCTAAACTCAGAGTCTTAGATATTCCTATAACTGCACATATCTATGTACTGGTTCTAAAAAAATCATCAACAAGTCATTATTTACTCCTCCTCTTATTCGTTATTATGTGCTGCTTGATATATGCCTTCTTATTAGTATATCTAAAACTACCTGTGTTCTATCCTCAATCTTTGCAACTGTTTTCCAGAGGGAAAAACATCATCCGACAACAATCATGCTTCTGAGCTGACTAAAAAAAGAAAAGAAGATACAACAAGCAGCGGCTAGCTGTAGGTATTCTCTATAGATCATAATCTATAAATATCCCTACTAGCTTACTTTATCTTGTTAGACAAAACACGTATTGACTCGAAATATTTTTGCTGTTTCGCAGCGAGTCCAACAGATTATGCTTCAGCAACGAGCCTTGCCTTTTGCTTCTACCATACACATCAATATTTTGTTCTGTGCTTTACCACCCAGTGCTCTTCCGTTTGTAGTCTATCCTTTTAGACATCTAGCTGTATTATGTTCTGATGCTGTAATATTCTAGAACTCCTACATATACTAGCGTAATCAACAGTACTTGTGCTGTAATATTTCGCACTAACTATATATGCTATGATGCTACGCTGCAAATAACTTCGTCTGACCTGCATACATTTTCTTTGACCAATTTCAGGATAAACAACCTCTCCTCTTGTCTTGCGTACAGCTGCAGACAACCTGCCCGACTATTGCGAGTTTGCGATCATCTATTATTGTAGCTTGGAATACCTTTGTACAATCGCCATCTATATATCTAAGACTCGTCTTCTATATATCTTAGACTTGCTTCAGTTACACAGTAGATACAAGATTGATCTATAAGATTGAGCTATATACATACATGTGTACGTTAAAATCCTTCACTTCTATAGCTGTAACAAAAAAAAAGACCTAAAACCTGCTACATACGCGCTTATGCGCGCAACAGGCTCTAGTCACTCATTCATTTCGGCATCGATGGAATATTTATGTACTTTGGATACTATCATATGCTGGGGAAGCTTCGATCACTTCGAACTCTGAAGCTTTGTGACTTCGATCGTTCCCAGTTCACCATGGAAGATGAGGAATGGTTTGAACAACTGCAGTCCCTACAGGAGATCTAGTTTTCTTCATGTCGCAGCCTCTTACATCTTCCTTCTAACCTAAATAATATGTTTGAACCTGAGGAAGATCATTATGAATGATTGCTGCAAGCTCCACTCGCTACCACTGAATGGCCTGCCAGATTACCTAAAAGAACTTCATATCTCCGGAGGTTCGGATGTACTGGAGCAACAATGTCAAAAGGTTGAGGGAGATGAATGGGCAAAAATTTCTCATGTACCATACATCCACATAAATGGCAAAACAATCCAGATGCTTTGAACTTGGTATTTGGCCACACCTTTAACAAGAATACTCTTATTCGCAAAAAAACAAAAACAAAAAAAGAACAAGTGTAATGATCCTTATATCATAGAGGGTAAACACCGTCAAGAAGAAGGTCGAACGGCGTCGGCTTTGTGGGATGAGAAATTTGACTATAGATTGGGATGATAAAACTTTGAGAGAGAGACTAGATTATCATCTTTCTTGCTTGATTCCAAATGACCATGTGGCTACCTATCTTATGGGATGAGTTGGCCATTAACAAAGTTGCTAACAAACTGATCTTATCGTAACCAACATAATCTGTGTCTTTGATTTAAAGGAAACAAACGACTAAATATTTGCTAATAATCGTAGGCGATTCTTGTTCACACATGAACGATGCGTGTGGGCGCAGTCTGCCTCATGACAACTACTCCCCTCCTTTCGCGACAGCTCGTCCTCGAGCTGTGGTGGCGGCCATGGCCCTAGAAGACCCCATGTTGACGAGAGGTTGCGATGGCTACATGAGTCCTTAGAGATCATTGCCTCCACGCGTGGTTGCGGCAAAGTCATCGATCATTGCGGCGGCAGTATGGCAAAGAACCACGTAGCGTCGCGGTGGCCTAACGGACTTGGCGAGAGCGGCGGGCTCCAGCGCCACTGCGATCATTTTCTCTACGTCGGCCGGAGGTAGTGCTGCCACTGCCTCCCGATGCAACGTTAGAAGCCGCCGAAATAGCGTAACGGCGTTCTTGGTCTTGCGCGCGATTCTTTGGAGGTAGCTCCGCCACCGTCATAGAAGGCGTCACCACCTCTGCAGAAGGCATCGCCGCTGCCGTGGAAGGCTTCGTTGTCGTCGTTATGATCATCTTCTCTAAAGTGGCATGCATGTCGAGGAAGATGGCCGCCATCTTCTTGCCGTTGTCGTTAGTACCCATGGCCATCTTGCTGGCGTTAGCATTTATCATAGCCAACGACTCGACGACAAGTCGGATTGTCTGAGCTGTCGCCATAACCATGGTAGCAAAAGTTGTGGGAAGAGATCAACTGCTCTGATACCAAATATAATGATCCTTATATCATAGGGGGTAAACACCGCCAAGAAGAAGGCCGGACGGCGTTGGCTTTGTGGGATGAGAAATTTGACTATAGATTGAGATGATAGAACTTTGAGAGAGACTAGATTATCATCTTTCTTGCTTGATTTCAAATGACCATGTGGCTGCCCATCTTATAGGATGAGTCGGCCACTAACAAAGCTGCTAACAAACTAATCTTATCCTAACCAACATAATCTGGTGTTGCTGATTTAAAGAAAACAAACGACTAAATATTTGCTAATAATTGCGGGCGGTTACTGTTCACACATGAACAGTACGTGGACAGTGCGCCGGCCCATGACAACAAGATTACTCTTTGTTGAGGTACATTTTAGTGTCTAACATTAGATTTTCTTTCTTCAATTTTTCTATGTTAGTTTTACAAGAAAAACAATACATTTATCATATAATTTTGTCCTAGTTTATATGAGTTAGAAGATTGCAAATCCTAACGAACTCTGCATCTGCAGGTTGGGGGCTTCTGTCACATGTCATCATTTCTCTGGCTCTAAGTTATGGCTTGATTTCAGTACTGTAGATTAACAGCAGTCCGCTTAAAGAGGGAAATAGGCCAATCAAGATCTGCATGCTAGTTGCTTGCTTATGTTCTGATTATCTGATGATTTGCACCCGAAGCTTTTTTTTCGATGGTTGCCACATCGTTACTTTGTGCAGATTGAGGTGAGCTTATTTGCTGACTGTTCATTTTTCTCTCCTTTTTTTACCAATGGAGAATATCAGACTTTTGGCAAGCAGCTTTGCCTCGTGAATCATGACAGGTCTGCTACTAACAACACTCAGAGCGATGCTCTCTAATGCAAATGAAGCGCACATCACCATGTACAAGGCATTCTAAGGGGGCAGCCTCCCAGCTCTATTTGTCATTCGGTGCCTGCCAGTGGACAGATATACGCTATACTGTTAGATAATTGTGCTTAATCTTGTTGAGACACTGCTGCCCTTATGAGTTAAAAATTGGATCTTGTAAACTCGTCCATACTATGTTCATAGAGGCCAGTGACTAAATGAAATACACCCATGGCATTCTCGTCAGGACAAACGTGGGTCCTGATATTCTATTAGAAAACTGCAAAAAAAAAAAAAAAAAAAGAAGGGTAATAGCATTTAAGAAAAAGAGTAACACTAGTATAAGACATCATAATCTCCGAGGGTAGAAGGCAGCACTTTTCAACAGATGTGTGGCAGGAATAATGAGACTGAACTTGGTGTAGATCTCAGTTCAGTAGACAAAAAACTAGCAATATATATGTGCGTTACGGTTCAAAGTTGCAGCCCTCGTGACAAAGTACATTCAAAACGAAGTCTTTTTACACTGATCATCAGACAGTTTTGCTTATTATTAATAAAAGTCTGCAGACATGACAAGAAGATGTTATTCCAACTGCACCTACAGTTGCATTGCAAGGCAAATCCAGCAATGTCGCTTCTCATCACTGCAGGCTGCATTTCGCTCAGACACCAAACATGAGGCTGAACTTGGTAGCAAGAGGAATGGATATGATGGCAGCACCCAACGCAACACCAAATATACGGTGTGAGATTGAGAACGTAGCGCTGAACTGGGGCTTCTTCAAAGGAAGATGGGGAGACAATGGGCGGTTTGAAACAGGAGCCGACAGGGGACAGCTTGTGTGCAGGGATCGGCTTCCGAATGGAGACATCTTCGGTTGCACAATTCCTAGGGGAGAAGAAGTGCAGCCCCTAGCTTGCTCAAGGCTTGAGGAGTGTCTGAGGCCATCCATGCTGTTGAAAGATGAGTTTGAGCTACCAAGGGCACCTGAAAAGATAAAAGCAACAAGTGTGGAATGCCCGATTGTGTGAAATGAACTTTAAACTTCCACACAGCAGACTTGAAGAGATAGAGACATCTCATGGGATTTCACCAAAGCTGGTGGAAAACATTGTTGACTATACATATAATTTAGCAATAGCTTGCCAACGATTCACTAATTAAATAGATGGCTGTTTTCTCCATGAAACTACACATCAAACTATGCACCTATATCCAAATAAAAATAAAACTGAAAATGATCAAAGCCACATGAGGCATTAATGAGCTCTTGCCCCACACAAAATTCATGATTAACCAATAACAGCTCTTCACCTCCGAATAATGGTACAAATGACCAGTGATATATGTCCGTTATTGACCTTCTCTCAAGCTATGATAGACAAGAATATATATGGTGATAAACTGGCACAATATTAAACTAAGCTCAGTAAAGCAGCTAGATGGCAGGCAGACTAACACTAATGAGCTTTCCAGCCCCATACTACCTCAACTGTGACACATCCTACACAGCAAGAATGTACTAGCAAAGATGTCTGTATTCCCCCACTTTCACATATACAGTGGGCCTGAGGAGTAATTGTTTGATATCTCGAAACTACATCAGAAAGACAAAGAACATATCAAATCTGTGCAAGAGTTTGTACCACGGAGAGCAAATGTTGTGTCACTGAAGGGTGCAAATCGAGTGTTGCTGTGATACTTCTCCATTCCTGCCAAAAAAAAAACCAATAATCATACATTAGCATCAACACACTTTAGTTAAAAAAATATGATCAACCAAGTTTTGTCAAATGACTTTGAGAAAGAGCAGATTAGTAATTAATGTATCCTGGAGATCTCAAAATCAATTGAAACTACTAAGCTAGATTTTTTAGAACATAGATCAAGTAATGCATTTTAGCGAATTGTTAGTAAAATTTGAAGCTAAGCAGAAGCTGGAATATAGAAAAGAGCAGAACAGAGATCAAAATATGTTGTGGTTCACAAATCCATCTCGCTGTGATGATGTAAAATTGACAAACCAACATAACAACATCTTAGTTTTTTCAGTATGTGCAGTACATGCTATGCAGTGTTAAAAGAATGTAGGAGCTGGTGATGACACAGAGAACATAAACCTGAGCATTATAACATTTTAAAATTCCCAATCACTTTACTCATATTCAGAGCATATCTAAAATCCAGATACACACATACACATTTTAAAGAAAAATAAGCCTAGGCATGGGTTGCCATACAATCGTAGTATTGCAGCTAATTACAGCATGTCCATTAACTCTATTTAAATTTTCCAGTATATTATCGATGTCACTGATAATGCAAGGGATATTTACATATGCCTGTCCACCTAAGCCCTAAGGACCTCCTTGGATGACGAGGAGCAGTACGCAGCATCATGACACAAAGCAAATTTCAGGACACAAAGAAAAGCTTTTCACTTGTAACTAGATTCACAGCAGTGGAGCTTTACCAATTTGGACCTGCACATCATGATTGAAACACTTCTATCCAGCAAAACTGAAATCCAATATCATTGCATGAAGCTATAAAAAATGACTCAGGGGCCTCGAAGGATCTAATCAGGAACAATAATCTAATGGAAACATAACCGAACGTAGCTGGTGGCAGGCGTTGAGACAGCATTATGGAATGCGTCCGGAGGCCGGCGAGACGGTGGCAGCGGCGGGATCGACCGGCGTGCGGCACAACCGACGCCCGAACAATTCGAGACACAAAATCACCACAACTAAATAAAAGAAAAGTATCACGAGATGCGCCTTATCTCGACTGATTAAACAATTTGGGGGAAAGATCCGGATCAATCATGCTTACGCTCGCCATGGAAGTACCCTAGCCCTAGCGCAAGCTCTAGAAACCAAGAACTGGCCCCAAATTAAGAGCAACACGCAGGCGACAAAGAAACCAAGAAGCACATGGGGGAGTACATGGCTGATGGATCCCTACCTTCCTCCGTGCTGCTGCGCCGGGCGATAGGAGAACCGGAGAACGGTGGCGATTCGGAGGGGACGACGGCGTCTGCCTATGCCTTCTTGGTCCTACCCTCTTCCTCAAACGACCAGGATGGACGCACATGCACGAAGAAGTGTGGGGAATCTCAGGGTTTTGGGCCGGACGGGGAGGCGAATGGAGTCTGGGCCGCCGGGAATAAGATTGGATGGGCTGCCGCAGATGACGGAGATCATCGGCCAGGCCTCTCAGGGCTGTTTGTTGTTAATTTCAGTAGGCCAATGGGTCTGCTCAATACACTGCTTCGAAATCGATTTTTTTTTATTTAATCCTTTTTATTAATATTTTAAAGTTAATCTCTCGCAAACTTTATTTCCAATTCTGACTCCTTTGGTCACGCCACCAGACGTGGCGTAGCCAAAACATGTTGTCACGCCAAATATTGTGGCGTGGCAATAGATGACACGTAAGCCTTTGGCCACGCGTGCCGGCCAGAGGACCTGTGTGGCATCTGTCACGCCGATCCACGGCGTGACAACGCTCCCTTTCATGCCTCGATACATGGCGTGACAATGGCCACTTAATAGTAGCGCGCATGACCCATTTTCCCCATCTCCGCCGCCTGCGCTCCCCCGACGCCGCCCCTCACGGGCATGGCCTCCTCCCGACGTCGGGTCCCCCCCGCGCTTGCGCTCCTCGACGCTGCCTCCTCCGCCGCCGCCTCCTGTGTGGCGCATCTCTCCGGCCGACCTCTCCTCCGCCTCACATGGCCCAGATTCGGTCCGGTATGCTCGCCGCCATCACCTCTCTCGCTCGCTCTCGTCTGTGTGTGTATGTATGTATGTATGTATGCATTTGTGTGTGTGTGTGTGTGTGTGTGTGTGTGATTAGTGTCACATTCACCCTCCCACTTCGAGTTCACCCTCCGCTGTTCCTCGGATCACTGGATCGGGGTTTGGTCGGTCGAGGTGAGATTTGAGCTCCCCCTGAATACCTGATGGATGCATGGATGGACTGACGAACAGATGGATATTATGCTCACAATGTGTTGATTCGCTAGTCCTGCCCTCTCCGCCGCTGGCTCCATCATCTCCTTCCTTGCTGTTGCCTCTGTGTGTTGTGCTTTCTTTGTGAATCTTTGGATCGCATCTCTGTCATCTTGAGAAGGAAAAATTGGTAAACGAGATGCCTCTGGTCCAGAAGGATAAATGAAATGGATCGTGTTGGGGTTAATGTTGGAGACCCTATGATCTTTTTTGCTATTGCGAAAAACCTGGAAGATGGCAATAGCAGAAATCACCCTTTCCTGTTCTCATTTGGAGTTAGACTAGGTTTAGTGCGCCAAACCATATGTGAAGCATGTGAAGTTATTGTTAAAATTATGGATAAGTGTTACTGATGGTTGCAATATAAATTTGTTGACCTGATTTTTTTTTCTTGTAGATGAGAAACACTAAGTTATTTTCTAAATCCTAGAGGGCCATGAATAGTAGTGCAATTTTATGCTGGCGACTTGAAATAAACATTTCTTGGGAACTATATTTGTTGTGGGAACAATTGGATTTCTTATTGCTGAAATAAGTTGTGATATATTTACATGCATATCATTTTAATGTCTCTGTCTGATATCGTAACCTTTTATAAAATATTCGACACGTTTTTGCCACGCCCTAAATGGTGGCGTGACAAGGCAGTGTTGTCACGCCGGCGTAAGTGGCGTGACAGGACTTAGCCCCGGAGCACTGGCCCTTTTTTGGCAACGCCTTTGGAACGTCAAGGATTGTAGCGTGGCAGTCTGTTTTTGCCACACCCTGTATGGTGGCGTGACAAGGCAGTCCTGTCACGCCGGGTTAAGTGGCGTGGCAGTACTTAGGTTTAGGGTTTTAGATTTTAGGGTTTAGGTTTAGGTTTAGGATTTAGAGTTTTAGGTTTACGTTAGGGTTTAAGTTATTAGGCGTTTAGGTCTAGGTTTAGGTTTTTTAGGGTTTTAGGTTTTTAGGTTCAGGGTTTAGGGTTAAGGTTAAGGCTTACGGTTAGGGTTCAGGCTTAGGGTTTAGGCTTTTCAGATCGACTGGACAACCCTGACCCTCGCTAGGTTTTCAGATCGACATGACAACACTCTACGTCTTTCTTTGCAGAGTCATGTCTTTTCGCTCAAAAGTCAAGCGAGGCGTTAGGGTTGTCACTTTATAAAGTCTGTCCGCCTTGTCTTATCACCGCGCAAGGCTGTCTCCTTTGGCCTTGTCACTGCGCATAGTTGCTCCGTGTGGTCTTGTCACTGCGCAAAAGTTGCCCCGTTCGGTCTTGTCACTGCACAAGGTTGTCTCTTTTGGTGTTGTCACTGCGCAAAGCTGCCCCATTTGGTCTTATCTCTGCGCAAAGCAGACAGACTCGTCAGGTCTTGTCATCTACAACCTAACACATTACCCCGTTAGGCCTTGGCCTCCCCCCGCGGGCTATAAAATGTGCGCTCCACGCTCCAGAAGGACCACTCGACCCTTGAAACCGTAGGAAGAAGAACCTTCTCCGTTGTACACTAACATACCATGGCGAGCGCCGAGGCGATCCAACCGGTCGCCAAGCAAGACCTTCCCCTCGAAAGGAGGGAGGACTTCGGCCCTAACTACCGGTTGATACCGAACAAGTGTGCTCAACCGGTATGGCTGAAATACGGACACGGGGAGGACGCTATCGTGCAAGTCATAGACGGCCCTTTCGATGGCGGACGGTGTTTCTTCCGATGCCTATACTCTGGGTAAATAGTTTTGTTCATGTTGCTGCTAATATATCCTCCATACTAACCGTCCCTTGTAGTAGATGGCGAAATGCAACTTTACCCACTGGATCGATCCTCCCCATGAACGATATGTTGTGATGCACGTGGATACATTGTGGAACCGAATCTTTGATTTAGAGGCGCAAATTGACTATCTCAAGGAACAAAATGATGACCTCCGCTAACAGATGTAGCACGAGATGGGCAACGAGGAGGTCGTGAATATAGGAAGTTCCTATGATCCCACATACTGCTGCGCCAACCCTAGCTGCACATGTGCGTGCCACTACAACGACGGCCAGCCACGTCCGAGGCGACCAGCTGGAGAACACTCTATGTGGGTAGTGCGAGGCACCTTTCCGTACTAGTTCCCGGAAGGTCTAATTTATTTCCATTCAAAAAAGGCACATATGTATCGTAGGAGTACTTCGGTTTGTTGCATCATGCATGATGTTGTTTCTTATGCATGTAACCAAACCCTATGTGCCATGTTATTCCAAGCTTTATTATGAAGTCTATTTTAATTCGCAACTTTAAATCTCGTCGTCTTTTCGCATTCAATTTTTCGCGTAGTAAGGCATCCAACAACATGACAAAAACGAGTTCCGGAAGTTTACGGTTTGGTCTACGACCACAAACCTATCATTCCACTAGGATGTCTACGCATCTTTCATCAGCGGTACTGTCTAGTATATGTGCATAATTGTGCCTCATGTTGTACCACACAATCCACATATTAGTCATTTTTTCCAAGATGCATTATGTATCACTTCTGGGACACACCCTGGAAATATTGTGAAGTGTCAAAGGTTTTCAAAGCACAAAAAGATTACCGGTCCATATATCTATTTACTCTCAGTTAAAAGGATGGTGTTATATTTGGTTACGCAGAGATGTCTCTATTTTCAAGTTGTGGATTGTTAAATGTTACATGTACATGGTGTTATGCATCACCGTATCTTCAATTGTTTTTGATCTTTCAAAATGAAGTCCCTTTGTTGGTTCGAAATCTATAAATCCAAATGGAATACAAACAAACTAGATTAGCCCCTGTCACGCTGTGCTAAATGGTGTGACAGTCGGGCTCTGTCACGCCAAACAAAAAGGCGTGACAGTGCCATAAAGCCTTCCACGGGCGTGCGCTGGCTGAGGGCTTGCGTGGCACCTTTGGCCATGCTGCCACTGGTGGCGTGACAGTTTTATTTGGTCACACCACGGGAGGTGGCGTGACCAAAAGAGTCAGATTTGGAAATAAAGTTGGCGAGGGGTTAACTTTAAAATATAATTAAAAAAGGATTAAATAAAAAATTCTTCAAATCAAATCTGGTGCATCTTTTTTTGCGAGGAAAATTCCCGTGCAAGCAAACTTCAGGTAACATGAAAGGATCACACAGGGCCAGTGGCTTGGGTTGAACATTTGTACATTTGGAAATCGATAATTATTTGATTCCAAGAAGTAGTCTTTTTCCTTTAGTTTTTCTATTTTAAAAATAGAGGCCATGTTTGGTAGACCTCTGCTCCAATTTTTTTGCAGCTCCAACTCCAACTTCACTCTTGGATCCACTCCTATAAGAAGTTAGAGCAATCTGAGGAGATGTTTGGTTAGAAAGTTGACTCTAGCTCTAGGAATGGGAATGATGTATGTAGAAAGACTACACTATCCTCGTTTGTAATATTTTATTTTTGTATTGCATAACTAATAATAGTTTAGTAAGTTGATTCAAGTCTTGTTGTACTTTTATTTTATTTATTTATATTTTTTTGGCCTTATTATGCCATATTTTTCGTCCACAATCAAAACTTTTACTCGAAAAAATAAATAAAACATACAACTTATGAGGTTCATAACAAAGGTTCTAATGTATCCATATACCAATCATTCGATTGTGACGTTGACCTATCCGAAGCATCTTGAGAAATTGCATATTTTCAGTATCTTTAATCTCACACAACTATAAAGCCACACACATAGAAGTTACAATTTGAAGACACTAGAGTTAGAATGTGTAACACTAATAAGGACTGGAGTTCTCATCAGAATGCGAAAGTCAAATGTAGAGTTAACACTACAGTCTCTCAAAACACACACTCAAGAAACTTCTCTTTGCATTAGTTGAATAAAGCTCATCTCCTTAAAAAATGAATGGTATGTTCTTGATTTCTTGACATTTTCGAATCGGCTAACTACCAGTGTATAGACCACACAACATGGAAATGAGGATACATACCCAAAAATTAGAGGAAGAATTTTACATGTTCCCTTCTATCACTAAAAGATGTGCATGATGGTACACTAATGAGCCCAGATCATACAATATATGGGCTCTGTAATAGCTATCTTGAAATTAAACCAAGATCAATTATATGGTATCGTTTTGTCGTGTTTGGTTTAGAGTGAGTCCTCATCTTTGCTGGCAAGTATCCCAAAATCTCAACAAGTCATTATTTCTTCGCCTTCTTCGTTCTCTGTAGATTGGGTTTTCCTTGCTCCCTTTTTAACAGCCTTTCCTGCAACCTTCGCCTTCTTCTGTCCCTTCCCCTGCATGTCACAAAAATAAGTCAATTTTGGCATCAGCTCTACGATATTGCACTATGCATAACAAACTGTAATATGGTTTCGTATTTTCATAATATTTGCTTGGTAAGGACTAACGTGATGGCATAGCAACACACTAGCCAGCAAGGCTTTAGAGATACATACAGCTAGAAAAAACTAGAGGATGGCCCATGTTTTTCCAAATTTATATGGTAAACTTGTGGTAACACATTTATTACAGCATCTTAGGTTACTGTTCTATGATTTAACTACTTGATAAAGCGTAGAAACATGATATTCACATATATGAATAATAGGATATGCATCTTAGGTTGATGTTTGGTTCAGAGTCCTCATCTTAGGCAAGTACTTGATAGACCATTGTTGACCGTAAATGCAGTTTCCTAGTAGTGCAAATGACATAACAACATGATATGCACATCTTAACTACTATAATTCAGAGTTTACCCTGCACGTGTTAATTCCTTGAACCACTCCACTCGCCACGCGTGTTAATTCCTTGCCATTCTCCATGCCTCCTCGCATTCTCTGCAGCCCCCTCACCTCCCTCTCCTCTCTTACGCCTGCCGCTGCCCTTCCTTCCTCCCTCCCTCTCCCCACCCGCGCCATTCGCCTTCCACGTTCCCTACCCGCACCCCGACCTCGCTGACCCCGCACCGACACGCCACATGCCGGATCAACCCACACTGCCCACCACTCCCCACCCGCGCTGCTCGGATGCGCGCCTGCGCCGTATCTGGTCGGGTGGTGGTGGTTGTGACGGAGGAGAGGAGATGGAGAGGGAGAGAAAACATAGAGAATGGGGCCACGACAGTGGCGGTGGCCAGGGCGCATGCACGAGCTCTGGGCGATATCCATCGCCGCCACCAAAGCTCGAGTCGAGCGTGAGGCTAAGGTACGCGCCGTTGCCGACCAGGCAGCGCCCATCGAGGTTGAGGCGCGGACCGTCGTCGACGCAAGCGCGGAGGTTGAACAGGTCCACGCCAATGTGCGGGTGCTCATTGCCGCACGCACTAAGCTCGTGAACCGAATCCACGTCCTTCGTGAGCAGCTAACACGCGCGCAGGCGGAGTCGGGCAAGGCCGATGGCGTCCATGCCCAGATTGAAACCATGCACCGGAGATCCGTAAGGCGGTATTATCGTTGTTTCATGTCATTACTCGGTTTTAACACTACCAGTTTACTACTAAATGTCTGCTTGGATGATTCGTGTGTGAATTTTGTGAATGCACAAGAGCGTTCAATCACATGCGTAGCATAGTAAGAACTGTGCATTTCATAGCTGCTCTATGAACCTGCTGGGAAAACTGCTCCTCGCTGGCACTGACTCATCTACTCGTGAAGTAGATTGTAGTGTAAGCCCCTCTGAAGAAAACTTAGTATAGATGATACCTTCGCGTGTTTTCCAGAATGGAACTTCATTATTTCAAGGGTACAAATTGCTCTGGCATCTTTGTGTTTTATTCTTCTCCTGCCAATCCTAATCTGTAAGTCTAGGGGACAATGTGACATAAGCTACAAGTATCATTGAGTAATTATGTGTGTATTACTATACAAAGTGTTAGCTGCACTATTAATAGAATTGCCACTTAGTGGGTTATTTGATCCATACTAAAGAATCAAGTCAACATTTGCCAGTTGAAAACTGATGAAATTTTGACACTCTTTTTAGATTAAAATTTTGAATGTGAAATTCAACTTTAGAGGATGGAATAATTTTTCATAAGATGTTCCTGTGTTGGGACTTGGGATGATTGGTTTTGATATCTATGTGTGCAGCCTTGTAGAGCGTGCTCGAAAAACTGTTCGTGGTTCGGCAGATGATATTGGATGGCTCCAACGGGATCAAAGCTTACCTCCAACTGAGGACAGGATAGCCAGATTCTTGGAGATTCTAGACTCTATGAGGTCAGCAAAGATATCAATCTGGTTTTCAATGTTTGGAATGTGTAAAAATGTTTTCCCTATCTTTTGTTACAAACCGTATACCATGTTGTTCTATGTTACAAATGAAATGGCATTCCCACATAAGCTTCAATTGAAATGGTTGCAATTGTAGTCAACATGGTATCGCCTCATGAAACTCTACTCTTGCAGCCAGTTTTTCTCCCCTTCTCGATATCTGATCGTTATGCTTTAATTGATAATTTCAGAATAGCCCAGTGATTGTTTTGTATAAGAATGAGATGTCAAGGAATCTGGTTGCTGGTGTAAAATCAAATGAGATTGTACTTGTTAGCGATGAAGTCATGAAGCTTACTCTTACAGTCTTCTTGATATGCCAGATTAGGGTTAGGTTCCGTGAGACTTGCCATGGTGTAGCTATCTATTTGAACGGATTAGTTTTGGCACAATTTGGATTTGTGTGGAATATGTTTAGATTTTGTGAGACTTTTGCACGGGTGTCCCGATATATTTGCATGGGTTAGTGTACAAGGAAGAAATTGAGTAACAATCCCCCATGCATTAGTTGCAATAACAGGACAATAAAAAAATGAGTGCATGAGATTATCTATAGCTAGGATGGCATTTCTGCCAAATAACAATATGAAGGTTTTGATCCCTACAGTTATCTTAGCCTTCCACACCTTATTAGATGGGCCAACCGTCCTTCTATTAATCTGTTGAAGGTGGATTTTATAGAAAGAAGTGTTAGATTCCTCCCAGCACCACTTAGCTAAATCCTTTGAGTAAGAAAACTGAATTTCTACAACAATGAGTTGAATTTACTCCAACAGCTCATGAAAAGTTAGGGAGCTATATTCTAAATGAGAAGTTCCAATCCGTCATTCTCATATGTTGCACCTTTACGTCCTTATCATTATAAATTGCATAAAGTTTGGGGAATTTAGTTGCGAATGGTACATCCTTAGCCCACCAATCCTCCCCAAACCTCAGTTGTTGCCTTGGAGCCATCCACAATTCTTCTAAAAATGCCTATATGCTTCTGAGTTTTGACTGAGATCAGCCCATCATAGGCATTCATCCTGTCTATGCTTCAGTTGTGAGAAGAATGTACTACTAAGAAATTTTTCTTAACAATGTCTTGCCATAGCGCAGTTTCATTTTCTTAACTTTTTTACCTATTCTAATCCTTTTTTTTCCAGCATACACCAAGGCTCTTGATGATGCTATAGCTGTTCTTGAAAATATTGCTATTCTTGTTGATATGAATGATCGTAAGTTATGCATATTAAATGTAATCTTGGATCTTAGCTCATCATTAAGTCATGTATTGAATCTTTTCTTGGTTCTTTGCTCATCACAAAATTATGTAGTTGTTCTTCAAGTTTTCTTGATGACTCATGTTAGTGAGGCTTTTCATAATTCATAATGTAGGTGTTGCAATGCTTGGGCTAGTGAAGAGTTCCATTGGCACAAAATTCACTAGTCAGTTTGGTGACTTAATTGCGGTAAGTACCTTTCTTTTACACAAAAGTTGACTACTAGGTAGTTCCACTTCATTTTCTTTTGTTCAACATATGGAAGTATGGACTTGTCCATAGATCTCTTCGTCTTTATAGCTGCTCATATTGCTTTATTCAGGATCTTGCTATTGATGCCACCACAACAGCTGGTGTTGACTTGGGTCAAGGCATTCGCGAAGTTGATATGAAGAAGTATATCAAAGTAGAGAAGGTTCCTGGTAGCCAGCTAGAAGATTCCAAGGTCCTTAAAGGAGTTATGATCAATAAAGATGTTGTTGCTCCTGGGAAAATGAGAATAAAAATAGTTAACCCACATATCATTCTCCTGGATTGCCCTCTTGAATACAAGAAAGGAGAAAATCAAACCAATGCTGAGCTGGTGAAGGAAGAAGATTGGTAAGGGATCTAAATACAACTTTTCTGTCAAAATGCATGGAAAATTAAAATGTTTTAATACATTTATTGTTGTTAATTTTTACCATAGGATTTCATATGTATGGCAATATGGATTAACTGCTTATTACAGGCAGGTAATGCTACAAATGGAGGAGGAATCCATAGAGAACCTTTGTGCACAGATTCTAAAATTTAAGCCTGATTTGGTTATCACCGAGAAGGGGTTGAGCGATCTAGTAATCCATTACCTAGGCAAGGCTAGTGTAAGTGCAATCTGAAGACTCGGGAAGACTGATAATAACAGGATTGCGAAGGCTTGTGGAGTAGTCATAGTGAATAGGCTAGAGGAACTTCAAGAATCTGATGTTGGAACAGGAGCTGGCCTCTTTGAGGTCAAGAAGATTGGTGATGAGTTCTTCGCCTTCATTGTTGATTACAAAGATCCCAAGGCATGTACTATTCTGTTGAGGGGAGCAAGCAAGGACGTCTTGAATGAGGTTGAGAGGAACTTGTAGGTGTGTGCTTCTGTTTATTTTCCCTATTATATTCTATTGTGGAAAGGTCTCTACTCACTTTTGTCATTCATAGGACGCTATGTCTGTGGCAAGGAACATTTTGAAAAATCCTAAGCTTCTACCTAGAGGTGGTGCTCTGAACCGATCAGATCTCAATATTGAAACAAAAGAGTTCTTGAGTTGAAGGTGTAGAGAAGGTATTATTCGTAATTGAAATAACCGATATCTGAATTAATCCATGATGAACCCATTTACGTGGATGATAATATATTCCTTATAATGTGCACAAATATGAATAAGATTTGTGCTCACATATTTCGGTTGAGTATGATATGAAAGACTTATGTATATTTGAACTCCAAATATTATTCTGTGCGATCATGATCTGACTCAAGTATTTTTTTTCTTTTGGGTATCAGTGGCCCTATGAAGCTACTGCATTAGCATTTGAGGCAATTCTAAGAACTCTGTGTAACATCTTATGTACCATACGACTGGATATAATTTTGGTGTTAAAGATAAATATTATTTCTGTAAGATTTGAAGTTCTGTTGCAACGCACGGGTACCCTACCAGTACATGGTAAAAACAGAAGTCTTTAAGTGCCCCTCACAAAGTTGCAGTCTGTGTCAAAATTTCCAATCACTGAAACACTTTCAAGGGCTAAGTACTTCAGTGCATAAGTAAATCCTAGGGAATAGCTATCCACATATGGGTTATAAGAAGTTACTATATGGTAATATGTTGTGCTTCTAACCGATCAATGGTAAAAGAGTGCGAGAATCATATATTCATGTTTTGCATGAAAGTATGTCATCATCAATTCATCACAAGGGACATGACAAAATGGGAATACAATGGATCATTCAAAGAAACTGAAAAGCAGCAGATCAATGAAAGGAGAAGCAAGAAACCACACCACTGGCTTCTCAGCTATGAATGTCAATTGCTTCAATTCTACGGAATTCTATCAATGTGAATTCTGCCAAGTTAACATCAATACTATTAGTTTGCTTATTACTACTGAACAATATCATTACATGACTTGAATAACCTAAAACACACAATGATCAACTGGATTGCACCAAAAATGGGAGATTAATTGATGGAGATGTTTTTGCCTACCCGGCTAAGTCCCTTTGGAGGCGATCGGCTCCCCAGGCAAGCAGCTCCCAGATGCAGTCCAAGTTACCACCGCGAGCAGCTAGATGCAACGACGTGCTCCCGGGGAAGCTGCAAATGCACAGGCAGCAGCACGCATAAGAATCTTGTAGAGTTGCCTTCAGCTGCAGCAACACCGTCGAATTCATACCCATATGAGCCTGTGGGGCCGATACGATGGCTCTGTTCTCCAGCAGCACGTGCACGCACTCCGGCCGAACCTGCCTTACCGCCAGATGCAGCGGCGTCGCCCCGTACTCGTCCCTCGTGTTCACGAATTGCGCGAACCCCTACCATCGCAACCAATCAGTCATGGGATCGTCTCTCTCTTCTCCTCTATTAGCAATGAATCATAGAATGCACAACAACAGCAAGGGCTAATAAGGATCTATCTCACCATGAATCAACGACCGGGTGGTCTGAGCGATGAGGAGGATGGCCTGGAGGCAGTCGGCATGGTCGTAGTATGTCGCGTGGTGGAGGCAGGTCCTCGCATGCACCGAATCAAACATCAAGATCTGATGTCGTGCGTCGGGAAGAGGGCGAAGATGGGAAGAAGATGCCAGGGAGGAAGACACCGGGGAGGGAAGCTGGGAGGAAGACGCCGGGGAGAGGAAGGAAGCCGCCACCGTCCTCTAGGGTTCTGTGGGCTATGGCGATTTGGGAATGAGGAGGAAAATGAATCGAGTGCGAGGGGGTGGGGTGCTGGTGGGAAAGCAGAAGGGTACTCCAGTGGCATATTGCGGATAATTTATCTTAACTTCTAGTGATATTTTGCTTTTTTGATCTACAACTTTTAATTTGGAGTAAGGTTCCACCCACTCTCAAAAATTACACTACGGGATATTCCGCTCCCAGTTGCTCCAACTCCAAAAATTTTGTGGAGCAACCCCGTTTCGCACAGCTCCATCCACTCTAACTACGAAACTAGGAATTTGAGCCATACTAAACAGGCCCTAAGTTATTCTCGGTTGTTCTTCTCCGGCGAGTTTATACCCGGATTTTCTTTACACATGATAGGTATTATCGGATTGCCTCACCAAGGCAACGATGGTAATGTCTACGCTGACGATTGACATAAGGCCGAGTTGTGTACAAATAAATCTCCTTTCATTTTCCTCCGACAAACAACATTATTGTCGAGACGTAGGTTCTACACATCACCGGAGATCATCGACAATCTACTTCCCGCTACTGTGATCATCGACAATCATGATGTTGTTCCAAGATCCGGAGTCTCCGACAAGGAAGACAAAAAAGAGGCCTGCGTATTCATCCACTCAAGGACTATGGTAACATATTGTTCATCTAAAATATTTAATGTAAAGTTGGATACTTATATACTTTATCCATAAGTTATTAATACAAATAAGAGGGTCTTTGTAAAAAAAGATAACTTCTTCGAAAAGAATTGCATCATGTATGTTATGGCATGAATATATGCATCTTCCTCAATTGGCTTGCCACGGATCCATATCCTCTCCCCCTCCATCCTCTGTAAGATCGAGGAGGCCGACTAGAGGGGAGTGAATAGGCGGTTTTAAAATCTTTTGGCTAAAACCGAGTTTTATGTGGAATTGTAAATGAATTCGGTTTTGCTCAATTAAAATCTAAAACAACTAGTATTGACTAAGTGCACCAACAATATAAGACTATTGATAATGATAGCAAACATACAAATACACGTAAGCAATTTAATTCTATAAATGTAAATTGCAATAAAGTAAAGCATAAGAAGGCAAACTACAATAACACAAGGATGTTTTACCGTAGTGTTCGGAGACTTGCCGGTCTCCCCTAATCCACGTTGAGGTAAGCCCAAACTAATTGGACCAGCTCCACAAATTAAGCCAATACCTCCGAGGTAAGCCCAAACGAATTAGACCGGTTCACAACTTGAACAAACACCTCGATCCACTCGGGGTTGCTCTTCCTCCACTCCGGAGATGGCGAGCACCAAACTACTCACAAACGTCGGGTCTTCTCACAACCTTCTTTGAGAAGATCACCGGCACAACTCCTCTAAACCGTCTAGGTGTCAGCAAACACCAAGAGTAATAAGTCGAAAACACTCACTTAAACGAATTAAGTGTCTAAGCTCGATGGATATACAATCCAACACCTAATGCAACACATGCACTAGGATTTGCTCTCTAAGCTCACTAAGTACAGCACATGCACAAACGAGAGGAGAGGGCTTGCTCTTTGCTCAAAGAAATGAGAATGTCACCAGCAACCCTGCCTACAGCCAGCCACAAGGGGCATTTATACTAACACAAAGAAACCTAGCCGTTGGAGGAGAATCTTCAGAAAGCCAGGGAAAATTGGTATGACCGCCAACATTTTTCGAGAAGCTCATATCAAAACAATGCATGAACCCTAGTTGATCATTATGGCAAAAAATAGTCTCTCAAGCTACTAGCTATGATCCCCCTTTATAGTACGGCGTTTATCCTATAAACCCAGCCTCTTCTCCAAACGCCGAGACTAGTAAAAACTATAAAAGTGTCCTTGGGCTATACAATACCTTTGTCTTGATCTATGTTGATCTTCCATTACATTCGTATTGCCAATAGCCTTGTCATCAATCAATCACTGGGACTTAACCTTTAACCCATCTTAGCACACATGTTAGTCTCTCAACATAGTGTTGACATTAATTACCATAAACAAATCTGAGGGCCTAGATACTTTCAATCTCCCCCTTTTTGGTAATTGATAACAACACAATCGATAAAAGGATATGAAAGATTTTGAATATACACAAGGTTGTATATTCTTATTTTGACATTTGATAAGTAAGAAATTCTTGATTTGAGTTCAAAGGAGATGAAGAAATTGTTGCTTTCAAATTCAATCAGTAAATAGAGAAAGCTCCCCCTAAATATGTGCATCAAGGTTCATGAAGTGATTTTCATGCACATGTGAATTATTTAAAATTTCGGCGGAGTTTCCTTTATTTATTGGATATGTGGAACAATGTTTACAAATGATCATTCAAGCAATAATAGATGATAATTAATAAAAGATGCTTGGTATAACAAGATGTTGATCCAGACTAGAAGGTGTTAGAGATAACATTAAACATAAGCATTCAACAAACAAGTTCGACATAGAGAAACTCCAACAAAGTCTCATAACCAAACAAAGACATGAAGCATTGTTCCAACATAGATAATAGCTAATAAGATAATAGATAGATAGGATAGGATCCCCAAAAGCTAAGCTTCCCCTTAATCTTTCAATCTTGATCTCCACATTTTCTCCCCCTTTGGCATCAAGGACCAAAAGGTATCAATCTTGAGCAGGAGGACCTTGAGAAGGAGCGTTGAAGCAACGACAGTGTCCATAACGAGCCGGGGTAGACAGAGCTTGCTCAAGTGTGAGAACCAAATCTGTCAAAGCCACAATCCTATTATTGGTTTCTGTTTGAGCCTTCTCCAATCTCTATTGATTTTGCTCCAATCTCTGCTGAGAGTCTCTAATCTCCATGACCACTGAGAGTAACTGAGAGAGTGAAGTTGGATCTGCTGGAGCCGCTGCTAGAGCCTGAGGTGGTGATGCTGGAGCAAGAGGTGGTACTGCTGCAAGCACTGGGGCCCCTTCATTGGGCTTGTAATGCTTGTGCACTCCTGGTCGCCCTCCTCTGAACTGAGTCAAACTCATTATGAGAGCCATGATGTATAGAGCAAAGTATATCCTCTTTATTCTGTCATTCTTAGATGAGCTGATTTCTCTGATTATTACATCAATCACATCAAACTTTCTGCCATGTATAATATTGTCAATGATATTCCATGCATGCCCTCGAATAGCATCAAAGTTCCCACTCTTGGGAAAGAAAGTATGGTTGATGATCCTATTGATCAAGCTCGGCAGTGGGAGAAGGCCTCCAATTCTTTCAGGTACAAAGTTGACATTTTCATCATAAAACTGTTTGTAAGCTGGAATTCTAAGAGCATCTCTGTCATAAAGTTTTTTTTGTGTCCCTATGTACATTCTTAAGGTGCATTCAAAGTCTACCTTGGAGGCTTGATACCTTTGAGTTCTAGTCATCCATATCAAGTGATCAAAAGATGCTGATACATGGACAGTGGCATAAAATTATCTTATAATCTCTTCATTATAGTCACACTTCAATGCCACAATGTCTTGAATACCAACTTCCTGAAACAATCTGTAGGCTCTATCATATTTGTCAAGAGAGTTCAAATGAGCCCAATCAACATACTTACGATCGGTGAACTGTCGGTGATGACTGTAGAGCTGAGCAAAGACTTCCTACTGAAATCGAGTGTGGAACCTTGCATCTGTGGAACTGTTGGGCTTCTCATATTGATTAACATGTCAAAGTGAAGCATAATTATCACTGTGAATCTCCATGAGGTCCACTATAGGCTCTTCGGCCTCAGCCATCTCCTCATTACTTTTCTCGTCACTTTCAGTTTTTTCTTGAGAGGTGTCCTCATCACCCCCATCCTCTTCATTTTCAGGTTCTGCAGCTTGCTTCTCAGAAGATGTTCCTTGATCTCTCTCCCTCATGGGTAGAAGAAAAGACTCAGTCTTAGAGTCACTTTCATCCCTCGGAGATCTTCTTGATGCTGCCTTCCTCGAAGGTCTCTTTTGGCGAAAAGGTCCAGCACTCGAGGCTGTGGGATCATAGCGCTCTTCAAGATCTCCATCGGGAGTGGCCCCTTTGCGAAGAGATGGTATCTTTGTCCTTGGCATGATTGCTAAGACAAGAAGAGATAATCAGAATAGGATTTATGCAAAAGAGTATGATTAAATCAACTTTTCTCTTCTGGAGCAGTAGTACCTCCGTTAATATCTGGTATTACTGTAAGTCGGTAGTACCGGCGTTAATGTCCGGTATTGCCGCACGTCGGTACTACCGCGACCACAGAGTGGTAGTACCGCAGTTCCAGAATTTTTAGGGCAATCTTTCGATTTTGATTTTAACTAGTGTTTGACATGAATTAATCCATAGAATCGACATGATATGTCATCAAACACCAATTACTACCAATTTTTCCAAGAGAAGTTGACTCATTCATGCACATTTTGATACAACCCCTAAAACGAGAGATAGATGCCAAAACTAGATGAAAAACAAGAGAATCAAGGCAAATACCTCAGGGATTTGGAGAGAAATGATCACAGGATTCACTTCCAACAAAGAAATCCAAAATTGCTTCAAAGAACCAAGAGATTCGAAGTAGGGTTCTTGGAGAAGAGGAGCACGGGGAGAGAGAGAGGGGTGTTGGCGGTTATACCGCAGGAGAGAGAAGGGCCAAGATAAAAAGCTTCGGCCGTAATCGTTGAAAAACCACCAGTGATATGCGGTAGTACGGGCGTTAAAACGCGGTATTGCCGTTTTTGCCTGAAAAAGCAGGAGCTGAACTTGAATGCAAATGGTCCTTGATTCAATCAATCAAATAAATAATCTTAGGACCATTATGCATGAGATAGATAATGCAAACTCCAATGAATATAGTTTTTATTAAAATAGAGATTTTAAGAAAAAAAATGAAACTATTTTCATAAAAACATCAAGAAAGCCAAATAAGAGCAATTTCCATGAGACATGAGTTTCAAGCAATATTCGAATGATCTATGACATTTAACTCATTCCTCAACTTGCAAAAACGGCTTTCATCTAATGGTTTTGTGACGATATCGGCTAAGTGGTCATTGGTCCTTATGTGGCTAATTTTGATATCTCCTTTGCCCACATGATCTCTCAAGAAATGGTGACAGATATCTATATGCTTGGTTCTTGAGTGTTAGACCGGATTATTTGCAATATTCACGGCACTATCATTATCACACAAAATAGGCATATTATCAAATTTAATTTCATAATCCATTAATGTTTGTCTCATTCATAGCAATTGAGCACAACAACTACCCGCGGAAATATATTTGGCTTCGGCTACAGATAGGGCTATGGAATTTTGTTTCTTGGATGACCATGATACCAAAAATTTTCCTAAAAATTGACAACTACCTGAGATGCTTTTTCTATCCACTTTGCAACCCACATAATCGGAATCCGAATATCCAGTTAAATCAAATTTTGTACTTTTGGAATACCAAAAGCCAATACTAAAGGATGCTTTAAATATCTAAGAATTCTTTTCACAGCCACCAAATAGCACTCTTTTGGTGATGCTTGAAACCTTGCACACATGCAAACACTAAACATGATATCGGGCTAAGATGCGGCAAGATCAAGCAAACTACCAATCGTGGATCTATAAAGCTTTAAATCTACCGGTTTACCTCCCTCATTAAGGTTGAGATGACCGTTGGTTGCCATGAGATTCTTGATGGGTTTTGCATCTTCCATGCCAAACCTCTTGATCAAATCTTTTGCATACTTTGTTTGGCTCACAAAGGTTTCATCTTTAAGTTGCTTGATTTGAAGTCCAAGGAAATAGCTAAGTTCTCCAATAATGGATATTTCAAATTTCCTAGACATCATATCACCAAACTTTTTGCAAAAATCATGATTAGTAGACCCGAAAATGATATCATCGACATAAATTTGGCATACAGATAAATCATCGTCTAAGACTTTAGTAAACAAGATTAAATCAATTTTTCCAATTTTGAATCCTTTTAAAACTAGAAAATATATAAGGCGTTTATACCATACTCTAAGAGTTTGTTTAAGACTATAGAGCGCCTTGAAAAGTTTATATGCATGATTAGGATTCTTAGGATCTTCAAAGCCGGGTGGTTGCTCAACAAATATAAGTTCGTATGTTTTTCCATTTAGAAAAGCACTTTTAACATCCATTTAAAATAATTTAATATCAAAGTATGATGCAAAAGCAAGCAATATCCGAATTAATTCAAGTCTAGCTACGGGAGCAAAAGTTTCACCGAAATCCAAACCTTCGACTTGAGAGAATCCTTGAGCGACCAACCTCGCTTTGTTTCTCACAACCATTCCACTTTCATCATGCTTGTTCCACAACAAGGAGCTCGACTTCCTACAGATGAGGACCCACCTCAAGGTCCGCAAGCTGCCGCCCACCGAGAACCTCAGCTCCAAGCTGCTCTTTGTGATTTGCATCCCTGGGTCAGTACTCGGTACTCAATAGTAGTAGGATGCAAAGTTTGTGCCTTTTTATCCTTGCAGAGTTTATTTCTCTACCTGGTGATGGTGTTTGACAATTGCTAACATGGTTTGGTGTGTGTAATTGTAGCACTACCGACTTGCATCCGCACATCAGAAAGATTTTGTGTTCCTGAAGGCCACTGGGGCAACTCATTATATGAAACTTGAATTCTCTATGTCTCCAAATTTAACACACTACGACGCTTCAGTTTGGATGATCATCAGTGGTGCTATTTTGGATCAATACGATTCATGCTTTTAACAATGCATGCTCATAGGAATAGTATTCCTTTGTTATTGTCACCTAGAACAACATCTTGGACAGTTGAATGCCATATGGAAGTTTGTCTTGCATATTGTATATGGGAATAATATTTCTTTGTTATTGTTACGTAGAGTGTCGTCTTGGACAACTAAGGAAAAAATGTTGCAGAGTTGAGGACATAATTATTGGAGCATCCAAAGGTATTTATGAGTTATGCCGCTACATAAGAATCTTTCGAAGGCTTTACTGTGTAGTAGTGCAAATGTTTAAGTTTTGTTATAAAAAGGAAATAAAAGGTTTACATAGCATCACAGAGTATAGCGTGATCTCATAATCCACAACTTCCATTTTCCATGCTAAAAAAGATCATATGGAGTTCGATTTTCTGGCTTAATTCTTTGCTGATTCTCGGGTCAGTTATAGTCATATATTACATGCTCCTGGACCTAATGAACTACATGTTGCAGGTCCAACATGGTCTGAAACCACTCTGGATAAACCTTGTCTTCATCCCACTATTGGAAAGGAGGTACTTGAAGGTTTACTTAACACCCGCTTCCTTCCAAACAGGTAAGGAAAGGAACATTTGATGTGTTGTGATTGCATAGCGCTTTTCTTTTACAATTTGTATACATTTTTGTAAAATGAATATCTACATAGCCCATCCGTTACTACGTAGCAGCAGAACATATGAATTCCTATATTTTTGGCTAATCTAAAGTCGTGAGGTTGTACAGGTATGTCCAGGCTTCTTTTTTTTTGCTAATCTATAGTCAGGAGCCCTACCTTTGTGATAGATTGCTTGAATTAGTTCACCTATTTTCAAAATTCAAATGATAGGAACTTGCTCTTTATCTTATCAAAAGAAAGATGAAGAATTATTGACATAACAGAACATGGACACACTAAAAATTGTAGAGGTGTGTTCATACAATTTTTAGCATTTGTTGTATTGTTATTTTCATATATATCTGTGTTGATGGTCAATGACTCCTCTACAAGGATCAGCTAGAGTACTTAGTCCATTGTTTTTCCCTCTTTGGTTACTGCAAGTTCAAAAAGGCTACCTTACATTATTGGATCAGGCAAATTTCATGTCGCTATGAGTATAGTAGTTTACTGTTGATCCCCAAGATAGAAACCTAAAATTGCTGCCCGATCAATCTGTAGGTGTGATTACTTTTGTAGTATTTATATGTTCATACCACCTCTCTGCTTGGTATGGTTGACCATTCTAAAAGGTCTCGAAAAATATTAATCTTCATGTAGCATATTGGATCATTGAGCTGTTCTTGTATGTTCTTACTCAACATGGAACTAGCAATGGTCCTTTGAGGTGATTCATCTTACTTTGGATATACGACTTTACCACAATATAGTACGCATTTCATGTTTTTGTGGATTTATTGTACTCATTTTTACTATGGTTCTTTCTACAGGTTCATATGTTTATAATTCCTTAGCTCTGTAACTAACTTAAGTTTATGGGGATTTTCAGTACAGTGGTAATTTCTATTTATTCAATTGAGTTGGCTACTTAGTTTTGTTTCTTTCTTCAACAATAATATTCACTATTGCTCAATATATTTTTTGTCTGTAAAGAAACTTAAAAGAATTTTTTCATGATCTATTTTGCTGAACATCTTTCTATGCAGAGTTTGATTTCATTATGGGCATCCTGGTATCTTCGATCGACTTTTCCACCTCACAAGGGGTTGTGTAGGCAGAGCATCTAAGATTATCAATCTTAGCGGGGATATATTTGCTAGTATGCTATTAACTTTTTGCTATTGTTGCTTGTTTCTGGGAAATTTGGAAATAGCATGTTAATATCTGTCTCTTTATGGTCGGATTCAGTTCAACATTGCGTGAAGGAAATGCTACGCAGCATGAATACATGCAACTTGGCAAAGGAAGAGATGCCGGTCTCAAACAAATTTCACTATTTGAACCGAAAACAACAAATGATGATGCAGAATTCTAGCACTTCATAGGCCTTCAAGATCACACTTTGCATGATGTCTTCTCTAAGAATGACATTAAGGTGAACTTTCATACCTTGTTGATGATTTTTTTTTCCATATTATAAAAGATATCAAAAGTCTCATGATGATTTGTAAAGCTCATGTATTTTAGGCCATAATAGCACACCTATTTCTGAGGCGACATCTACTCATTCTGAACTGGTATAATTTTTTTTTGTGCTGTTTTGAACATGCACGAGAGTCTCAACTTTGTTCTGTTCTCACTGAAATGACCTGTGTTACTGCATTTCCCCCCAGTACATGGTCAGTTTAATTATGTATTACCATGTCAATAATGATTGTACTAATTCTCACACTACACTATTTATGTAGTGGGATCTTTTGAGAAAGCTATGCACTTTCATCCCATAATACAAGCTGCATGAAATATTCTACCTTATTGTCTTGATGGCTTAATATTGCTTTCTGTTGAAGTACATCTTTGGTTATATACAACTCTACACTTTTTGATGTACAATGAGTGCATAAATGATGAGTTATTTTTATGCCATAAATATTCCATGCTCAAAAGGTTCCACATTCTTTGAGCATTTTCAATCTCTAATTAGTCCAAGTAGCGTCATTTTTTGCTAACATATTGGAGTTATCACGTTTAAATTTTGTTACACATCATCTATCGTACTTTTATCGTAGAACATGGAGAACATGGCCGGACCTAATGGATTAGTTAGTTTGTGCTTGTGCCTTCCATCCACATATTTAATTATTTGTCGATACGTCTAGAATATGCTTTTATGTCCCTATACGTTCACTACCTTTTGTCAGCAATAACATTTTTGTGGTTATTGTCTCCTCTATTCTTTCATGGTTTACACATTTATTGGGATCTATGATCAAATTTGGCATGATACCTTGCCATCTTTACTTAGACAACAGTTTTTGTACTAACAAATTTTACTTTTTGCGCTTTCGCTGTAATCAGTATTAAGCAAATCTCTACGGAACCTAGAAAAAACATTTACGCTTTACAAATATTTAGCATAGCGTAGGCCAGCTTCAAAACTGTGAAAAGTAATGTTGCATGTTACATCCATTGTATACCTGCATTGCATGCACCCCAAAAAAAAAATTCCACTACGCAGACAGAAACGTTGTACATAATTAGTATTGACTAAACAAAACCAATAGGTTACATCACATTATCTTAGCACTGCTCTATTAAATACTTTCTATTGCTACATTTGAGACCTTCCTTATTTTGTAGGACATTTAACATCTTACCCCACGGTGCTACCGTTGTGATATAAGGCTTTTGCTCCAAGACCACTCTTACAAGAAATGCGACTCCACCTATGTTACTTTATTTGCTGCTACGCACTTTTGCTGTCTATAACCGTGCATGTCTTACTCGCAATAGCGTGATGGTTTATGCAACAAATCTCATACTACTATTTCTATTATACCTATGCCAGACCAAAAAAAATTGTTACCCATGTAATAACTATGGCATCATCTTGATTTTTAAGAGACCATGCTTCTATATAGTATGAATTACCTAACGATTACGTACATAATTAGGACTATGTTATGACTATATATAACCATTGTGAAAAATCATGTTCAGCTTTCCATTAGGCAACATCTTTCTGAATTTCATGTTGTTCAACTTCCCATTAAGCGACATCTTTCTAGATTTAAATCTAATAACACCCGCTTTGTTTTGCAGGCAACATCTTTCTAGATTTAATGCTGTTTTGCACGGCGTTAGAACATAATAGCTCCTATAGATTCCACTGGTTTCGTTTTCATAAATTTATCATCACATTTATATTACTTTGTGTTGAGGTTTTCTAACATTTGCTAATGAATTCCCTTTTGTGCAATATTGCAAGAGTGCACGTTAGCTAAGTTTTACTCTTGCGACTAAATCCATTCGGTTATATAATTGTCAAGAACTCAATCTATGCATTCCGACTCTCTTTATCCAACATAGGTATTCCATTGGCGAGGGCTTTCTGCTTTCGAATATTGCTCTTTCATTGATGCTGCACAATGAAATTCGTGAAAATACATTGTATCATGTCAGTTGAAATACAAATCTCAAATTAAACCGATTATTTACTTATTGGTCTTCGCTGTTAACGTTATAATCTTTTTTTTACCTTTTGGCTATAAAAATCTTATATACAGATGTGTGCCGATGCTACTTGCTGATAGAAAGTCCTGAGGTTAGTTTACAGATAAATCAAAAGATCTTCAATTATATCTTTATGCAGGTATACATAACTAGGGCATTTAAAAAAAATAAAAGATAACTTCTTTGAATGTTCATTCTTGAGAATTTTCGTGCCTATTTATTGAATACAATATATTACACCTAAAGGATAAAAAGAGAGAATGATGTTGGGCTATCACCGGGCTGGAGCATTGTCCACCATGCAACATCTAGACTCAGATTTGAGACATAGCCTTTTTTATTCTTTTTATATCCTGTTTACTAAATTTTTCATTGTTTTCTTCATTGGATGTGACATCTCTTTTATTACACTTTTTCTTACAGGTATACATAACTAGAACATCTAGCTTCGTTTTTGTGCTGTAATTTGATTTTGTTCTCCAGATTAATACATATTTGTTATTTCCATCAACCTATTACTTAAAACACTCTTCTTAATGTTTTAAGCTGTTTTACAAAGTCTATTAAACATATCTCAACATAGATGATTTGTGTAGGATATCGGTATCGAGCTTGCCAAATATGACTACTAAACAAAAGTCAAATACAGTGATTCCTAATCCATCTAATACTTTGTTAGTCCTACTCATCATGATCCATACAATACATACAGAATTGCATTGTGTCATATTAGGCACTTTATAAACCATGGCCAAACATCGTATATTCCAAGGTCGAGCGCGGCGTAGCGCGAATAACGACCTAGTTTAAATTATAATCATAAGCATAAAACTTCCATGGAGCATTAACCAACTCTATTGCAAACCAACTGATGCATAAGACATAACCAACATAAAACATCCTAGCAGCTTGCTTATTAATTCATAATCCAAATTTAATCAATTGTGAATGGTTCGTGGTGGTCTGCAACAGATCTTATGACTATCCCCTCCCATGCATGACGTCCGCATAAGGAGTACTTAAAATACAAACAAACAACATGAATGAGTCTAAGACTCAACAAAGTACAATTAATATGACAATTCGATACACAACTCTGTCATCATCATCCAACCATAATTCTTTATAATAAACCAAATCATATGCTCATGCAACGCAAATGCACAAATGCACATTTTCTTTTTCTCTTTGCATATACCGATAATGCGGAGTATGCATCCGTCGATGCATACCCATGCTGTGCCTTCTAGCACAGGGACCATAAAGCCCACACTCCACGAGTGTGGGGACCTCAAGCCCGCCTAATACATGACGGGACCTAAAAACAATATTTGGTCACCACGTGACCAAGTCTCAAAGATGATAGCATGGTGCATATGAGTCAATCCACTTATCCAACATAAACATGTGATATCCAAAGAAGGACATACATGAGTAAAGGACATACACATATTACTAGCATTCATGGGCGAAGAACATACACATAATACTAGCATTCATGAACAATCACTCTTAATTATTCTACCACTAATTGTACTTGCCTCAATCGTGCGAAGTTTGATGATGCGAAGAGGGCGCTGCCCTCTGAATCAAAGCCCCACCTGAATAATTTTAACAAACACTCTAAGATAACAATTCTAAACAAAATATTGCTAGAAATAAATATATGACTAACTACGCCCCTAGCGCAACCGAAAACTCTAACTACCATGACATTGATATGTCCCCAAAACGGACAGTTCTCTTCTAAAAATTATAACTTTTCGTCCAGATATCCAAAAGTGGTGTTCTTTGATTCTATGGAAATCTTATTAAACTACCCACATAAAACTAGTTGGTGAGATTTCTAGATTCTTATAGCCTCTAACCCTACCAAATATATTACTAAGACTACTAAATCCGTCGAGGTTTTGGACAACGACACTAAAACTCACGTATCTTTTAGTACAAATATCCAAAATTTACGTTATCTAGCTTTCTGGAAACCTTATTAAAATACCTACAACTTTAGTTTTGGTGAGATCTTCTAAATAATTCATTAACTAATTGCTAATGACCATTTAATCTTGACCGCGAGACTCGACAGAGACTCGAACAAAGGACGCTACAAAAATCATAACTTACGATCCGTTCATCCAATTGACCTGATACAAGATCCTACGGAAATCTAGTGATGCTTCCCACAACTCTCTAGGAGACAGCCAGATCATAATTCGCAGCTATCATCCTCAAAACAATCGGGCACTACAGACAGCCCTAAACCGATCTAATACTGACATTGCCAAAATACATTACTATATAACTAATCGAACGGGATTGGGGGGGGGGTTACCCTTGGAGGATCCACTGAAGAACACGAGAGTCACCACGTGATCCCTCTCCTTCCCTTCTCCCTTCTACCCCTTCCTTCTTCTTCCTTCTTCTTGGCCGGCCACAGCAGCAAGGGATGGACGCAAGGGCTGCCATGGGGAGGAGACACCAGGGGTGGTGCTACAGTGGTAGCCGTGCTACAGTACATGTTAGGGTTAGGGGCTGCATCCCCCTTAAGCAACTCCTCTAAACTGGGCCAAAACTGTGGGCCAAGAGCCCAAGGTCCTAATCCCCCTCTCAAAAACAGATTTTCCCTTCTTAGTTACACTAAAAAACTGAATTCATACATTTAAATTCCTTTGAAATCTAAACGGGATATTACAACCTGGCTCATCTGTGACCACCTCGAGCCAATCGATAAGTGGCAAGATGCGGCGGAGGCACGAGTGCTGCCAACCTCGGTCGTCGTGGTGTGGCCCCACCTCGCCAGCTTGTGCACGCTACATCGACGTCTGTGAGCGCGTTGCCGGCGAGGACAACCCCCTAGGCCGCATCTGCTACATCGTCTCCCGCTCACCGGGGGAGGATGCCACTATCTCGACGTGGGTGCACGAGGAGCTGGTCGAGATGGACGACGTCATCGTTGACGGAAGGGGTGCAGGCTCGTGTAGGCGTTCGAGTGCGAGCCCTTGTGTAGAAAAGGGGACGCAGAGCAAGAAAGATGGCAGTGGTTAGATGTAAGGTCGAGGAGGCCAACTAGAGAGAGGTGAATAGGCGGTTTTAAAAACTTCTTTGGCTAAAACCGATTTCTAATGCGGAAGCTAACAACAATACAGTTTTGCACAATTAAAGCCTAAATCAACTAGTCTTTACTAAGTGCACTAACAACATAATACTATTGGTAATGATAGCAATCATATAAAGACATGTAAACAATTTAATACAAGGAATGTAAATTGCACAAAGTAAAACATAAGAGAACAAACCACAATGACACAATGATATTTTACCGTGGTGTTCGGAGACTTACTGGCCTCCCCTAATCCACGTTGAGGTAAGCCCAACCAAATTGGACCAGCTCCACAATTGAGCCAACACCTCGAGATAAGTCCAATCACTTGGGCAGGCTCCAACACGAACCAACACCTCGATCCACTCGAGGTTACTCTTCCTCGACTCAGGAGATGGCACCAAACCACTCACAACCACTCACAACCTTCTTGTAGAATATCACCGCAGAACTCCTCCAAGTCGTCTAGGTGTCGGCAAACACCAAGAGTAACAAGTCGGAGACACTCACTTGAACGAATCAAGTGTCTAAGCTCAATAGATGCACAATCCACTACCTAATATAACACATGCACTAGGGTTTGCTCTCTAAGCTCATTAAGTGCAACACATGCACATAAGAGATGAGAGGGCTTGCTCTTTGCTCAAATGAATGAATAGCACTAGCAACAACACTCCCACAACCGGCCAAGGTGGGTATTTATAGCCCACACACAAAAACTAGTCGTTTGGAAGAGAATTTGCTAAAAATCAACGAAATCTGGTCTGACCGCCAACCAATAGCTGGTCAGACCGCCCATGCTCCAATGGCTATAAAACTAGCCGTTGGACACATGTCCGGACTGACTGCCAACCAATGGTCGGCCAGACCGCGTCAACCCGATCAAACCGCCAAGGGTGCGGTCAGATCGCTCAACAGAATAGAGAGCTATTCAGAAAAACACCTTCTTTGAAAAAAGCTGACCGGGTCACTTGACCCGGAGGTCTGGTCAGACCGGCCAACACATGGCAATCAGACCGAGGCCCTAAAACCAGAAAAAACACATTCTCTGAAAAAAAAACTAACCAGGGCACTTGACCCGAAGGTTCGGTCAGACCATACAACACACGGCGGTCAGACCGATTGGACACCACCGGTCAGACCGGTCAACCATGGCGGTCAAACCGCCAAAACAAAGGAACCGATACACAACACGGTAAACCTTTCAAGGGTCGGTCAGACTGTCCAAAAGCCTGCGGTTAGACTGCTAGAGCTGAGAAAACACATACATTACATTCCGCTTCAACTCAGTTTGCAAAACACATTTGCCAATTGATGTGCGATGCAAACAAGAGTTAAATACGAGATTCTCAACAAGTTGCAAAACACATTTGCCAACTTTTAGAATTACACCACAAGGAATAAGTCACATGGACTTAAACAATTTGCAAAACACATTCGCAAACTAAAGTCACATGCTACAAGGATTATGCATGAGTCTCAACTATTTGCAAAACACATTCACAAATATTAGCAACATGCTTACAAGAGCTAGAGCAAGTACAATGAGCTATCAACACATGACACACTCAAGCTACTAGTCAAGACCTCTCTTAATAGTACGGCAACCTATACTAGCAATCCGGTCTTCCAATCAAACACCAAGACCGGTAAAAGACTTGGAACACATTCTTAGCCCTAGCTAGTCATACCTTTGCCTTGAGCATTCACTTGAAGCTTGATGACGCACATATTTACTTCAAGACTGGGTCATTGACTTGATAATCATCAACACATGATGATTTTCTTTACTTCAAGTTCTTGACTTGAATATGCATCAACCCAAGATGCACTCTTTCACTTGACCTCCATCAACACATGATGGGTCTTCTCTTGACTTGATGATCAACTCATGACCATCTCCTCTTCGAGATCTTGATACTCATTAACACATGATGCATCCTTTACTCCAAGCTCTTTACTTCAATATCATCAACACATGATGATCTTCTACATCCCGAGTCTTTACTTGAAGATGATCAACTCATGATGTCATCCAACGTCTCCATCATCATGGAACATAACCTATTCATCTAACTCATGGAAAGTGTTAGTTCCAAATGACGATTGTTATTAATTACCAAAATACTCTATTAACTCATAATGGCGGGTCTAGATTCTTCATTAGCCATGACTGGTGAGTGAGGAAGAGAGGAGTTGGGGGGAAGAAGAATGGGAGGGGCAAAATCGTCTATAGTGGTAAACAATAGAGAAATAGATGGGTCAAATAGCAAATAATCAATTACAGGGGAAGGAATGGCAAATCGTAGAATGCCATTGTGAAGAGTGGCAGATGATCGAGAACGTTTCCAGTGCTCCCATGATAATTGATGCTACCAGTGTTCCCGTTGTTTGAAAAATGATTTAAATAGCTATGAAAAATCCAAAAAAAAACATAGATAGGGTATGATATAGTCTAGCATCTCACAAAATTTCAAATCCAAATTTGATATACACATCGAGAAACAAAAAAAAAAGACAAAATCTGCTGAAAAGGAAATTTGAAGGAAAAAAAAGATAAAGCTACTATTCACTAAAATATCTCCTTTTTTGTTTATCAATATGTAGATCGAATTTGGAATTGAAAATATGTGGGATGCTAGACTATATCATAACCTATCTATTTAAATTTACTCAGTTTTTTATAACTATTTGAACCATTTTTTGAATAACAAAAACATCGATAGCATTAATTATCGTAGGAGCACCGTAAATATTCTCGCGCTTGATCAATTTCACGCTCGCGCTACTGTAGAAATAGCATCTCACACTTAGAGGTGGCCAGATGGGTCGTCTTGCCCGAGGCACGACACTGTTGACCTGGCCTAGGCATGGCATGACCCACATTGTTCACAGGTTGGGCCAGCACAACACGATAGCCCGAGTCGTGCTTGGGCTGCCCCCAGCACGGCCCAGGTGGCCCGCGGAGAGGGGAGGGGGAGGGAAGCAAAGGGTGACGACGGCGTGGCGAGGAGGAGGTTGCTAGCGCCAGGGAGGAGGAGGAGGAGGCCAGTGCGGGCGTAGGCGTGGGACGGACGTGGAGGCAGCAGGCTACAGAGCCAGAAGGAGAAGAGAAGAGGGAGGAACCACCCCTACCTGGGAGGGAAAAGAGGGAGGGTGGGGGAGGCGATGGCCGGCGCGGAGGGAGAATAGGGAGGGAGAAGACGGAAGGTGGGGGAGGCGACGGCCAGCGCAGAGGGAGGAGCGGCGGGGTAGGGGCCAACGCGGAGGAAGGAGGGGGCGGTGAGGAGTCGGCCGGTGCAGAAAGCGACGTCGGCATGGGGTGGCGGCACTACGGCAGATGGCAAGCGAAGGAGCAAGCGCGCGGTC
This sequence comes from Phyllostachys edulis, assembly GCA_036346405.1. Lineage (NCBI taxonomy): Eukaryota > Viridiplantae > Streptophyta > Magnoliopsida > Poales > Poaceae > Phyllostachys > Phyllostachys edulis. Next base: position 43,976,237 of record CM070557.1, on the reverse strand, counting down.
GCGTGGGGCTCACAAGGCACGAGGAAAATGAGAGGGGGGAGAAAAGGAGGGAGGTAGCCTGTGGACCATTTAGGCACGATGGGCTGTGCCTGGCACAACATGGCCTGGGCGTAATTTTCCTGTTGGAGCCATTTTAGGCACGGTGGGCAGTGCTTGGCACGACACGGCATGATCCATTTGGCTTGTTTAGCCCGTAATGTCTGGATTTTCAAAAAAATCTAACCATTTTTTTTACCGCTTCAGACTTTAAAAATAGCAAAAAAAACCTAAATTTTTTTCTATAAATAGCCACCATACCCCCTCATTCTGCACCCATCCATTCCTCAATCTCTAATTCAAATTCTATTGTGCAAATTTAAATTTCTTGCGAGATAATTTGGCAAAAATGCAGAAAAAATTGTGCCAAATTTTGAAAAATTCACATTTCGGTAGCAAGTCAGCAAAAGAGGTACAATACTGATTTTTGCATATTTTTATTGTTATTATTTGTTGTGTTAAGATGAAAATAATAATAGTGTTAGTTTCGATTTTACAGTTTTCGTTATGGAAAATTACGATAGCTTTGCTATTGGTGATTACAGACTTTCACCGGAGGAAGTTCCATCCATGGTGGCTACGGCTGCCTCAAACCAACCGGAGTTGTTAACGGAAGGGTAAGGCAGAGTTCCGTCATCAGGCTCCACGGCGGCATCTTCGTCGACGACCACCGGAGCAAAGAGGTCGAGGTCGTGTACATCAAGAGTGAGTATTTCGACAGCACAACCAAGCCAAACACACAAGGAAATCAGGTACCATATGTTGTTTGCAAAATTTTGTCGCCATGAATTGTTTGCAAAGTCTTCAAGTGGAACGGGACACTTGCTTAGACATGCTACAAAATGTAAGGCCAAGCAAGGATTGGTGATGAGGCAGACTGTTAGGCTTTGGGGAGTCTACTGTTTTCTAAACTTACATTAGGACTGCGCATGATCCTATATTTTCTATCATTTCTAGACATATAAACAACTAGGGATCTAGTAAAATACTACAATGAATGCCATGATAAATTAAAGGAACTATTTAGTACGTGCACATTTTCAGTGGCCCTGACCTCGTACATATGGAGTTGTCGGGCTAGGGAGGATTATCTTATTGCAGTTGTTCATTATGTTTATGATGACTGAATAATGGAGAAAAGAATTATAGGTTTCAAAATAATTGATGTAGCACACACAGGTGAAAATATTGCAGACTGTATTATCAAAGTCGTGGAAAACTTTGGTCTTACAAACAAAATATTCTCAATTACTTTAGACAATGTCGCTTTGAACTCTAGGACCATGGATATTCTTACTATAGTGTTGAGTACATACGTCAATTCCTTCTTGCTACATCAATGATACGCTTATAATATTACTAACCTTATAGTCAAATGTGGCTTGAAGAGGTTGACTTCGTATATTAAAGCTTTTCGCGATGCGATATCTTACTTGAATAATTATAACATAAGAATAACATCATATAAGAACTTCTGCAGGGCAATGGGTGCGCGTTCAAGAAAGTTAGGTTTGGACACGCCGGTAAGATGAAACTCTATTTACTTGATGCTTAAGAGTCTTTTACCATATAAGAGCATTTTTTTCTGTTTTTATTCAAATGTACTATCAGAGCACTGACGGTAGTGTACTATTGACTGAGCAATATTGGTTCGTTGCTAAGAAGATACTTCAGTTTTTTTTTTTTTTATGAGGCTACTCTTGTTTTGTCCGCTGTCTATTATCTAACATATCCTATTATTGTACATAATATTTTACAGATTGCTAGTCAATTAAAAAACTATGAAAATGACATAGTTTTATAAGAGGCTATTATTGCTATGAAAAGTAAATACCTTAAATATTAAAAAAAAATCCCTTTCCTATATGCATTTGCATTTATTTTAAATCCTAGAGCTAAAATTCAAGGATTTGCTAATGTTCTTGATCTTCTTAGTGATGCTATAAGGCTAAACTATTATATCAATTTTGCATATGTTCGTTCTCGATTACATGAGGTTTTTCAAAGGTATGAAAATAAATTTCAGGGAGTTCGCTTGCAACGACCTCCACTAGCACCCACTTTAAATAACAAGACAAATCTGTAAGGCAAAACGTGGGGTGCATGCTCTTCCTCCATGTCTAGTTCTTCTTCTACAGCGGCACCTTCTCAACCAAGACCACCAACCTCTCACCCAAGGAGTGGGGAACTATCCGCCTATCTGAACAACGATACGGTGGATTTTAACTAAGAAGGCTTCAAAATTTTGCATTGGTAGCATAGCCATAAGTTAACATATCTCGTGCTATCCATACTTGCACGTGATGTGTTAACTATTCTTGTCTCGACGGTTTCCTCTGAGTCTGCTTTCAATCTTTCTAGAAAAATATTGGAGAGAAGATGAAGGGCTAGGAACAAGCTGATTCACGAATGCCACAATCTATGAAAAATTCAGAGTTGTTAGAGGTGTTCGAAAATATGTACTTAGACAATGACACTTAGAACAAGGATGTATGTAGAGCTATAGGTTGTACTCTTTTTATTTTTGCCAAGGTTTTCTCATGGTGAATTTTTACTTATTAAAGATTTTAACGAGACAACCATTTGAACATTAATAAAGCACTTTATTATATTTTCAATGTGCTTGTATTATTTTTATTTTTACAATTTTTATATGTTTTTTCTGAATTCTACACATTTTTTGTTTTTTTCTGATTTTTTTTTTAAAATCGGGCCTAACAGGCTAAGCGTGCTGGCCTTGGCCCGTTGGACTAAACGGACCGACACGTAGGGGGTGGAAAACAAAGCTCGTTAGTGGGGATCGTTGGCTCAGCTCAAAATTGCTCCAATTAGACTTGTTATTTGGTTAAATACTGAAATGAGTCAATTTCGAATAAAATTGGATTCACTCTGACTCGGCTTGGCTCGTTAGCTTAGTTCTAAAAATAATTTCAAACTATAAATAAAATGATATTAAATCAAATTATGTTAATTTTGAGAAAAACTCGGTAAGACAAGTAGACGATTACCTGACTATGTCTAGATTACCTCGCCGGTATATGGGCCGACACAGCATAACCTGTTTAATTCACAGATACAAATCTATCGTGCCTAATCAGGTCGTGTCGGCCGACGTATCTAGCATCATCGTCACACTCGAACTAGCAGCAGGAAATAGCCTCTCGTATTTGCACTACGATGCAATCTGCCCTTCTAGAAACTTTAGAAATAGCCTCTCGTATTCGCACTACCGTGTAATCTGCCCTTCTAGAAACTTAATAGTTGGCCAATGAAAACCCCTCGGCCGGAAACCATTACAAAATTTCGTGCAGAAGACGCTGGCCCGTAGACCTGTGCTGTCGGTAGACGGTAGTGGAGTTTGGGAGGTAAAACCCCAAACAAAAAAAACAAAAAACAAAAAAGGAACGCGAAAAATTCCACGGATACCAAACCAAACAGACGCAAACGCAGACGGCAGACGCAACGCAAACGAGACACGACGACGCCCCCCCCCCGGCCCCGCTTTCTTTCCTTCCTCCTCTGTTCGTCTTCCTCACACCTCCGCCCCACGCCTCCCTCCTCCGCCTCCTGGCCTCCGGACCCGAACCGTAGCCCCACCATTTGATGCGGCGGCCGCCATGTCGTCGTGGGGCCTGGGCTGGAAGCGCAGCTCCGAGATCTTCCACCTCACCCTCGACTACGGCGACCTCGCCGACCTCGCCGACGCGCCCCACCCCCGCCCCCGCCGCCGCCGGCATCCCCACCGCCGCGGCCAGCGCGTCCTCTTCTCCGACCGCCACCACCAGCTACGGCGACCTCGGGTTCCGCATCGAGCTGGACTGGTCGGCCAGTGACGACGAGGACCAGGTCGCGCTGCGGCTCCAGTCCCAGCTCATGGTCGCGCTGCCCCGCCCCTCGACGTCGTCTGCGTCGATCTGAACCTGAAGGAGGATGGGGAGGTGGGGGTGGGGGTGGATATGCGGGTGGTCAGGAGGCGGGAGGCGCTGCGGTCGGTGCGGGTGGCACGGGCCGCGGGGTCCGCGCAGGGCAGCGGCGATGGCGCCGGGGTGCTCGCGCGGCTCATCAGATCGAACCTCGCGCCCGCCCCGGCCGCGGATGGGCCCGTTGCCGCAGGCGTGCCGGTGCTTGCCGACCACTGGCGCTCCGTCGCCGTGCTCAGCCTCTGCAACTGCGGCTTGTTGGTGAGTCCATTCGTTCCACTCTGATCCGCGCTACAACTCTTCATTTCGTTGTCGTTTTCCATGCGTGCATGATTAATGTAGAATTCTGGTAGTGCTGTGGTTGCTGGATGCTGCAGTGATCTCGGAGGTGGCATTTTGGTGTTGTAGGTGTTTGTTAAGAGATTTTGATCAGATTTATGTAAAGGACACTTGGGCCTTGTTTGGTTGCTCTGCATTCGTCTACTTTTAGTTGTAGCGATTCTGACGAGGTTTAATCATGGGCATGGAGTGTGTAACTTGGTATCTTGTTATTGTGATTGCGGTGGACGCATGCAGCATGCTGGTGGTCCTGGACTACTCGCCATTTCTCGGCCATGCTTGCTGTATGCACATGTTGTTCTCAGGCCTCTGTGGCTGTTAACTTTGCTGCAAAACCTGATCCTTCCGTTGTTCTTGTGTTTTACTTGCGTGAAATTGTAGTTGTTGTGGCTGCAATTGGGCGATGTAATGGTTTAGTGATGTGAAATCATGTTTGATTTGGTAGAGTTTGTTTGACTGCTCAATGTTGATTGTTAGCTATTCTGATTTTGCTGTAGAAAGATGCTTGTTCTATGCATTCATTCAATATTCACCAATTAAACTTAGCATTTGCAGTAGGACATTTTTTTGGGACTTATAGTTTTGTGTGGATTATTAGTACCTTACTGTTGTAGTGCGGATAGTGTTAGCACCTGATCGAATTGGACGGTAATCTGAATGGAACACCTCACAAATTAACAAGAACTTGAAGGGTTTAGACTTTAGAGAATAATTTGAGTAGAAAAGAGGAGAGGAACGACACTACTTTACTCTACCCAAGGGTTCTAAGAACTACAGTACTCTAGATAGGGTAGAAATGTCATTGTTCATTGCTTCTTCACCATCTCACAGTTGTGACTGACTAAAGTAAAAGTTAAAGCCTGATCACAATCAGCAATGGCTTACTGAAAGGCCTATCAACCATACATTTGGCCGAAGTGGTATCTTTGCTCCTAGGCCTTCAGATACTCATATCACATGTATTGACTTCTATTGGATTTTCTCAGTTCGCTGCTGATTTCCACTAAGATTGCTACTGCTCTGTTTTCTGAATCTGAAACTGAGTTTAGCACTGAACCTGCATAGTTATGAGCCTGACAGCTAGTAAAGTGACATTAGGGTCTTGTCGGATGATCGGATATTTACATCATGTTTGGGTATGTTTACACTTGATTTACTTTGGAAATTTGTTAATTGTGCATGTTAAGAATCTATTCACCTTTTGCCCTTTTCTCTTTTAATCAAATATGTGATCACTATATCTGTAGAAAATTAGCTGCTCCATGCGTTTTAATTGACAAAATCCTAAACCGATATTGTTTTGTCATTTGGGATTATTGGTGTCTTGGTGAGTACAGAGTAATTGCAAGTTATGGGGCAATTTGGCACTGCTTTACTGATTTTTCTGCTAAATTGCAACAGTTTAGGAGTTTGCCACAGGATTAGATCAGTTTTGGCTCTCGTCAATGCAGTGTGTAGTTACACAAGTTAGATTCTCTTTCATTTTATTTTGGAACTGTACTATCAGCTGATGAAATTGCAAAACTGAACATGATCAGAACTGTACTATCTTTCTATTAAGCCATTAAAAAAGGACATTATAAGGAAAAATGCTGTTATAATCAGATGTGTTTTTACTTGTGAGTTGTGAGGTATCGTTGAGTGTGAAACATGTGATAGTTATGATATGACTACCATTGATTTGTAATGTATATACTTGTGCATAGTTGCTAACACAGCCAATTCAAGAAACAGATCATAGTTGAAAATAAACCAAAAGGAGGAATAGATTATTCTTTGTTAATTTGTTTAGTTCTTGCTTACCACACATAATTTCATATAAGCTTACCACTTGATGTAAATTTGCTGCACTTTTTATTTTTTAAAGAAACAAATAGTACAGTTCAGTTTATTGATGCGGCATACCTGCTAAATGAAAGTGTGTTGTTGGGTTGTTGGTGACATGAGAAATCTCCATGAGTATCTGACTACAGTGTTTGACGACCACTTAGAGTTTGGATTTAATTTGTTTTGAGAGCCTGCAAAGAGTGCTTTCAGGGAAAGAAGAGTTAAATCGGATCAGGAAATATGAATTCAATGTTTCACTCATCGTCAGAGGGCGCCCACCGCCCCATGGCACAGCGATACCTCAAGGACTTATGACGCTTTGGGGCCCCGCAGGAGATCACGACGAAGGGCCTCCGGACGGGCTTCGAGGGCCCCGAAGATGCTCCCGGAGGCTCCGAAGGCGAACCCGGAGGCAACCCAGGAAGGTGTCCCGGAGGCTCCGAGGGGTCCCCGAAGCCTCCGAAGGGATCCCCGAGGTCCTAGGGAGGCAGGAGCAAAGACAACCCCGGCGTGGGTCTGCATGCCCTCCGGGAGGAGGCTTCGAAGGGCCTCGTCACCACCAACAAGGGCGCAGTGAGGTAGACCGAGTCCACGACCCGTAGGCCAGTCCAGTGAGGACCACTGCGCGCCTGCACCCACGCCTAGGCTTGAAACTCCCTGTTACTCCCCACGCTCAATGTACTTCCCTAGGGGTACAAGTGTAATTTCATGTACCAGCAGAAAGGCTATAATAGCCCTCCTCCTTCACCATGTAAAGGGGAAAAATTCGCAATAGACACCCAGACATTTCTAGCCCTGAACTCCCACACTCGAGACCCTTCTACCTCACCCGGCCAAGGGTCTCTCATCTCATTTATCTGTCTGTCCTTTTATACCACGACAGCAGCTTGGCCATCCGGGTTCATGAGAAGGTCACGAGATCCGGCAAGAAATGGCCCTCGCAGGTCACATCCAAAGTCTCCATGCACAAGCAAGAGCTGCAGCAAGACCCAACACACCAAGGACCGCCAAGAGGAAGCAAATAACTCCACACATGGCGGCATCACCTGGGCGACGCCCAACCCACCAAGCATCCTTCCCAACCCCAACCCCTACCTCGACCCCGGACCGCAGAGTAACCCAAGAGGCTCACGAGGCCTCCAATGAGCTAGCCAATCTCCCATAGAGATGCTTAGCTTAAGAACTCATGGCGGCTCATGCAGAATCTGGTTCCCCAATCGAACCCTCCGAGCCGCCCACTAACCAAACAGTAAACCCCTTGCTCCGCATGACCCCATTCCTCACGAAATTTAATCGAAGCGCTGCGGCCCAAAGACTTAAAGATGCCGGACGCCACGCCTTTCGAAGCAAAGACCGACCCCGCAGAATTCCTCCGGTTCACGAAAAAACCATAGAGGTCATGAGAGACGATACCACGAAGGCCAAAAGCATTTCATTGCCCTCAAGGCGCCGCCTCACGTGGTTCTTCACGATACCCTCCTGCTCAGGTATCGCGGGAGCAACAAGGCGACATGGCGCCAACTACTTCCAGGAACTACGCCGAGCCGGGATGCGACATTTGTTTATGAAAGCAGTGCCGGCGCTAATCCTCCGCAGCTTTATTTAGGAAATTTGCAGAGGTCAAATGCAAGTCAAGGGCATCAACGAGACTACGGTCATCAACGCGGCAACTCGCGGCCGCAGAAGGGCCCGCCATCTAAAGGTCGCTCGCAAGCCCGTCTCCACCGTTGTCGAGCTCTTTTGATAAAATGGAGGAGGACAACAACAGAGTACGGAGTGCAAGTACTACCACGCCTAAAAGCCCTCTACCGAGCCCGAGCAGCCGCTACCGCCAACTCAAGCCACGCGCAGAACTACCGCCAAGGGTCATGGGTCTCACCATGTCGACGCTGCCCAAAATCAAGAAGGCCCAAAACGCGCGGACGAGAGGTCGCGATCGAGGTCATGGGCGCCACGGAGGGCGCCAATGGACGCCGGACGCAAGACAGAGAAGTCACGCCAGATCGCGACCTCCTTGGCGAGCGCCAGACACAACCGCGATCGCCGCACCATCGCGGCTATCAACGACTATGTCAACCGCCAAAGAAGAACTAACCGAGCGCGAAGGCACCAGTGGGCTCAAGAACTCAATTGCCCGCCCGCCTCGAGGCCACAATCGAGGAGCCACGCGAGCCGCTGGCACGGGTCATAAGCATGATAACGGAGGATCTCGCTGGCCTAAAATCCAAGAGGCAACGCCGCTTACCACGCCAGTGATCCACCACGCATTGCCAGACGGCCACGACGGTTACCCCAGACGCCGGCGCCCATCACTTTCGCCCCGAGGACGCCTGGCATCCACTTCCCGCACCAGACCCTCGCTATCTCCACCATCATTGCCGACTTCAAGTCGACGATCTTAGTGGATGGCGGAAGCTCGCCGACTCTCGCTTGGTCGACGCCGATAAAATGATGATTCTAAGAGACCGCCTATCACCTCCGTGCATACCCTCGAGGTTTTCGGGCGGAAGGCCCAGAACGCCTTTGGGGCAAATCGACCGGGTCACACCTTCAAGACGCCCCGCCACGACGAAATCATCACCTTTGACATGGTCCATATGCCGCATCAAAGATAACGCCATCCCGAAGAGCAACCTTGAACGCCTTCGCGGCCGCCATCATAACTACCTATGCATGAAGATCCTCGCCGGAGGCGCCATCACCGCTCAAGGCGACTAAGATCTCGCTAGGCAAACCGAGCTAGCCATCGATCCTTCGCCGCATGTTCACACTGGCCGGCTAGCGCTGGTTCCTCACCACCGAACCTCCCAAGAAGTGGTCACCGAGGCCAAACCCGAGGCGCTTGCAAAAATCCCTGGAGGATGTATCCCCTGAGAAGACAATTGCCTCGTGAGGAGCTTCCAACCCGAGCAAGAACTCCATCTCGCCAGATTCTCGGCGAACTCCGACATCTTCACATGGAGCCCGGAGGACATTCCAGCGTGGCTCAGGAGACTATTGAGCATCGCCGCCTCCGGCGAAGCAATCCCCAAAACAAAAATTGCGCCAAGATGACGCCAGAGCTGCTCCAGTCCGCTAAAGCCGAAATAGCGGTTATTAAAAGCAGGGTCATCGAGAAGTCAATCACTCGAGTGGCCGGCAAACCCGGCCCTAGTCCGTAAGAGCACGGCAAGCGGGCGATGTGTGTCGACTTCACGACCTCAACAAGGCATCTCCCAAAGATGACTTCCGCCATCACAAGATAGACCAATTATGGACGCCACCTCCGGCTATGAAGTTGATGAGTTTCTCGACACCTATTCCGGATACCACCAAATCTTCATGGCTAAGGAAGACGGTTAAGATCGCTTTTATAACCCCATCGGACGCTTCGCTCGCAGAATGCCCTTCGCCTCGTAAACGCCGAGCTACTTTCACAAGGCTCATTACCAAAGTGTCAAGTGAGCAATGGGGCGCGCAACGTTGAGGCCTACGCCGACGACATCGTGGTGAAAAGCAGAGCGCCTCTCACGCAGAAGACCTCCAGAGACATTTGCTAACCTCCTGGCGGAGGAATCTGCTTAAACCCCGACAAGCGCGCCTTCGAGTCAAAGCTAGCAAGCTCTGGGATTCCTTGTCTCCGAAAGAGGCATCGAGGCCAACCTCGAGAAAATTCGCCATACAGAATGGAGGCATCACAGACCGCTGAGAGGTACAAAGGGTGACGACAAGCCGCCTCATGCCCTCACCGGTTCTATCACGATCACCGAAGCGCTTCGCCATTCTTCAAGACACTTCGAGGCACGTAACCATTTCATTGACCGGCCTCGCCAAAGCGCATTTGAGGACCTCAAGAAGTATCTGAATCGGCCCCCTAAGCTCGACCAAATTAAGCCCTGTGCACAGCTCTCCTTTACCTCTCAAGGCCTTTCAAGGCGGCAACATGTCCTAGTACAAGAAGACGCCGCCGCCGCCCATATACTACGCTCCGGCACTTCTGGGGCAAAGGTCCGCTACACCGAGTTGGAAAAGCTCGCCACGCCTCTACTCATGGCCTCGCGCAAGTCGACACTACTTCCTAGCGCACGCCATTGTGGTACCAACATCCTACCTTGGCGCCATGTTGCGAACAAAGATGCGCCCGGACGACGGCAGAAGCGGGCGCGGAGCTGCACCCTTCGACATTACCTTCGCAGCCGCGACGGCCATCAAATTCAATCTCGGCGATTGCCGCCGAGCGATTCTCCAAACCGATGGCCACCTCTCCACAGAGGCGAGGGCACCATGGACCGCCCACACGGACGGATCTCGGCGCTTGGCAAGAAGCGCAGCCGCCATACTGGTCGCACCAGATGGTTTGAGCTCGTCAGACGCGGCCTCGACTTCCCCACAACAAACAATGCTTCGAGTATGAGGCCTTCATCATTGGCCTCCGCAGCCAAAGCCCTAGCGCCAAGCGCTGTCAGAGTCAAAGCGACTTTTGCCTCACATGCGCCACTTCGACAAAAGCTTCACACCAAAGACCCCGAAATGGCTCTCAGATTTGAAGGTCACATGGCCGCAAAGAAACCACTTCCTAAGATTCTCAGGCGAGCCATCCCCTGAGTGACAACGAGGCGACGGACCGGCCAAGAAGCTGAGTAAGCTCGGAGACCGCCACACCCCAAGTCTTCACGGCATCGCAGACCCCCTCAGATTCCCAGAGGAGCCAAGCGCCCACCGTAAAACACAAGGGTCGGGCTCAAGCACCCAGCAGACGGCAAGACAGGTCGATGCCCCATATCGCTTGCCGACGGCGATTAGCATGCGCCGATCACCACTACTACCTCCAGGCGAGAGCCCAAAGACTCACCGTATAACAAGGCTCAAGATCGCTTCCCGGTTACCGCGATCGCCAATCGGCGAATTATACATGGAGGCGTAGGCGACCTTTCCTCCGGCATATCGCGCCAGAAGGCGGGACCCATCAAGGAAATTCACGAGGCCGCGGGCACATTAGCCCCCGAGCATCGTCGCAGCGGCTTTTCGCTAAGGCCTTTATTGGCTAACCGCACCGGGGCGCCCAGACCTCGTTCGGCATTGTCGGTCGCCAGCTGGCCACCCATAACCCGAAAGCACCGGCGGTACCTCTCCAAACCACTACCCCCGTCTGCCCTTTCAGCGGTGGGGCTCGACATCATCGCCCTTCCCGTGCAAGAAGCGCCCACTTTCGCTTCGCCGCCATCGAATACTTCTCCAGATGGGTGGAGGCGAGCTACCGCTAAGATTACAGCATGCACAATAGCCGATTTGTATGAAGAACATCATCTGCAGTACGGGTGCCGCGAGACGCCGTCACACGATAACCAGCACCCGCTTTGACTCCACGATCTTCGTAATATTTTGCCAAGACCTCGGAATTACAATACGCCGCGTCCGTAGGCTATCCCGAGGCCAATGGCGTGGTAGCCGCCAATGACAACCTAATCAAGGGCCTCAACAAACGCCGCGGGCCGCCAAAGGACTTTGGCCGGACGAGCTTCAAAAATATTATGGGCACTCCGCGACCACGCCAACTCGAGCCACGGCTTCTTCCCGCTCGTTGCCGCATCGACCGCCAACCGCGAAGTTCCATCGACCGCTGAAGAAAGCGCGCCGGCCATCTCAACTATGGCAAGGTACGCGACGGAGTCGCAAGAGCATATAATAAGAAAGTCGCCCCCTCGCACCAAAGCGATATGGTTCTCAAGCGAAGTCGCCACCGTCCGGCTCGGCAAGCTCGAGTCCATGGGAGGGCCATACGTCATCACTAAGAACACAAGGGCTTCAAGACATTACATTGCAACCCCCGAGGGCAAAGACTCGAGCACACGTGGAACACCAAGAGCCTTCATAGGTTTTACCCCTAGAAACATTTTCCATATTTTGTAGAAAAACCCGGTTATGCCGATAGCACCCACACACAAGGGACCTTGTGGGGCATGTACAAACACATGTACTTTTTGAAACTAGTTATAATCACAAGAATGGACTAAGCAGCAAGCACCTCACTAGCACCACAATAAAGCCATCACAAGATGGCCTTTCGCCCGGCACACGGACGCTCACGGGCGCCAAGTATATACTAAGAGCCATCACAAGATGGCCTTGCGCCTTGCAGCACGCGCTCGATCGGCGCCAAGTATAAACTAAGAGCCATCACAAGATGGCCTCGGCCGGTGCACACCTGGACGCCCACGGGCGCCAGGTACAAACTAAGAGCCCTATCTAAAAGATTGGGATCATGCGAGGCTTCGCCCCTGATCAAAATATAAGGGCTCCTGTGAGCCCCATCTAAAAAGATGGGACGGCGTGAGGCTTCGCCTCCCTGATCAAATATAAAGGCTCCCTGAGCCCTATCTAAAAAGATGGGGACGCCATGAGGCTTTGTCTCCCCGAATCAAACGCAGGGCTCCTTGAGCCCTATCCAGAAAAGAAGAGGACTACGCGACCTACCTAGACAAGACAACGAAGATGGCACAATACAATCACACCGCTTTTATTAAAAGCTCAAAGATAGTACACATCTCATAACGCTATAAAGGGGAGCACCACACTAAAAACAATAGCACAAACTACTCAAGACACAATCCTGCACGCCGACGCCAAGATCTTCGCAGACGAAGTCCCACTCTCCTCAGACGCCGCCCAGCTTAATCAGCTTCCTCGTCCGACGCTTCCAAGAAGAACTAGATCGGCAGATCGCCTCCGCGACAACCACATCCTCGAGTGTCCGACGAGCTCAGAGAAGACTCCGCAGACGCGAGGGCACCAGCGGTCCTCCACCTGCGATGACGGTCCCCCAAGACTCCCGTAAGGTTCAAGACTCTTCCCAAGACTCGCGGCTTCCCGCGCTGGCGGAAGAACGCTTATAGAGCCGCCGGATGGGCCTTCTTCCATCGCCGCCACTTCGCTAGTGGCGGGCGATGGTGTTCCGTAATAAATCCTCAAAGGCCACTTCAGAACCTCGCTCTCCTCCTCGGAGGTCGCGGGCGCCGTAGTCACGAACCGCCGCCTTCTACGGGCGCCGAGGGCCCTCCCCACCAAGACACTTAAACAAGCATCGCCCCCCGCATGCACTACAACGCGTGCGACTTAAGACAACAAACCCAAGCGGGATAAAGCCACGCCACCAAGCCAAAAGATTTTCTCATTTAACGCTAACAGTCATTACACGAGAAAAGCGCGACAAAAAGTGTTTTTCGCCTCCCAAAGTCCAAAAAGCAAATGTAAACCGGCGTACCAAACTACAATTCCAACACTACGCTACACCGAGAGTTTTGAGCCGCCCGCCAAGCCGGAGGGTCACACCTTGTCACCGCGGAGGGACCCCGCTTGTCAGCCAGGAGCCTCACCGCTTTACCGCTTCGGAGATTTCCCTTTAGCCTTCTCGCTCGCAGATCTTGGAAGGACTTGGTCGATTTCGTGTCCGCAAGAACGCCCAAGAGTCCTCCGTAGGACCTTGCCGGCCTTATGCTGTCCGGCTCTCCACACTCGCCGACTCGCCGCGCACACGCAGAATCGAAGCGGGTGGCAAGCGCATCTATGTGCGAACACCCCGCCTTTGTCTAGTGGCTGTGTTCTCGACCAGCCGCTTTCACGCAGCTGTTCCATACGAAGTGAGCGCAGCACGATCACCTCGAACGCTTTTCACCATGAAAGTGATGTTCGCCTCAAGAGTCGGTGAGTCTCAAGGAAGGCATCAAGCCAAGCTTCGCTATAGCATCTTCCAAGATCACCACGACTTCAGTAGCAATTTCTACGCCTCGATAACTCGGCCTCATTGCCATTTCCTCTCGATCAACGCCAACGCGCTTCTCGCGAGGCCTCGAGCTCCTGACCGAGCCTCGACACTTGCTCCTCCAAAGTCTTTACCTCACCTCGAGGGAGTCGTGACTTGCCGCTAAGGGCCTCGCTTCGAGTGCCCTTTTCCACCTCTCGCCGGATTTTGCCAAAGCACCGCGACATCATCATCCAAAGACCCGGCGAAAGCATCATTGTTCCAGACGCAAATGACGCCTCGGTGATGGACCCATGGCAACAACAAAAGAACACCGGTTGCGGGAAAGAGCTAAACCTTCATGGCGCTCGCTTCCACGCCTCGATCATGTCCTTTATAGCCATCTTCTTGAAGAGGCTGACAGAGAGCGAGCGAGCAAAGTTCCTAATCACCTCGCATACCTTCGCAACGCTTCGGACTAACGGCGGTCTTCACGACACAACGGGCCGTGGTCCACGCTGTCCGCAGCCACACCGCAGAGTCGCAGTCATGAGCCCGAACCCCACGAACCCGGCGGCGGCCTCTTCGACGATCGCGCCGCTTCATTACATGCGCGGGCTCTTCGCCAACTCACCAAAGATCGCTTCGCCTTACACGGCCGCACAAGTGTTAGGCATGCGGTAGCAATCACGAAAATGAGACAGCGCCATACCTTGTGGCAACCGTGGAGCGACAGTGCTCCTCCGTGAATAATGTCAAGACGCCGGGAGTGACCGGTGCCCAGAGCCACCTCTAAGCACGCGGCATATAGATGTGACGGAGTTTCTTCATCGAGGATCGCCTAATGACAAGGCTCGTTAAGTCAATTACGCCTGTCGCCTTCGATACCTCCGCCGCGGCGTGCCCCACAGCACCCTCCGACGCGTCATCATTGGCCGAACTATTGTGCTCACCCGACAAAGAGCTACGCGAGCTCGAGGACCCCTTTGGTTCGGGACCCGCCGCTGCTTATGGTTTGTTTGGTCATACAGACGTCGCCACGCCAAGACCACCACAAGGACCAGACGCCATTAAGGACCGGCGGCAGACGCAGCCGCACTGCGGCATCGGACTGGCCACGGCCAGCCTCGATGGCTAGCCAAGCTTCCTCTTCCTCGTTATCCGGTCCGGACGTCGGAAGGCGAATCGGACGGATCGTCAGACACCCAGCTGAGCCGACAACACGCACCACTATGACGCTGCTTTTGAATGTTTTCACGCAGATATCGCCCCAAAGAAGACTCTCGCATGAGCCGCCTCGTTGATGGCCAATCGCTGCGAAGGCACTCCACCAAAGACAAAAGTCACGCTACCGTCTGGCAAAAATAAAAGGCAATACGAGACGAAAGCAACGGGCGCAAGAATCAGACTTTCGCGCCTTCACACGGCCGAGTTTGCCGCCGACTTTGCCGCCCCAATCTCCACGCCCCGCCTGGGCCAGGGCCGATCCCGGCGATAATTCTTCCACCAGATCCCAGCTGAAAACCGCTCATTACGCCCAAAGAAAGCTAGAGAGGGGCTCTCCTCCCGCGCGATAGATCGACTTCGGATCGGGCGACAAGACTTATTGGCCCACCCCGGATCGCAAACCATCCTTCGGGGACTTGTGGTAAAACCACCGGCGTCAATCCGTATCCCAATGTTCCGCCGCCGTCGAGCTGGCAGTACATCGAGCACCGGCTCGCGATCGAAATTTACGCCGCCAAAGTTCGCGCCTCGCCATCGCTTTTTTTCTTCTTTGGCTGGCGCCGACCATCGTAGATAGGCGAACAATCGCCGCCGCCGACCGGCAAACCGCGCAAAGATCCACTTGAAGACTTAACTTGACGATGGAATTCGCGTCACCGCGCCAATTCCACCTCAGATAACCGGCACGCCCTGACGAGGGTAACGACGCAGAAGCGGAGGTCAGCCGAAGAACGCGACGAAACCACCGCTTCATCGCCGGAGTCGGAGAGTCTCGCCCGGCGCCGCGGACTTTCTCCAGACTCTCCACTTTGCCCTCATCAACGAGGGTGCCGAGCACAAGGTTGGTTACGAGACCTCCTAGTTTGCTCAGATAGACACCTCCCCAAGACCATCCCTAGCACGCCGCCATGATCAAGACCACAATGACAAAGCAGCAAAACGCGACTAAGAAGGGGAGAAGAAATGACGGTGGGGTGGTTCTGCGGTGCCACATATTTATAGACCGGCGAGACTCACGCGGGATTCGAGGCGCCTCGTCCATCACAAGACCCGCCACGCACACCCCGCCAACAAGATCCACCGATCATTTATGGCGCACAAAACCCGAGAAGTCGCCGCGGGCAATCCCAACAGTCACACACCGGTGCCATTATGGCACACGACAACCCAGAACATCGGAGACTCCACCAACAAGAAGAAGACCTTCGCCAACACTTCCAAATCATGCTTCGCTAAGCCCGGTGACGG
The DNA here is from genome assembly GCA_036346405.1 of Phyllostachys edulis. Lineage (NCBI taxonomy): Eukaryota > Viridiplantae > Streptophyta > Magnoliopsida > Poales > Poaceae > Phyllostachys > Phyllostachys edulis. The sequence continues at coordinate 43,959,923 of CM070557.1, read as the reverse complement.
CAGGTCTGGACCTTCGTAACTGCCATGTTTCAACCATGGCGGCAGACCTCGACCGCGAGGGGCTTGTCGTGGGGCGCCCACCGCCCCACTCAAGACAAAGCGACACCCCAAGGACTCGCGACGCTTGGGGGCCCCGCAGAGATCACGACGAAGGGCCTCCTGACGGCCTCGGAGGCTCCGAAGGCGAACCCGGAGGCAACCCAGGAAGGTGTCCCGGAGGCTCCGAAGGGTCCCCGAAGCCTCCGAAGGGATCCCCGAGGTCCCAGGGAGGTAGGAGCAAAGACACCCCGGCTGGGTCAAGATGCCCTCCGAGAGGAGGCTTGAGGGGTCTCGCCACCACCAACAAGGCGCAATGGGAGGTAGACCGAGTCCACGACCCGGTAGGCCAGTCCAGTGAGGATTACTGCGGCGCCTAGACCTACGTCTAGGCTTGGAAACTCCCTTGTTACCCCTACGTTCAATGTACTTCCCTAGGGGTACAAGTGTAATTTTATGTACCAGGCAAGAAAGGTTATAAATAGCCCTCCTCCTTAACCATGTAAAGGGGGAAAAAAATTCTGGCAATAGACACCGGTACATTTCTAGCCCGGAACTCCCATACTCGAGACCCTTCGACCCCTCACTCCGAAGCCAAGGGTCTCCCATCTCATTTATCGCCTAGTCCTTTTTATACCACGACAACCATCTTGTTATTTTCGCTTTTTCAACATAAATATTGTGTGTGCTTTTAATAAATTTCAAAATGTTCTGTTGTCTTTTATGTCCTATCTGTGGCTATGAAATTTGAGAGTGATTGATATATAGAATACTCTAACCATGAAATGTTATACAAAAACTTGGCAGGTGCTTCCAGTTGAATTAACTCGCCTTCCACTTCTTGAGAAGCTATATCTTGACAACAATAAATTATCAGTTTTGCCACCTGAAGTTGGTGATTTGAAGAACATGAAAGTGTTGACAGTTGACAGCAACATGCTAGTTTCTGTCCCTGGTTAGTGTGCTAATCAATATCGCTAAAACTGGCGCTTTTACAGATTTTTAACATCTCAAGACTTCTGGTCATTCAAGATCATGTATAATCAACTGTCCTTACAACGATCTAAGTTTTTTCTTCTTTTGACAAGCAGTAGAACTGCGAAAATGTGTTTTGCTGGAGGAATTATCATTAGAACATAACAAGCTTGTCCGCCCATTATTGGATTTCAGGTTATTCAATGTTATTTATAGAGGTTGTTTATTTTTCTGTAGTTTCTTTCCATTGGTGTCATTTTGCTCATCATTCATTCTCGGTTTCCCACAGGTCAATGCCTAAGCTACGGGTATTGCGCTTGTTTGGAAATCCTCTAGAATTTCTTCCAGAAATTTTGCCGCTGCGTAACCTTAGGCATCTCACACTTGCAAATATTAGAATTGAAGCACTGGAAAGTCTTAAATCTGTCACTGTGCAAATAGAGGTAGATAAACTATCTTGGCATTCTATCATTCTGTTAGCTAGGCCATACCATTACTAGCATCTTTTTTTATAAGTGTGTGTTTGAGTTTTGTTTTCAGACTGAGAATGGTTCCTACTTCATTGTGCCAGGCACAAACTTAGTGCCTTCTTTTCACTTGTTTTCCGGTTCTCTTCCTGTCACCATCCTTTGCTAGCCTCTGCTTTGGCCAAAATAATGGAAGATCATAGCAATCAAGTTGCCATTAGCAAAGAAGAAAATGTTGTCAGGCAGCTTATCAGCATGATAAGCAGCGATAATCGCCACGTGGTACGTGCGTACTCATCCCCCACAATGTGGTCGGGTCTGTGGAAATAAAATGTATTTTTAAGCATACCGCAGTTATTTATTTATTTTGTTAATTGCCAATCGCTTTTGCAGGTTGAGCAAGCATGCCTTGCTCTTTCATCACTGGCATCAGATATTTCATCAGCAACGCAGCTGATTAAGTGTGATATTATGAAGCCTATTGAAGCTGTACTGAAATCTTTTGACGACGAAGAATTAGTATCCGATTGCAAGTTGTAGTCACCTTAACTTTTGTTTCTGATCATGTTGCTCAAAAGATGTTGACAAAAGTTGTCCTGAAGTCACTGAAAGCACTTTGTGCACACAAGAACTCTGAGGCAAGATGCTGTGGATTTACAATCTGGTTGATGTGTTGTTTGGATAACCACTGGAGAGCTCATTGTTATTTGCTTCCTTTTGTTAGGTGCAACGTCTATCTCTATTTGCAGTTGGCAATTTGGCTTTCTGCTTGGAGACTCGCCGCACCCTCATGCACTCTGAAAGCTTGCGTGACCTTTTAATTCGCTTAACTTTTTCACAAGAGAAGCGTGTCAGCAAGGCAGCCGCACGTGCTTTGGCAATTCTAGGTATACTTGTTTTTGCTCCTGATTGACTTGATTTCTCGTGAGTAATCAATAACCATAACATGTGTTGATGTGTTCGTGAATCTCGTCAAACTTTGTAGGGGAGAATGAGAACTTGCGTCGAGCAATAAGAGGAAGGCCAGTTGCAAAGAAGGGTCTGCGCATTCTATCAATGGATGGTGGTGGCATGAAGGGCCTTGCAACTGTCCAAATGCTTAAACAGATAGAGCAAGGAACTGGGAAACGATACATGAAATGTTTGACCTCATATGTGGTACATCGACCGGTGGCATGCTTATGATGGCTCTTGGAATCAAGCAGATGACTTTGGATCAGTGTGAAGAAATATACACAAAACTTGGTGAATGTCTTTTGGCTCTTGAAGTTTTTTTACTTTTTTTAATTGTTAATGCCAATGTGTTGCCAACTGAACTGTTGGTTACCTGGTTTTCCTAGGGAAACTTGTATTTGCTGAACCTGTCCCTAAGGATGAAGCTGCTACGTGGAAGGAGAAGCTTGATCAGCTTTTCAAAAGTTCATCACAGAGTTTTAGAGTGGTTGTACATGGGTCCAAGGTATAAAACTATAAATAAAGTAATGAATTTGTTATGTGTGGTGTTTCATGTTACGCACAATGTAGTGAGTGAGTGACCAAGGGCTTATTTACAGCACAGCGCAGATCAATTTGAGAGGTTACTAAAGGAAATGTGTGCTGATGAAGATGGTGACCTCCTTATAGAATCATCTGTGAAAGGCATTCCGAAGGTTTTTGCTGTATCTACTTTAGTCAGTGTCATGCCTGCCCAACCATATATATTCCGAAACTATCAGGTTTGTTTTTTTCTATCCTTCATGAGTGGCTTGTAGTTTTCAGTTCCAACTATAGTTTGTACTTTGTACAGCTGTATGCCAGGACTAACTTAATTCTCAAAATTGAAATAAGAAAGACAGCTAAAAGTAAATTTTAATATTATTTTAGCCATCACAATGTTTGTAGTCTGGAAGGGCACAGCTTCACAGTGTTCTCTTCTATTCTTTTCTGAGTATCGGCTCATATGTTAACCTGATAACATGTTCTAGTATCCGCCTGGCACTCTGGAGGTACCACCAGGAATGGCAGAAAGTCCATCAATCAGCGCGGTTGGAATGACTGTTTCTGGTGCACCAGTTGGTATTAAACGTGGTGCTTTCATGGGGAGCTGCAAGCATCACAGATGGGAAGCCATAAGAGCATCATCTGCAGCTCCATATTATCTGGATGATTTCTCTGATGGTAAATATTTCTAAACTCAGTTGTGGATTTTATTTTGTGCAAGGAACATTACGCCTCTATTTGTTGAAGGCCTCACGATATGGTATGTACCTCAATCCTCTGTTTTATTTTTATTTTGTTTTTCAGATGTAAATCGCTGGCAAGATGGAGCTATCGAGCCAACAATCCCACGATCTTTGCGATAAGAGAAGCGCAACTTTTGTGGCCTGATACGAGAATAGATTGTCTAGTTTCAATAGGATGTGGCTCAGTTCCAACCAAGGTAATACAGATCATAGTTCTTGGTCTTGCTACTAAAACTAATTTGTCGTTAAAACTATTCAGTGCTGGGCAATAGGAATCCTTGCGCAACCAATTCTTTACTGAATACTTCACAATTTACTGAAGACATAGCTATTATTTCCCCAAATGTTGTAAGATATCAAACACACGCACAGTATATTGGGATTGACGAGTTTCATTGGTCTCAATATCAAGCAACAGAGTGCCAGGCTTGTAAATTTGAAGGCTAAATTTTGGTCATTTTCAGTTATTACAGGCTTTTCCATTAAGTGGCATCATGAGGAATCTGTTAATATAACATGTTCTATATTTAATTATTTATAGTAGCACATACTGGCCTCCGCCCTTAGAAACCACAAATCCAGGCATAAATTTGCTATGAAGAAGCACCTGAGTGATCCAAGATGAATACTGATTGCTTGTAGATTTGAAATGTTAACTTCTACACTACAGTAGTTTAGACTCCCAGTTATCTTTGATGTGAGATATACATCTTTGGTGCATTATTCTTATATATAGGTTTATTCCATGTCTGCATCTAGAGTCGGAGAGGTGGGTGGCGCTACTTGGACACAGGGCAAGTTTTAATAGAAAGTGCATGCTCAGTGGAGAGAGTTGAAGAAACTTTGGATACACTGATACCAATGCTTCCTGAAATGCAATATTTCCGCTTTAATCCAGGTATTTTAACTTCCAAGGATGTTGTTAATACGATTTGGGCCATAGCAACATAATCATAATGTGTTGTGTATTAACTTTGGGTACGTTTAAACTGATGAGCTTGGATATTCAAATAAGCGGACTCTTATTATGTTGGCAGTTGATGAACGATGTGGTATGGAGCTAGATGAGACTGATCCTGCCGCCTGGCTTAAGTTGAAGCTGCAACTGAAGAGTACATTCAGAAAAATTTCCAGGCTTTCAAGAATGTTTGTGAGCTTTTAGTTCCAAGATACCAAGAGGAAGAAAAGTCATCTGAAATTACCAAATCCCTGTCGTTCTCAAGATTGAAGTCGTCAAATTCAGGTCTGTGTTCTCCAGATTTCGGCGCTTTGTGTAACAATTTATGGAATATGTGGCTGATACATTTTTTAATCCTCTTTATCAGGTTTTAGTGAAAGTAATCCTACCTTGGGATGGAGACGTGTGGTTTTACTTGTAGAGGCTTCATGTAGTCCTGATTTTGGGAAGAAAATAAATCATGCCCATTCGCTTGAAACATTCTGCTCCCAGAATGGTATTAGGCTTACTCTAATGAATAGCACTTCTGGATTTGGGAAGCCAGTTACTGCACTTCCTACTCCAGTTACTTCTCCCTTATTTACTGGAAGTTTTCCATCTAGTCCACTTCTATATAGTCCAGAGGGCACTCAACGAATTGGTCGAATTGACCTAGTTCCGCCTCTTAGCTTAGATGGTCACCCAACTACAAAGTCCTCACCACCAACATCACCGCTTAACTCATGGCAGCCATCTGTACATGTTCGGTCACTGTATGATAAGTTGCAAAATATGCCTCAAGTTGGTGTGATACACCTGGCTCTTCAAAACGATTCAACTGGTTCAGTATTGAGGTATCTTTTACGTGATTTCTTTCAATGAAACAAGCTTCAATACATTTATTTTGTTTTTGATCTGTAGTTCTGATTATGTGATGCAAAAATTATTATTGCAGCTGGCAGAATGATGTATTTGTAGTTGCTGAACCAGGGGAACTTGCAGACAGGTTTCTGCAGTGTGTCAAAACGAGCTTGTCAACCATGTTGCATGGGCATAAGAGAAAGGGTGTATATTCCTTGTCAAAGATTTCATGTTTGTCTGAGTTGGTTGCAGAATGGCCATCATTTGAAATTGGTGGGATACACCACCGCTATATAGGGCGCCAAACACAAGTAGGAATTGCTTTTTTCCTTCTCTTTGTTTCCAAGACAAGTCATTATGTATACTAAATTAACTTGTTGCAGGTAATGGAAGATAACCAAGAAATTGGAGCCTATATGTTCAGGAGGACAGTTCCCGCTGTTCACATGACACCTGAAGATGTTCGATGGATGGTAAGCCATTATGGGTGGCTTGCACTTCATTAGAACTGTTTTTCATATTCTGTTCCTTTCTAGTGTAATAACTGTGCGTAGATAGGAAGCATTTTATGAAATGCTCATGCAAATATAGTGCATTACTGCCAGTCGATTCCTCAAATCAACTACGAATTTAGGATCAACCATGCATATTTTTCATGGTGCCATTGCCCCTTATCAAAATGATGTCAGACAAGGGGCATATTTGGTTCACGTCAACTATTGACCAAGCCAAAATCCAGCCATGATCAATGCATGGCATGACTGAAAAAATTGGTCATGAATCAAGTTGTAGCCAAACTTTGATGGCTGCCAATGTTGTGGCAAAGAGGCAGGGTTCACATATCATACAATAAGGGAGGGAGTATAACAGCCATATCTGTGGCGTGGAGAAACAGCAGCATGTATTTGGCTAAAGAACTTAGTTGAAAACATAGCCAACGGTTACCAAGTTGGCTTGGTTAGCTGAAAATTGGCGTGGAACTGACACCAGTCAAGATGAACTCTTTACATTAGTTGTTACATCATACTGTTTTTTTGTCTCCCTACTGTGCTTGTTGCAGTGCACATCTAGATTTTAGGGCATTCTTCCTCGCAAAAAAAAGGGCATTCTTGAGTCTTGATTCCTTAAATACATGTTGTCCCAGGTTGGAGCATGGAGGGAGAGGATTATTGTATGCAGTGGTAAGTATGGCCTTGCTCATGGTCTGGTCAAGGCATTCGTGGATTCTGGTGCCAAAGCAGTCATCTCGTCGTCCATTGAGCCTCCGGATTCCCAGGCAATAGCATACCATGGGATGGATGTAAATGGAAGCCTCGAGAATGGGAAGTTTGTCATCGGGGATGATGAAGCTGATGAGTCGGAGCCTGAACCTGTTAGCCCTACAAGTGACTGGGAAGACAGCGATGCCGAGAAAAGCGGTGAATGCAGCAAAGATATTGATGATGAAGAGTACTTGGCTCAATTTATCTGCCTCTTGTATGACAAGTTGTTCCGCGAGGGTGTGACAGTGGACACCGCTCTTCAACAAGCGCTCCGCTCACATCCTAAGCTGAAGTACACTTGCCATTTACCTAATGTTTTGTAGTTAGTGACATTCACGAGGCATACCAAAATATACCAAAATGAAATTGATAATACTAGAAAAGGAATAAGGATCGGGTGGATTCATACTGGGGATATAGAGTTTACACTCATTCATTGTGCAGGCGTTGGTAAGAAAAATGTTCCCCGGTTGAATCTTTCGCCGCGAATGCCGTTGTAAAACTGTAGTACATAGAGCATGTACTTATGGAGACATGGCCATAATAGTGACCTAATGAATAAAAGCATGAAGGCTTTGCAGTAATGCTTCTGTCGAGATCAAGTGTCCGACGTTCTGCTGCTGTCTGTGCTGTCGACCTGTTGTGCTGAGCACTTGCACAGTACAGCAGTAGCGCTGCAAGCTATAAAACGTTCTTTCTTCAGGTGCTTACCTTTATGTGAAAGCAAATTAGACATGTACTTTACAATGGAATTATGGACCTACAAGAACTAGTTCCATAGTTTCATGTAAAATCTGCTTACATTAGGAAGCTGAAGCAATGTTTTTTGTTTTTGTTTATTCAAAATCCTTACCGTATTAAATGTCTCGGTTCAAGGATGATGCATGTGGTCAATGTTTTGAAACAAAAACATTTATTGAACACGGCCACAACCTAGCCAGGGAATCAGCTGGTTTTCGGAGAAAGAGCCGTCTAAAATGGCTTCTGACTTCTTGTGTTTCTTATTTCATGATGAAACAATGTGCTTTGTTTTAACTTTAGAGATTTCATAGATCAACAACCATTACAAAAGCATGGCCTCATTGAGCAACGGCAGATCGTAGTACAGCTTGTGAATCTCCCGGCTAACTCTACCAACACCAGAAACGAAAATTTGCAGCCAAACAAACGTCCATCAACCGCCACCCAGCAACACTTACAAACCACTCCAGCAAGGCACGATCGATATGCTTATGATCGGGCCTTCTTGGCCACGAAGCCGACGATGTGATCAGGCCTTCTTGGCCGCGAAGCCGACGATGAACTCCCTGATCTCGTCGCTGGCCCGGTCCAGCGCCGTCCTCCCGTCGACGTCCTTGACGTCGAAGTTTGCGCCGGCCCTGAGCAGCTCCTCGATCTTGGGCTTGTCGCCCTCGGAGGCGGACAGCATCAGCAGGATGTCCACCGGGTGGATGTTCTGGTTCAGGAGCGCCTCCATCTTGTCGTAGGTGCCCTCCACGGCAAGCATACCCATGTAGTTGAAGTACTGCAGCGAGAAATTCAGACACTTTGTGATGTGAGCGAGCACTGAGCAATGTAAGTAGCATTCATAGAATCTTCAATGAAATAGCATGTATAGGTCAGCATGGAAAATTGGGTAAGGCATCTTTATTTCGAGGACAGAAATAACTGAGGTATGAATATCGCTCACTGGCAACGCATATGGGGAAAAAATGTATATCTATCTTCCTTCACATCTCTTGTTGCATCTCACACTGTCACTCACACGTAGCAACCAATATCTGAACGAGCATGTTCACATGTCCTGCAGCTCTAGTATGCCATTTGTTTCTGAAGCTAGAAAATAGTGCAAATAAGGAAGGGCCAATGTTTGCTGTACAAAAGTGATTCATGAACTGTGAAGAAATGCATTGAAGTACAATTCCGGTAAAGTTCTCACATTAATTCAGCTAAAACAATGCACTAGTTGTGTTCAACAAAATTCTTTGTTCAGACACTCATCAGTTCATTTCCTGATGAGCAAATCAAGAAACGCTTTTCACTACTAGGACAAGTGCAAAACAATGGAGGAGAAGAAGCCAGGCTGACCTGCTCGACGTCGTCGCGGTCGAAGTCGTCCCTGCCCTGGCTGCCGTAGATGCCGGCGCCCTCCGCGTCCTTGTTCCCAAACTTGAAGAAGCACGTTGGCCCCACCCTCCCGCTCTCGCTCGCCGGCACCACCCCGCTCAACCGCGACGGCCGTAGCCACCCCAACCGCCGCCCCGTGCCCCCGCCCAGCAGCGGCGTCCTCAGCCCTCCTCCTCCCCTCCTGCGCCGCCCGCGGCGACCTCCTCCTCGACGACGACGAGGAGGATGTCGTCTTGCCTGTCAGCTGGATGGTGCACGGGATGGAGGCCATGGCGCTTCTTGGAGTGCAGGTACTTTGAGGAGCGAGAGGTGGAGAAGGGCACAGAGAGATATGGAGTGAATGGATAAGTAAACTGTTTGGTGCTTTGTTTAGTTCTGCAGGAGATATGAAGAAGCTTAGCCTGAAAAGTTGGCCAAGGTAGGTGATTAGTGCCTGAATTCTGAATCTTTTGCCTGATTGTTTGGTGCAAGACAGCACATGAGATATAAAGTGGTGCGATGTTTTGTAGAAAAGAGGAGAGATTGGACACAAGTTTGTGAGAAATGGGTGGAAGTCGCTGTGAGATATATAGTGGTGTGACAGGATAAATTTAAGCCAAGGATGGTATCTGATTTAGTCAATTTGTTTGTAAGGCTGCTATTTACCATGTGAAAAACAGGTACAGCTGAAAAATGGGTAAAGTCTGGAAAGGGATGTGAAAAATGGGTAAATGTGAAAGGTTGATGTGAAATATAGATTTGCTCAGTGCCATATTGGGACAACACAGTTCTATCACTGCCTCCTGTCTATTCCTGGAAAAGAATCTTTCTGCTCTCAACTAGCAGTTTAGCACCTGCAACATATGTTGCAGCTTTGTCATATGAATCTATTTTTTGGAGGGGTTTGTCATATGAATCTTATTTAGCATCTTTCCTTTGTTGTTTTTGGTAGTGTTTTAGTAATGGATCTCCTGCCGGAGATGACTGGCATGACAAAATGTTGCCTAGAGACTAATACAGGAAGCTAAAGATAGTGAGTTGCCTATGTTAGAGATAGAGATAGAAATCCTTTTGTATTGTCTTATCTGTATATGGCATACATCTCTTGTACTCCTATATATATTGTTCATTGCGCCTCTTCAATATGCACACAATATTCATAATATGGTATCAGAGCAAAGGTTCTAAACCCTAGCTCACGACCTAACCTTCGCCGCCTGCCATTTCGCTACCCCGAGGAGCAATCTCCGCCCCGGCGACCTCAGATCGCGCCCCATCCGGCAAAGAATGCGTCGCCATCTTCCATCAACGCCATCGTGGAAGCGGAAGAAGAAGATCCGGTCCCGCCGCCGCCAAGCTCTTGATCCGCCTCACGCCGACGCCAAATGACCTCGCCCGACGCCATGGTTGCTCGCCGCTGGCCGCGATTCGCCTCTCGGGGGAGCTCTTCTTCTACCGATGAAGAGCCGCCGCTTCGAGCTGCGACGCCCCAGATCGGGCCGCGCCGTCCACACTTGGATCCCACGCCGTCCACGTCGGATACAGCCGTCAGGACCCGAGACGCCGCCGCAGCTCCTCCCCGGCCTGAGATCGCAAGCTCCATGCGTCGCCCGTGTTCCGCCGCCAGATCCCGTCGCCCAGATCTTGTCGCCTCTGCTCGGTCGTCGTTGCTCAAGTCGTCACCGCATCGCCTGCCTGTGCGTGCAAGGAGGCGCTCGCCGCCTCTTCTGGCTCCACCCGCAGCCGACCACCTCGCCATCACCTTGACACCCGATCCTCTTCATACCGCTGCCGTCTCGTCGACACGCCGATCGCCTCAACCTCCTCGCTGCATTAACGCCTCCCCTCGGGTTTCCCACAAGGCCTGTGGTAAGGACCTAACCCGAGAGACCTGAGGGTCTCCCAGAGGTCCTCCAGGACCACCCAGGAGGTCTCCAAGACCACCCGGAGGTCTCCAAGACCACCCGGAGGTCCCGGCCTCTGTGCGCAATGAGCTAGCCCCAAGATCTGCACGCTAGCTCGCACAGAATCAACAAGTGGTGACATCACATCCATACAACAAACTTGAGATGAAGCAGACAAATTAATATTTATAGACAAAAGACCTTATGGTCAAGCTTGTTTACAGGAGGTGCCACGCAGGGCAAACAACAAAAGGAACTCTTGCAGCGGAAACAAAATACAACGCGGAGCCACTCGACGAGCCATAGGCTATCGAGTGGAGGATGTCCCCTAGTCCATGAGGTCTTCAACGAACTCCTCCTCGTAGTGCTCGGAGCACCCGAGAAGGTCTTCAGCTGCTGATTAACCAGAGGGCACAAGCCATGAGTACTTTGAATATACTCAGCAAGCCATAGGGAAATAATGCAATAACATTTATGCAAGGCTTGACAAAGAAAGTTGTAGGGTTAGTTTGCATAAAGCAGCATTTAACAGAAATACAATAAGTAGATTGCAAAGCACCAGTTGAAAAGATAATACGTAAGTAAACAAGTTCTTTGAAAACAGCCCACGACCACCCAGGTCGAGAGCACCGACCACTCACGACCACCCTGGTCATGAGCCAAGCCACCCGAAACCAATCACCATTTTTAGAAAAGATCTACCCCTTGCGTGAAAGAACTGGGCATGTCCATGACCGAGGACGTGGCTATTCGAATAAATTTTACACTTTGTAGAGGTTATGCACTTTACCCACAAGACACGAAGTCCTCTAGTTGGTTGGGCACCCGTCGATGCCCTCGCCACTTCCTTTGGTAAGCAGTCTAGAGCTCGTGACAAGGCCTTTACAAAGGACGATCGACTTCGTTCTGCCCGCTAAGGATTCGCCATGCTTAGGCCCCCTCTTGCGCCATTTGACAACCACGACAGAACCGCATCAGGACCTCGCTAATTAGTTGGCCATGACCACCCTATTATGGACTTGTGGTTGTACGGTGATGACACAGATTGATGGCGTACAAGGTTAAATCCTTAGTCGCCAAAGTAGTCTCGACCACAAACCCAGTGTGCTCAAGGCACCCACTACTCACTCCCTGACTACTCGCCCGGGCATAAAACATTTTCTGGTTTGACCCGGCCAATTGACCACCCTAGTCATGGCACACAAATTTTAACAACAATGGCATTGCCACAATTCCATAGCTCTTTAGTCAAGTTCGACGTTTCTTTGAGTCATGAGATTTGCGAGACCAAACATCTACTAGAGCATGGCTAAGCAATAAAGCGCACCCATGTTGGTAGACAAAGACATCCAACTAAGATAACTCGTCCTACAGGTATCCAAGGGTACATGTCAACATGTTGCATTCAACCAAACCAAGGAGTCATAAGGCAAGTGGGTGGTTAACTACTCCCAAAACCATTTTTTATAAAACTAGCCATGCAAGTTCATAATAAAACAATATACTTTTTTCAAAATGGGTTCAACATGATCAAAGGTCTATGACTTGCCTTCACTAAAGAATTGAGGGTCTTCTGCTGAGAAAGCTAGGTCTAGAAGGTCTTCGGAACAACCAGATCCTACACGTTTTCGAAAAGAGCCAAGTCAATAAAAACCACTTCAAAAACAAAACCAAAGAACTCACCAAATCAGATCGAAAGAAAGCAAAGATTTTGACGAGGAAAGAGGTGGAACCACTTCAAAAGAGAGCTTGAACAAAGGTGGCGGGAGAGCAAATGAGAGTGAGTGAGAGAAGCGAAAAGAAAGGCAAAAAGAGCTCCTGTGCACTCTATTTATAGCGGAAAATGGGGCCCCATGCATCGGATTTAGAGGCGAGACTCATGGGGGCTCGGTGGGGTCGTGAAGACAACAAAGATTAAATGCGCATGTCGCTAAGAGGCAAAGAATATTAAGTGCAAGACGTCGACATTTGACAAGAAGATTTAATGTGTGTGCCGCACGGGGGAGAGAGGGATGTCGCGGTCGCAAGGGTGGTCTAGACCGCAAAAGGTGGTCTTTGCAAAAAGACCACAGGGAGATCCCGACCAAAGGAGGTCACGGCAAAACGACCAAAAGAGGATGTCACGGCAAACGACAAAAGAGGGGGGGTTGCGGCCTCAAGGGAGGTCGCGGCAAACGACAAAAGAGGGGAGGTCGTGGCTGCAAGGGAGGTCGTGACCCAGAAGGGTGGTCTCTGCAAAAAGACCAAAAGAGGTGGTCTTTGCGAAAAGACCACAAGGGGGGTCCTGGGGCAAGGAGCAGAGCCGTCCAATTTTGATCGGATGGTTCAACTGGGCGCGCTCACACGAAGAGAGAGAAAAGGGCTGATGGGCGGAGAGATCTAGACTGGGGGAGGTCTGGACCCTCAGATCCAAATGAATGGAGGTCTCAACGGTCAAGATAGAGCTAAAGGAGATCTCGACGGTTAAGACCAACACAGGGGAGGTCTCAACGGTCAAGATGGAACCAAAGGAGATCTCGACGGTCAAGACCAACATAGGGGAGGTCTCAACGGTCAAGATGGAACCAAAGGAGATCTCGACGGTCATGACCAACACAGGGGAGGTCTCAACAATCAAGATAGAGCCAAAGGAGATCTCGACGGTCAAGACCAACATAGGAGAGGTCTCAACGGTCAAGATAGAACCAAATGAGATCTCAAAAGGAGGAATTCAACCCGAGCACTGGATTCAGAAGTCAAAGATGTTTGAAACACAAACCCGAGCTAGGAGCACCTCGGGGAGGTCGTGACCCAAGGATAGGTCAAAACCGAAGGAATGTTCAAACAAAAGGAGGTCTAAACCACGAGGTCAAGGGAAACTGGAGAGGTCTAGACCAAGAGAAGGTCTAAACAAAGAGGAGGTCTAGACCTAGAGGAGGTCTAAAGAGATCAGGGGAGGTCCAAAGAGATCTGAACGAACAGAGAGAGAGGAGAGCAAGACCAGAACTCAACAACTCCAAATAAACCAAACTTTGGTATTAATTGAAGTTTGATTTAGTCATTTTAAACACTCAAATTTCCGAAAATCTCAAGTTAAGCTTTGAACTCTCATCAAAACCAAATGGTTCTTTTTATTTTGAAAACTTTTAAGAACTCCAGAAAATTGGGATGTTACACCGTGGCCACCTTGCTTCCTCCGCGCTAGCTCTGGTGCTCCGTGGCCACCTTACTGTCGTGTGGGGAAGTTGGAGGAAGGAAGGGAGTGGGACCGGGGAGGTGAGATTGCTTTGGAGAGGAGCTATGTTGTGTGCTGCTACCTGCTGTCGACTTGGATCTCTGCAGGTGCTACTAGTTGGCTTGGTTTCGGTGAAGAGGAGATATGTTGGAGATTTCGGTGGAAGCTAGTTAGATGGGAGATTTCAATGGACACGCCGAGTATTGCTAGTATTTGCTGCTAGTTCGCGTCTTTTATTTCTTTGTGTCGTTTCTTCCGTTGCGTCCATCTAAGCCTGTTCCACTCAATCTTTGAGTTCGTCTAAGCCATGCGAGTCCACAAAATTTATTGTCAGTCATAGAAGTATAGGAATTGCCTTATACATGATAGCAACGGCCGCTCCCGCTTCTTCTTTTCCGAGCGTCGCGGATCGAGAAGTCGTTATGCCGCCGCTTTCTTAGCCGCCCCGAGCTTCTAAGGTCGCCACGCTTTTTTGTGCCACCGCTGCCTTGGGCTTCGATCCATACTGTCATGCTTTCGCTTATTCCTATTCGGCTTGATTTGATGACTCTCTCTATTCATGTCGGTTTCATCATCTTCTTCGTCAGGTTGTCATGGGTCGACTTTCTCACCGTCTGACCTTATGCTTTATGGGTCATTGCACGACCCGGATGGAGGAGATCTTTTGATACTTGACATATTTTCTAAGAGTTGCATGTTACGATAACATTATCAAGATTCGGATTTTGGATTTTTCATATTTTAGTGTCAACCATCTTCAAATGCAATGCTATTGCATACGCTTTGCATTTGAGGAGGGGTGTTAGAGATATGTTAGAGATAGAGATAGGAATCCTTTTGTATTGCCTTATCTGTATATGGCATACACTTCTTGTACTCCTATATATATATTGCTCATTGGGCCTCTTCAATATGCACACAATATTCATAACAGCCCAATCTAGCATTCTAGCAGAGTGTTTGCCTCACAGCATTTTCCAATATTGTGAAGTTGTTCCCTCCATCTATGTACCGCCAATTATCACCATTTGGGTTAACTGATAGAATTCTGCCTTAGAATAATGATTGATTAGACATCAAAAGGAAGTTCCTCTTTGCTCCCCACAAAACACTAGACCAGCATCCTGTCGAAATTTTTATTGTTCTGGCCCTGTAGCAAATTTTAATTTCAAAAGTAGCCCTTTTTCATCATAATTTACGAAATTAGCCCTTGAACAAAGGCACGCATCAGTAGTACTGTGAGGCGCAGCGACCTACCCTCGCCACTCTGGCGCAGCAGCGCCACTCCCCTGGCGCAAGAGAATTGGCTGGTCACAAGCATGATGACAGTGTTGTTTCATGCAAATTCGATTTTTTAAAAAAAAGCGAAATTTTGTTGAAAAATTAGAAAAATTTAAACATTAAATATAATTGAATTTTGTTTGATTCATAAAAAATATCAGCACTGAGATTTGTAAAAAACTTTCATTAAGAAATAAGGGCACCGAGGTTTGTAAATTACAGTTTCCTTTTCTCCGAAATCGTATTCGTCATAGCCAAATAGTTGTTTGTAGTAATTTCAAAATATAGCAAATGAGTTTAGAAAATTACGAAACTTTTTTGTGGAGCCTCCCATCATAGTGTTGTTGCTTCTGTAATTTTTGTATAATTTTATTCATTCAGAGAAAGGATAATTGATAAGCACTAGCACTATTGAACGTATATATAAGCAGGCAGTCGATGAAGTACTCTATGAAGCTTATACAGAATATGATAGAAGGGATTGAGAACGCTTGTTGTGATTATGAAGATGCCATAAAATATGGAGGATATAGCTAATGGTTCTTTCTGGGATTCCACTAGAAGAGGCATACTTGCAATATAGGATTGTTTTGATGGCTTAGCCGAGATAGAGAACCGTATACATTAGAGTCCGCAGATGTAAGAACGTTACACGTAGTCACATGGCATGATGGTTCGCTAATTGCTTTAGTCATCCTCGCTACTACTACTAAGACATCGCGACACAAGCATCCGGACCATATAAGTATACATGCCTTTAGGGATAGTAAAAACATGGGGGTAGGACGGGACTACTACGTAATGACCGACTCATCATCAAGGATCGGGACCATTTTCCCTTCCTTGCTAGCTCGGCGTTGAACTCTCACCGCCTTCCCTTCCCTTGTCGTGGGACCGCCCACGCCGGGCCGGTATGTCGGTCGCCCATGTCCTACGATTCCATGATGTAAGTGCACCATATAGTGAAAATCGTAAGAAGGATGTAAATTCTTCATAACTCACGCCGTGAATACGGATTACGCCAGCGACCGGATACGCCAGGCGGCCGCTCACCGATGAGCCTTTCCTTGCCCTTGTCGCGGACTATCCACGCCGGGCCGGTATGTCAAGTCGCCCATGTCCCGCGATTTCATGATGTAAGTGCATCGATAGTGAAAATCGTAAGAATGATGTAAATTCTTCAGAACTCACGCCGTGGATACGGATTACGCCGGCGATCGGATACGCCAGGCGGCCGTGTTTCACCGCATGAGCCTTTCCTTGTTTTGTCGTGGGACCGCCCACGCCAGATGGTATCGCCAAGTTGTCCATGTCCCGCGATTTTATGATGTAAGTACACCGCATGCTGAAAAATATAATAAGAATGTAAATTCTTCATAACTCACATCGTCGATATGGATTACGCCGGCGACCATCGGGCTCCTTCGTGCCTCCTCAACAGGTCCCATGACGTAAGGTTTCCACCGCGACGAAGTTCTCGGCCGCACCGAGTAGTTCATCATGTACTGCTAGATGAATGCCCTATCGTGACATCTCCGGCCGCCGATCCACCGGAAGAAGTGGCAGCGATCTCGGCTACCATTATGGGGATGAAGTTAAAATTTAAGGAATTCAATGTTTGAGAGAAAATTGATGTGCGCGAAAGAAACGCTTACGAGGAGGTGCTCAAGACGCAAGACACCCGGCGGCAGTGTTCCGGTGTGTGGATCAATGATCTCTGCTTCGCCACACACACACTGCGGGATCGGAAAACGTAGTGGTACTGGAGCATCTTTCATTAAAAAAATATGGGTATTGTAGCTGTTTCCTCTTTTGCGCAAGCCACTTGTGTTTTTGCAACAACCTCGCGTAGCAGTTTGCCGAAGAGTCCATAGCTGGGTATCTGTTGTGTAGTGTTGTGTAGAGTTGGGTTTGGTTCAACACCCTTTTATAAGCCCCATGGTTGGCATGGTGTGGTTAATTTCATGCAAAGTAGAGAGTCCTGTCTTTTAATTCTGAAAAGTTGAGGAGGTAGAGTGTTGTCATGTCGATCTGGAAAGCTGGCGAGCATAGTGTTGTCACGTCTTACTTTGCAGTGAGAAGTCATGTCTTGCTTTGCGAGTGTCGTTTTATCACCGAAAAGTCGACGAGGCAAGCGAGTGTTGTCACGTCTTTCTTTGCAGAGTCTTGTCTTTTCGGTCTTAAAAGCTGGCGAGGCGGTCAGGGTTGTCAAGTCAATCTGAAAAGCCTAACCCTACATGTAAAGCTGTCTCCTTTGGTCTTATCACTGCGCAAAGCTGGCCCGTGTGGTCTTGTCAGTGCGCAAAGTTGCCCCGTTGAAAGCATCTAGGTCCCTAAAAAGTGTTTTGGTAATTAATGATAATATGTGAATATGGGATTAACGTGTTTATTGAGTATTTACAAGGTTAAATCCTTATTGGTGAACGATTGATGCAAAGTGGCATGCAAATGGACTACACGAAGATCTTTTGACTCAAAGACAAGGTACAAGTAGTCTAGGTTCCTATTTCTATTTTACCGGTCTTAGGAATTTTGGTTGGAAGACCGGATTATAGGATAAATGCCGTACTATTAAGAGGGATCATGGCTAGTAGCTTGATAGCATGTTCTTGTGCCATATGGATCAATTTAGGATCATGCATGCATTTGAATTTAAACTTGAAATTGAATTTTAAAAAAAGCTTTTAGTGCTACTATCCAAAATCAAGAGTACCACAAGATAATTGCGTCGATCGCTTGGTGCGGTATGACCGACCTTACTTACAGGTAGTAACAGATTTTGAAGGAACGACCAACCGAAAGATATGCGTAATCTAATCGCTTTTTGAGCTGTACTACCGCATTGCGGTCATTCCAATTTTAGTTGGCGCTCAAGAAAACTGAAGCGAGGCAATTTGCCTCGTAATCACTTATGGAAATCGGTCGTATCATTGTGACAATCGGTCGCATGCGATGTGCGGTCGCATCAAATTTGTGAGGCGGTTCAATAAAAACAGTAACAAGTGTAAATCGCTCAAAAACTCTTTCTAGAAATCGGACGTTCGCGCTAGGAACGGTTGTACCTCGCGTCATTCCAATTTATACATGGCGGTATAAAAATTCCGTAACGCTTGCATTCTTCGTGTTTTGTGAAACCTTATAAACGGTCATATCATGTAAATGCGAACGACCGAGGAGTTTCTTGACGTCTCATTAGTTAGCTCGCGGTCATTCCGATCGGGATGTCCAACGGCTATTTTGTTTATTTTAGTATCTGTTCTAACCGCTGATCGTGTTTCGGCCGAGTGCGGTCGCATCGCCGCTGCACTACTGGTCATTCCGATTTTACAAGAGATAGGGTTTGGTCCCCAACGGTCATAATTGTTGGTGGGGGTTATAAATACCCCACCCCCAACTGCTCAAGTAAAGGCTACTAGTGCCTATTTAACATCCATAGAGCCTTTAGAGCTTTGTGTATTCACTCAACACTCCAAAACACTCTTGTGCATTCATTGTGTGCTTGTTGAGATTCATTCAAGTGCATTCATACTCTAGTTGATCCATTTGCACTTGAGTGCCGTCAAGTGAAGACCGTTGGTCTATTACTCTTGGAGTGTTGCCGCACTCCTAGACGGTTTGGTGGTGGAGCACGGTGATCTCTTCAAAGAAGATTGTGAAGAGGCCCGGTGCAAGCTTGTGAGTGGTTCGGTGTTCACCATCTCCGGAGCAGAGGAAGAACAACCATAATGAATCGAGGGAAGGCTTAATTCGTGGAGTCGGCTTGAGGTGTCAAGCTTCCTCAACGTGGACTAGTGAAGATCGGCAAGACTTCGATACCACGGGAGAAACATCATCGTGTCATTGTGGTTATTTCTAGTCTTTACTTTCCGCATTTATATTTCTAGCTTGTTTATTGTGATTGAATTGCTTAGCTAGAAGTGTATCTTGCTTAGACTAAGTTGTTAATTGGCTAAAATTGTTAACTTGTTAAAAAGTTTAAAAACCTCCTATTCACCCCCCTCTAGTCGGTTATCCTTGATCCTACACCCGTGTGGTCTTGTCAACGCAGAAAAGTCGTCTCCTTTGGTCTTATCACTACGCAAAGCCGCCCGTGTGGTCTTGTCACTACGCTAAAGTCGCCTCGTCTCGTCTTGTCATCGCTTAAGGTTGTCTCCTTTCGTCTTATCATCGCAAGAAAGCTGCCTGCTTGGTCTTGTCTCTGCGCAGCAACAAATTTCATCTAGTCTTGTCATCGCAAGCTAATACATTACCCGCTTTGTTAGCCTCCCCCCGCGGGCTATACAATGCACGCCCCACGCTCCGAAAGTAGGACAACTGGACCCTTGAAACTGTAGAAAGAAGAACCTTCTCCGTCTTACAGTAACATACGATGGCAGACGCCTAGGAACCAGTCCAACCAGGGTCACCGAAGCCAGACCTTCTCCTCAAAAGGAGGGAGGACTTCGGCCCTAACTACCGGTTGATGCTGAACAAGCGTGCTCAACCGGTATGGCCGAAATGCGGACACGGGGAGGACGCTATCGTGCAGGTCATAGATGGCACTTTCGATGGTGGACGGCGTTTCTTCCGATGCCCATACTCTGGGGTAAATAGTTTTGTTCATGTTACTACTAATACATCATCCATACAAACCGTCCCTTGCAGCAGATAGCGAAATGCAACTTTACCCGCTGGATCGATCTTCCCCATGAACGACATGTTGCGATGCACGTGGATATATTGTGGAACCGAATCTTTGATTTGGAGGCGCAAATTGACGATCTCAAGGAGCAAAACGATGACCTCCGCCAATAGATGTAGCGCGAGAGGGGCAACAAAGAGGTCGTGAACATAGGAAGTTCCTATGATCCCACATGCTGCTGCGTGAACCCTAGCTGTATATGTGCGTGCCACTACAACGACGGCCAGCCACGTCCGAGGCGCCCCCCTGTACAACACTCTATGTGGGTAGTGAGAGGCACCTTCTACCATTAGGAACGGGTGGAGAAGTTTGTACCTCGGTAGTCTCCCCTTATGTACGCACTTATGTTCAATCTCCTAACGCATGTAACTAAATGGTGGACGCTTCATTGCGGTTGCCTTTCATGGAGTTGACATGTTGCATTGATGTGTCGCGTGCTTTAAGTTATAGGCATCGATGGGTACATAATGTTACTGGTTTATTCTCATTCATAACGGACCGCGATGCATACATAAAGAGTGGACATTAAATCTCATTACAACTGAACTTCTACTTGGCAACAACAAGAACTAATAGAAGAAAGACCGTAAAACTAACTAGCTTAACTAATTTCTGAAGCATATTCTCAACTCTTTCCATCCTTTCGTCCAATCTTTTAAGTCTATTATCTTCATTCTGCGTTGGTGGGTCAGAGGGTCGAGCCACTGGACGAAATACAGCAGCACCACGAGAGTCATCTTGCAAGGCAGCAATTTGCATTGCAATATCTCGAACCACTGGGACAGCTTCATCAGCCATTGCCAAAACCGACAAGTTGTGCTCTGAAAAAGAATTGCAGCTTCAAGTAAAAAAAACAACATGTTGTTTCGAATGGAATTCAGTCGGGATGATTAGGCGCAACTTACCGTTAGATTTGAACACTTCATGAACACTCGGGATGGATTTGTTGGCGTATGGGAGGTGAACATATTCACCGGATCCCTGCAACGAGGGCAAACCAGCTACTGCCGCAGTGATTGTAATTGTCTGCTAACTCGAAAGTTAGATGAGGTCGAAGACATCCCGTCTAAGACTGGAGGAAAGGAGAAGAGCAAATGAGGAGCGAGGTGAATGGCGACCAAAGCATCCATATATAGCATGCGGTCAATTGCAATTGAGTGAGGTGAATGATGACCAAAGCGCCCATATGCATTGAACAAACATGCACCCTACTATAGTAGGCCCCAGATTAGCGCGCGTAGGTGACTTGCACCTCTGGGGCGGCGTCACCTTGCGTCTCGACTGCTGGCCGGGTCAGGTAACGCATTTAATCTTGGGGCCGCAGAGCATCGCTTTCTTTCACAAACCCGCTTGGAGGTCACGTCATGAGGACACGCCTGCGTGCAGTGCGGTAGGTGACTGCCCCTCCGCCAGTGCGGTTGGGACATGCCCGTGTGCGCACGATAGGTGACCTACCCCATGCCAGCGCGGTTGGGACCTCGCCTGTGCCAGCGCGCGGTTGGTGACTGCCTGTGTTGTAAAGCGGCGGTGACCCATCTGACTGGTGGAGGGGCAGTCACCTTGCGCCTCCGTGCTCGGCTTATTTAAACGCACACAAGACACTCATTGTTCAAGCCTCGTGTCTTAGTTAAGAAATTTTCGACTTGGTCAATCGCTCTCTCGGAATCTCTCTCTTCTCGAGGTGCTTCCTCTCGTAATG
Source organism: Phyllostachys edulis (assembly GCA_036346405.1). Classification (NCBI taxonomy): domain Eukaryota; kingdom Viridiplantae; phylum Streptophyta; class Magnoliopsida; order Poales; family Poaceae; genus Phyllostachys; species Phyllostachys edulis. The sequence goes on along the minus strand of CM070557.1, from coordinate 43,938,278 downwards.
CAATGTAACATTCTCTTCATTTTGCGTTGTTTGTATGTTGGCACCATTTGCCGAAGTCATTACTAATGCGATGTATGGTTGAATTTGCAGTCTTCCATATGTGAGGTTAAGAGTCGGTAACGTCGTAACGGTAAGTTCATTTTAGCAACATACGTATGGTTTTCATGCTGTGTTTTGGTTGAAATATTGTCTTATTTTCGTCAGAAATTGAGACAATGTACGTGTTTCACGGTAACGTGCGTACCGGTCCAGACGGAGTTGATTTGTCCAGCTGCCAGCGCGCCTTGCTAAACGTTCCCAACCTGGCATACGTCGATTTGCTCGAGCTACGACAGTGCATTCGGCAGTTGTTCGATAGGCACGTCGCCAGGAACAAGATAGTAATAGAGGCGGTCACCGCCACCACGGTCCCACCACACGGGCAGATGTTGTGGGGCCGGCGAAAGACCACAGCGAGCGCTATGTGGGCACAAAGACATGGAGATCGTTAGCAATCCTCACGCCCGATCTATCGATGACCCATGGTGTATGTTCATTTTGTTTATCCTGCTCAATCCTCTGGGGGGGCGCCGTTGAAGGGGGCAGCGACGCTCTTGTCCCCCTCTTTGGTTTATTGACGACGGGAGAGGTCTCGAGAGCACCAGACGTCGTTAGGCAGGATGCTCTAGTTGATGGAGATTCTGGTAGTTTCCAACCGAATGAAGGTGTGGATAAATGACGGGGTGCTCGTGTTGATTGTCACGAGTAGGGGTGGAAACGGATCGAATACGAATCGAATAGTCCCGAATACTGAATCTTAATCCCTATTTTTAAAATGAATACGGATACGAATACTTTAATCTCTATTTTAAAACGAATACTGAATCTAATTCAATATTCTCGAATCTGAATCTTAATCGAATGTCGAATGCGAATACTGAATTCGAATCGAATATGTACTCAATTCTATTGAATGCTAATATCCTACAACTTTTATGCGATAAATCTCGGTAGAACAAATAGTATTCAGATTCAGATTCGGGACAAAAGCAGATAGTATTCAGATTCGCTTTTCCCGGATAGTATTTGTTTTTCCGGATACTATCCGGTTTTTTTCCGATAATGAATAACACGAATACGGATACTGAATACTATCCATTTTTTTCCGGATACGAATAACACGAATACGGATACTGAATAACACCGAATCACGGATATGAATACTATTCGAATCGCGGATTTTACTTACCACATTTGCGTTTTCCCGGATACGAATATCGGATAAAACGGATTATCCTTTACCAATTTCCACCCCTAGTCACGAGATTATCGATGGCATGTCCGAGGGCACTACCACCGAAGATGAGGATGAGTTTGACTCGCAATCCAATGAGGATGAAGCCGATGATGAGGGTGGGGTTGTCGGTGGCATTGTTTCGACCGACACGGACTATGTTCCAAGTCGGTTGGATTGCCAAGCGGCCTCTTCCCTTGTTCTGGCCCGGGAGCACAAGTCTCCGTGGGCCTTCGATGCGGACACCCTGCTTGTGGGGCAACATTTCCCACACAAGGCTACCGCCAGGCAAGCTATCGCGAGTTTCGCGGTGAAGACCAGTCAGACTTACTGAGTTTACAGGTGAGTTTGAACGTTGTTTGTTGTATCTTGAACTATCTACAGTAAGTCGTGCTAACTATTATATGGCTTCCATTATCTACAGGTCTAATCCTGACACCTACGTAGTTAAGTGAGTGCTTAGCTCTTGCCCTAGCAAAGTCCGTGCGCGGAGATTCCCTGGGGCGGGAACGGCCTTCCGCATCACAGTCGTGATGGATCACACATGTGAGCTTCACGAGCCATTGCAAATGCATAAGAATGTAACCTCAGCCTACATCGCGAGCATCATAAGCCATGTAGTCGTCGCCGATTTGACCGTTTCGCCGAAGGTCCTGATGGCTAACACAGCGAATACAGTAGGGTATGTCGTTAGCTACAGTAAGGTCCGGGCGGCGAAAAGGTCCTCAAAGGTTGTACGGTACCTACAAGGAGGCGCACCTAGTCCCTGCATTTCAAGCAAATTATGGATGCTAATCCGGGAAATGCGCCAACAGGTGGACAGTTCAGACCCGCTGAACATCTCACATTCCCTAATCCTTGATCGAGTCTTTTGGGCATTTGGCTCGGCAGTCCAGGGCTTCTCCCACTACCGTCCCGTCCTGACTATGGATGGTACTTTCCTTTGCGGGAAGTACAAGGGCACCATTTTCACCGCTATTACCGCTGATGGCAACGACCAGTTACTCCCAGTTACCTTTGCAATTGTGGAGAATGAGAACACTGACAGTTGGTTGTGGTTCCTAGCCAATATAAAGCAACAAGTTGTAAGGGACCCACGAATGTGTGTATCATAACCGATCGTCATGTCGGGTTGTTGTCCGAGCTGCACACCATGCAGCACGGTACAAGCCCGCCGTTCCAATGGAACGACATGTGCACACGTTGGTGCATGCGTCATCTAGCCGCCAACTTCCACACATGCTTCCGGAGCAAAGACCTCATGAAGAAGCTCAAGAAGCTCTGCCTGCAGAACCAGAAGCGCAAGTTCGATGCTGTGTGGCGAGAGCTTGAGGTCGAAACCAAGCGTGCAAGTGGAGGTTCTGGCCCAAGCGCACCGCAAAGCGAGTTCGCTGAGTGGATGAGCGTGCATGCCCCCGACTATGAGAAATGGTCCCTTTTTCACGACACCTATGGTGCTCAGTACGGCATCATGACAACCAACTTGTCCGTGGTCTACAACAGCAGTGTTGAAAGGGGTCTGTGCTCGCCCATCACCACTTGTTGTCGACGAGACATGGAACCGCGACGGCTTACATTTCATTAATCGGCAATGATGGCCAAGCAAAGATTTGGACAAAGGAAGCAAGACTCGGAGGTTACCCTTGCCTACATGGACAAGAAGATTACCAAGGCCCGATCCCATGTAGCTATCACAATGGATGGCGTGAGGAGGAAGTTCGAGATCCGCCATGGACAAGCACGTTCGCAGCCCATATGAGAGGTGACCTAAGCATGTTTGCACCTTAGGCGATGTGGCGCTTGCACCGCAACAAGCCTCAACTCCTGCAAAAGCCTTGCTCCCACGTATATGCTGCATGTGCTGTATCTCACCAATCTTGTAGCATGTATATGTCGGAGTACTACGACATACAACACTTGTATGATACTTGGAACGGGGAGTTCAACTCCTACGGCGTGAAAGACCACTACAGGGACCTATGGCGGGGAGCAGTGAAGTGGTCACCGAATGAATCACTGCGGCATCCAGGCCGTGGGAGGCGTCAGTCAAGGCGCATCCGCAACAACATGGATGTGAGCCAACATGGAGATCAGCCAAGACCAATAAGGTGTAGGCTATGCAAGGCTCATGGGCACTCATTCAGGAACTACCCGAATAGACCTTCTTCCTCCGGCGCCACTTAGTGTAAGCTATCTCACAGATGAGTCATGTTGGTCATAGCGATGTGAGTGTTGTAGTGATTTATGCTTGTAACTCTGACCTTTGCTTTGTTTGGGTCACTTCCTTCATGAATGAGAATAAAATTGTTCTCTTGAGATAGATAATGAAGTACAAGTGTCCAATTATATTCCAATTACCACACTCGCTTGATTACAAATTAGTAATCAAGTACAAGTTACAACATTTAATAGACTTCTAATGTTACTATCGCTCACGTTGTCGCCATCGCTCTCGCATAGGACCAGACTTGCCTTCCGCTGCAGGTTGCTTTGCCACAGTGTCTCTGTCGAATCCGTTCTCGTGGGAACATCACCTATCAGTGACCGTGGGTTCTGCCAGTCAGTCAGCGCGGGCTCTCAACCGCGTGTCGCCGCATGTGGGGGCATCACCGCGAGAGTGGCGTTGAGAACAAGTCGGTGATCCAAGCAGAGGATCGTGGAGGGCACCAACTCGGCTCGGCTTATGGGATGAACTGGTGAATCGCTGGGTACGGTTCACCTTAAGGGGTGAATCGCAGTGTAATGTGTAGCCGGACCGATACCATGGCGCCAGATTCCCATTTAAAATTGTCCGAGAGTGTGGGGCTGGGAGGGAGAATCTGGGATAACCTCCGAGGTTCTGGGTTACACGACGCGTTTCTCGGAATGGCCTCTTCTCGCCTGCGGACGACAACGGCACTCGCGTAGGGTCCTCCGTGATGAGGACGGCATCGCGTAGGGTCCCTCCGTGACGATGACGGCATCGCCAGAGGGTCCTCCGCGGACGGCGATGGCATCGCCAGAGAGTCCTCGCGGGTAATCGCGCGACGATCCGCCGCCCATGCCGCCAAGGCCATTGGGTCGACTTCGCTTCGACGAGAAAATGGAGGGGCGAGGTACGCGACCATGCTCTGTCCGATGCCTCAAGTCGACATCGCTGGGCCTTCCACAGCTCATGTTATGAACGACCTGCTTAACATCTGCAACAAGCGTCTTCATGACCGAAAAAAGGCGTTTAACTGTGTTATTCGTACCCCGCTCGAGTTACCGGTGGCCGCAGTCCACAACGCTCTACAAACGGTCCACCTGCATGGTTATCGAACAAACAAAATTTTGTTAGTTAACCCTATTTCGGAGGGTGGTTAATCTACTACGTGCTCAACGTACCGAATCGTCATAGCGGGCTGCACGGTGCGGGTCCAACCCCAAGTCCAAGCGTTCAGCGTGGCTAGGATCTGCATGTCGAGCCGGGGGGGCTCCTGTCAATCTCGTCCTCATGTGTCGTACGTACCACTCCAAGTACGTGTCGTACGTCTCTTCATCGTAAGGCCGTGCCTCCTGCAAAATGGAATCAGTGGCCATTTGCCATGCATCTATCCACGGCTGCTGCGTCTGAAGCTAGTCATCGCTCTTGTGGCCCTTCTTCGTCTGCCTGAAGGTGGAACAAAATAAATAAATTATAGTACCGACATAACATATGACTAAAGGACCTACAATATTATTAAGCAATGCAATTTACTTACAAGTGACTACACCTCGCAAGCGGTCGCCCTAGAGTAGGGGGGATCTCCTGGTGCAGCTCGAACGGCCTCATCACCCGTTATGGGTTGTAGGGCTCAACCATGTAGGAGAACACCAGATGACAAGTTGTCCTCCAAGACGCCAGATCTCGTGGCATAGCAAGCTCAAGCCGCTCGGGCGCCGTCTGGCCGCACGAAGGCATCCGCCCAAGGAGCCCATATTATGTCGCCCTCTCGTAGGGTCTCGAATTGCTAGGAACTCGGGGTATATGCGACGCTTTTTCTCCCCGCCCTACCCTAGTACCGCCACAATCCATCGGGATCCCATGGTTGGGCCTTCCACGGATCTCGCCGTCCGGCCCCACCGTGAGAAATGTTGTGTGCGTGAGTAAGGGTGGATCGGGAGCGGAAGCACGGACTTCCGATCGCTGAAGTGCTCCACGACCACACCAGAATAACGCAGTGGTAACCCGAGAGCACGGCTCGTTCTGCGTAACGCCGCTAAGCGCCACATATGCATGCAGACGTAACGCACAAGACAAATGAACCCCAATCAGTATTGCGGCACGTCCTCATCGCGGTGTCCACGATGGACTCCGCAAGGTGAATATAACTTCGGTACACCATGTCCCTCAAGGCTAGGGAACATGACCCACCCAAATATAAACAACAAATATGCAATTAGGTGGCATCGAACCACCTCCTTCGCTGCATCATTTGGGTAATGCATGAATCGTCATGACCAGCGTGGAACGCCTCTTAGACCTCTCGTGATAGGTTGCCCAAAGCGATGATTGAGACACACCTTCCAATCCAGCGACCTCGGAGGGGGAATAACTGCACGGCCTCGCAACGACAGGCCGGTAATGAAGCTGGCGTCTTGCAGTGTCACGGTCATCTCCCCCCACCGAAAGTGGAACATGTGGGTCTCCGGCCGCCAACGATCAACCAGGGCCGAAAGAAGGGAGGCATCAATCAGGAGGTTCTGCCCCATGTTCAGCATGCGGGCGAACACAATCAACCCAGATTGACGAAGCCTCAAAACATACCGCTCGTCCAACAGCTAAGTCTCCCTCGGTCCCCGTGTCACCAGAGTTGACGGCCCATCGCCACCGATCCAAGCGTGACAGCGATGCTTGGCGTCCCATGCCTCCTCAAGTAGGGGTGGTAGAGTACGTGCCATTGCTATAAACAGAGAACAACTAACAGTTAGCGAGATCTAAGTACGTACTTAACGCTAAAAATTGCAATAAGAAAAAAATAAATACGTACTTAGCTAATGTAATCGTTCCGATCTACGTGGCTTATGAACGATTCGCCACGGCTTTTATATATCGCAGAGAAAGAGACAACGAAAAGACAATGACGTGATTTAAAGGGAGAAAAAAGCGAAACCAAACGCAGCCAAAAAATCTTTCGGTGGAAAAGGAGCGAGCGGGTAAGCGAGGCGAAGGCCAGCGCAGGTCGGGTCCAAGATTTTGTCAGGCCACATCGGGCAGTGCTCGCTGCGTTCGGGTCGGGGCAGTGTGCTCGCTGCGTGATGGCGAAGCAAGTTGGTTGTCGCGCCCGTGACCAGAAGACGCAGATCTGCTCAAGGTCCAATTTTACAAATTATGATAAAACTTGGTTACTTTTATAATTAATTATTGCTATAGGACCAAAACAGTAAAAAATTCCATCCCGTCCAGTAGAGCCACAAGCTTATCAGCACCCAGCATCCAGTCAAAGCCAGTTCTTCTACTGCGACATTAGGATTCTGTAGGATATGGTATATTCCATCGTCTCCATCACACGAAATCTAGCAGTGAGGGAAATTCTAATGTTCTCCTGATATTGGGCTCAATCATGAACAGCTCAAATCTAGACGCTCTATTTGGATATATTAAGCTGGTTTTCAGACATCAATTCAATCAAACAGTCTAGGATTTCCTTCCGTTATTCCAGACATACAAGGTTTTCTGTCAAATTTATGTTACCAAGACGACAAAAACCCCTCTCTAGCTTGTTAATCTGTGCAAGATCTGGAGCATTAGGTCGAGATTCAGTGGCGCGAAACAAGCAAACAAGCCAGGCCAGCGATGCAAAAACACATAGTTGCGTCACATCATCCGTCATGATCTTGTTTCAAATGGCAAATGCTTTTCATAAAGTAACCTGTCATACATCAGAGCACAAGAGCACTTTCCAATTTCCACACAGAGAACCAGCAAGGAAAATTGACTAGGAAATGCAAACTGGATTGCAACATACAAAGATGCCGTCAGATATCCGATTGGTTCAACAAAGTAGGCTGGATGCCCTCCAAAGCCTTGCAAGAACCAACGGCCCTCCGGGAAAGGGCATCAGAGTCTTCATTTCAGATGCTGGGGATGGTTCTTGCCAAATTCCATCAGAGCTAGGCAAATGTCTCCGACAGCTTCGAGAAGCCGAGCTTCCTGAGGCGGCTGCTCATCGGGTTACCGCACTTGACGTCCACCACCTCGACACCATACACGTTCGCTTTCTTCTTCGCCTTGTCGACGTTTGGGCTCCTGTCCACAAGCACACCATCCGAATGCAGCATTGGAGAGTTGAAGGTGTTCCGTTGAGAGCTCTTTCTTGGCTTGCAGACTTCTTCAGCACTCACCCGGTCAGTTCTGCCATTGCTGCTACTGCTACTGTGGCTGCTGGTGGTGACATTGGATGAGCTCTTCCTTAAGATGATCTTCCTAGGGCTAGCTCCACATGGAACGGAAACCGGGCTACTTTGGCGCCTCAGGCGTGGTGTGGCAGCTACTTGTGGCGTGACTTTGATGGCGTCCAATTCTCTTGTCATGAGTGAACTGATGGTGCCAGTTGTGCCAACTTTGATCACGCCTCCCTCGCCATTGACAAGCTCGGCAGCGCAAGGCATGATCTGTTTATCAGAAGAAGACTAGTAATTGGTTAGGCTTTGTCACAACTCACAACTGAGGAAACTTGAATCAGCAATTGGATGAAACAATATATGTTTTTTTACAGGAAATGAAACAAGATATGTTGAAATGAGAAAAGCCAGAAGTGTACTGCAAAGGTGAAAAGTCAGGAGAAAGTTGCATGGCAACAAGAATAAAATCATGATGTTTTCAACAAGAAGAATAAACTTTCACATTGAAAGGAATGACTACAGTTGTGTTCTATGTCATCAACATGAGGAGACTTTATTTCACCTATTCTGTGGCTGTCAATTCAGTTTGGCCTGTTGGAATGAGCTAGGGTACAATTGAATATCAATTTCTCCATTTCTGAAATTTTGGATCAGCTCAAGACTTCCTTCCAAGTTCCAAGTACCTTATTTCATGGAGATTATTGTGCTGTCCTGTTGGGGCATTTGGGCAGTGAGAAATAACAAGATTTTTCGACACATCATGCTTTCTTTGGAGCATCGGTGAGCTATCTTCAAAGTAGAATTTTCCTTGGTTGTCCATAGAGCAAAAAATAAACATACTCCTTCAATAAGTTACTGGCTAGATGATTTTGGTTAATTTGTGTGGCGTTTTTCCATGTTCTTTGTACATAAGTTTAATTTGCTTAATTATTTAATATATGCACATTAGGATCATTTCCTGTTGTTTCTCCTAACAAAAGAAGAGAGGTGCATAATAACAGACACTTGCCACCATGATTGCCATTTGAGAAAGCAAAGAGAAAGATAAGGCTGCAATGATTCAACCACCATGATAACATGGCATCAACGCATTTGTGTTCCTAATTCAAGAATTGTGGTATCCACACAACAAATCCAACCAATCTGTTCTCCTAATTCAAGAATTATGCTATCCACACAACAAATCCAACCAATTTCTTCTCCTAATTCAAGAACTATGATACTCATACAACAAATCATACCCTTGTTCCAATGGAGACATGGCACCAACACTCATCCATAAATATGCTTAAGAATGACACCAGATACCACCAAAAAAAAGAATTTTTCTGAGAAGACACATAGTGTTGAAATTACACAACGCTACTGGCACACTGAAAATATAATGCATTACCCAATTACCGGAAGCGAATAAAACAATTAACCTAATGTTATAAACATATAATCAATGCAGTTGACAATAACACAAGGATTAAGAAATATCAACAATTGTGGTCCTATTGTAGCAGGAGTTATTGGAAGGCGATGTCGAAAAGGATGTGCGTCTGTGTGATTTCAGGGATTTCAGAGGACAATTTGACCAACAAACTGAGGTGTGAAGATGCACACTATGCTCAAACATTTTCTCCACCTTCTCCTACCCTTTATGCCTTAATTTTGTCACTGCATCTACTGATGCCATGTAGACCACATTGGCCTGTTCCTTCTTTTCTTCTTCCAGAAAAAGTAGTACTAATAACAATGATTTACCACCAGCAGCAGCAAGGAGAAGCAAATGGAAGGAAGCACCAAGCATCACTTCATGGGATGCCAACTGGGCAAAGTAAAGAACCTACTCCTCCCTTCCGCCCCCTGTTTCTTTGCATTTCTTTTTGTATATGTTTATTCTTGGGCACCTTAGGCTACTAATCTAATGAATAAATCTAATGTGGCAGAACTTTTCGTGTGACAGTGCCCACCAAACTCATTATCTAATACTGGAATGAAAGAAACAAGAACTAAAACACAAAATTGAAACAGATTTCCTTGAGGACAAAGGACCGATGAGCAGCATTAAACAAGAGTTCACGTTTCCATTCCTGCATGTAGGATAGGGTAATAGACTTTGGAGGCAGATTTAGTGCTCAGTACCCACAATCTTGCAAGTCAAAGCCCAAATGCAGCAAGAGCGTATAACAGAATATGATAATTTGATAAGAAAACAAGAACGAAACCAGAAAAACGAACTTTTGTACATACAACAAATCAACAAGCAATTTGGAAAAATTCGGAGAATAACAGTTGAAACCACCAGGGGTTAGCGATCAATAACACCACAAGAGACAACAAGATTTGGGAGAAATGACATCAAGCAAAAACCATTGCCAGAAACGGTGAGAGAAAATAGCAAGACCAGAACCTTTGAATCCCCAATGGTGCTTCCACAAACAATTATGCAGCAAATCTTCACTCTCCAGCAACAAAACCATTCAAGATATCATACAAAGCAGCAGGAAATAGGAGTCTAGGACATACCACCCTACTTAGTCTTGAGCCACTTGAATCTCTGCACACCAAAGTGAGGGAGAGAGAGGAGTAGGAGGGAGGGGCAGCTTCTGAGCAGAATTGAAGAACAAGAGCGAGGGGAATGGGTCACACCCAAATAACCTGACCTGTGTGTCTTGAGTGCAACTTATACCTCCATTTATTGCCTGCCTTCTTCTTCCCTCTCCTCTCTGTCATTTGTCATGTGTACTGTGTGAGCAGTTTTTCCTGGAGGTTTCAATTATTCTCCATCAGATTTCGGTGGTAGATTTAGATTATCATACATATGACATGTGTCCCACCCAGATGTCACACACACACGCATAGCAAAAATCCTAAACGACTTGATCAGAGCAAGAATACTAAATTTTCTTTTTCCCCTAGACCGGCTTACCAAGAAAAAATAGAGCATATGCTAAGGGGTTACATGCATATTGGGCTTTTTGGGAATTAAGTTTAGAGGATTTCGAGGTAATCGGATTGAAAATGCCAAAAGGACGGTTAGTTACACGTGGCTTTGTATTTTGATTATTACAACACCAAACATGGCATATGTATCACATAATTTAAAAGTTGACGTGCGAGAGCGAACTAATTTGTGATTTAATTCAGCGTTTCATTTGTTGAAAGTGAAAATTATCGTGATCATGGCTGTTGCAAATTTATAAGTTACAAATTAGTTGTTTGTCTAATGGTTAAACAAAATATTTATGAATTCTAAAAAGATAATATTTATGACAATGGAAAAGAGGTACTAAACGTGCATATTCCTTGGGAAAAAACAATTTTGAGGACAAATAGCCCTTTTCCCGATATCTTTATTAGTTAAACAAAACATAATGAACAATTTTCTTAGAATAAAAACATAGTGGACAGATAATGATAAGATTTGCAGTCCGCACCCTATTGAGTGATGAGACACGCTACTAGATGGGTTGGTGTAAATTTTCCACACGTCAGCGAAGATGCTTTTCAACGGGTAACCCATTCAAAAGAATTTTCTGTAATAAAATTCAAAGGAATTTTTCAAAGGAGCAAATTCAAAATCGATGTGTTAGATCGAGGAGTGTTTAGGTAATCTTTCCAAAAAAATATTTCTTGCCAAGCATGGCTGGGTTTTTAATATTTGACTGGCACGTCACAAGATAGATAATACTAATAAAAAAAGGCATCAAAGAAAGTGAGATTAGAAAAAGAAAATCGAAAACCCCTTTCTTGAGAGGGCAGAAAGGCGGCAGTCAAACTAGTACCGAGCTGTGCGCCGCAGTGTACGCGCTTTGTCTCTCGAATGGAAGACGTCCATGCTTCGATCGTGTTCGTAAGCTAATTTAATCATCTCGCATTTACCTCAAATCTTGTGAGGTATATATTGAACTTAGTACCAAGTTTACCGATTTCATTCCGGTACTGATCCGAAATGATTAAAACATGTCGTACCGACATGCAAAACGGCACAGCCTAAATACCGGCTAATATCGTTCATTCCGACAATTCTGATACCGGATATAATTGAAGTGATCCCTCTTTTGGATCAGGCCCAAAGGCTTAGCCTAATACTACTTCTTCGGTAAGTAAAATTATGCTAGACTATGATAAAATATATGAAGTTATAGACTTGTGTTGTATTATTTAACTATGTACGAACTTTGTGTTTATGAACTCATTAAACTATGTGTCATTTTTATTATATGGTTATGTATTTGGAGTGAGATTCTAAATGAAATTATGTATGTATATAATTATCCTGCTCATTCCAACAGATTGTTTTGAATTTTAATAGGATTATATATATTTATGAATAAATATATAAAATTAATTAAAATTCAAAATGGTACACCGGAATGAACCGGTACCCGTGCATTCCATACCAAGAGACAACCGAAATAGTCTCTGGAATGGAATTGACAATTATGCATAGTACTACAAAACTAAACTGTCATTTCGAAATTGAGAAATGCTTAACCATGACCTCATGCAAAAAAAAAAACAAATGCTCCATTTATGATGCCAACAATCAACAATTAACGCAACGTGCTCGCAAGAGAAAATTGCACGGTAGATTTCTGAACTTGCGAGATTATGCTACTTAGCTCTCTGAACATGTATTTTACTTTCTCGGCTTCCTGAACTTGCGAGGTTGTGCCATTTAGCTCCCTGAACTTTCATTTTCCTTTCCCAACCACTGAACTTGTGAGGTTGTGACACTTAGCTATCTGAACTTGCGTTGATGCGAAGTTTGTCGGATGCGATATCGGTGACTTCGTCCCCTCCGAGTCCGGTGGACTCGTCGCCACCCCGTTCCAGCTGTGTTCATCGTCCCCGTTACCTCACGCCGACAAAAACGGATTCTTCGTACCTAAGAACGCACCGTGCTCGTATCTTCGCTGGAGCTCCACCGTCGCAGTTTGCCGCTGCCCTCACCCTTGCCTCCTCTCAGTCGGCTATGAGATAGAATTGCATTTCTAGTGCCAAAGCATAAGTTACTCACCCTGCACAAAAAAGTCCATTTGCCCATTTGCTAACAGAAGAGACTGAGCTAGCGAATCACCGTGAGAGAGAAGTACTGTGCCTCTGCTCTGGCACTGTGAATTTATTTCTCTCATGGCCAACCTGAGGAGGCAAGGGCGAGGTGGTGACAAGTCATGCATGGAGCTCGGTGAAGACACGAGCAAAGTGTGTTCTCGTCTCAAGAATATGTTTTGTTGACGTGTGGTGACGAAGACGATGAACACGACGTATCAGAAAGGTTGACAAGTCCACCGGGACTCAAGGGCGAAATAATCAAGATCACATCCGATTTAACTTTGTTTAACCCAAGTTCGAGAGCTAAGTGACACAACTTCACAAGTTCGTGGAGTCAAAAAGGAAAATAAAAGTTCAGAAAGCTAAATAGCACAACCTCGCAAGTCCAGGGAGCTGAAAAAGAAAAATACAAGTTCAGATAACTAAATAGCACAACCTCACAAGATCAGAGACCTGCATCATAATTTTCTATGCTCGAAGTGTGGAAACACTAGACAACTTTCTTATGAAATTCATGCGCGAAATGTTTGTCTGAGCATTACAGGACAGGCATGGTCGTGTACTTGTGCCACCTATCCAAGCATTCTTCGTGCACGATCCGTGCTGATTAATTAACGGCAAGTAAACACCATTATCTACGAGCAAAACACCAGTAGAAAGAAGACTTCGTGCGCCGTACTTGTCCGGCCACCAAAGAGAGTACAGCTCAGCCTGCGCCGATCGATCTAGGTAGGAGTGGCTTGGACATGCAACGGACTAAAATAAGCGAGCTAATTGGATCGAGTGCTACCAGTCCGTTGGATTCGCAAGACTCTGAATTTATTTTGATCCACTAACTGGCTCTAATCAAGTCAACTATAATGCAGGTTCAGATCCTTCTAGTGCTAACCAATGGTAGCTAGTACATATTTGGACGTACCACGGGCAGAGCAGGCAGATGTTCTTGTGAAGATGGATTCTGTGGCAGGCGATGTGGCTTGGTGGCGCTAGCATCCTACCAGTAGTACTAGGAATCTGGGATGACAGACAATTGTTGGTTGATATAGTCACCAAATAAATCACTATGTTTTGGGCCTTTTGGCGTATAAAAATCACTACGTTTTGTAATTTTGGCGTGGATGTGGATTGGGATCATGCGAGGATCGAGAGTGCATGGTATCATGAGCGATTTTTACTGTTCGATCAAAAAATCGAAGGTCGGGATCAATAGTTAGAGTGTTTTCACTACGGTATGGTTTTCACTGGAGCGATCTCCACCGTCCGATCAAAATCGAATGTCGAGATCAATAGCTACAGTATTTTCGCTACGGTATGAGTTTAATTGTTGCTACAATATAGCTGCGGAGCATTTTTCACGCGCTTAGAGAATACTGTTCACACGGTAGACCCTACAATACTACATAGAATCCAGATCCGTTTTGGCGTGTACTGGTGTAGGATCAAGGATAACCGACTAGAGGGGGGTGAATAGGAGGTTTTTAAACTTTTTAACAATTTAACAATTTAAGCCAATTAATATCTTAGTCTAAACAAGTTATACTTCTAGCTAAGCTATTTAATCACAATAAACAAGCTAGAAATATAAATGCGGAAATGTAAAGACTAGAAATAACCACAAAGACACAAAGATGTTTTTCCTGTGGTATCAAGACTTGCCGGTCTTCACTAGTCCACGCTGAGGAAGCTTGACACCTCAAGCCGGCTCCACTAATTAAGCCTTCCTCGATCACTATGGTTGTTCTTCCTCCACTCCGAGATGGCGAACACCAACCACTCACAAGCTTGCACCGGCCTCTTCACAATCTTCTTGAAGAGATCACCGTGCTCTCCGCTAAGCCGCCTAGGAGTGCGGCAACACTCCAAGAGTAATAGATCACCGGTCTTCACTTGACCGCACTTAAGTGCAAATGGATCAACTAGGAGTATGAATGCACTTGAGTGAATCTCAACAAACTCACAAAGAATGCACAAGAGGTTTTGAGTGTTGAGTGGGTGCACTAAGCTCTCAAGGCTCTATGAATGTTCAAAGAACTCCAAAGAACCTTGTTCAGAGCAATTGGGGGTATTTATAGCCCACACCAACAAAAGAGACCGTTGGAGACGAATCCCCAACTTTCGTGGAAAATCGAACGATCATAGTAAAGGTGCGGTCGCATCACCGGTCAACGCGATGCCAACGGCCACAAAGAGATACTAAAAAAGATTTACTAGCCGTTGAACTCCCAAATGAACGATCATAGTAAGGTCGCAGACGTCCGATTTTGCCAGGTCGATTAAACGAATCAGCACGACCGATCGTAGGGTTTCGCGAATCGCTCAAGATTTGCAAGGGTTCGGAAATATTGAACCAAGATACAAAAATCGGAATGACCGCAGTCGGTATAACTGCTCCCAAAATCGAACGTCCGATTTCGTAAGAGTTTCGAGCGATTTTACACTTGTTCTGCTTTTATTGAACCGGCTCATAAAAATCGAACGATCAAAAACGGCACGATCGTTAGCACGGACGATGACGACCGATTTCTATGAGAGGGTTTAAGTCATATTTGCAGAGCTATCGGTTTTATTGAACCGCCAAGACAAATTTGAACGACCGCAATCCGGACAACCGATTTCACCAAGCAGACGACCGATTTGTGGACAAGTTCAAAACCACTCAAATCAATTTAAATTTCAAATTCAAATGCATGCATGTTCCTAAATTGATCCATATGCCACAAGAACATGTCACAAACTACTAGCTTTGATCCTCTTAATAGTACGGCATTTATCCTATAATCCGGTCTTCCAACTAAACTCCTAAGACCCAGAAAATGGAAGAAGAGGAACCTAGACTATTTGTACTGCCTTTGAGTCTTGTGGATCTTCATATTCTCCTTTGGCATGCATCCTTGTGTTAACAAATTCACCAATGGGACTTAACCTTGTAAATACTCAATAAACTTGTTAATCCCATAATCACATATTGTCATTAATTACCAAAACAATTTTTAGGGCCTAGATGCTTTTCAATCTCCCCTTTTGGTAATTGATGACAACACTAAACAATTGTGAAAAGATTGGTTTGAATATAACAAGATTGTATATTCGCTTATGCGACTTCACAAAAACATAATTTTATAATGAGTACAAATGAATGAGAATTATTTTCTTGTTAAGTCCATTTTAAAGATAGCTCCCTAAATATGTGCATATAAAGATAAAGAGTTTAGCGAGCACATGAAGTGATAATATGAAATTTTGGCGAGCTTTTTAACAACTATGAGCTTGAGGAGATGCAATAGATAAATATGACGAAATCTGAAATTGCATTTAAGATAATAACAGACATCATCCACAAGTTCAACAAGTCGAGAAACATAATAAAAACTATTACAAGCACACAAGTTCAACAGAACTAATAATACATATACGCCCAAATATAACTATAGTAGAAAAAGCTTGCGCTTGTTCCCTAAAACTATGTCTTCTATATCTTTTCACTTCTTCTTCTTCTCCCCTTGGCATCAAGATACCAAAAGTAACTCGCATAACGGGATCCCGAGGAGGAGGGACGCCATCCCGAAGCGGGAATAGGAGAGGAATCTCGAGAAGCCGGGACCGGAGGAGCGGCATCTCGAGAAGTAGTGACTGCTCTGAGAGGAGGAGCCAAGATGGATCTCGAGAGATCGGAGCAGAGGAGGATCTGCGGCCGGAGCCGAGGAGGATCTGAGCGGCTGAGCCGAGGAGTAATGTGAGCCGAGTCTCAAGCGTAAGTATGATGGCGACGAGTGTAAGCAAATCGATAAGGAGCTCGCAGAATTTCTCAATGTCATCGATACTTTCCACCATAGCAGCCATCCTGCTAGAACCTCATTGTGAAAGTCATCTCTCACTAACTCCATGTCGACCAACTTATTAGTGACCTCGACCTGAAATTCTATTTGAGCATGCTTCATTTCTTGCGCTTGATCGAGAATAAGTTGTCGGTTTTCAAGAATCGAGCAATGGAACCTTCAAAGAATAGCCGGATCGGCAGTGAGAGGCACGCTTCAAAGAATAGGATCATTCTCAGCAATGGTCGAGGAGGAACACCGCCTCGTGGTCTATAAGATTTGTGAACTGAACCAAGACCACCACGAAAAGTAATCTTCGAGAAATCAAGGCCATGATATAGGGTGCATAGTATATCCTCTTTACCCTATCATTCTTAGATGACACTATGCCTTGGAGAATGACATCCACTACATCAAACTTGACACCTCTCATAATGTGGTCTATTATGTTCGTGCGTGTCCCCGATAGCATCAAAATTGCCACTCTTAGGATAAAAGGTGTGATTGATAATTCATTAATCATACTCACTTCGCTTTAGTCCTGATGGTTCCAAGCTTGCATTTGACATTTGAGTCATAGTATTCGCACTAAGCCGAGCAAGCAAAGCAGATCACAAAGATCTTCTCCCAAGAGTCGGACCTTACATTTAAGATTTGCTCAAATTCTTCCTTAGTGCTTTGCAAATCTCTAGCCACGTAAATCCATCTCAAAGATTGTAGATCACCGATACATGTATCGTGGCGTAAACCGCTAATCAGCCATCATCATAATTTTGCTCAAGCTCACAAGGTCATGAAGACTTACAAAGACGAACAACCGATATACTCCACTATATTTATCCAAGTCATTCGGTATGACCACTTAATCCACTTATGATCAAGAAATTTTCGCTCCTTCCATAGCATTGCTCATAAACTTGCTCTTGAAAAGTAGTGTGGAATCTTGGATTGATAGAGTCACCTTGCGAAGATATCGATTGACATGCCTTTTGATAGCATAGTCATCCGCCGACAGAGTCGCAGATCCACAGGAGATGGTGGAGGAGTTCCCAAGTTATCAAAAGTGCCCTCTCAGCGTCGGAGAATCATGCTCGGACCGAGTGTCCTCATCCGAACGATAATCATCACTTGCTTCAGCCTCGAGTCCGGAGTCGGTGCTTTGCCTTTCCTTGAACAACCTTCTCCGATTTAATCGACCGAGTCGGTCAAAGGCAGAGTCGCCTTTGCGGCGCCGAGGTGGTGACTCGGAAGGAGCGGCAGAAGATTGCGCGAAGATTGTCCGCGAGGAGGTCCATGTGATTTCCTTGTCGAGCACCTCATCCTAGTCATCTTCGTAACCGAGAATATGTTACAGGATAATCAAAGGATGATTGAAATTTGATTCAAGGAAAAGAGTTGAAATTGTTTTTCGTCAGACAATCGGTCGCATCGTCGCTCATTGGCCGATGCGACCGCACTACTACTTGGCTCCGCGCCAAGAACCGGACGTTCGATTATCCCGACCGACTTCTAGGGTTGATAAAATTGTGCGTTTTGGTGATTTTTCGAGGAATGAATCCAAGGATCCGATGCGCAAAACATCATAGTACACCAAAACAACTTTTAATCCTTAGAACTACGTAAATTTCAAAGCATTTTCATCAAACCCTAAACCCGACTCCTAGGGTTTCAAAAGGAGATAAAACGTGAATCAATCAACATTTTACCTTAAGATTCGGAGGAGAAGAACCTGGGGAGGCAGCAACACGAGGAATCAAAGGATTGAAAAACTTCGATAGGATTTGAGGAGGAGTTTTGAGGCGCACGCGCGGAGAGAGAGGCGAGGACGAAGAACGACGCACCGCTTGGGGGTTAAAGGGTAAGAAAAAATAACCGCAGGAGTTATTTTCCTCTCCCAAACCGACGCGGCGTTCCGCCACAAGCCGCTTGGTCGCTCAAGACTCGGACGCACCGATGTTACAACTCCTGCCGTATCAAGACAGAGGTCGTCATGATGAGTATAACGCCGTTGTTCCGATTATCCCGGAATTCTGCATTTTCTAGAATCGAGATTATTTTGCAAATGATCCCTAGTTTTGCACTCAATAACATAACTTTAAGGATCATCAGGCAAAGAATAGACTATTGTCTATATAGGAACATAATTAATAAATTTTTATGATCATAGCTATTTTTAATAAAGATTTTGAAAATTATTTTCATAAAATACTCAAATAACATCAAATGAAGCATAATGACAAGAAGCAAGAGTTCAAACAACATTAGAATGGTCTATGATATTTAACTCATTCCTCAATTTGCGTAAGCGACCTTCATCTAATGGCTTGGTGAAAATATCCGCTAATTGGTCCTCGCCTTATGTGGCTAATTTCAATATCTCCTTGCTCACATGATCTCTCAAGAAATGGTGGCGGATATCTATATGCTTGGTTCTTGAGTGTTGAACAGATTATTAGCAATTTTACCGCACTATCATTGTCACACAAGAGAGGCATTTTATCAAATGTAATTCCATAGTCCATCAATGTTTGCCTCATCCATAGCAACCGAAAGCACAACAACTTCCCATGGAGACATATTCTAACCGGTGGTGGATAATGCTACGAATTTTGTTTCTTGGATGACCATGATACTAAAGATCTCCTAAGAATTGACAAGCGCCCGAGGTGCTTTTTCTATCCACTTTACAACCCGCATAATCGAATCGGCATATCCAATTAAATCAAATTTAGCACCTTTCGGAACCAAAGGCCAATGCTTGAGGAATGCTTTAAATATCTTAGTATTCTTTTAACGGCCATCAAATGACACTCTTTTGGAGTTGCTTGAAAACGTGCACACATGCAAACACTAAACATGATATCGGGCCTAGATGCGGTAAGATAAAGCAAACTACCAATCATAGATCTATAAAGCTTTAAATCTACCGATTTACCTCCCTCATTTAGATCAAGATGACCATTTGTAGCCATGGGAGTCTTGATGGGCTTTATGCCTTCCATTCCAAACCTTTTAAGTAAATCCTTTACGTACTTGGCTTGACTTATGAAAGTCCCATCTTTGAGTTGCTTGATTTGAAGTCCAAGGAAGTAGCTCAATTCTCCAATCATGGACATTTCAAATTCCCTAGACATCATATCACCAAATTCTTTGCAAAAGTCTTGATTAGTAAACCCAAATATGATATCATCAACGAATTTGACATACAAAGAATTCACCATCAAGAACTTTAGTGAATAATGTTGAATCAATTTTCCGATTTTGAATCCTTTTGAGATTAAAAATCTCTAAGGCGTTCATACCATGCTCTAGGAGCTTGTTTAAGACCATAGAGCGCTTTGGAGAGTTTATAGACATGATTAGGATTGTTAGGGTCTTCAAAACCGGGAGGTTGTTCAACAAAGACAAGTTCGGATATTTCACCATTTAAGAAAGCACTTTTAACATCCATTTGAAATAATTTAATATCAAAGCATGATGCAAAAGCAAGTAATATCCGAATTGACTCAAGTCTAGCTACGGGAGCGAAAGTTTCACCAAAATCCAAACCTTCAACTTGTGAATATCCTTGAGCGACCAATCTTGCTTTGTTTCGAACAACCAAACCATTTTCATCTTGTTTGTTTCTAAAGATCCATTTTGTACCAATAATGTTTTGTTCCTTGGGTCGATCCACCAAAGTCCAAACTTGGTTTCGGGTGAAGTTATTGAGTTCTTCATGCATAGCATTCACCCAATCCGGATCTTCAAGTGCTTCTTCTACATGCTTTGGCTCAATAGAAGAGACAAAAGAGTAATGTTCACAAAAGAAGCAATACGAGATCGAGTTTGAACACCTTTACTTACATCACCCAATATTTGATCTATTGGATGATCTTTAGCAATAGCATTGTGAATTCTTGGTGGTAGGTTGGATGGTTGATCATCTTCCACATTTTCCTCTTCATCAATTTGTATTTGATTAGTGGAAGAGGTTGGAGCCTCAACTTGAGTAGAAGATGATGGATCATCTTCGGGCTTGATGTCACCTATTTGCATATGCTCCATAGCTTTTCTCAAAGCTTCATTACCCACATCATCCAAGTTCTCTTGCTCTTCTTGAGAGCCGTTAGTTTCATCAAATTGCACATCGTGCCTTTCTTCAACTAAACCGAGTTTTTGTTAAAGACACGATAAGCCTTGCTATTTGAGGAGTAACCAAGCAAGAAACCAACATCACAACGACTATCGAATTTTGAAAGACTAACACCCTTCTTTAAAATATAACACTTACAACCAAAGACTCCTAAATAAGAGATGTTCGGTTTTCTTCCTACAATAAGCTCATAGGAAGTCTTTTTCAAAAGGCGATGCAAATAAAGATTTATTTATGGCATGACAAGCGGTGTTAATAGCTTCCGCCAAAAACTATCTAAGTATTAAATTCATCAAGCATTGTCCTAGCCATTTCAATTAATGTACGATTTTTTCTTTCTACAACTCCATTTTGCTCCGGAGTGTAGGTTGTGGAAAGTTCGTGCTTTATACCAAGTTCATCACAAAAGTCTTCCACTTTAGTATTTTTGAACTCGGTACCATTATCACTACGGATTTTCTTTATTTTGAAATCAAATTCATTTTGAGCCCTTTTTGCAAATCTTTTGAAAATCCCGGAAGTTTCACTTTTATCATCTAGGAAGAATACCCATGTATATCTAGAGTAATCATCCACAATGACTAAACAATAGCTATTACCCCCGATACTCTTATAGGTTGTTGGCCCAAACAAATCCATATGTAAGAGTTCCAATGGTCTAGAAGTTGACATGATACTTTTGGAGGGATGAGAATTAGCGACTTGCTTACCGGCTTGACAAGCACTACAAAGTCTATTTTTCTCAAACTTCACATCTTTCAAGCCAACAACTAAATCATGTTTGAAAAGCTTTTTAAGTTGAATCATTCCAACATGAGCTAGCCTTCTATGCCAAAGCCAACCCAATGAGGTTTTTGCCATTAAACAAGTCTTTAAACAAGAATCACTTGAACTAAAATCAACCAAATAGAGATTTCCAAATCTAAAGCCTTTGAAAGCTAAAGAACTATCCTTTGCATTAGATATGGTTACACCTTCACTTGAGAAAGAACAAATTAGTCCAAGATCACAGATTTGAGCAACGGATAGCAAGTTAAAGTTTAATGATTCTACTAGAGAAACATTAGAAATGGAGAGGTCATTTGAGATAGCGATTTTACCCAATCCTAATACCTTTCCTTTGCTATTATCGCCAAAAGTGATCTTGTCTACTCCTTTTCCATTCTCGAATGTGGTGAACATTTTTCTATCACCGGTCATGTGTTGAGTGCATCCACTATCAAGCACCCAATGTTTTCCACCGGTCTTATAGTTCACCTACAAAACAAGAGTTAAGTTCTTTTAGGTACCCAAATTTGTTTGGGTCCTTGGAGGTTAGTAACCAAGGATTTAGGCACCCAAATAGCATTCTTTTTAGCGCCTATAATTGAAGTGCCAACAAAATGAGCAATTACTTTACCATTCTTAGATTTTCTAAGCATATAGCATGAATCATATATACCAAGAGATGGAACCTTACCCTTAGGACAATTTTGTTGCATATGTCCTATTTCCTAAGACTTATAGCAATACCTACCATTTTGCCTCACAAAACTTGTAGGCTTATTTATCGGCTTCTTACCTTTCTTAGGCACATACCCAAGACCTTCCTTGTTGAATGAACATCTTTGCTCGCTTAAGAGCTTGTCAAGAGTGGCCTTACCCTTAAAACATCTTTCCAAGCTCTTGCTTAGCTTGGTCACTTGTATTTTTAGTTCATGATTTTCAACAATGAGCAAAGGATCACAAGCATTTGCTAAGTTAACATTTGAATCAACACTAGAGCAACATGGCATAGCAAGTAGGTCATCACATGAAGTGGATGCACTAGTCTTAGCAATTTCTATACTAGGCATTTTATTAATAATATCGCATGTAATCCCTATACTAGAACAAGACTTATGTGAATTTTCTTGGATAAGCAAGTTGTGAGTTTCTTAAGCTCCATATAAGAATCTTTTAGAGTAAAGTATTCTTTATTTAAGACTTTATATTTTGATTTTTCTTTTCCAAGATATTCATTTAAATCATCAAGCATATCCATTAATTCATCATAAGTTGGTTCGTCACTAATAAAGGGTCTTACCTTATCTCCTTTTGCCATGAGGCAAGTAGGAGTAGAGAATAGCGAAGGAGCTTCTTTGATAGCGATGCCGACTAGTCCCTTCTTCTTGGGGAACTCTTCCTCATCGGAATCGAGTCGCTTGACTCATCATTTGAATCCCACTCTCCAATGTGGGCTTCATGCTTGCCACCTTTGTGAAGCTTCTTGAAAAGCTTCTTCTTGCCATTGTACTCCTTCTTCTTGAATGACTTGTCCTTGTCGTCCTTCTTTTGGGGGCAACGGAAGCAATGTGCCCTTCTTCTTCGCAATTATAGCATCGAATGTTGCTATAACGGTTCTTGTCACTTGAGGATTGTCCTTCTTGTACTTGTCAAAGTTGTAGCTTCGATTTGGACGCTCTTCATGAACCTCTTCATTTTTCTCACAAGGAGTGCATACTCCTCGTCGGATTCATCTTCTTCCTTCTCATCATCACTTGATTCCGCTTCGCTTTGAAAGCGGTGATCTTCTTCTTTGATGAAGATGTCTCCAATAGCTCTTCCTTATCCTTTTGAACAACTCATTTGTGATGAGGTTGCCCAAAAGCCCCGCTGGTGTCATCCTTGGCAACTCGGGTGAGTTGAGAAATAGCGCCACCAACGCCTCATATTTATCCGGAGAGCCCTAAGCATCTTGCGCACAATATCAACATCAAGAAGGTTAGTCCCAAGGCCTTTGAGCTCATTCACAATGTTGTTGAGTCTTGAATACATCTCATTGATGTTTTCATTAGGCAACATCATGAATGTCTCATATTTAATCCGGCCTATGCAATTTGGCTTCTTTGACCGTGGATGTTCCTCATGGATTTCGAGAGAGTGGTCCAAATAGTATGAGCGTTCTCCAAGTTACTCACTCTATTGAACTCATCCGCTCCAAAGCTCCAAATAGAGCATTCATAGCTTGGGCATCTAAATGACCATTACGCCCTCTTGCTCCGTGGGGAGTAGTGGATTAAGAGGCATAACGTAACCCTCATTTACGATTTTCCAAATTTTCGACTCATGGCCTTTAAATAGATTGACATTTTAATTTTCCAATAAGCATAATTTGAGCCATCAAAGAAAGGAGCCTTTCCTATAGCGATTCCCTCACTAGCCATCCTTTTCTCTCTAGACGGTTAAGTCTAGATTAATGAGAGACCAAGCTCGATACCACTTGTAGGATCAAGGATAACCGACTAGAGGGGGTGAATAGGAGGTTTTAAACTTTTAACAATTTAACAATTTAAGCCAATTAATATCTTAGTCTAAACAAGTTATACTTCTAGCTAAGCTATTTAATCACAATAAACAAGCTAGAAATATAAATGCGGAAATGTAAAGACTAGAAATAACCACAAAGACACAAAGATGTTTTTCCTGTGGTATCAAGACTTGCCGGTCTTCACTAGTCCACGCTGAGGAAGCTTGACACCTCAAGCCGGCTCCACAATTAAGCCTTCCTCGATCACTATGGTTGTTCTTCCTCCACTCCGAGATGGCGAACACCAACCACTCACAAGCTTGCACCGGCCTCTTCACAATCTTCTTGAAGAGATCACCGTGCTCTCCGCCAAGCCGCCTAGGAGTGCGGCAACACTCCAAGAGTAATAGATCACCGGTCTTCACTTGACCGCACTTAAGTGCAAATGGATCAACTAGGAGTATGAATGCACTTGAGTGAATCTCAACAAACTCACAAAGAATGCACAAGAGGTTTTGAGTGTTGAGTGGGTGCACTAAGCTCTCAAGGCTCTATGAATGTTCAAAGAACTCCAAAGAACCTTGTTCAGAGCAAATGGGGGTATTTATAGCCCACACCAACAAAGAGACCGTTGGAGACTAATCCCCAACTTTCGTGGAAAATCGAACGATCCGCAGTAAAGGTGCGGTCGCATCACTTCTCGTCAACGCGATGCCAACGGCTACAGCAGATACTAAAAAAGATTTACTAGCCGTTGAACTCCCAAATGAACGATCATAGTAAGGTCGCAGACGTCCGATTTTGCCAGGTCTGATTAAACGAACAGTGCGACCGATCGTAGGGTTTCGCGAATCGCCAAGATTTGCAAGGGTTCGGAAATATTGAACCGGCATACAAAAATCGGATGACCGCAGTTTGCGGACAACTGCTCCCAAAATCGAACGTCCGATTTCGTAAGAGTTTCGAGCGATTTTACACTTGTTCTGCTTTTTATTGAACGGCTCATAAAAATCGAACGATCAGCAAAACGGCACGATCAAGTAGCACCTGACGATCGACCGATTTCTATGAGAGGGTTTAAGTCATATTTGCAGAGCTATCGGTTTTATTGAACCGCCGCACAAATTTGAACGACCGCAATCCTAAGATAACCGATTTCACAAGCAGACGACCGATTTGTGGACAAGTTCAAAACCACTCAAATCAATTTAAATTTCAAATTCAAATGCATGCATGTTCCTAAATTGATCCATATGCCACAAGAACATGTCACAAACTACTAGCTTTGATCCTCTTAATAGTACGGATTTATCCTATAATCCGGTCTTCCAACTAAACTCCTAAGACCGGTAAAATGGAAGAAGAGGAACCTAGACTATTTGTACTGCCTTTGAGTCTTGTGGATCTTCATATTCTCCTTTGGCATGCATCCTTGTGTTAACAAATTCACCAATGGGACTTAACCTTGTAAATACTCAATAAACTTGTTAATCCCATAATCACATATTGTCATTAATTACCAAAACAATTTTTAGGGGCCTAGATGCTTTTCAACTGGCCAGCCAGCTATAGTAAGACATCTCATATTTCCCTAGCCTAGTGCACGTCTATCTCAGACAATATCGTTTTATGCTGATTTGGCCCTAAGATATTCTAGGATCCTAAGACAAGTGCTCTAGCCACTCTCTTCCCTGTACCAGTATTTGTGCTCATCTTTTTCGATAACTATACAGTAGGGAACCGATTCCCGTTCGAAGCTTTGTTAAGCTTGACAGGTTACAGTTTAAGTAGAAGAGGATCCAGTTCTCCTGAGCTCCATCGCTCGGTGCCACAGCCAGCCTCCGTCGCCGCTCTCTGCCTCGACCGACGTCGCCTCTGCGTCTCCTCACGCCGCCGCCTTGGCTTGTCCACACGCAACCCGGCTGCTCGCGATTCGCTCTCGAGCGACGCGGTCGCGGAAGACCATGTGCAGTGAGGCAACGCAGCCAGCGGATCAAAGACGATGGTTTCAAGGTAAGGGTTTGCTCGGATTAGGGTTTAGGGTTGGGTTGGCTCTGATATCATGTAGGATTTTTAGAGAATAATTGTGTGTGTCCTTTAGGATCCCCACACCCTTTATTCATAGTGTCATATATTACAGTCCGACTTACACACGACTTGAACTCTTACCTAAATTCTGAACGCTTACCTAATCTCTAATATCTCCAACAAGTATTATGTTAAAGTGTAGTTCCCGAGTTTTTAAGAGCCGAACTCAAGCTTACTCAAGCTTTGGTCAATATTTTATAGAAGGAATTATGTTAAAATGTAATTACCGAGCTTTTTTCGAGCCGAGATAGAACCTAACTCCAGGCTCAAACCTCAATCTAGGCTCGCTTGAGCTCGGCTCAGTTTACAGCCCTGCCAGCAGGGGCTAATTTAATTTTGTTTGGGGCGCAAGGAATTCAATCGAGCTCAAGACAAATTGTCGGGTTGGTGACCTTGGTAGAGCCAAACTCAACAGCCACACATGGGACATGCTTGCTGCTGCATGCTGCTGATAAACAATCGCCAGTGGTTGCTCGTCGGTTGCGCTCTCGTCTCGTGTTTCGTCCTACGGCCGTGTTGCTTTCAGCTCCCGCATCACGTAGCACCAAAGGCCTGACTTGCAGGAGCAAGCACATGCATGTGACTATGTGAGTCTTCAGGTACTGTGTATTCGCCATGTATTTTTTTTAAAAATGGTACAAGGCCGACACACAACGCGTACCATCATACACACCCACATACTTGCACGTCCCTATGGAACACTTCTTTCCCACTGAAAGCGAACACGTGTGAGCATCTTTTTTTTTTGGTGAGGCAGGTGAGATTCAACTATTTTTTATTTGGTGAGGTGCCCGAGGTTCAAACTCCCCGAGTTGAACCTTGATGGGTAGCTTGCTCACCTGACGAATAAAATAAATTTTATGGAGGAAGACCTCACTGTAAGCCCCCCAGGGGATTCCTTTCCCCCGACGAAGCTAGCCCTCTCTATTCGCCATCTATTTGCCTCATGTGCCTAGGTTGTTCAATTCGGCGTGGACTTAATTGTGTGTGCACGTATGGCATACACTGCCAAGAAGCGGCAGTACCAACTTGTCCGTACTGATCGCGGTATCCTCCCATGCACATCGGCACATGAGAGCATTGGAGCCGAAAGCTCTCCGGCAGGATATGTATGCGTATATATGAACGGTTTCTTGAATAGACGGTAGTCGCTGACAACCGAGACAAGCCGAAAGGTAGCCATCCGGCTTGAGCTGGTTATCAGCGACTGTTCTTAAGAATTTTCAAGGAAATAGATGACTGCCCTGAAGTGTGAACTCTTCTGACATCAACCTATGCTTTAATTTGCCATTGTTGGGTCGAAAATACGAGGGGTTTTCTGGCACCGACGAATGATGCAGCCAATCAACCGACGAATGATTTTTAGAAGGAAGAAATGGTAGTAGATTTGTCATGTAAATCCTGCCGTTCCTTGATTAGTCTTTATCCTCGAGACGACGTTAGATCGATCCATTTGGTACCAAGTGGCCATCAATGATTGAATACTAGCGCGTGTTAGTCTACTTGTCCATTGATGATGGACAAACATGCATGTGACTATAGATATACGTGGGGACCCTTTTGCTGTTCATTCGTCTTCGCCTCACACTTTTGCAATCGTGGACCATCACTGGTACTCTCTCCGTTCTAAGACGTATAGTTTTTGCAGATTTGTTTTGAAACATAAGATATACATGCAAATTTATTGACGTTTTATCTTGTCTATTCATATTTATCACATATTTTCTCTCCACAAACTATTATCTATCGCATTTCCAAGGTATTTATACCATAGATAGTATAGTCATTTTCTCTTGTCTTTCTCTTGGTTGTACAACCTTCTTAATCCCTATCTAGCCAAAATACGTATAATAAAAAGAAACGGAGGAGGTACTCCTTAGCAAGGACAGTGTTAATTTTGGCCCAGTTCTCCAATTAGTATAAACTAAAGCCCAATTAGTTAATTACCGACGGTCCATTTCGTGGGCCTTGACAGCCGGAACCCTGAAATGAAACACGTGGGCTCGACTTGCCGCACAGCACCAAGAGGCGAAGCCCAATTAGTAGTCTTCTTTTATCAATACAGAAAAGCCCACGACACATTTTAGCCAATTATTTTGGTTACAACCTGACCGAAATGGCCGAAGGGCTAAAAGACTACCAGTAAATTGGCGGTTTCCCGAAATGCTATTTTACCTTAACTATCATATTCGATAAAGCAATGCACATATTTTATTGTTGTATGCCTAATTAGCTGGATAAGTATTTTTAGTTTTAATGTGATTTGATATTTCTTTAAGTAAAATAAATAAATTAGAATGATCAAGTGCGCTATACATTAGGATAAAGTATTATAAATATCTTGTCATTACATAAGTAACGATGATATCCGAATCCAGCTGAATTAAGTCGATATTCGATTCGAATTCACTATAACATTTTATTCATATTCGTATTTGTATTAAAGTACATTCAAATCCAAATTTGTATTCGCTCAAAAATACGAATACAAATGAGATTTAACCATTATTCAATTCGTATTTGATCCGTCGACACCCCTAGTTTTTCCCCCTTGGTTAACTTATTGCTTCAACGGTATAGTTTTTTGTTTTTTATGCGAGAACAATTTTTGTAATTCTAGAAGTAAGTACTAGTATTTAAGCTAAGCTAGTTTGTTTGAGAGTTAATTCCTTATTTACTATTGAAGTTGGCAAGCTTTCCAAATGCTTATCAAATTGCTTCTTTTTGCTCAACTTTAATTCATTTTTGCCACTCGGGTCAATCTTGGATTTGATCGTTGACTTGGGCGTGAAGCGATCCCTAAGATTTGATTGTTTGACAGATAATTGTTCCAAAATTATAAAATTTTTAGGGAAGTTCTGACATAGTGTAGATTATTTTATAGGGTTTTATTTGCAAAAATTTTTCTCTAAAAATCTTTAAATTTTCCATTGTAACTTGAAAGATTTTAGATAAAAACATATTGCAAATAAAATTCTATAAAATTATAGAATAATCTACACTATGTTAGAAACTTCTTCTAAAAATTTCATAATTTTTGGAACTATATTATTATATCAAACAATCCCATAAAGATCTCAAAGATACTTAGGGCAAAATCGCTTTTTCGCCCAAGTCAACGGTCAAATCCACGGTCAACTGACCGGAGCAAGAAAAATTGATTAAAGCTGAGAACGAGCAAAAAAAAGGATGAAAGAATTTTTCAATAAGATTTAGAGTTTGCCAACTTTGAATGGCAAATAAAGAATTAACTCTTTGTTTAATTTCCTGGAAATACGGAGCCTTAGAATTGGTCTGGGACCCTGACAGGAAGATTACAAAAATACTGTGTGGTGATCATATTCATAGGCAACGATATTGGGACGTGCCAACCACTCAGTGTTTGTTTCAGTCGCAACAAGGGCGCAAAGCTGTTGTTGATGTGTAAGCTTCTCCCACCAATGCATCTTCTGCACCCACCTCACCAACCATGAACACTCTTGTGGGATTTTTTTTTTTAAAAAAACAATACATTTAAAAAGAAGAATTACATAAATAAATAATGAAAAAAGTTACAAAACTAGCTCACTGTCGTCAATCGGAATCCTGAATCGCTTCGTTTGTAGAGAGTGATATGTTGTTGGAGAAGTTCCCTCGCCGCCAATTCAATCGGTGATAGAGAGGCAACAAGGTCCTTGTCGCTAATTTAATTAACGATATGGAGTTAGTTTTATAATTTTTTGACTATTTTTAAAATATTATTTAAAAAAATCCACTCGCGATCTTCAGTACAGCAAACCTTGCAATTGTCTAGTTAAATGAACTGCCATTGTACTCTTTCAAATAGTTTTGCATTTAAGCTATAGAGATAGCTTGAGCTAATTTTCTCAAATGGAAAATCAAAATCCTGCATGTCGGGTAATACCCAAGTTTATTATCCATGTCTAAACGGAATTACTCCAAACATTTAGTACATTTTCCGGCCTTGATTGGACTAGTACCGCCATTTTCCTTGTGATGCTGCATCTTACTCGTTGATGAAAATGAAGCAACTCACCAACTTAAAATTGATGCCTAACTTTCAAATCGCGCCAAAAAGTTAAGGTCAGATATTGTTAACAGACACAAGTACATTTTACCTTACAATTGATGTCTTGCTTTTATTCAATTGGTATCTTAGTACTAGTACTGTTTGTTTGGACCTGCATTTGGTGCAAGCAACTAGCAGCAAGGACAGCAACGTGGACCGACACCTTTTGAAGAAAAACAAAAGGAGGTTTAGGGGGCCGACGTATTTATTTACACAGGACACAGAAATTTAGACAAATTTGGTCGCCAGATGGAGGGTTTCAAATTTTAGTTCTGGAGGCTGGCAGCTGCAATTTGTTCCGGATAGAATTTCAGAATAACATCACTTGAATCGAAATTCTTGTGTTACGGTTCATCGGATTTTTACAACATAGCCTGGAACCGGCAAGATAGACGCCCAGGATGCGATCGTGAGAAGACTCAGGTAATTTTTGCATCAAGATTACCTAGCGAGTAGTATCAATGCGGGTGGCAGATCGACGAGGACCATCAGGGTAGCTCGATGCTATGGCTTGTTATTAGAGGCGAGAGATTAATTAGATGGGATTTTAGATACAACCGTTGCAATAACTTGATACTATAGCTTGTTACTAAAGTTTGTATTTAGATGAGAAAGAATGACCAATTTGAAGAGAGTGAGTCCTATAAATTTCCTGGTTTTCTAAAAAGGCTTGTTATCTGTATGAGTATCAAGCTTTTTCTCTATCTTCCTCTCTCTCTTCCACCTCACCAACAAGCTAACATATTTTTCAAAAAAAAAAACAAGCTAATATAGTATAGGCTAAGTGTAACACCCCAAATGTGCAAATGGAACCAAATCTAGGTTTGTGTTTCAAATGTAACAAATTATGGGTGTGTGTTTCAAATGTAATTAAATGAGTAGAAATTAAAACTTTTCTCACATCTTGAAACTCTTCTATAATTCTTGTCAAGAGTTGTGGAATTCAAAAACACAAATCTCCTGTTGACTAAAGTCAAACCCTTATTCAACTTTGTCACAAATCTTGTACCAATCTTGGAAAATATTTTTCCTAGGTTCTAGGGATGATGTGTGACCCCTTTGAAAATATTCATAATTTTTAGAAATTATTTGATAAATTTTGGAGGCAAGTCAAACCAAATTTTCAATTGGTCAAACCCTAGAACATACCTTTGCAGAATTTTTGGAGAAAAATGCTTTGCATAAAAACCTCTAAAAATTTTATGCAAGGTTAACCTTGAAGTGAGGAAGCTCCAGTAAAAATTTCAGAATTTTTGTAATTAGTTTGCTACCTCTAAAAATTCTTCCAAACTCAGCTTTTTAAATTCAAACCCTAAATGGTTTGTACTATTCCTCAAGGCGCGAGCCGTGCTTTCGGCTCGAGCTAATCGACGCGTTGAACCGCTTAATCAGACGGCCATGGGACGCGGCCGCCAAGTTATCAACTGTTGATCGCCATCGCACGATGGGCGCTGCGAGAGCCAGCTGCCGCCGATCGCGTGAGCTGCTGATGTAAATCGGACGATGGCGGTTGTCTCCTTCTCACGGGCGAAGCGCGTCGCTATGGCTCGCAAGGCAGAGTAAGCGGCGGCGCAGCCGCGATCCGTCCTCTCGTCCTCGCTAACTGCCTTTCATACATTAAATGCCCAACATGCGTCGCTCAAAGTCACCTTCCTCTCGCCCTCACCGCCTCCTATCGCGCGGAGTGCCCATGGCAATGGGTTTGGCGGTGGAGCATCCGCCTGCTCCATCCTTTGCCCTCTCGCCACTTAAGCCCTCCGCTCTCTTCCTTGGCATTCTTTAAACACCCCAGAGTTTCTAGCATGCTCGCCGTGGCTTGCTTGAGCTCGAACCACCCCAAACCCCCGCCGCCATTGCCGACCTGCTCACGGTGAAGACAGGTTCCGTGGTCCTTCGTCAATCCTTTCGTCCATTTTGAGCCACTCATCATCGGAGTAAAACCCTAATTCAATTTTGGTTTGCCTCTTCAGGAGCAGCTTGAATTTTGATTCTTTCTACCGATTTCAACCCCTTTCGCCTCCGACGCCAAATAGTGCTCCATTTCTCAATTCTCGCTCGAACCTTCCTAGAGCTTCCTCGAGCTAATCCGATGACGCTGCCTTGCTCATTTCGCCAGCCGCCTTCTCCACATCGCCGTCCTCGAGCCGCAAGGTCAACCGTCACGAGTCGCCCGCCCTCCCCGCCCTCCGTGTTATCCAGTAGCTTCTGGTAGCCCCTAGATGCTCAGCACCGCTTGGTTGAATCGCAACGAGCTTTTTGTCGCTTTTGCTTTTAGCCGTGTGTGATAGCGCCGCCGCCAGCCAGCCGCCAGTGTAGTTCTCCGGTCGCCACCACCACCATTAGCGCGCGGCTATCACGCACCTCGCACCATCGCCTGCTTATGCGCGCCGTGGCTTGAGTCGCCATGCGATTCGCCGAAGCCACTCGCGCGCGTTGTCGACGGGCGACATCAGAGCCGAAGTCATTAGGGCAAAATCAGTTCATTAACTGCTAATGATTGGGTTTAACCATTAACGGCTGTCCTAAGCGGGCTAATGAGCCGCTAACATGCGGGTCCCACGCACTTAAGTCGCCTTGTGCGCGCGCGCGTTTTAGCGGGTCGCCAGGCGCCGTTCATTTCTGGATCTGTGGTTAGGATTTCGCGGGGACTATGCACATGTGTGGGGTTGCGTTCAGTGTGAGCCGTCCATCGCAAGATCTACGGTCCACAATCACGGATCCCTCGCGCGCGCGAGTTTCAAACACGCTGCACGTGATTCAACCTAGGCCGTTGGATTCAAGATCAATGGCCCGTGTTCGTTGATTCCACACGAATGCGCGCGCACGCGTTGTCCCGTTCCTCTTGGGCCGTCCGATTCAATCTGAACGGCCCAGATTCGCCCACGCTGCTTTTGAATTTAGGAATTCCCGTGGGATTTATTTATGAACCGAAAAAGGTAATGAACTTCAAAAATGCACAACTATTTCATTTTAGCTCCAATTGAGTTGATTCAAATTTTGTTAGCTCTGGTTTGAACTCAGCTTTAATCTAAAAATAGTTGTAAGCTTAGTTCGGCTCCAGAAAATGGTTTGCTAAAATAGTTTAGAAATAGGCTTTAATTGTTATCCTAAAAATTGCATTTAACTTGTAAATTGCATAAGTAATTCTCTATGGATCCTTTTTGAGTGAATCCAATTGTGTTGGCTTCCTATGTTAGTGTACTAAATGGTAGAATAGGTTTTAGGCATGTCACTATTTTCAAAATCTTGGTGGGTGCATTTTGTGTTGTTCTTGTGTGCATATATTTAAAAAATCATAGAAAATGCATACTAGCTCCAAATGAGGTGAACTCAATTGTGTTATTCATCTCATGAGGTGTTTTACTTATCATAAAAATCTCAGGTGCAGCACCTCTTTGGAAAATTATGCTAGAGAATTTAATTCGATGAACAAGAATCGATTTGAATTTTCCAAAGATTTTCTAGGTCGAGCAAAATTGTTTTGGCCATAACTTTTGCATTGAGAATCAAAATCAATTGGTTCTTGTTGATAAATTCCTTAAAAATTATGCTCTTGCTGCTGTAAAAATTTCAAAGCATTTGGAGAAAGTTTGTTGTTGAGTCTTTTCGTTTTTCGTCGTTCTTATCGGTTCTTTTTCGCTTTTAGGGTGCCGATAAGTGCGTTGATCCCGTGAGTGACCCTTTGCAGCATAGTGAGCAGCTCCAGCAAGGCAAGCAGTTTGATCATGTTTAATCCCATTACTTTCAAAGTCTAATATATTGTTTGCAAAGTGTATGTATGCATGCTCTATTTTGTTGTTAAATGGTTATCGTTTAGTTGATCCTATAGATGCATACTCTGTAGGTAAATGTTCATTCTCTACTACTAAGCCTAAGAATATCTTGCTGTGATGTAGAGTTCGTTGGATGAGCTCTCATTACTTAGTAGATCACGTGTTGGTATTGCTTAGAAATGCTTAGCTTACGGTAGAATTGGGCGGTCATCGACTTAGTCAATGATCTTGATCACACAAATCTAATTATTATTCCATTATGTCCCGCACTTGTGCTTTGTTAATTTGTAAAGTCAAAACAAAACTAAAAATGAAAACTATTTGACTTGGGCACAATGGATGTTTGGTGTGATCTCATGGTGTGTGGAATGATGCCTAAGTCCCCAAGGACCGAATTACTTGCGCCATTGATCCGAGCAAATTTTGCGTGCTAACCACACGAGGGGGATATGTGACCTCTCTTGGCTAAGTACTTTGGGGGGTGTTAATTATGAGTCAATGGTGGTTAAAATATTTTTATAGGGATTGGGAGCACCCGCAGCTGCTTAGGTTGGGCTGGTGTATCCTACCCTTTGGGTTGTCGCGGCTCTTAATTAGCATCATCCATTGAAAATGTCTCGTAGGACTTAGCCGTGTCAAAGATACCAAAGGAAGTGTGATTAATCATGTGGCGAAAAGGCGGTCTCGGCGTAGGGTACATTGGTACACCCCGCAGGTTAAATCTATTCAATAGCCTCGCCCTAGGTTATGGACACGCTTGGTTATTTCCGCAAGAATCGGACTACAACCTTTAATTAAAACTTGACATGGGTGGTATGAATGGGTAATTCATGCTATTATTGTGGTGACTATTGGGTTAGTCACTTCCGTGTTGTTGTTGTCATCTATCTATTGTTATTATGTTGTTGTCTCGTTGTTAATTGTAAATTAAAAAATGAATTGCAAAACCGCTTTGAATCTATTTAAATATTGCAAAGGAAAACTTGCTTTAGGTCAAAACAACCTCTGACCTCCACTTAAAGAAGCTTGCATGTAGCATATGTATAGGTCTCACATTTCACACGTAAGTCTTGCGAGTACATTTTTGTACTCATTTGCTTTGCTTAATTAATTTGTTGCAGAGGAGGTTGAGCCCCAAGGGCCCTACTTTAGTGAGATGCTGTGGTTGGGACGACTAACTTGAGGCCTTGGCCGGTTGCCTTGTGGACTTTAGGCAAACCGTATGGTTTTTGTTTATCGCCATCTTATGGCTTTTGCTTCCGCTGTTATTTATCTCTCTTAGTTGTATTTGGCCGGTCGGCCCCTTTTGTAATAACTTGCTATTATGTATGTCTTTTGTTTAATTTAGTTCGTGCTTTCGTTCTATGTCTTGTATGAAATCGATGCATGATTTTGTAAAGGGGTGTGTATACTGCATTTCTGGGAAGTATACATATCTCGAAGACACGGGTTATTTTGTTTTTAATGCTAGGGTCAATGGATGCCTAAGTATTACAAGCCAAATAAGCCGGGCCCTCACACTAAGTATCAAACAAATTTGCTTGTTGGGAGTGCCCGTAGGGCATCTTTAGTGTTGAATTAACACATGTTCAATAATATATCATATAAGCAGGTTCAAAAACTAGTGCATTTTACTCCATTGTATTGAACCAACTCCCTCTCCAAGTGAAACCCACACCCTGAAATTAAAAAAAAGGCAAGAGGAACAGGAAAACAAAAAATAGAAGGGTCAAGTCCCTGTCCTCATCCCATACGTTTCCGCTGAATACCAATCGCCTCCGCCCCTTCTCGCATGGAGGTCGAGGCGTGCGACGACGAGCATAACGATGATGGCGGCGGTGAAGAAGCTGAGGCGCGTGGATTTGAAGGAACGACGATATCGAGGTCGATTTGTAGCTGACCCTTCTTATCCGCTCTGCCCTTCTCCTTCCATGCCGTCGCCGGCCGATTTGTCGCATTCCTCGACCAATCTCGCCATCAGGAAGCAACATCGGTGAGGTGGAGGTTGGATTTGGCAATGGTGACGAGCTCCGAAGTCTCTAGGCGACGACGTCGACGGTGAGGCCAAGGTGACGACGTCGAGGATGATGTGGCAGCAGCGCCGTTAGGGACAAGGACGAGGGTAGCAA
Source organism: Phyllostachys edulis (assembly GCA_036346405.1). Classification (NCBI taxonomy): domain Eukaryota; kingdom Viridiplantae; phylum Streptophyta; class Magnoliopsida; order Poales; family Poaceae; genus Phyllostachys; species Phyllostachys edulis. Next base: position 43,902,337 of record CM070557.1, on the reverse strand, counting down.
GGGCGAAGACCCCTTCTCCGGCGCTCCTTCCACGGCCGGCGACGAGGGATGGCAACAAGAGCAACAGTGAGTTCCGATAGGTTTGGTGGATAATACTATTTTATATAGTTGAACCAAACCTAAATTATGCATTTGTCGACAATCAAGTCGCCGATCTTACGAAATAAAATAAGAAAAGTGGCTAAGAGTTCTTAGAGGTGAAAGGGGTTACTCTTTATTGCAATGAATTGGATCTTTACAGAGGGGTGCCTTAGACAATGCAACAGACTAGCCCTAGTTACACTGAGTGTATTGCTTGCTATGCTTTGGATTGAATCTAATTGCCTTCAATCCCGTATGTCTTGAATTGGTTGTGATCCGATCTGTCTTCTGTTTGTCGTCCATCTTTAAATAATGATTTAAGAGGTGACAAGCATACTCTGGATAAGACACCTTTTGGGGAGACATCGCGTCTGGTCAGAGGGACAATTATAGTCCGTGAAATACTAATTGATTGTTTCTATCATAATGTGAGACGAAACTGTCTAGTAGTTATTCGTCAGTGACTTAAGACTGAGAAACGTCATGTGGTTTAGAACATATAAGACGTGTTTCATTCTTCATACGGAATGAATATACTTGGAATCAAATCCAAGTACCAATTCAAATATCTTATGAGTGGTTTAACTGGTTGGGCAATAGGTACAAGACCTCTCCGACCAGAGTACTCGTAAAACAACCTTTGGGATTCTCCGACCACAGGGGGTCATTAACCACAGGGTTATTACCATAGAGGGTATGTGGTCTTCAAATAAATGATTAAACCAATAATTAAGAATTTAATCCTCGTCAGCATCGATTTCTCAGTTTTTTTCTGTTCGAATCGACACATCAAACATCAAACGTATTGAATCGATTCGATACCTTCTCTTTCCTCCTTTGAACCGGTTAAAATACAACATCGCTCTGTCGATCTGGTTTGAACTTCGAATCATCTTCATTGGTACAGTAAATCTGTAATTACTCCCTCCCCTCCATCGCGAAAAGAATCCACGAGAGGTTTGAAACTCGGGACGTTTCGCGGTCCATTTGGCTCCTCCAATAGCTACCGGCCATGCAAGGTCCACCGGAGTACTAGCGTGTAGTAAATTCCATTTCAAACATTCGCACACACGTAGGAGTATTGTATGTACGGTGTGGAGGCGGGCGACCCCAGCGGGCACATCACATGGCCGCCGGGCCGCCGGTATCTGTCTAAACTCTGAACTGGGATCGTTTTCCTCGTGGATCTACGTACGTACGCATGGCCACGATCGCCACATGCTGTGCGGTGTTTTCGCAATCTACTGTAGTTCCCTGACAAGGTGGGCCCGAGGCACTTACAGCTCCAAATCATTTGATCTGTCGCTATTTTCCTCTCTGATACCCTCCAGCCGATCACTGACTGACAACGTGGCCCTCACTCCCTCAACCTTAGTGGGCTCTCACTCACTCCTACTCTATCTCTCTCTCACCTTCTCATCCATCGTCTTGAAAGAATCTTGAACTCCTCCGCCCGCTCCTCGGCTCCCCCACCTCCGCTCCCCAAGGCGAGATCCCATCATCCCATTCCCAAATCGGCCGCAAAACCCAAACCCAGACCCATCGATCGATCCAAAAGCGTCCTGAATCTCACCAAATCCACCTCAAATTCGCCACCGAATGCCTCGAATTGGAGCCCGAATCCCGCACCCACCTATTCAAATCTGAGCCTCGCTATTCCCGTTCCCCAAACCCCCGGCATTGTCTAGATTCCCGACGAATCCGGCCGCAATGGCAACGGCGCTCTCCAAATCCGCCCCCAAATCCCACCCCAGGTCGCCCACCACCGCGCAGCCGCCGAACCCCGGCCCCGCCGCCGCGGCGGGCGCGCCCCGCCCGCCGCCGGAGCGACGCCGTCGAAGAACGCGGCAATGGCGGAGCTCAAGTCGCGCGTGCTCGCCGCGCTGGCGAAGCTCTCCGACCGCGACACGCACCACATCGCCGTCGAGGACCTCGACCGCATCATCCGCTCGCTGCCGTCCCCCGACGCCGTGCCCATGCTGCTCCACGCGCTGGCGTCCGACTCCCCGGGGCTCGCCTCGCCGGCGCGGCGCGAGTCGCTGCGCCTCCTCGCCACGCTCTGCGCCGCGCACCCGGACGCCGCCGCGCCGCACCTGCACAAGGTGCTGGCGCACCTTGCGCGGAGGCTCAAGGACCCGGCCTCCGACACGTCCGTGCGCGACGCCTGCGGCGACGCCGCGGGGCAGCTCGCGGCGGTGTACCTCCGGCCGTTGGCTGCTTCGGGTGCTGCTGAGGCGGGCAATGCGACCGTCGCGCTGTTCGTGAAGCCACTGTTCGAGGTGATGGGGGAGCAGAGCAAGTCGGTGCAGGGCGGGGCGGCCACCTGCCTGGCGAAGACGCTGGAGGGGGCAGGGCCAGGACCCGGGGTGCTGGGAATGTTTGGGAAGCTTGGTCCAAGAGTTTGCAAGTTGCTCGGTGGGCAGGGAGTGCAGGCAAAGGGGGCACTGCTCAGTGTCGTCGGAAGCTTGGCTCAGGTAGGTGCTGGCTCTGTAAATTTGTCTGTGCATGCTATGTGTTCGATGAATTGACATAACGAATTTCAGGTGATATAAATGTGTGGAAGACCGGTAGTCGTTGGTTTTTAATGGACAAGTAGTTTTTAAGTCTGGAGACGGGAATGTTATCCTAGAATGTGGCCTGTGGAAAGGGCTTATTTTGGAGTAAGTGCTGTTTGGCACTGCTGTAGCCGTAATTAGTTTGACCGTAATAGTCAGTTTTGGATGCAGCCTGGTATATCTCACAGACAACTGTAGGGATAGAAACACTGGTAGGTTTTTGGTGTGCAGGCCAAGTGATTGGTGAATTACCATTGAGAGTATGGGACCAGGGTTTGGATTTTTAAAAAATTTCTATTACAATGTGGTTTTGAACTTTTGATAGAGGGTGTGTGCTATTACAATGCTATTTTTGTTAAGTGATTGATATATTATGATAACATGAATTGAAGGCTCCAACTCATCTCTTTTTGTTCTGTTTTCTAATTTTGTTCATAAGGCCGCAACACCGAACTGCTTCTTAGTTAAAATTAGGAGCTCCAAATGGTCTTATCATGGAAAATTGTCACCTATGCAAGTATTCTTTTATTCTGCACATTTTATGAATCACTGCAATGATCAGCATGGTCAGTGGGCCTCCTTGTTTGAGTATCTGTTGATATCTTGCCTTTCAGGTTGGAGCAATCAGTCCTCAGAATATGCAGCAGACGCTGCAAAGTATTCGTGACTGTCTTGAGAACAGCGATTGGGCTACTAGAAAAGCAGCTGCTGATACATTGTGTGTCCTGGCCACCCATTCAGGCCACTTGATAGGAGATGGAACAGCTCCAACCATAGCTGCTCTTGAGGCTTGCCGTTTTGATAAGGTAACAAAAAAATCGCCTCACTCAATCTAAACTGAAGGATCTGTTGCTGTTCCATCTTCCATAGATCCTTTTCAGATGACCACAAGTTATATGCATTGTGCTGTGCTAAGTTGTTCCTGTCATTTTTTTCCAGGTAAGGCCTGTCAGAGAAAGCATGGTTGATGCAGTACAGTTGTGGAAAAAGTTGACAGGTGAAGAAACAAATGGTATGATTATGTTCTTTTGTTTAACAAGTGTATGATATTATTTAGGGTGTTACTACTTCATACTTATTGTAAAACAATTTGCATGCAGCTGATAGTGAAGGGAAGCTGGACCCCAAAAGGTCAAGTGGAAAATCAGAATCTTTGAAAGATTCCTCCCCTGATTCGCCTAGCGACAATGAAAAAACGAGGGGCAATAGCATAGCTGAAAAAGCAGCAGTTCTCTTAAAGAAAAGACCTACACTAACTGACAGGGAATTGAACCCTGAATTTTTTCAAAAGCTTGAGACAAGTAGCGCAGAGGCTGTTGAGGTGGTAGTTCCCCGCAAGACTCTACAATCTCATTTACAAAAGGAAGATGAACCAGAAGGAGATGGCGATCCTATTGGTCCAGCTAACAGCAATGGGTCAGCAGATGATGACGGAAATCTGACTCAAGTGCGTGCTAGCTCTAATTTTCAAAATATTCGAGATAAATGGGCTGGCCAGAGAGGTAATAGAAACAAAGAAGCAAAGGCTAGGGCATCTGATGTTGAAGATAGGACTGAACCCAGTGCAAAAGATTCTGCTGCTGCAACAATGAGTATCCCTGGAGAAGGTCCTTCCATAAATAATAAAACAAACTGGTTGGCAATACAGAGGCAGCTGTCACACTTGGAGAGACAGCAAACCAGTCTCATGAACATGCTGCAGGTTAGTTCTGTTCATGTTTATTCCTGTGAAAAGAATGTTCCGAAGTTTGATTTGCTATTGTATTGCTAAGAAAAGAGTCATAAAATATCACACTTCTTGACTTCCAGATTGATGATAAGAAATTATATTCTGAACCTGTAACATTTGAGTCTATCTGCAATTGAGATTTTTCACAGCTTAGCAACCTGTGTAACAGTGTAAGCGAGGTTATAATTCTATTGTCATATGTTATGTTGGTGTTAGTACCGGGCTGCTGTCCATCTTTTAATGTCAGAGTTTTCATGTAGCCATCCAGCAGAAACTAGTGCTATGATATTACACAATAACACAAATAAACTGAGTTGACATTATTTAGTTATTTTAGAAATAACCTTCAATGTCTTTGGAAATAAAGTTAACTGCTTTTATGGCCACCTAGGGTGACAGTTGACTACTTGTTGATAGTTATGTTCAATCCCATCTCATGTAAGTCTGAAGTTTAAAATAATTACCTTACTAGTGGTTTATTGCCATTTCCGTAGTTTGGGTTTGAGTCATAACAGATCCCTGCTTTCTTTTGTTATACCCGAACTTTCTCCAGTAAATCCCAAATGAAACCACATATTGTTGTGATGTGTGCTACTTTTGAGGACATAATTTAAGCTTATTAGACATCTGTGGGAAAGCTACCTAATTTCACTTGTTTTACAAATTTCAGGATTTCATGGGAGGATCTCATGACAGCATGGTTACTCTAGAGAACAGAGTACGTGGTCTTGAGAGAGTTGTTGAGGAAATGGCTAGGGATATATCACTATCATCAGGCAGGAGAGGTGGTGGTTCAATGCTGGGCTTCGATTCATCTCCTGGCAGATCATCTATGAAATACAATGGTTTTCATGAATACTCTAATTCAAAATTTGGGAGGGGTGGCGATGGACGGATAGGACTTGCAGAAAGGTATTTTTCTGCAGATGGTATGGCTTCTGGTGTAAGAAGTCCATCTTGGAGACCAGATTCTGAACAATGGGACTCATATGCTTATTCTGGATCAAGAAGCGGTATGAATGCCAGGAGAGGTTTAGATTCTGTTTCATCTGACAGTAGGGTGCCTAGAAATGAACGAAGCAATGATCAAGCAGGACCTAGGCGAGGGTGGGATAAAGGACAGGGTCCATTTAGGTTTGGGGAGGGTCCATCTGCTCGAAGTGCATGGCGAGCCTCGAAAGATGAAGCGACACTGGAAGCTATTAGAGTGGCTGGTGAAGATAATGGAAGTTCAAGGGTTGCTGCAAGAGTTGCTATTCCTGAACTGGATGGAGAAGCTTTGAATAATGACAATCAAGGGGATGAAAGAGGCCCACTTTGGGAGTCCTGGACTCGTGCAATGGATGCTGTTCATGTTGGTGACATGGATTCGGCTTATGCTGAGGTTCTTTCAACTGGAGATGCTGAACTACTTGTAAAGTTGATGGAGCAAACTGGACCAGTCGTGGATCAACTTTCAAATGAGGTTGCAAATGAGGTCCTACATGCTGTTGGACAATTCCTTGTGGAAGAAAGCTTCTATGATATAGCTTTGAGCTGGCTTCAGCAGGTAAACTACTATATTCCATTTTAACAACACAAGCTTTTTTATCTGAAGAGGCTGAGATGTTTATAGTAACAACTATATCAGGGAAATATCAACCTTGGACTTTTTGTCATGTAAAAACTGGTGTGGAACTAATTAAAAAGTCAATTTCGTGTTAAGACTATGGTACAACACTCTAAAAGCACATTTCAGTGTGCATAGGTTTAAGCATTTTAAAACAGTTGCATACTGTTCTACCCCTCCGGTCACAAAAGAATGTCGCTTTAGGATACGTGTAGTCAAACTTTCTAAACTTTAGCTATCTATATCTTTTTCAATATTTTAGATTGAACACATGAAAATGATATGTATAGATTTGTCTCGAAAAGGCCTTTCATGAAATTAAAATTAGAATTTTATTAGGTTTTATAAATCTATTAAAATATAAATTAGTGGTAAAAGTTACGTTTTGGGGACTGTGTCGATGTCCAAAACGACATTATTTTGGGACTGGAGAGAGCAGTATTCTGTGTCTGGAGTTCCATTGCACAACTAATTCATAGTATATTTTGGTAAGAGAACATACCATGAGCAATGCAAATTAGGGTCTGTTTGGCACAGCTGTGGTTTTCCTAAAAAACGGCTTCTGGTTGGGCTGTGGGGCTTAATATGTTTGGTGTTTGGCTGTCTGACTTTTAGATAGGTTGGCTGTAACTTCCGAAATGAGAAATATCTGAAATGCCTCTGAGGACAGTAATGACTTATTTGATGCCGTTTATAATGACAACTAACGACAATTGACGATTACTAACGCAATTGAGAGGACTTGGGCAGTAGGGGAGGAGGGAGCCGGCCGGCGGCAGGGCCAGTGCATGGTTGAGGGAGGAGGAGGGCGATGTCGGGAGAGGAGGAAGGTGGAGGAGGCGGGAGGAGGAAGGCGGAGGCCATCATGGGTAGAGGTGAGGAGGAGGAGGCGCGCGACTCACGGAGGAGGGAGGTGGAGGAGGGCGGCCGTGGGCGAGAGCCATATCTGGATCTGGGCCACGCGAGCGCCGGGGAGGAGGGCACCGAGGGAGGAGGTGGGCGCCGGGGAGGAGGTGGCCACAGAGAGAGGGGAGCTGGGTTGGAGGAGGTGGGCGGGCGGGCGGGGAAGGAGGAGGAGGAGGTGGGTGGGCGGTGGCAATTGGAGGGTAATTACCCTCGAACTTCGGGGGTAAATTCGGAATGGAGGCTGCGAGAAGCCACGGAAGCTCTCCGCGGGTGGCTTCCGGCTTCCGTACGTTGTAACGTGAAGCAGCTTTGAAGAAAAGCGGCTGCGAAAAGCTAGGTGTTTGGAATGGCTTCCAGATTTTTCGAGCGAAAAGCTGAAGCCGAAGCCGTTCCGAACACCCCCTTAGTTTTGTAACTTCGGATGTGACATATGATGCTTCCCTGAAGTTAAGTGGGGATGGATCTGAAGACACTGACTGTTTCCTGAATTCTCAATTCTGCCTAATATATTTGCCAATATTCAGACAGTGTGCTATTATCTTAGTTGCGGATATTCCTTTTGTTGAGGTGGATGGTTTTCTCTCTTGAGTATTGAATACAATTTGGTATTGGCCCTTGTAACAAGCAACGACAGTGATTTTTGAAAGCTTTCCAAATTGTGGAGGAATGACAGATATCTGAGTAGGGAAGATGGAAGCAATGTCATCTAACCATCTAAAATGAATTAATTCGTCAATAGATATATGTTTAGCTAGACAATTAAATTAACCGAAACATTCTTAACATATCTTGGTAAAAGTTCATTTGGATAGAGAATAGATCTGTGATTGATTGACATTTGGTCCTTTTCCCCTCTCAAACAGAATCCTGGCTTTTCATTTGGTCTAGAATGAAGGCCCCTCATTTTTACTGGGTTGCTACAAGATTGAAGGAAAAAAGATTGTGAAGTATGTGAAGGATATTTGATGCTTTCTTCAGTGATCAAATGGATTCTTATTTGTTGGATAGTTGTTTTTGTGTTCTCCTTTGTTCGCTCAACAATATGGATAATAATTAAGGTTTCTATCTGGACAGCAGGTATGCACTGGCATGCTTGTGAAACTAATGTAGTTGTTTCAATTTACTAGTGAACCCAAAGCAGTACTGTAACTTATGTCCAGACATAGCGACTATGCTGCCAGATGATGATATATAAACTACAAACATTTTAACGATAGGGACTATATTGGTTAAACAAGGTTTATAAAATGTCTTAATTGGTGTTTCTTTGTGGACAGGAAAGGGATATGATTTTCTTTGAAGATATATTAGACTGATCTGTTTGTTTCTATACTCATATGACATTTTGTGGTTTTATATTTCCAAGTTGAATGCATTATTTGAGCTACACATCTAAATGATGAATGTCTTGATTGATGCAGTTGACTGATCTGGTAATGGAAAACGGATATGACTATCTTGAATCCTCTAGACGCGAAGAGCGACCTCTTACTCGGACTTCACGAAGCTACTGCCATTGAGCTGCCTGACGATTGGGAGGGGGCGACACCGGTTCAGATAATGAAGCAGCTAGCTTCGTCGTGGCGGATCGATCTGCAGCAGCTTATCAACTAGGCTATGGCTATCGGTTGTTGACATGACTTAATTTCATTTGTTCACCACCACTTGCTTTTTGTTTGCTTTGTTGCTATTAGGGTATAAGTATTAGATTTGACAGAACTGGAGCGGACAGGTTGACATGGATTGGTGTTGTACGGGGAAATATGATGTTGATATTGTTTTACCTGTGTCGTCTTACCTATTCATAATTTGAAGAATCTCATTTTGCAGTTTCATCATGTACTAATTTACTTTTGAAAGATTTTGTGGCTTCAGAAAAGCTAGAGCCGGAGGGGTTTGTAGAGAACTATTCACACTGACCTGTGCCTTTTCTGAACTTTAACCCCACTCGATTCGCAGATGGATTCGAGGCTAGTTGCTCTTTGGGAACGTACTAGGTAGAAACTATGATCTCAGCTGGTAAATAACTAAATATGGTTTGTACAGAGTAAATTAAAGTAGACTGTCCATATCGTTAGGCGGGAGTCAATGGGTCTTTTGAAAGATGTTGATTTTTTTGGGTGGTTAATGTGAATCATGTAGGTCTCACTCGGAAACACAACAATTTTACCTGTCTACCCCAGAATTCCCACAAGAATCGGAAAAAAAAATTTGGCATTTTTTTTGAAATAATACATTTTTTAAAACAAATTACAAAACTAGGTTATCATCTCAAAAAATTGCAAAAATAGGTTCCTGTTGCTATTTCATCTGGCGACAGGTTTCTATCGCCAGATGAAATGGCGACATGAACCCTGTACATTGGGGTAGGTTCATCATAGCCATTTCAAATGACGACAGAATGTATGAATTTTAAATATAGCAAATAAACTCAAAAATTACAAAATTTTTTGTGGAGTATCAGATAGAGTGTTCTTGCTTGTGTAATTTTTTTCATAATTTTATCCATAATGAATTTGTCTTTAAAATTCATTTAAGTATACTATTTGTAGAATTTGTAAATATACTAAATGAGGTCCAAAAATTATGAAATTTTTGTGAACGCTCCTTACATAGTGTAATTGTTTGTGTAATGTGTTCAGAATTTTATATGCTCTGAAATTGTCTCTAAAATTCTGAATTTAGGTTTCCGATACAAGGTACTCAATTGTGTACCCTTAATTGTTGAGATAATTTTATAGCATGTAAAATTCTGAAAAAATTACACAAACAAGTTCACTATGTAAGGAGCAACCATAAAAATGTCATAATGTTTGGACCTCATTTGGTATATTTAAAATTCTACAAATAGTATACTTAAATGAATTTTAGAGACAAATTCATAATGGATAAAATTATAAAAAATTACAAAAGCAAGAACACTCTATCTGGATACTTCACAAAATTTTTGTAATTTTTGAGTTTATTTACTATATTTAAAAATTCATACATTCCTGTCGCTATTTGAAATGGCGATGAAACCCGCCTCAGCAGTATGTGGTTCCTGCCGCCATTTCATCTGGCGATATGAACATATTTTTGCAATTTTTTCAGATGATAACCTAGTTTTGTAAATATTTTTTTAAAAAATATTATTTCAAAATTTTTTTTTCTCCAAATGGATTTGTATATTTTGTCCAATGACTTAGGCCCCCCTGTATGTAGCCAAGAATTTCAGAGGAAGCTGTCAATTCCCACATGAACCAGGGAATTCCGACAGAACTAGGGAAATTTTCTATGTTCTAAACGGGGCATTAGAATATTAGATTGTGAGACCAAGCCGTAGCTCAGAGGGTAAAAGAGGACTTGAGCCTCTACCCACCCAGGATCAGGCGTTGCTCTCGGCCTGGGTGCTCACGGTGCTTCTTCTTTAAGGCTGTCAAAGGGAAACATTTTCTGACCATAAAAAAAAGATTGTAGCTCTCCTCTTAGTCGATTTGATCCGAAATATTTGTTTCTTATTTTCTTGTTGTCTTGCCATTGTGCTCCTTGCTTTATTACATATCCCATACCGGATGCGCCCCCCCCCCTTTGCGAAAATGCAAACTAATTGCAATTAAAGGATCAAAATTCTTCTTTATAAGATGAACTGCCAACTAATAAAATGCATAACGTTTTATCACCACGAACAACAAAGTTTTATTTTGAAGGTGAACAACTATTATTTTTAACTACATTACTTCTTAAACCCGAATGTGCATGAAAAGAAACAAGTTTCAACTACCTTAATCTATTTTGAAATAGATGTTCAGGAAAAACACATCCGATTGTGGTCTAAACTTTTTCTTGAACTTCGATTGTGGTCTAAACTTGTCCTACTCAGGTACGAATTTGGTTTCAGTAATATAAAACCAAATTAACTAGCTCTTTGTCCTGTTGAGCCCTACGCAGCAACTTTCCCATTGTTGGGTTGCCGTTTTACGAGAAGTAAAAAGTGTGGTGGAGACAATTGAAATTGAGGAACTGCAGCTTTTGTCTCCATTGAAGTCATGTTATGACGAGCTGCCAACAGCACTAAGTTCTTTCAGTACTGCTCTTGGTTTCCTAAAGATTGGGCATTTACAACCGAAAGGCTAGTTAATTTGTTGATGTCACAGGTCCTTACATATATTGGTGGACAACATTTGGAGGATGTAGAGAGGAATTAATGAATTATTTTGATGAATTGCACTTAAGATCGTTCTTTGAAAAACACAGACGATGACCATTTTCTTTCCATGTATGTGATAGCTCTGTTCATCGTTTGGCAGAATTTTTTGCTGGACTGGAGTTTACAAGGATTGATAGTGGCAATCCTCGTCTTGCTGAGATCGAAAATGTTCGTCATTTATCTAATGAAGCCACAAGCCGTGCTACACTGTCTAATATGTAGGTTCTTTCTAGTGTACGCACTTTGATCATATTTAGTCGGAAAAACTTCAATGCATCTAGTGATGTTTGTCACGTGGCGAGTGTGCTAAGAAAAGCAAGGGCAATTGATTTGGCTGGCTGTGACACGAAAGCCCACCTGAGCTTGTTGATTTGCGAAAAACATTTGCGCTACTTGTACTTCTTGATACTGGAATTGAAATGTTGCCCAATGATTTCTGTACGCTTTCCAGCTCCCTTTTCGGAATCTAATGGGTTGCCATCTTAAGGGATTACCTGACATTATGACCAGGTTATTCCATTTGCCGTACATTATTGGCCCACATCACTTACTTCAACAATTTGCCACATTGAAAATGTCCTTCAAGAATTAAAGGAATTTCAAGTCTAAAAAGGACAAGATACATCACCTTCGAGGAATGAGAGATATGAACGAGAATGAGATATGGGAGGTTCCTTCAACATAAGAAATCTGGAGAATGCAAGTGTGCTAATGCTAGCAAAGCTAGATTATAAATAGGATAATGCTACGACGCATGCAACCAGTGGATGACTAAAAATCGGACGCTGTTCACGGACCACCTGTCCTTTTCACCACTTAATAGCCCACCAGTTACTTTCACCACTCAATACTCGTCTCTTCCCACATCCTGGTCTCTTGCTTCGATTTTTTTCCCCAACCCACTTCACCCAGCCATATGCTTACCCTTTGACGAGGACTGCAGCAACGACGATGCCGACGGCGGTCGCCTGAGCCCGCAGGGGGACGGTGGCAAGGGGACCAGCTGCGACTGCTGCTCATCCTCCTCCCACGACAATGTCCTCAGCCATAGCCACCACCACTGATCTTCGATTGGATAGGTACGAATTGGGGAGCCTTGATGCTTATCTTTACTGATTGATTTTGGTGTGGAAGATTTCGCGATTTGATGCGTTTGGATGGGTGGGAGGGTCAAATCTTGAGATCAATTTGGGGAAAACATGTTTGCAGGGTAGTATTGCTATTTGGGCAATGAAGGAGCAATCAAGGAAATCAAAATGTTAAGATTCTCTCTTTTTTTCTTCTGATGCCATGTTGCGCCATTGAAAAAAAAATTATGATTGTTGAAAAAATGTTACGACCGTCGAAAAAAAGAGATTTTTTTGAGGTGTTTCTTTGAAATGTTGCATCTGGTTTCTTATCCTCCCCATCACATCTTCTTTACAAGCCTTTTTTTTTGTTGCAAGCATTAAAAAATTGTTGTGACCGTTGAAAAAAAATATTGTATATGAATTCGACATTATGAGATGTTGCATCTTTTTTTTCGATATGTTGGCGTTCTTTAACAGATGTTTGTTTTGATTATGAAAATTTTGAGATATCCCCTTTTTTGAAATGTTTCATATGAATTTTTGGTATATTGTAACAAGTGAAAAAAATATTGTTATTATGTCACCTTTATAAATAAAATGAAAACAAAACTTACTCTCTGAAGTAAGAATGCATTGAAGAGCAAACGATCAATTTGTGGGGTTGGCATATAATCCAATCGAGCAACAGAGGTCTTGAGCATCTGTGACCCCTTCTACTTTTCGTGAGCTTGAAAATCGATGGACGTACGAGTGATAAATCTCAAGCTGGTTCATCGCTAATGCCTTTCCGAATGTTGTTGTCATCAGGGTAGGCTACAGAGCGGTATGAATTGGACTGAACTTCCTACTTTAGGACAATTGCTCCTTTTGAATACACTAAAACTAAAGAAATTGGATTCTATTAAATATGTTGGCAAAGGATTTTATACCACCGGTAAAACAACTTCTAGGATTTGGGAACATACTCATCAAAGTTTCCTCTCCAGCAATTGGTGATTCGAAAAATCTACAAATCTTAAAAAAAATGATAGGTTTGCAGTCGTTCAAGCATGCTAAAATACATTGTAGAGCAAGTGGGTTTGGACAATCCGCCTCTTCTTAGAATGGAGTGATAGATTTCATCTTTTTTTTTTCCTTCTGATGAGTTTAGCATGTGTCACTTAAGAGATTAAATATGCAAAGTTGCCAGAACTTGTTAATGTTGGGGGTCATGTATGGGGATGTAAACTATATTCGTTATCCATTTTGTACAATATGGTATAATTTTTATGCTTTATGGAATCGTTATTTTACTTTTAATCATATAATTTACTAATTATTTGTTGTTAACATGGATTCTTAATAACTAACTAATTTTCTCATCTTCCTATGGTAGATTGTGTGAAAATTCAACGGATATGCTTTGAGAGCATCTGCAATAGTTTGTTTCTTAGCTTGTTACTAAGAGAAGAGAGAGTACTCAATCTAATAAAAAGAAACAAGTCTTCCAATAGATTGTTTCTTGAGCTTATCTCAAAGACTTTAATTGTTATAAGTGTGCATGATTCTTGATGATCAATAATGAAGTACAACTTTGTGGCCTACATGTTTTGACTCATTCATCATATCAGCAATGAAGTCAAGTTATCTGGTGGATATTTTGCTCAGAGACAGTGGGACCCACAAAACGTGTTTTTAGGTAACAAGTCTCTAATAGAGTATTGGTATTAACAATTTGCTAGTTTCTTCATCTAGGAACAACCTCACATTCTCTCCTCCACATCAGCTAAATGCTGATATGGCAAACCCTTAATAATAAGTGATATGGACTGTTGTAGATGCTCTGAGGTCACATCTCCCTTCAGGAATTTTATGTTGAAAGGTGCAGCTAATTAATATGTATTGATGTCGAAGTTTGTTTGTCAAACACCTTCTATGTTTGGAACTCGTGATAATTCATGACATTGTGCTTAAAATAAATTATTACACTACCGGAGCTCCTCACCAAGACCATTAAGAAACTATGTCGTGCGAGATAATACAATGACACAATATTAGCTCTTTACAATGGCACCCGTGCAATTTGGTTGTACTAGTAGTTAACTGGTGCATATGCACGGGCTAATTTAATTTTTAATTATATATATTTGGATAGAAAGATATCAGTTTGAAAATTTTGGTCCAAATTTGGAATGCCTCAATTTAAATTTTTAATAGAATAATTGTAAATATTAATTTTTCAACATTATATTCACAATTTTCATGGTACATTTTTGTTTGGAATTTTGACGCATATATATATATATATATTGAATTTTAGTTCATATTTGTACATATAGTTTAGACATGACATGTACACGTGGAGTCCATATTCCAAAATGTTTTATTAAAGTAAAATCCCTAATTTTTAGGGAAACAATTATAACGGTTTGGTGGGGTCTAAAGTTTTAACCCACAACCTCCACCAAAAATCCAGGGTGTCTTATATATAAAGTTTTTTTTCCACTCTGGGAGTAGTTACTCTCTATTCCGTATCTCACAACGTGGTATCTTGCGCAACCGAGAGTATATATGTGTAGTACACGAGTATATAGCACCACTTATGTGGTATTTACACCTTTTTAGAGGCGGTATGTATATTTTTTTAGACATACTCCTTTTTATATACGAATATAAAGGCATTTACAAAATATGCTAAAAATTATGGACTCTCTTGCAAATTTCTCATGTGGTTCTCATTGGAGTATCTTATAATTAGTATATGAGTATACCCAGAATGATAAAGGAGTATGTCAAATTTTTTTAGGTAAGAGTAACTACTCTCGGGAGTAGAAAGTATTAATCCTCTCTATATATAGAGAGAGATGATAACAATGAAGAACAATGCATGCTATTCTTTTGCACTCTACTGAGAAAATAGAGAGATGATTGGGTATAAGTATTGTGTTAGTTTATTCAAGTAAGGGCAGAGAATATAAGGAAGAACATTAATTAATAGGGCAAGTCAATATCTCATTTTACAATGTCTGGAAGCATCTTTTTGAGACAGGTATATTTGCCACTACTAAAGAGTGAAATTCAGGATTTACCACTCTATGTGAGGATGACATGTGGGTCCTGGGACCACATGTCATCCTCACAATAGTGGCAAATCCTAAATTTCACACGAAAGTACAGTGGCAAATCCTTGAATCTCCCATTGTAGTTGGTACTCGTACATGCAAAGGACTCTGTATGAATATACTCCTCCTGTTTTCCAATACTTGTTCATTTTCTCTGAATGGTCTCCTTTCACCATGTTTGTTCATCGAGGAAATCGAGAATCTAGTTGTTGTAATATTTTCATTCTTTCTCCCTATTTTAATGTCAGAAAAGAGATTGGGTAGTCAGTAGTATGACATTTAGTATGTGTATATATGGTTCAATATCATTAGGGTACAACTAGCGCCCAATGTACGATGAGAAATTTCACACCGCATCTGACGCAACATCGGTGAACAACTTGTGTAACAATTGTATTCAACGATATAACAAAATGTAGAATAACAATGGAATAATGCCGAGAAAAATTGCAAAAAAAGTATCATCTTCTCATCAAAAGAAGAATGAAAACTATGAGGATATAACTTAGCTAAGTGGCAAAACAAGGTCAGAAATACCAAACAAAAAGTTTACAACCTTATGATACTGCAACATTTGAAAACAATAGTGATAACATTTTAAAATTATTCGTGCAACAATAGAATTAAATATTTGCAACAAAATTGAGAATCGAGACCCTACTACAACAAAAAAGATGACCTTGCATAACACAATTTGGAAAATATGAGGCAATATTTTAAGAGATACATTGCAACAAAATAAAACACTCGGCAACAATTGAGAAAAAGCTGCTACAACAAATTGACTTGCAAGAAGCATACCAAACGAGGAGGTGGGGATTGGGCATCGCCGACGAGAACCGATGAGAAAAAACAACCAAAATCAGCACCACACGTTACCCGAAACCCACGCACACCGCGGCGATGTAACGCTCGCTGACTGATGCCGCACATACCTTGGGATCATCATCGCGACAGATGGTAATGAGATCATTGTGGTTGTGGGAGCCAGCAGCGAGCCAGGCGCTCGCCTCCATCTCTCCTCCTCGTCCTCCTCCGCCTGCCGCCGTCGACTACCGCTCTTGTGCTCTACTAGATCTCTAGGGCACTCGTGGAGGCCGTGTTGGCGGTGCCTGCTCCCCAACGGTAATGGAGCTTGGCTGTGCGTGGAGAGAGGGAGGAAGCAACTCGTGTGTTGTCTCGTGGGAAAGGGGAGGAAGGAGCTCACACCTGGGAGCTCGTGGCCGGAGCAACCGAGAAATAGAGAGAGAGAGGAAAACCTTCTGAGCTGGATAGACATCACACGTACATACAACTGGATGAGGAATGAGTAGCTGGGACGACGTCCGATATTTTGTTACGGGTCAGACGTAGGAGCGCTAGGATTATCCATACTATTATTTCTTCCTTCGTACCACATTCCCACTACCAAGAAACTTTCTGGTGATAAATATGTCTCCTCTTGGGGTTCTACAAGAAAGTCCCCTGCGATTCTCTCCATAATCGCCAAATTTTACTTAACACGGTGTGCCACAGGACGAATTTATTCCACCAGCGGAAGGCCCGTGGAGCACCCCCTTCTGCCTCATCGGTGGCAGCTGTCCCTCTTCGCTCGCTGACAAGGCCATCTCCAACATGGAGTAAGTTGACGCTACTTGCCCCGCCCTGCCTTGTACTCCATCTTTGTTGATTAAACCTGCAAGAAAGGCTCCTGTGGGGGTGTGAAACCCAATGAAGTGTTCCACCCATCTTACCATGTAACATCCCAATTATCTGAGTTTCAAAACCTTTTCAGTAGTTTAGTCATTTGGGAAAATTCACCAAATTTTATTTGAATTTAATCAAGCTTAAGTGAGACTTTCAAATGTCAAAATAATTTAATGTGACTAATCTGAACATAAATTAATTCCAAAACTATTTTATTTGAGTTCTTTGTGCTTGGAAATATTTTCTAGATTTTTCTGGAATTTTTCCGAGTTAATTTGCTATTTTTAATTCGCCATTTGGATTTTCTAGTATTTCTAAAATGCAAAAGCTAATTATAATCCGGGAAAACCAAGTGGGTTGAATCCTATTCCCTTGGCCCATTTCCTTCCACAGCCCAGCCCAACAACCGGCCTTTTCCTTTTCCTTTTTCGCCCGCAACTTAGCCATTCCTTTCCGTCCTACTCTCACTGCTGAGTGGACCTGCCGCCATGTCACTCTCGTCTTCAACCTGGAGACTATCTCTTCGAGTCGCACACACCTCACCGCCGACATCTACATGGACACGCCTTTCCTCGCCCTATTTAAGTGTGCCGCCCGTGCCACTTTTCCCCCACCGCCCTCCTCCTCCGTTTTCCCTAGCCGCTAGACCCGAGGTCATCTTCTTCTCGCCGAATCGAGCCAGAGAAGCTTCCGGCTGCCGAAGCTTTCCTCGCCAGATTTTGCCTACGCCGGTGAGCCTTTGTCCACTTCGTCGCTGAAAATGAGATCGCCTTCTCGTTTTTTTCGCGATGCGCACGTCGTTGTCTTTGAGGATTCACCACTTCGCCGTCGCTGCCGCAAGCCTCACCGCTCCACTGCTTAACTCCTCGCTACTGTCGCGATGGTCATCTCTGGTGAAAACTGACCGCGTCATTGTGTTCCTTGTGTCACCTTTGCCTGGATCCCGACTCTCGTCGTCGCCGGCAAGCCGCCGTTCGCTGTAGTCCCTTGGTTCCAGTGCGCTGTCGCTGTTGAGTCACCGTTGCACGCCACCTCAGTTCCACCTCAGCACCATCACCTCTGTGTCATCCTAGTCAGTACCGCTTGGCAGCCCACGTGGCGAATCCAAGCCCAGCCCGAGCGGCCATGTGGTCTTAGTCCACGGTAGACCCAGCCATTGCCATGTGGACCCCACCTGTCATCCTCTGTTTCCTATTTTTTTGGATTTTTTTCATTCTGAAAATTTATTGCTGACGTCATGCTGATGCAATATTTCGGGATTTCCTTTAGAAAGAAAATTCTGAAAATTTGAAATAGTATTTCCTTTCTCTTTCTCTTAGATTTAAATCTTCTGAGAGCTCGTTCTTCCTCCTACAAACTCCGATTGAACCTATTCAAGTTTCTAAATTCATATAAATTCAAGATCCACCTTTCTGAGATTTTTATTTAATTTTTGGAGTTTATTTGTTGCTTTGTTTTGTATTTATTTGGTTTTTCACCTTCGTTTACGAGTAGACGTTGATACTTCGGGAGCGTTTGAGGGAGGAGGAGTTGATCAAGCTCAAGACCAGTACCAAGACTTGTTTTAAGGCAAGTTGTACCTTTGACCATGTTGAAACTAGTTTTTTAAAAATTATTTTGATTCAAATTATTGCATGTTACTTCAATTATTTAATTCTTTAAATGTTTTGGGGTTAGTTATACTCCCATTTGATTATATCCACCTTGCCTATCGTATTATCATGAATTTTTGTCACCCTAACTTGGTTAATTATTAGTTGGTATTACCTTAGCACCAACGTGGGTTGGTTAGATACGAATAGTCTGCTTAGCCGTGCAACGGGTTATTGATATCATTTTGAGTGGCAAAATATAAACTTGATTAAGTGATTATAGAACTTTGTGTGTTATGTGTTGTTACTCGTTGATGGCATGTGTTGCACTAAACCAACAGGGTGGAAAAAGATGAATGTGATAGTTGGTAGTAATTGTCACTCGCCTTGGTCAATTAAGGACTTAACTTTGTGCGCCATTGAACTGAGCCATAACTGTACGACCGCATGTCTGGTATGGGACAGACCTAACTTAGTAAGCTACAAAATCTTGGTATTGACTACTCAGTCATGTAGGTTAGACTGTGTGCCAGGGTGGAGGTGTGTACTGCTTTATCGGGTCACACTTATGAGCGGTTCGCCGTTTCCAGGTCCAACGGTGTGCATCGGACCAAAGCACTTCGTTAGGATTGGTATGACGGTAAAATACATCGGGAGGGTCAATTGTCAGGGTGAAGTTTCGAAAAAGTTTTTTTTTATGATTGGTGCTAGCTACACTGGTTATATATTGTGGGTAAAGTGTACAAATCTCTGTAGAGTGTTAATAAATCTATTTGAATAGCCACGTCTACGGTAATGGACATGCTCGGAGATTTCACACGAGGGGTAGATTTTTATAAAATATTTGGGAAGGGACAGCTGTGTGGTTAAACTCATATGGCTGTGTGAAAAAAATTGATTAGGCTTCATGTGTTTGTGAAAATAATTGTTAAACTATTATTATTTATTCGTTTTAAATTTCACTTTCAATCTATTACTTGTATTTAATTGCAAATGTTGCCTTATTGCAAAATAACCATAGAAGCAATTTTCTTTGGAATAAGCCGTCATCTATAATTGCATTCTGTGGTACAACTTGTTGAGTACTCGGGGTACTCATTCTTGTTGCAATCATTCAGCTGAAGTGGAGGAGTCTTCACCTACTTTTGAGGAGGAGTTTTACGAGGATGGTGATCATTAGGTCTTGATCTCAGTCGGTTGCCTGTGGCAAGTCGATGGGTTTTCGTTGGAGTTGCTTTTGTTCTGCTGTCGTTTCTTTATTTAGTGTCAGCCCTGCGTGGCTTAATAAAAGTAAACTCGTCCATAAGGTCACAACAGTTATTTATTAATTAAATTAGTCGTTTATTCTTATATTCGTCTTGTGTGGAATGTGATCCATCTATGTTGACATTGTGTGCACTAGCGTGATCCTAGACTAGTACGTTATACATAGAGGGTCTGGATTTGCATATTTGAGTCCCGACATACCGTCTCTCCCAACCACACCGACCTACCTCCTGCCTTGGCTTCCATCGGTGCTTCGATTGCTGACACTGGCGATGAGCTCTCGCAGCCCGCCCGTCTGTCGTCAACGTTGAAGAGCATCCAACTTTCAACTTGAAGCTTTTTTTCAACCGAAATTAAGTCATACATGACCAAGTTTTACAACGTACGGGCTAACTGACCAAATGGTTCATATAACATAAAGTTTGTAGCAGAATTAACGATAAAGAGGCATAAAAAACCAGCAAGTATGCCTCAGCCCAACCACATGCAACTGACTTGGTTAAACTCTAGAAACCAGCATCATCATCACTAAAACCCAAAGCGTAAAAGTGTCTGATTGACGGATCGTCATCTACATCCTCTGAATATGTTCGACAAGAAATCATGAGTACAAAATTGTATTCCACAAGACTTTTAATCAAAGTTTATATGATATGCAAGACTATGTCAAGGGAGGTGTCTATTCTACTAAGTTTTCCCATTTTGGCATAAAACAAGCTTTCATTTGCAATAATGAGTAATATATTGCAATCGAAAGTTGTAAAAGCATTTGACATTAATAAACAACAAATAATACTGAAGTATAAATAGCATAAATAAACAAGTGGCCTGCTGCCATAACATCAAAATAGTGACAAAGCCCTTTTGCCGAACAAGCTACGCAAGGATTCCCTATCCATACATCACCCAAAGGATTTTGCAAATCATAAAACTAATTATTGTGGGATATAACTAAGTGGTTTCCATAACCGGAGACACGTCTATTTGGATAGGTTTACACTCTGCAGAGGTTGTACAACTTTACCCACTCGACATAAACATCCTATCATGTCACGCGATATCGAGGGTACCCAATGTGAGAGTTCATGACAAAGCATTTACATTACCGGTCCTAACAACAAACCACGCTATGATACCTTCTTAGGATATGGAGAGCTCTCCAAAATCCTAAGAACCTATATGTTGTGTTGGAAAACTTTGCGGTCCTCGTAAAGTCCCTACGGACATAGGGATCCTTCACCGTGCCCGCACTAGTCCAATTGCAACCTACAATCTGCCACCTGTGGTTTGATTGCTAGAACATAATAACTTATTATGCTAGGGTGACCCATAAGGCACGTGTGGTTGTACGAATTTACTCGGGTCTATGACACAATAGATCGGTCATTAGTGACTCGGTCTTGTTCTCTTGCACTGGTCTCATCATACACTCACCCAATCTAAAACAAGTTTTTAATTTTCATTTGATAGAAAAAAAGTAGAGGTACCACCTCTGAGCACATATACTAGTGTTTCCCATGATTGAATAATTTATCAAGCTTTTACAACCTAGCAAGACTAATATCGTTAAGCATGGCTAAGCATCAACTAATTCGTACCAACTAAAATTCCACAATAAATATACCAACAGTTGATAGAGTTACTAAGGTGACAACAGTGAGGATATCAATTTATCAAAGAAGGGTCAATGCAACAATTGGATATAACTATCAACCTTACCAACATAGCATTTTTTTTTACCGAAATTACGCGCACGCATAATAATTTTGAATACAACATACATATTAGTGAAAATATGGGATCAATATATTCAAAGGGGGTGCTTTCCTTGCTCGTTGAGCTCTTGTTCTTGCACTGGATCAATTTTGGAGATTTCCGGAACGTCGGTGTCTAATCGGTAAGAGCCAAGTAACACAAATAAGAGCCAAATAAATTCAAAAGAGAGAAAATTCAATTTGTTTTTGCATATTATGAAATCTCATGATTTTATAAAAATTTATAATCAAATTTCACTCAATTTTGAGTTCATATGAGAAAGTTATTAGCAAATCAATTTGGTTCGGTTGGAAAATCCAGAAAAATAAAAGAGAAAACAATGTGCTATTAGGGTTTCAGATTTTAAAATTATTTTTTTATTTATAAAGGATATTCCTAATTTATTGTGTCGTAAGATGATAAGTGGGGTCAGGTCTACGGTGAACCGAGTTCACGGTCACGTCTACAGGGCAGTGGAACCCACATGCGAGTGACTCATATTTTAAATCTCCATCAAATTAAGATTTTGATTAATCAATTGGTCGGTCCCACATGTAAGTGACTCATTAACTTAATAATTGTTATTAACTCTAATTTAATCTTAACAACGGTAGGGTTGGACAAGACGGAGAAGGCTCGGGCTGGCCGAACGGCGATGAACAGGAACGGCAACGATAGCTTTACGACGATGGTGCTCCACAGGAGGGAAGAGCTACAACAGGGCACACTATGAGAAAGAGGGGCGTGGGATGAAGCTAGAAATGACCATGATGAGGCTCCAAGCTCACTAGAGATGGGGCTCCTCAAAGGCGACGGTTGCGGTCAGAGGCGAAGGGGACGAACAGGATTTGGCGTTACACTGCACCAAACAAGATATAGACTAAGGGCTCTGGCTCATTGGAGGAAAAGGCACAAGATGACGTGAAAGAAGAGAGATGGGACTCACTAGAACAGAGAAACATGGCGGCTAAGAATAGGAGCGCACCCCGGAGGGGAAGACGATGCGGTCCCAACTTCTGATGACTTCAACTGTAAGAACAAGCATGGGAAAGGCATCAGTGAAGCTCTAGGTGAGAAGTGACGTGCACATCGAGGGTGGAATCTCACCAGAGGGGACAATGGAACGATGGCGTGCTCATCGGCACCGAAGAGGATAGTGCCATTCCCAGCGAACCACAAGGTTAGGAGCTCTGGTTGATGGGCTGGAAATGGCGAGGTGGAGGAGATGACATGGTCGTCTCATCTTAAAGGGAAGGATAAAAGTGGGAGGAGATCGTGAGATTTTGCAAGAACTTGAGCACACTCTCCCTCTCTACCCTAACAGGACAAACGAAGACGACAAGGCAACTTGATGCACCTGTAGCGACTGGACGAGGCAAGGTGGATGCGATGGCTTGCCAGATGAGGTGAAATGGGCGTACACGCGAACTTGCCATGGTGCGCACGCGGTCGATTGGGAGGTGGACGACGACTCCTATGGCTAGCCCCTGCATGTCAGCGAGAGGGAGGAGAGGCAGTGAGCGAGTGGGGGAGATGGGCCGAAGCGGTGTTGAGTGCGACAAACGGAGGTGGGCCTAGGCAACTTTCGGCCCACGCACAGTGGCGGGAGGGAGAAAAAGATTTGATTTTAAATTAAAATAGAGGAGGTTCAAATGATTTGCAAAAATAGCAAATCATCTCAAACAATTATGAAAATTCATAATTTTTGGAGTGGCCCCTCACATGATCTAGTATTTTGTAAAACTATTGCCAGGATTTACCAGCTTTTAATTTTTCTATAAAATTCATTTGTTGCTATCTTTATTAGAAAAAGATTTAAATAAAATGCCCAAAATTAAGAGAAATCCTCAAAAAAAGCATAATTTAACATTTTAAGCATAAATAACAGAGAATACCAATTTCTGGTTTGTTACCGTTTCACAAGGGTAAAAATGACCTTTTATCCTCCCTAGCTCTCCTAAAATTCGAAATACTATTATCTTAACGTTAGTACTAACGTCCGACGCCGTCCAAACCACCGCATGCTTCATTCCTCATCCATTCAACACCACCTCCATAACTTCCGCCCGAAATCCAACGCCTGCTCCCTCTCCCAACCACACCTCTGTCCATGCGCATCCACACCGCCGACGAGTTGCTCCTCCACATGCGTTCTTCTCCAAGTAGATAGTCTCTGAGGTCGTTGGCACTCACGCTTAGAGGAGGTTGTCTGGCATGGCTAGAGCTCGCACGGAGGTCTCCTCTTTCAAGGAGTGCCTAGAGTTCCGGATTTTTCACCGATATGACCAAAGTGTTGGTTTCTTGAGGGCTTTTTGGGAATTTCCCAATTAGAGAAAAGAAATATAAAAAGAAAAGAAAAGGAGTTGGAGAGCCCACATGTTATTGAAATGGAGAAAGGGATATGGGTTGGAGATATCTATCTCCAAATGTGAGGAATCTCCACCCGTGAGGGAGAAAGCTACGACAATTTTTTTTGGTCTCCCAGCCAAACTGAAGGGCGTGCAACTCGGGAGTTGGATCGGCCGGCTCGAGCGGGTACTGCACGGCCCGGTGGCGGCGTTAGCTTCTCCCCCTGATCCTCCCACTCTGGTTTGGGGGTTAAGTAGCTTCTCTTTTCTTCGGTGTGTTGGATCGAGAAATCCAGCGAAATCAATCCCAGTGTGATTCTTCTTCCTCCCCAATTTTTGATGTTGGTTTTTGGGTCTTTGGGGGCTGCTGTACTGCCAGGATCATCTTGGCACTAATGACAGCAAGGCTCAAGATCTATTTGAGAAGAGAAGTATCTGATTCTTGGTGCTCGGTGGTGAGACGCATTCGGCCAGTGCGCTCTTGTGGTCTTGTGCGGCATTTTTCTTACACCCCAACTTTGTGCTTCTTGGTGATCCTACTGGAGGAGAAGTTCAAAGGTCGGCATTGTATCTCCAATTACTTCGTCTTTTGCGCGAATTAGCACAGCGATAGTTTTTCTGGGACAGCGCCATCAGGCGTGCCTTGTCAAGATTGCTTCTCGGTGGCTTTGAGTGCCACCGGTTCTGTGAGTATCCTTTTGATCCAAGTTCTGTTCACTTTGATTATATATTTGTGTGGGCTGTTCTGTTATTGTTCCATGCTCTGTGAGATATATCAAAGTGAATTTTGTGGGCTTAATAATGCTCTGTGATGAAATCAGTCATATACTGAAATTGACATTGCAATCCAGGTTAGACTTGAGCTCTAAAAGTATTATTCAAATCTGTCAATTAATCTTGAGATAGTAGTCTGTTACTTTTGGATATGTATAGACCTACATGGTCTTTACTCTTTTAATGTGTTCATGTTAAACGTATTGCTCATGCTATTCTGTTAGTCCTGAAAACTTCTTGTTGACTTTACTTTAACTATGGTTGTTCACTGTCAGTTAATCAATATTGTTAAATCAAGGTTGTTGGCTTTGTGAATTGCTGAATTGGTGTTATGTTAAGAGTGAACATTGGTGGCCAAAAGTTGTTCTTGTTGTTACTGTTTCTAGAATCTTTGGCAGATTAGAAGAAGTTTTTAGAGCTCAAGGCTTATACTGTTTTGTCAAAGTCAATTAGTGAAGAGTATAGACTTTAGATTTGAGAAGGCAGAGAATAATTTCTTCTGCAACTTTTCCTCTGAGGGCAACTGTAATTTCACTCAAATTTTAGCATTATGCTGATTTGTTTCATATACATGTGGTATATGTTTAGCATTTCTTTCAATTTAAATGACTTGAATGATTTACATTTGATTTGGTCATTTAAATGCCGTTGGATTAATGCTTTATTGTTTCATAATTATGCTGGAATTAATTATGTTTATTTGCTAATCTATTATCTTATTAAAGCAAAGTTAAATGAAGCCATCACGTTCACTCTCAAGGAGTAGAAATTACCACGTTAATCAGTGGAAAAAGAGAAAGATCTATATCGTCGATTTTTTGTGGGTCCAGATTATAATGGTGTAGATCGATCTGATATAGGCTATTGTGGTATCTAATACAATTGTATATCCTAGCAATTTGTATCTGACACCTAGTGCCGATTTTTTGAATCTTGAGTACAACAATTTAATAAGTCGACATCCATGTAACGATGGAGCTGGAGAATAGGATGGATGGATCAATCGACTAGCTAAGTAGCATAGGCATCAAATATAATTAAATTTAATAGCTACTTGCTCTTCTGTTACTAAATAAATGGTGTTTATAGTGCGCACAACTATGCACAAAAGTATTTAGATTGATTACACGGAAATAGTATTAGTAGATTTGTTATCAAAATTATTCCAATAATATTATGTTTTGATATATCTACAGAAAAGTTAATGGTCAAATGTGTATATTTGAAATTATGTCAATGGTCAAAATGACATCTATAAGTGACAAGGAGGGCATGTATTTTTGTTTTGTTTTGTTTTAAACAAGACTTTGTAACTCTAAAAAAAATGAAACACTTGTAGGAGGAACTACATGGCTTAGTAATAAAGCAGGAAAATGCACCCCAATTCGAGCCAAAGAAATGCTCAAACCCGGGTGGTGAGATTGTACATCCACCTCCCAACCCAACTGAGTTAGGCTCAATTCCTAAGACTTTGTAACTCTAGGCAGCACAATTGCGCTTTAAAAAATTTAAGGACAAAACACAAGTAACATATTATAACGATACAAGTTAATCAACTAGGACAAGTAAGACTCAACCCTGAGAGGGTGAGTACAAATGGAACGGTAGAAGATATAAATCACACTCATATAGTGTATGTACACTAGGATGTTCTAAAAAAATGTGTATCTACACTAGGGCAGTTTAAAATATTGGATGGCTCTTTAACTTTTGTTATGATATAATCATGTATATAGATATAATCTCAAGATTATGGTTAATTTTAGTATAGTGCTATATATGTACTTCAAAGGGCAAAACTTAATTATATTTCTAAGCATATTTTTGTTTTAGCAAAATTATATTAAATCTAGCCGCGCAAATGCGTGGGCTATCACGCTAGTATTGCACTCACTACAACACAAAGCTTGTCAGGTATGGCAAAGCCGAGGTTGGGGATACCGGGGGCAACAAACGGTGGGAGGAGGATGACGGGGTCGGAGCAACGAGGCACGGAGTCGGGACGGCCTTGCCCCGCTAAATCTAGGCTCGCCGCGACAAGGCTTTGGGGTGGTCAGGTCTTCTCCTCTGACCTTGTCTCAAATGCCACCACCAATAGGTTGAGTTATTGCCGTAGTTATTTCTGAATGTTTCATCACTACCTCATCCAAAATGTCCTAGTTGGTACGGAGTTTTTTGTTTTTGTTTTTGTTGAACCAATAATTCTCATGCGTTTGCACAATTTTTACATCACGCTTTGCGTTTGTTGCACTGGGGCGGGGATTTGTTGCAACCCACAGATTTGTGTTGCACCAAATCAAATGGCCTGGATCAATCTCTTTAAGTGCGATCTGATAGCCGGAGAAGCGTACCATGGGAACGTTTCCACTATAAGATTAGGCACAATCGATGCCGTATCACTTCACACACGGATGCTCTCATGCTCCAACGGGTTGCCTAGATGTTAAAGCGTGCCTTTGCATGTACAAGTGACGTGCTCGATTTCAATCGGGAGCCCATTCAGCGGCGACGGCATGGGGTCCCTCACGAAGGTGTTCTCCCTGCAGCAGAGCCTCCACCTGAACTGCCTCACCAGGTGGTGCATCGCCACCAGCGTCTCCACCCTCGCGAACTCCATCCCCGCGCATATCCTCGCCCCGCCGCCGAACGCAACGAACGAGTAGGGCGTCACCGCCGCCTGGTTCTCGAACCGGGACGGGTCGAACTTGGCCGGCTCACGGAAGATGCTCGCGTCCATGTGCGTCACGTTCGACGCCCAAAACACCTGAGGAAAACCACGCCATGCTGCCTCAATTCATTTTACCTGCCATTCTTGTTGATTCTGCAAATGTGCAAGTGTGTGATGAGTTAGTTACCTGCCACCCTTTTGGGATGCAGTAGCCTTCGAACTCGATGTCCTCGAGAGCTCTCCTGAAGCTGCCGAATACGGGAGGGGTCATTCGGAGTGTCTCCAAGGCCACTCGCCATGTGAACTTCATGTTGTACAGGTCTTCCCATGTCAGAGCCTCTCCATCAGCCTTGTTCTTGGCAATCTCTTCGTGCTCTGTGACAGAGAGACACGGCCATGAATGGTAACAGCATCAGCAATCCAGCATCCAGTTCTTGCCATTGTCGAAATGGTGCACGCATTGGTTTATTGATTGTTGTTACCTTGAACCATTGCGGCGAGGGTGGCCGGATCACCAGCGAGGTGTCGAACCATGAAGGTCATGAGCACGGACGACGTGTCGTGGCCGGCGACGAGGACGACCATGGCGTTGTCCACGATCTCCTCCTCGGTTAGCAGCTGCTTCCCGCTGTCGTCGCGCAGGCTGACCAAGTAGCTCATGAGATCATCCGTAGGAGACGACTTGCCCTGCTCCAGGTTTGCCGCCTTCTCCCTTACGGTCGCTTCCAGCACCCTCCGGGCCCTCGCGCTCGCCCTGAGGCTCTTGCGGAAGGCGGTGAACGGCAGGTCCACCGGCACCGACCACATGCCCTCCAGCATGTCGGCGAAGGCGGTGGCGAGGTTCTCCCTGACGGCGCCCCGCTCGAGGCCGAAGAGGAGGGAGGCGATGATGTCGAATGTCAGCAGCTTCATCAGTGGCAGCACCTGCACATGTTTTTTAGTTTCAGTCATTGATCAGCAACTGAAAATTAGTATGCAAATGTTGTGAATTACTCTATTGCCGTAGTGCCGTACCGTGACGGTGCGACGGCCGATCCACTTGTCGTCGAAATGGCGCCTGACCTCGCCGTCGATCTTGCTCACGTACCGCCGCAGCATGTCCGGCTTGAGGAACTGCATAATGGCGCCGCGCACGCGGTGGTAGTCGTCGCCGACGAGCTCAAGTATGTTCTTCCTCCCGAGTATCAGCGGCAGGCACCTGGGCTGCTTCGGCGCCAGCGCCTCGGAGACGAAGACCAGCTTGTTGGCAGCCGGGCCGGTCAGGAACACCGTCGGCGCGCCGAACAGCGACAGCTTGGACACCGGGCCGTACCGGTCGACCCTGTCCTGGAGCCACCGCTCGCCGGTGTTGCTCCGCATCGCGCGGAGCAGGCCGAGGCTCTGCCCAAGCACCGGCAGGCCCAGGGAGCCCGGGGGCAGGTTGGGCGGTAGTGGCTTCTTGGTTCTTGCCAGCAGGTAGAGAGGCTTCTTCTTGGTTCTTGCCAGCAGGTAGAGGGTGAGCGGTGTGAGGAAGGCGACGAGGAGTGCAAGGACGACGGAGATTGACATTGTTGTGCAGGGCTTGCAGTGATGGCTGGAGCTTGGGATTCGATAGGTAGAAGAAGTGTAATATATTTTGGCGTTCTGAATGAGTTGCTGTGTGTGAAGACAAAGCGGCATCTAGCTATTGCAATTTTCAGACGATGCTAAGAATCTGGGAAACGCTACAGTAAACGTGTCGGATGCACCGAATGCCAAATCACGCTCCACTTCGTTTCATTATCCTGTCGCTCTCATCCACCAGCTCCGCTTTTATCCCCTTATCCCCATCGCTCTACCACTCTCTCCACCACTCGCTTTCTCCGTTGTCTCCTCCACCATCATGCCCACCTCCCTCATCCCCCGACCTTCCTCCCCACCACCGCCACCGCCACCGCCTCTGCCTCCCACCCCGCAGCTGCTCCACCTTCTCTACGTCCGTCCCCACGAGCCGCTACGACTTCGAGCCACTGCTCGCCTACCTCTCCTCCTCCACCGCCTCCTCGGTGTTGTCCCTCCTCTCCTCTGTCTTGGCGCTGAGCACCGCTGGCGGTGCTGGCTCCCAGCGCCCTTGCGCCTCCTCGGCCTAGCTCTGCTGCGCCGCCCGGCCTTCGGCCTTGACCCGCCACCTCGGCTCGCCATCGATCCTCGCTTCTCGGTTTGCCCGCAGCTTGCGCCTAGCCTTCCGCCCGGGGCTTGGCCCTCTCGTAGCGACGGCGAGCCCCTCGGGCGCCTCTCGTAGTGTTGCAACCGTGGAAAAAAATTGTTGCACACGAGGAAAAAATTTGTTGCATACGACGGAAAAAAAAATGTTGCATACAAACTTATGAGATGTTGCATTTTTTTATATGTTTGGCATCTCCAGATGTGTTTGTGTGCCTGTTTTTCTGATAGTAGTTGTGTTGTTTTGATTATGAGGATGTTTGTTTGCTTGATCCTAAGATTTTTGAGACAATGTTACATATGAGTGTTTGATATGTTGCAACCAGAGTAAGAAAATGTTGTATTGCTCTTTATCAGGTGTTGCATGCATTGGACCCGGACCGTACAATGGGAAACCTCCCACCGTACGTCCGAGCCGTAGTTGCACCCGTACTAGCGCTCGGACGTACGGTCCGAGCGCTAGCTCCGTACGCCGCTGCATGCAACATCTCCAGACACGGTTACAACATCCTTGGACAACGGGTGCAACATTTTCGGACAACGGTTGCAATATCCTCAGACAATGGTTGCAACATCACAAATCAAAACAAAGTATCTGGAAAAAAATGCGTTGGAAAAAAGTACAACATTGCTGTGAACCATATGCAACAATTTTTTTTCTATAGATGCAATATTTTTTTTTTCTAAATATGCAATATTTCATTAAAATCCGAAAATCAATAAAAGAAGAGAGAGAAACCAAGTCATAGGTGAGCCCGAGCGGCCAAAGGCCGAGCGAGCTGAGCCGGGACGGCGCTAGCATGGGGAGAAGGCCAGAGGGAGCAGACCAGTGTGGCAGCACTAGAAAAGAAGGAGGCGTCGGAGAGAGAGCCGGCAGCAGGCAGAGCTGCGGGTGACGGTAGCAGCGGTTTATGAGTTTGGGTTGTCGGACGTCCTCATCCATTCGTTTCCAGAATCTGATATGAGATGCCCTCTGGCAAGCAGACAATTTTGTTGCGTCTTTAGTGTTGCAAACAATTGGTGCATGCTGAAAACATACGGTGAAAGCGAAAATAATTCTTAATCGTCTAAACATCTAGTCTTTGTTGCGGTGTAGTATGTTACTTTCCAGTTCAGATGTCACTCCAACGGCACTGCTTTCTCGGTAGTTTCGGTTGTGCTTGTGTTACTTCGATGAATGAGAAATATTTCTCCTGTCTTTTGTCAAAAAAAAAAACAGAGAATAAAAAGTTCCAATGCACTGTAAACTACATTCTTGAAACGAATAAACTGCGATACAAACTTGGCACTTACATTCGTATCACCGTTTTATACGATCATATCGCTGTTTATTGAATTTTTGGCACGGTCAGTTTGCGAGCCGTATTTACAGTTTTGACCGTATCCGACAAGTATTAGCAAAAATAGCAACGCTGACGCACGGTCATCGTGCGCCAGCACCGTGCACTAGCGCCGTGGGCGTATAGCCACCCTGCGTCAGCCAATTAGGTTAGCTGCTAATTATGTTAGTTATTTTAGTTAGGTTAGGTTAATTAGATAAATAGGTTAGGTTAATTAGATAAATAGTTATGGCCTGAAATTTGAATTTGAAGGAATTTTAGAATATAGAAAATGAGTTCAAAAAATTATAAATTTTTTTGTGGAGCCTCTCAACACTGTGTACTTGCTTGTGTAAATTTTTCATAATTTTATTCGTTAAGAATTGTTATCGTTATTTCGTATAAGTGTCCTGTTCGTATGAATCAATAAATATAAAAAATGAGCTCAAAAAATTATGAATTTTATTTTGTTCAACTCCTCACGCAGTGGACTTAATTGTGTAATGTTTTACCAATTTTATATGTGTTCTAGTATTATCTGAAAAATTTAGGATTTAGGTCGTGAAAATTTCGATTTTAGGTTTCATGATTTCATGTGAAGAATGTATACAAAAACTACATTTCAACTCCATTGGAGATGTCGATATACAATATGGCGCTGGAGGACACACGTAACAACCAAAATATGCGTACAAATATAGCAAAACAAAATATGAATACAAATATACTTGATAAAATATGATACTCTTTGTTAATTTAGTTTAGTGTCTGCTGACGCATGGCCACCATGCGCCAGCCAAAACAGTGGGGTTAATTTGTGCTGATCATCTTTCCCACCGTCCCTCCTTCCTCCTCCGCACATCTGTCGCCTCGTCCAAAAATTCCGGCTCCAATGCTTACGGAATTCCCGGCCCCAATGCCGCGACTCCTTCTCCGCTCGGTTATAAATACCGAACTCTGTCACTTGCTCCTCGCTCATCTCAATTGCGTTTCGATTCTCATTCTTGCGCTCGTCGTTGAGAACTCAGAGAACGTAACATAACTAATTTTATTGGGAGGTTAACTATTTTGTTGCTTCTCGTCGCTCGGCGCTAGGCCTTGATTGATTACTTCCTCCGAAGGGCAGGTAATTTGTGTTATGCTTTTGCCGTTATTACCGTAGTCGTAATTAGTCAGTCTTAGTCAGCTAGTCGTAATTAGATAGTTTAGGGGTAATTAATTAGTGGTAATTAGTTAGTTGACTAGTAATGATTTAGTTTAGTGGTAATTAATTAGTTGTAATTAGTAATGTAATGTTTTTCCGCCTTGTTTGTTATGTACAACGCAAAATTCTATGATACCTAGCTATAGACTCTTCGGTAAACTTCTACACAAGGATGTTGCAGAAGCGCCAACTTCTACACTCACCGCCCCCATGGGCAGCCCCGAGGCAAGGGGCACTCACTATGGCACCACGGAGACTACTAGCACACATCGTTAAATAGGACACTCTTTGTCAAATTATCAGTTTGTCGTGGATGATCTGTATTGTACGACATGCTAGATAAGGTTGTGCATGAACCAACCGAGGGAAATGTGTGGCGTGCAGATCATATAACTATGTACCGTAGCCTTCGAAACGCACACGAGTCGGAGATTACGGTACATCGTTATATGATCTGCATGCCACGTATTTCCCTCGGTTGGTTCATGCACAACGTTATCTAGCCTGTCGTACAATACAGTATTAAAGAACATCATTAACACTAAACCGATAAATAAACCCAGTGCACACTTACGGGGCAAATTTCAATAGTCATTGACCAGTGTTACATTCTCTCTGTGTTGAAAAAGAGAAATACTTCTATGCTCTCAAAGGACTATGTCATACAAGAGCTAAACTTGAAATATAGTTCACTGTTGGGACATGGGAAGTCCTAAACTTGAAATGAATGTGTGCCCGTGAGTATTTGTTTCCGTACGCATTATTTTGAGTTCTATATTTATTTTTTGTTGCACTAGTGGTTTATTTGGAAATTCGCTTTTAATCATTTATGAAGTACACTTCTATATGACCTGTGTATGTGATGCGGGAGCTTTGTTGATTTTATCCACTTGACAATCCACTAAATTGTGTTGATAAGACAAGCAATGAAGTTCACAGGCATTTTCTAAAATAATGGAACTTTCGATAAGACAAGTAATGAATAATGTTATTGTCCATATGTTCCTAGAAGGATGGAAAATGCTGATATGACAACGGGCCTTATGCCATTTCCTTTCTGCAGAGGGTGCAGGGTTCACCAACAATTAGAAAAGCAACACAATAAGAAGTGTGACAAGGTGAAAGCACATAACGGGCGATCAGAAAAGCAAAGAATATATATCTCTACACACACGATCTATTTTATTTTGAAGGCTCTCCTCACCTAGTTGACTTAATTGTGTAATGTTGTGGAAATTTTATATGTGTTCTAGTATTATCTCGAAAATTTAGGATTTAGGTTACGAAAATTTTGATTTTAGGTTTCGGAAATTAGGGTTTCATGATTTCATGTGATTTGGAATGTATATAAAAAAATTGCATTGCAACTCTATTGGAGATGTCGATATACAATATGACGCTGGAATACACACGTAACAACCAAAATACGTTTACAAATATAGTAAAACAAAATCACATAACACGCGATACTATATGGCTCACTCGTCTAAGTCACTACTCTCTGCCTGCGGTGGCTGCGTCCGCGTGCGCGGCCTTGCTTTGCGCCGAGCATGACCCGTGGAGTACGTCCACTGGTCCGGAGAACGTGTGTCGGTTCGGAGGGGGTACGGAGACCGTTGAGGCGGAGGTGGACCAACCGACCAGTAGACTGACTCTGGAGTAGAGTCTGATAGGCGTACATGTCGTCCTAATGAGCCATGCCGACCTTGGGGTCACCTTCGAGGAATTCATCCACGACGGAGGCTAGAAAACCACTCTGGGGGTACGATGCCTGCAACTCCGGTTGTACGGATGAGCTCTGGCCTTGGACGTACGGGGTTCCTGCGTACTCGGAGGAGCTCTGGCCTTGAACGTACTATGGGGCACCGAACCCGGAGGACATCTGCTCTAGAACATACGGTGGGGCAACGAACCCGGAGGAACTCTGCCTGGCGTCGTGTACTGCTCCCTGGCAGGGGCTAGGAGGCCTGTATCCTCGTCATCAGTTGACGTGAACTGGCCGTCACCCTCGTGGCCATCACCCCCGCAGCCGTCACCTCCATGGCCATCACCCCCATGGGCAACTGAAGGCTGCAAGACGGAACGATGTTAGTACAAATAAACACTCTGGACGTAAACTAAGAACCTCGTAGCTCCCGGATATGCAGTGCAAATAACCGAGGGGGAGCGCCAGTCCGTGTACCGGGTCCGGACGACATAAGTGATTGATCTCGACGGACCTACGGCGAGAGAACGGCATGATGTTAGCGGAACGTAAGGCATAACTAAAAAAACTGAACGTAAATTTATACATAGCGACTTACCTCCGCGGCGACCTGGCCCACGGATGACTGACGGGGAATGCTACGACACCTGCCGGACTTGCTAGGTCGTGGTGACCTAGCAGGTGAGCACGCCCCCCCCCACTTCGTGCCCGATGCGCATGACGTTGTCCCTCGAACGACCACAGCTCAAGTTCTTTATTATCTTCTTCATCTCCACCGAGATGTGCTTCAAAACTTTTTTATATACCGCTGGGGTTCTATCTGGGCTGCGGCGGCGTCGTCCGTTGCGCTCTAGATGTGCAGCGCCCGCTCCAACTGTAGTGACATACGTAACAGGTTCATTAACAAAAAGTACGAATGTCATCAATGAAACTACGAACCAGATGTTGTAAGTGTCATACGGTGTCGTCATGTCACAAAGCGCTGTGACGGTCGTACGTGCAGCAGAGGCTCTCTTGGTGCGTCAGATATGTCACCTCTTCCGGGCGCTCCGAAGGAGGAATGGTGAATCTTGCGCGCGTTCGTGGCACATACCACTCCATGTACGCACCGTACGACTCATGGTCGTATGGACGCTGCTCATGCTAGACATCCACGTGCATCCTGTTCATCCATGTCGCAATCCACTGCTACTGGTGCATTCGCCAGTCCTGAATATGCCCACCCGACCTCGATTGCCTGCATTTCCGGAAAGATTAATGTTACAAACGAAAAAGTAAGGACTGCAAGAAATACTTGGATGAAGTTTGACTCACAGGTGTACGGCCGCTCCAAGGGCCTGCAGTCCGGGGGGGCACGAGCTGGTACCGACCAAACTATCGCATTACACGCTGCGGCGTGTAAGGCTCCACCATATGTGAGAACACCAGGTGGCAGGTCGTCGTCCACAGTAATGCATCCATGACGCATTGCACAGACAGACCGTGCGGCATAACCGTGAGCAGAAAATTAGCATGTCGTGGACACCAGATGATGTCGCTCTCGTGCAACGACTCGAACTCGTTGTGGTACAACGAGTAGCACCTCGCCGGTCTTCCGCTGGCCCAGTGCAAACGGGCAGCAGTCCACCGTAAGCCCATGGTGGGCACGTCTATGTGGTCATGTGGGAGAGGGTACGGGTGCACCGCTATCTCGATGGTCGGCCGCCCAACTCCACAGCTGTAGGAGCACGTAGTAGACGACCAGGTTGGTACTAGCGTTGCCGCGCCGCGAAGCGTCACACAACCCCCGGTATGTGGTGCAAAGGATGGCTGATCCGCAGCTGTACTCCTCCATCGGCTCCGCGTCAACCAAAGACTCGGCGAAGCGGATGAAGCTGGGGTTCAAAAAATCGCCCTTTGTGGTTGGAAACAAGACCCAACCAAAGAGCTGGAGAAGGTAAGCAACGAGGTGCGTCCTAATGACCTCATTAGGTGCACCCTGCAAGCATTTGCTGAACTACCTTAGCCAAGCCTGGGGGACGCCATGTGCACCCTCCCAGAGAGGTTGGCCAAACCACTACTCCAGCCTGGCCTTCCAGTCCGCACTCAGAGGGCCCGGAACAAGCGGCACACCCCGGATCGGGAGACCGGTCAAGAATGAGACGTCCTGTAGGGTGATTGTCATCTCACCCTACCGAAAGTGGAAGGTGTGTGTCTCAGGCCTCCACCTGTCGACAAGTGTGGACAGCAAGCTGCCGTCTAGGGTGAACTGGCGTCCAACGGAGACCATCCTCGCAAAGGGCAACAAGCCCGTATCCAGAAGGATCAGGACATAGTGATCGTCCAGCGCCCAGCAGTCCCTCCCCGCCCGAAGCGCTAGGGGCGGAGGGTCGTCCGCGTCAACGGTGAGCCACAGCTTGCATCGGTGGTCCCCATCTTAGAATTGTTCTAGTAGCTCTCGTAGAGACATGGCTTGCAACATATGGAATAGAGGGGACATTAGTGAGAAGGTGTCTAATGAACATAAAAAATTGTAAATTAATTGCAGAGTAGTTTTCTTGGGGTGATAAGCTACATGATAAGCTAGCTTAATTAGATTATGCTCATCTATTCTTCGATGAATGCATTTCTTATTATTTGATTTTGCTTTACAACCAACCTAACAATACAAATTAATGTACACTACTTAATTAATTAATTACTACTAATTATTTCGTAACTAATAAACACTATAAATAACGTATACTACTTAATTAATTAATTACTACTACCTGCGAACGACGGCGGTTAATAAAGTTAAAATGTCCACAAAAATATAATGAGCGGAAGAGCGAGCGAGCGAGCGCGAAATGAAATAAATGAGCGGAAGAGCGAGCGAGCGAGCGATCAAAATGAAATCGCGCTCGCTCCCTCTAATTTATAGCCACTGCTCTCAAAGTGAATCCTTACCCCGCACGCTAATTAAGCCATAAATGTCGGCGGACAAGGCTTCGATGGATGAGACAAATAACGATTGATTGATGCTTTCGACGAAAAAATTATAGCAAATGGAGGGAGGGCCTGGTTCAAATCTTTCCACAATCAACACATGGCACGAACATTTATTGATTCGTACGAACATGACACTTATACGAAATAGCGATAAAAATTCTGAACGAATAAAATTATGAAAAATTTACACAAGCAAGTACACGTTGTCCGGAGGCTTGACAAAAAAATTCATAATTTTTCGAACTAATTTGCTATATTTTAAAATTCTTTAAAATTTCAGACCCTAACTAATTACCTAACTAACCTAACCATTAACTAACCTAATTGTGTGCCCTAATTGGCTGGCGCACGGTCACCATACCATGATCGACGATGGCCACCGTGGCGCACCGTGTGGTGAGTGGCGGGGTCGGGGGGGTGAGTGGTGGGGCTTGGGTGAGTGGTGACGGGGCCGGGTGAGCCAGGTGGCGGCGCAGGTGCACGGTGGCCGTGCGCTAGCGCCTTTGGCACATGGCCACCGTGCGTCAGAGCTGCCACTTTTGCTAATACACGCAGTATACGGTCATAACTGCAATTAGCCGGCGAAAACGTGCTAAACGAGGAAAAAAATCATGTTTATTTGATCTATCAGCTGTATCATTCTACGTAGAAAACAAAAAGGTTTCAGTCTATTCAACTCTGCTACAAAATTTAAATGCACAACTACTAGATCGGTATTCCCCTAAAAAACTACTAGATCGGTACGTGCATCACTTACTCATGTCATAAATGGAAATCATCTCCCTCCAAATGGCATGTCCAGTATATTTCTTTACACATGATACACGATGGACCGATGTGATAACGACACGTAGGATCGGTATGGCAAAAAGCGAAGGGTGAATGCTGCCTCTATTTTCCCCCAAAGTATTCCTAAGGATGGCACTCCAATAGTTATAGAAGCTATAAAGATTAAATCTTAACGCCCAAACAGAACACAAACTCAACAAGCATCAAGAACGAGCAAGAACTCCCTTTGGCGGTCGGCGGTCTAACCAGTGAACATTAGCGGTCTGGTCGGTGTACTCCAGAACAGTAAAATAAGCACAATTTCAAAAACCAAATTTGATCCAACTTTTGAACCAGAGTTCCAAACGACTTGAAACTTGAAACATGCCTTCCCTAGAACCTCATGAACCTATTCCAACAAGAGATCTAAGAAACTATAGCCAAAGCTCCAACCTTTTTCGAGTCAAAGTGAACTTGCACCAAATATGAGCCTAGAGCTTGCTCGTGGGTTAAAGATAGTCAAGGTGGCCTAGGACCAACCACCACACGTGAGAGAAAACCTAATAACAACAAGAACCCAAGCAAAACCCCATAGAACCAATCCTCCCAAGATCCACCTCAAAACAAGGTAAAGATTTAGCAAAGTTTAAGATTTTGTTATGGGGATGCCTCGATGGATGGGATCTAACATCCTAGAGGTATCTCCATCACTTACATGTCCTTGGCAACCAACAAGATCAAGAACAGGAGAGGGGAGAGCAAAAACCAAACAAATCAAGAAGCAACATGGTAAAAACAAGAACACAACTTCTTGGAAGAAACTTGGATCTATTGCTACCTAAAGAGGAAGGTTTTTACAACCACTCCTAGGAGGACAAGAGCCACAAAGACAACACTACAAAGCACTCGTACATAGATTTCTCACACTACTATAAATTACTCACTCAAGGCTTGAAGGGATGAGAGGCATCCCTCTCTCCCATTCCTTATATAGAGGAGGCAAGTCTGCCCTCTCTCTATTGGATCCTAATATGAACCCTTAGTGGATACTATCCACTTATATGTGGGGAAACCCGCAAACTCACACACAAACGGTTTTCACGTACTCACACCTTGTGCATACTTTTCAAAGCACATGAACCTGAATCCAATAAGCCTTGATAATCTTGTTCTCTTGTTTCTCCATGACCTAAACCACCTATCCAAGTGCCACAGTTTTGCATCTTCACTTTTCCCGATATTTGGCAAAGTGTCAAAACACCCTTGTCTTGACCCAGTCGAATTTTTCACCTGCAAGCAATCTCCATGCTTAACACATGTAGGTTCACCAATGGCTTGCCTCGCGTCGAGAAGTATTTTTTGTTCCGGTTCCCATCGGACCGCCACCACACTTGCACCGACTAAGCCCTTGGTGCAACCCGTCACTCGAACCTTGCCTTCCACGTCCTTGTCCACCATGTGCTTTACTTGAGCTCAACCATCTCACCTGACTTCCATAACCATTCCGGACCTTAGTTACCCTAACCAAGTCCCGATCATCCTCGCTGTTGACTATAGTTGACTCCAAGCCTCCTGCACATCTAAAGACCAATAAACCATGTCCGGTCACAAGTTCTTCACAACTTGATCCACGTTAGTTCAAACATGTATCTTGCGACCATATGCACTGACCCAAGGCTCCCCAAATCTTTCCAAGACCTCAAAACCTAAAATCACTCGTTCTAGAAATAGGGCACTAGTCTAACCGCACTCTTCATGTCGATCAGACTGCTAACCATTGGCCGGTCAGACCGCCATGGCCGGTCTGACCTCCACCCCTCACACCTCTATGCAATCTAGTCTAACCACGTATGCCAATTGTTCATCACTACTGACAAGGAACCCTCTCGCATGGGCCTACACGATACATGCTACATGAGTTCAGGAGCAGCTGAATTTATTGAGAAGAAATCCCTCTAATAGTTTAAAGCTTTGAGTCAGGTCGTATGATTAGAGAATATAATTCGATACTATTGCAGATTTGCTGACCATGCTGCTTGTCGTAGCAACAAAACTAGACAGTGGGTACGGAATACCCTTTTGTCTTGGGAAACCTCAAGATGGAGGAGCCAAAAGGAATGAGAGGTGTGAGCCTTATTATGAATGAGTGAATGAGAGGGAGCCCCCTTTTTACATGCCCTTGGGCTCTATATATAGGGGGCAAGAATGGATATTTCTCTTCTTGCCCTTACATACATCACATGAACTTGGTCTATACACACGTACAATATCCTCGACGACACACCAGTATTCCTGACAACCCTAGGGGGCGGGGCACCCCTTGGTTTCCTACTACGACAACTCTGTTAGACCACGGGGCTTGGTCGTGGTTTTTGCTGATGAATAATTGACTTTTGGGTTGCATTGGAATTTGCGGTTGTGGAAGTTTCGATCGTTCCATTTGGGTGGTCAGTTTACAGTCTTCCAAGACCACCCGGAGGTCTTCCAGGACTACCCAGGAGGTCTTCCAGGACCACCCCTGGTGAGGAGCTCTTTTGAGTCCTATAGGTCGAGTACTATTCATCTCGAGTACTGTTCATTATGAGTACTGTAGCTTCGAGTGCTACGGTGCGTAGTCGTAGGCTTCAAGTGCTACTGTGCGTAGTCGTAGGTTTCGAGTGCTACAGTGCGTAGTCCTGTTGGAAGTGGTCGTAGACCTGGTGGAACTGGTCGTGGACTTCTTGGAAGTGGTCGTAGATCTAGTAGAACAAATCGTTGTTGATCTGGGTCTTGGTTATTGAGGGCTTTTCCTTTTCTCTGGTTTCTTTATTCTGCTTTGACGTTTGCACTGACCCGAACGCAGTTGTTATGCCAGTCGCGCCCATCACCGAAGCGGCATGTGCCGCGGAGGTTTTGTTGGGGCCCCTACATGGGCAAGGAGCACTCGAGGCGTCGCGTGGTTGTGAGGGAGCCTCGGTTGAACCGCGTGTACGATGCGTCGGTTCATCTGCCCGAGCGAGCCGACCCTGCTGCGGGAAAGAAGAAACGTGCCCGCGCGCCTGAGGTCGGTGTCGCGGGACCAATTGCCACGGCTCCCCTTCGCTCCGTCCGACCTTGCGATGGCATCGGTTCTTCACGCAGTCTGGAGGACTTCGAGGAGCGACCACCGTGAGGTCGGCCAAGGCGCCACGAGCGATCGAAAGGCCAGATCTAGTAGCACGTATGATCGCGCCGCTTTGCAAGCGGAGGGTGTCAAAGCTGGGGTCGCCAGTCGTACTATGTCGCAGGTGAACATGGCGATAGGTACGATTGGTTTAACGGGCCTTGCTGCGACAGAGTCTTCCAGCAGGGCTACTCCGTCGCATGTTTACAGAGCGGACCTCGAAGGCCTCGGGGATGTCCCTGCTACCCCGCACTTGGCTACTGGTGAGCTTTTTGTGTACTGTTGCTGGCTAGCATTTTAACTTGTTGGTTACTCAGCGCTGAGCGATGGCGGTGGCGATGTCAAGGAGGGTTCCGCTGGCCGTGCTTCGGCGCATTCCAAGTCGGTGCCTTCAGCCGTACCCGCTCTAGCTACTATGGGCGCGGTGGACCTGGGTCCGATGTGCCGAAACGATTTCAAAGTGAGCATGAGTGCTGACGTTGTCTACGAGGCGGTTGCTGATTTTGCCACCCTACCGCTTGTGCGGGAGCTTCTTGTGAAGGCTTCACTGAAGGATATGTTTGCCAGCATCGAGGCAAATGCTGCGAAGGTTAGTTTTGCGTGCTACACCTACTCTTCGTTGCCTATCTATTGCTTGTATACACCTTGACATTTTGCTGCGCGTGCAGACCTTGATGTTGTCGCGGGCCCTAAATACTGATATCTCCCATGGCTACGCGGAGATTCAGTAGAGGGTCGATGCGGAGCATGCCCGGAACGAGGTTTTGAGCTCCGAACGCGACACTCTTTCTGAGAGGGTAAAGACTTTGGAGGCTCGGGTGGCGGTCCTCGAGGCGGAGCGCACCGCACTTCAAGGTGAAGTGGCGGATGCAGCTGCGGAGCATACTGCACTTCGGGGTGAAGTGCAGAATCTGCGGAGCATCCAGGCCTCCCTCGAGGAAGTTATCCAGGCAAAGAGGGAGCTATCGACCACCGTTGGTCTCTCTGCCTGGAAGGCCATGGAGGCTCTAGAGGATGCTGTGATGGAGCTTGGTGCCGTCCCTTCAGTGAGGTGCCACCGTCCGGCTAAGATGGAATAACTTTGGAGCGCCTCCAGCGCGCCTGCGAAGTGTGCATGCCCATGGCTCGCGCCTATGGTGACCATTGCGCGAAGGCCGCTTGGTTGATGATGCTCACATCCCTTGACAAGGCGGGGTGCGCTCACCTGGATGCCCTCGGCACTCGGCCCGTTGTTGTAGCCACTGCTGAGGAGGTTGCTGCTGTGCATCGCTAGACGCGGAAGGTGAGCAAAGTCCTGCAGCAGGACTTCTGGATGGTGCGCGAGCATGACGCTGCCACGGAGTCCTTCAAGGCTATTCAGGCCCAGCAGGCGAAGGGGAAGTCTTCGGCAGAGGATCGTGAAGCTGGCAAGCAGGGGTCCACCCACAGAGACATGGTGTGAGCCCCCCGCTTGCTATTTAGAAAGCT
Source organism: Phyllostachys edulis (assembly GCA_036346405.1). NCBI lineage: Eukaryota > Viridiplantae > Streptophyta > Magnoliopsida > Poales > Poaceae > Phyllostachys > Phyllostachys edulis. The sequence continues at coordinate 43,860,252 of CM070557.1, read as the reverse complement.
AGGGTCTGAACTTTTTTGTGGTTTGCGCGCTCCGCTTTTGTTTGGTGTGTCTCGTAGCAGCTTTTTTTTCTAGAGGTTGACCCTTTTGTGTAACGGCCTCTATTTTTTTAATGGAATATATTTTGGCCGCGATTGCCCGTTTTGCCCTATCTTCGATTACTGTTTAAACTTGGACTTCGTGGTCTATACAGGGAGAACGATGCTTGCTTAAGCGCAGCGCGCAACGGGGTCCTCGCCCGCCCCTGGGGCGAAGGACCAAGACTACTGTCCCAACGCGCGCGTCGAAGGATGAATGCACGCTTCTGTCGAAGTGCCCTCTGCGGGTGTGTTACCGGAGCGTCATATGCCATGGTGTTGGATCGAGGAGGCCGACTAGAGGGGGGGTGAATAGGCGGTTTTTAAAATCTTTTGGCTAAAACCAAGTTTTATGCAGAAATGTAAATCAATTCGATTTTGCTCAATTAAAATTTAAATCAACCAGTCTTGACTAAGTGCACCAACAATATAAGTCTATTGATAATGATAGCAAACATACAAAGATAAAAAAATAATTTAATTCTAGGAATATAAATTGCACAAAGTAAATCACTAGAGAGCAAACTACATTGACACAATGACGTTTTACCGTGGTGTTCGGAGACTTGCCGGTCTCCCCTAATCCACGTTGAGGTAAGCCCAAACTAATTGGACCAGCTCCACGAATTAAACCAAACACCTCAATTCCACTAGTGATAGCTCTTTCCCGCTCCAGATAGGTGAGCTCCAACCTTCACAATACGCCGAGCCTTCTCACAAGCTTCTTAAGAAGATCACCGGTCCACGACGCCTCCACGCTGTCTAGGTGTCGGCTGACGAGGATTAAAACCTCTATGTATTATTTTAAATGCATAATAAAAGACCATACGTCTTCATGGTCGTAACCCCTAAGACTAACGACCTCCCCGGTCGTTAGTATTCCGAAGGTTACTTAATGGGTACCACGGTGGGATGAGGCTTTGTGCCTAATCCCACCGATAACCGCCGTAAAATTATGAATTGGTATTTCTTATCGTATGATGAATGGAACACGTGTTATACGTTCCAAACCATGCGATGGTACAACCCTGAGACACTGACTATTAACCACCCTACGGTTAAGCTTTTCACAAGCAACCGCAAGGAAGTTAGCACATTGCTAACTTCTCTACCGTTCCGACCAGTCGTAACGCTTCACCAGGGACGTCTTCTCCAGGAGTAACTGCCACCTCTTCGGAAGTTATTTAAAGGTGAAGCACAGAAGACACAAGGGACAAGAAGGGAGACGATAGGCGACACACAAAACAAGGCCAAGGCAAAGATATGCACAGAAGCCTAAGCGGTGGAATTAGAAGCTAGATAATCAGCCTTAGACTCATATTCTAAGTCGATTGCCTTGCTAACATTCCTCCATTCAAGGTAATTCAGGTAGTACTTAACCACATCTTGTAAATCCAGTTCATATCAATAAAGAGCGACCCCCATTCCATTCCAGGATATTCCACGTCATTTTCCTCGTTTATTTTCGTAAGATCGACGATTCGATCGTCGACAGCTGGCGCCGTCCGTGGGGAATAGCCATTTTGACCCGTGAGCTCTCTCAGAATTGGGCTCCACACGCCTCGCCCCCACCGAGGCGAGGAGAGACAACTCGTGGGTCGGTCCACGCTTCCGTGGGCGATCGCCACAAGAAGAGCCCGGGACTTTCCAGGGCTTGGTAGGCCCGCCACTTCATCGACTTTTACAGATCTTAATAAAGCTTGTCCGAAGGATGACTTTCCTTCCCCGCATTGATCAACTAGTAGACTCTACTTACGGGTGTGAGTTACTAAGTTTTTTAGATGCGTATTCGTGGTACCACCAGATTAGTATGTGTAAAGAAGATGAGGAGAAAACTTCCTTCATCACCCCATATGGTACTTCTTGTTATATTAAGATGCCATTTGGTCTCAAAAATCTTGGTGCAACTTTTCAAAGGTTGATGCAAAAACTTTAGTCCACAAATCGGTCGGAATCTAGAAGCTTATGTTGACGATCCGTCAGAAGACCACCAACGCCAAGCACCACATTCCCGACTTACAAGAAACTTTTAATAACTTGATAAGACATAACCTCAAGTTAAATCCTAAAAGTGTGTGTTCGAGTTTCATTGAAAACCGCTCGGTTTTCTAGTTTCGCTAGAGGTATTGAAGCTAATCCAAAGAAAAATTGCGCCATCGACTGAATCGCCCCCACCACGAAGAAGGAAGTCCAAAACTAATCGGGTCAGATGGCGTTAAGCCGTTCATAGCAAGATTAGGGAAAAAGGATTACCTTTCTTTAAACTTCTTCGAAACATGGGAGTTTCGAGTGGACTAAAGAGGCAAACGATGCCTTTGAGGAACTCAAAAGTACCTTACAAGTACCGGTTTTAGTTTCTCCGAGACCGGAGAAACATTGCTAATTTACGTGGCAAAGAACACCACGCATAGATTAGCGGTGTCTTGGTTGTAGAAAGGATAATATCCAACGACTCGCCTATTACGTAGCGAAGTCTTACATGGACCAAAGGAAAGATACCCACAGTACAAAAGTTGCTCTATGGCCTCCTTATGTCTTCAAGGAAGCTAAGGCACTACTTTCGTGCCCACAAAGTGGTCGTACCTCACCGGATATCCCCTTGGTCAAGTCCTTGGAAACAGGAATCATCGGATCTAATAGCCAAATAGGCGGTCGAGCTAGGGCGCTCGATCTCCATTTTATTTCACGAACAAAGCAATAAAGTCCTGTGCAATAGCGAAATTCATTGCGAATGGACAAACCTCGAACCCACCAAGGACCCGAGTACTAACACCACGACGAGTGGACAATGTATTTTACGGTTCCTTGATGTTACAAGGATCGGGGCCGGAGTGGTCTTGATATCCCCATCGGGCGAACACATCAAGTACGCCATCCAAGAATTTTTCGCCACCAATAATGTGGCGAAATATGAAGGTTTATCGGCAGACTCGAGCAGCTCGCTCGCTCGGATTCGCAGACATTAGTGAAAGGCGATTCTCAACTAGTAGCGAATCAAGTAGGGAAAGAGTATCAATGCTCTAGTACCAAGATGTCATCTTATCTGGCGGAAGTACGAAAACTTGAAAAGCACTTCTTCGGTTTTCGGATCCAACATATTCCTAGAAAGGAAAACTTTCTCGCGCACCGGGCTTGGCACGGATGGCCTCCACGAGGTCGACCGTCCCCGCCCGAGTTTTTCTCGAGCAACTCAATTCACCCTCGGTAGTTGAGCCTTCCGAGAACATACATGATTCTTTGCAAGTTGAACAAACTAATCAAGGGAACATGGATGCTCCACAGTCGTTGACGGTTGGCGCCACACGATCAAGGTAGAGATCGGATGACGCCGATCTACAATTATCTTCAAAGATGACACAATTCCAGAAGATGATGTAGAGGCCGATCAGATAGCACGAAAAGCCAAATCATACACTCTAATCGAAAGTACCTTGTATAAACGAGGATCTCATGGAGTGTTGATGAGATGCATATCTCAAACGGATGGCATTAGATTGCTAACCGAAATCCATGAAGGTGTCTCAGGAGCACACCATTCCTCTGAGTACCTCGGTCGGTAAAGCCTTCCTAAGAAGCTATTATCGCCAACCGCCTTCATGATGCAAAAGAGCTTGTGATGAAGTGTGTACAATGTCGGTTTATAGTCGATAAGTACACCACCAAAGACAAGCCTTACAAACAATTCCTCTTTCTTGGCCTTTTGCAACCTGGGATCGACATTCGGGACCTTTCCCAAGAGCACCGGGGCTTCAATTCCTTTTCGTCATGATTGACACGCTTACAAAATGGATTGAAGCCGAGCCGCTAGATTTCTCTTGAAAAATGTGATCACGCGATTTGGGGTACCTAGTCGATCATCACAGATAATGGTTCCCGCCTCCAAAGCAATCAATTCCAGAATTCGCGATGAACTTGGTGTCAAAGTTCATTTTGCTTCATTGCACATCCGCAGAGCAACGGAGCGCTTGAGCGGCTAATGGTATCCTTATGCGGGGATCAAACGCCGAGTATTCACCGCTTAATCAAACGGTCAGTGCTTGGGTTAAAGAACTTCCTCTCGTGTTATGGGCGTTCGAACCACGACCACTACCGTGTGACCGTGAAACTCCATTCTTTTGGTTTATGGTGCTGAAGCTATGCTTCCTCCGTAACTCAAAATTGGCTCGCCGAATCGATCGCTTTGACGAAAATGATCGAAATGAACGACGACTTCGACGACGCCGATTTCCTTGAAGAACGATTTAAACCAAGCCCTTATACGATCGCGGCCTACCAACAAGCCATGCGAAGGTACCATAGTCGTGAAGGTGCGACCGCATGACCTTTTTGTCAGAGGTGATCCGTTCTCGAGAAAAATTCAGAGCCAAACAAATCGCAATAAACTTTCTCCTAAATGGGAAGGTCCTTACATCGTGGTCGAAGTAACCCGACCAGTGTTCGTGACGATCGGCTATGTCTCGATGGGCAAATTTTGTCAAATTCTTGGAACATCGATCAATTGCGTAAGTTCTATGTTTAATTTTCATTCTTTCATTTCTTTCAATTTCAATTTCATTAAATTCATTAATTAATTAAGAAGTGCAACTTTGCTTATATATATACACCTACATTCAGTCGCTTATTATTGTTAGTCCGGTCTGAGAAGACATTTTTCTCTCCGATATCCTTTTTAAGGATCTCTCGATACTCTATGGTCCTAGTCGTGAGCATTTTTCTTCAAATGATTCCCACGCCGACTACACTCTTTTCTCAAAGAAAATGAGTAATCGAGCGCCACACAACTAACTATCTCATGAATGATATGCTTACGATTCAAGATTATGCTTCATTATTTTAAGATTCCGGTCTATTCTTGTCAAGCTCTTCGGTCGGACACGGAAAGCCTCCTAGTCAAGTCTCTCCTTTTTCGCACGTGGTCCTCGCCTAATCGAAGGAGCTTCCTAGCGACGGTTCTTTTCTTCGATCCTCGCTACCACCGGATACGTAATTTGAACACGCTTTCAAGAAATGTGTCGATGCCTTCGTGTCTTAGCATTAGTTCACCAGATTATGGGACAATAGATATAAACAAAGTTCACTTATAATTTGTTGCATACATATTTGCATTTCTTCTTATGTCAAGTTTGACAAAGTCTTTTTCCGACCATATATAGTGTTTTTGATGGGTATTTCCATTATGACAAACAAAGATCTATAACTAGTCGAAATCATACCTTGGTCCCGACCACATTTGATTTCCTAGTATCTTTAGAACGATCGCTTTTGTCTTACATGTCCAAACATACCTTCAAAAGTCACATACATGGTTATGACCTCTTTTTATCTCTTTCTTGGCTCACCGCTTGTACAAGAACATTCTTCTACTACAAAGCGCCGGGGCTAGGAAATATACGAGAATTTTAAAAAGTCAAACAGATAAACAAAAGCTTTGTCAATGACATAAAAGGTAAGTTTTCATAGATATTCAAATATTTTTGCACTTGCAGAACCTACTCTAAGAAATATTCCCCGCCTAACTCATCGCTTGTCGGAGATTCGACCTCCATCTCCTCTACAACTATATCTCCGAGTGGCCCGAGTTCTTCCATGAACTTGGTCACCTCCTCGTGGGGCGATTGAAGTCATCTTTAACAGCTTGGAGATCTATGGAGGGTCGGAAGCTTTCGGTTTGCCAAAGCAAAACTAACTCCACTTGCAACGCCTGCTTTTAGGGCCCAGGCATAATTCGTCCGAGTAGTTTTGAGCGTAACTTTAAGATCCCTAGAAGTTGACCCAAATAGTTCATTTTCTCTATTGGATCTCCTAAGGAAGGCAGGCTTGATCCTGATCCCATATCAAAGATCATCTTGTTCAAAGCATGAATCTTTTCATCAATATTTTGAGCAAGAGCCGCCTCCTTATCCTGCTCAAATTTCGTAGTTTTTACTCTCAAAGATTTGCGCTTGCTCTGCAAAAACAAATCGCTTAATGAACACAAGCATAAGTGAAGGAAAAATCAAGTTTACGACATATTACCTTCATTTGTTTTGCTAAGTGTTTCATATTTGGTCGTTGCTTCAGTGATCAACCGGTCTTTAGTGAACTTGCTTCAAAGAAATGATCGGTCTTTAGCTTTTATTTCTTCTTCAAGAAGAGCCGTCTTGGCTTTCTCGACCACAACCTCCTCTTTTATTTTCTCCGGATCTATCGAATACGATAAGGAGAATAATTGTAGAGGAGCAAACTATTGAAGAAGAAACAAAAGTTCAAAAGGAAAAGTTCTTACTTTCCAACTCGAGTGCTTTTGCTCCAAGTCCTTAACTCATTGGTCATCCTCCGATCACAAAGAAAGTTCTCGACCAAATGCTACATAAATAGCGTTCTCTTTCTTAAGTTTCTTATAAACTTTTTAAAGAAGAGCTATGAAGTCGGTCGAGAATACTTACTCAATTGCTGGTCATTATAACCAAAAAAATCAAATCGGGGTGCATCTTGAGCCGAGTATCCGATACTTTCGCCACGCCTCATCAAGCTCCTTTTCCTCGATGAATCGGGACTAAAAGGAACTTGTTAGGTTGGGAAGGGTTATCGGCGAGGATCGGAACTGTTGAGACCTCTCGAGGCATCTACCTCCACATAAGGGGTTTCAATCACCAAAGGATCCAACTCACCGTTGTTCTTGTCACCGCCGGGGCTTCTTCGACCACTATTGCCTCAGAACTTTGTCCCGAGAAGTGCTCTGATCGAACTTCCACAAAGCGAGTCCTCGAAGAACCTGTGGAAATGACCGAACACCGAAGACCTATGCAAACCAAGATGGGAAGTTCAAAATATCAAATCATCAAGGAATTATTAAAGGTACATACTTATACGACCACTTTCATTTGTACATACCTTGTTAATCTCCGTGATTTGACTCAAACGCGCAAGAGAGAAATCTGTGCCGCTTAGCCTTCCTTTTCTTCTCCTCCAATTTTGCCGGTTCGACCAACCGAAGGTTTGTTGAACCTCACATCCTCCAACAAGATGTCGGAAGCTATGTCCTCGACCAGTTCATCAAGGACCGCATTCCCGACTATCTGGTCGAGGGAGTGGTTTCATCAATCTCCGATCGCTTGTTTCAAGAATAACCATAAGGTCGCACACGACCACTCTGGAGTCTGACCTCCGCAGCTACATTCTCATGGCCCTCGAGCTTATCCACCTAAATCAAAGAACAAATTTGATTGGGTGAAGAAATCCTTTATCTAAAAAATTAGTACATATATGATTCCAAATGTTCTATTACCTCGAGGATTCATCTCCTTCAAGTGCCTCGAGGCACGACTCGGTCGGAACTAAGGTGGGGCGTTGATCCTCACCAGATTGTATGATTCGCAATCCGGATTTATCGCAAAAGTAGAGCACGATTGGAAATCTGGTGGAATATATGTATACACATGGTAAAAGGAATTTTGATTAAATTACCTTAAGCCTTGCCAGTCTCCTTCAACAGAGTTACGGCTAAGATCTTGGGGCATTCACCTTTTCTCCAGTTCCCCTTACGCATCATCTTGACTCGTTCTCTAATTTCCCCGGGAAAGAGCTTTAATGTATGGAAGAATAGACAGATTTTAAGGTAATACATTAATCAAATCAAAATATTGATCGAATTTATCTCAAAGACTTACCACCTTCTCGAGGTAGCTTCATCACGATCAAGGCACCAGAGCGGGGAATGAGTCCCGAGCTTCAATGGGCTAATCGGACGAAAGGTGAAATCCTTCACCACATGCCACGAAGTCGGGCCCCGACTCAAGAAGTCGAGATGGCATCCGCCCATCTTTTGACTATCCCCGTCTTCTTTACGGTTTCCTTCCACTTGGAGTTTTCACTTGCTCTAGTTCCGTGAAGTAGAGGCCATCGTCTTCAGAATCGCTATGTAAAACCAAGATTTTTTCCATGACGACCACGAAGATTTCGCATACATGAAGATCTACTCATCGGCCTTCCCGTCATGAAGACGCAATGTGCATTCCCCAGGAGCTGCCTCAGATTTTGCCGCAGATTTTCCCATCACCATGCGGTAGAAATAACTAAAGAGCTTCAAGTTCGGTTGTATTCCCGGTATGCCTCGCACAAATATGCGAAAATACTAATATTTGCGATCGAATTTAGGGCCAATTCACCAATTCCACCCGTAATGTTCAAGAACGCGGAGGAGGAATTTGTGTACCGATAGTCTCAAATTTCACATTCGATGTAGGCAAGAAAACAGGATTTCGCCATCTTCACGGCTCGGAAAATGCTCTCCATCGCGGTCTCCAATTAATCGATTCCTATCTGGGAGCATTCCCATCTTCGCCAAAGCCTCAAGCTTTTTCTTGCCCAATTCAAGGCAACCACTTTGTAATCTGCTCGACATGGCGAAAATCCTCAAGAATGAGTAGCAAAAGTTGGAGACTTTGTGGTCTCAAGAACAGAAAAGACTCGAGGATTTCTTGGCGAGAAGCTAAAGGGGATCGAAGGATTTTGGAAGCATAAAAATTCTAAGAGCCCAAATGAGAGAAGATTTTATAAACTTCCGATACTTTCAAGGATTCCCACAAAAGTCCAACCGACAAAAAGCTTTTTTGTTCAAACGACAGAGGAACTCTTCGCTTCCCAAGGCAAGTTCTTAACTTTAAAGTGAACACAGACCACTTTCAGTATACCACGACATTAAATGGGTTCGCCTCGATACGATTTCATCGGAAAAGGTATATACACCACCAGTTCATTTAAAGTTCGGGGCTAGCCGACGAGGATTAAAACCTCTATGTATTATTTTAAATGCATAATAAAAGACCATACGTTTTCATGGTCGAATTCCTAAGACTAACGACCTCCTGGTCGTTAGTATTCCGAGGTTACTTATGGGTACCTCAGCCTGATGAGGCTTTGTGCCTAATCCCGACCGGATAACCGCCGTAAAATTATCGAATCGGTATTTCTTATCGTATGATGAATGGAACACGTGTTATACGCTCCAAATCATGCGATGGTACAACCCCGAGACATCGACTATTAACCACCCTACGGTTAAGCTTTTCACAAGCAATCGCAAGGAAGTTAGCACATTGCTAACTTCTCTACCGCTCCGACCGGTCGTAACGCTTCACGAGGACGCTTTCTCCAGAGTAATCGCCACCTCTTCGGAAGTTATTTAAAGGTGAAGCACGAAGACACAAGGGACAAGAAGGAGACGATAGGCGACACACAAAACAAGGCCAAAACAAAGATATGCACGAAGCCTAAGCGGTGGAATTAGAAGCTAGATAATCACCTTAGACTCATATTCTAAGTCCGATTGCCTTAAACATTCCTCCATTCAAGGTAATCCAGGTAGTACTTAGCCATATCTTGTAAATCCAGTTCATATCAATAAAGAGCGACCCTATTCCATTCCAGGATATTCCACGTCATTTTCCTCGTTTATTTTCGTAAGATCGGCGATTCGATCGTCGACATCGGCAAACACCAAGAGTAATAAGCCAAGCCCCTTGCTTGACTCTCACCACGTGCAACAAATGCGCAAGCTCAAGTGGATACGAAATCCACCTCTAGATGCAACACATGCAACTAGAGACCTCTCTCCTTACTCACAAGGTGCAACACATGCACAATTGAGAGGAGAAGCTCACACCAGCTCAAGTGAGTGAAATGGGATGCGAAAAGTTGCCTTTCAACTGGCCAAGGTGGGTATTTATAGCCCATACACAAAAACTAGCCGTTGGGAGCAAAAATCAGCAAACTCAGCCAAAATACAGTAGTACCGCCGTTGTAACCCCGGTACTACCGTTTTTGGCTCAACGGTCGGAAAGGGTGCATTGAAGGCTCAAAAACTAGCCGTTAAAATTTTGGTGCGGTACTACTGCAGTACAAAGGGCGGTACTACCGTTCTGCGGTAATACCGCAGTACAAAGGGTGGTAGTTCCGCAGCCCAGATTCAGCACAGCCGACACTCGGTAAAAAAGTCATAACTTTTGACTCCGATGTCAGAATTAAGTGATCTTGGACTCTATAGAAAGCTTATTCAGAGGGCTACACAACCCACCTATTTGATTGATTCCAAACACATCTGATCAAATCAAAAGCACAACTCCAAAGAGCCACTACCATTGTCTAAGTCCAAAGAAATAGCAACAAGCAATCTTAGACTATGCCAAGGGAAAATGCATGAATCCCAACAATTTGCAAAACACATTTGCAAACTTATATCATGCCACAAGGAGTGGGTACATGGACTTCAACCATTTGCAAAGTATAATCATATGCTACAAGGATTAAATGCATAAGCCTCGGCTATTTGCAAAACACATTCGCAAATAATAGCATCATGCCACGGAGAGCTAGAGTAAGCAATATTGAGCTATCAACACATGATGAGACTCAAGCTACTAGACAAGACCCCTCTTAATAGTACGACAAACCTACACTAGCAATCTGATCTTTCAACCAAACACCAAGACCGGTAAAAGACTAGGAACACATCCTTAGCCCTAACTAGTCATACCTTTGCCTTGAGCATCTTCTTGAAGCTTGATGACACACATCTTCACTTCAAGTCCAGGTCATCAACCCATGATGCATCCTTTACTGGACCTCCATCAACACATGATGGGTCTTCTCTTGACTTGATGATCAACTAATGATCATCTCCTCTTCGAGATCTTAATATGCATCAAGACATGATGCATTCTCTTCTTGAATCTTGACTTGATGATGATCAACTCATGATATCATCCGAAGTCTTCATTGCCATGAAATATAATCTATTCATCCAACTCATGGAAAATGTTAGTCCCACAATGATTAACATTAATTACCAAGATATACCTGTAATAAATGCTTCTAAACAAGCCATTGCAGAAAGGTGCAGTACTACCGCCGTTGATCATGCGGTAGTTCCGCTCTCCGGTCATACCGATCCACAAGTGCGGTATGACCGCTTCCCTTTGAGGTCCAAAATTGGTACATACTGGAAATAACGTACCGCTTCATAAATCTCGGTTATACCGGGTTGTGGTAATTCCGCGAGAAGCACTGCGGTACTACCGCACCTCCAAGGAGCAACCAAACTCCAAAAATGCAACGTTCTGTAAAAAAACGTAACGCACTTTGTTCGCTACAACCGAGTTGCGGTGGTTCTGCCAACAGATTTGCGGTCATACCGCTACGCGGTAGTTCTGCCACATAAACTCCGGTACTACCGCACATCGGTAGTACCGCTTACCAAATGCGGTCATACCGATTTCCACTGAACTTCTTCCAGAAGCTTTTCGAAATGCAATGCATGACTCCTTTGTCTTGAGCCATGTCAATCTTTTATCATCTTTGCATTTCCTTTTTATGTCATCATTCAAACTCCGGGACTAAGCCTTGAACACATCTTAGCACACACATTAGTCCCACAACACAATTGCAAATAATTGAATATAAAGTAATATGAGTATATATGAACTATACAAGTTTTATATACTCAAAGGATATGTTTCAAAGTAGAGATCCCCAATATATGTGGATAAGGAAATATGGATCAATACTAATAAAACCACAAAACATAGAGTGAACTCCCCCTAAATGTGTGCATACACGAATGTGTAATAAAAAACATATGCACATATTCAAGTTAGACTTTTAATGGAGTTCAACCTATATTTTGGATCCGAGAAATGTAACAAGATATAGGAATATGATGTTGAATGCATACCTTTTTGATTTTCACCTTTTCATCCAAATAAGATTACACAATAGGTATATCAATAGAAGTGTTAGTCTCACATATAGATTTGTCATTAATCACCAAAATACTCCATTAACTCATAATGGCGTGTCTAGATTCTTCACATGGCGCAAAGTGACAATGTTGGAAGAAGGCTAACCCGACGGGCTCTATGAAGACATTCTTCTGTTTTCGTGCGTGGAAGGCTGCAAGGGCACGCAAGGAGATACGGGCTTTCTGGGAGTGGAGGGGTGTTGCGTTTGTGCCCGAAGGACCTTCCCCGCCCCCTACTTCGCTGGAGGCTTCAACAAGCTCATGCGATATGCCAGAGGACTTGTTCGTGGAGAGAGAATATGTGGAGTTGATGGCTACCAAGCCGTCGGACAAGGAACTGCTGGAGTGGGCGACACGTAAGGAGGAGTGGGACTTTGTCCTGTAGGTGTGCGATGGGCCCGCTGCGTCTTGTATGCCATACCGATTACTACCGTGTACCGTGGCTGCGATTTGAATTGTGCTAGTTGTTTCTAGTATATATTTTCCTCACTGTTTGGGGCAATCCTTTGTAACGTATGTACCTTCTATGCTGAGTGTAATAAAAATGGTGTGATTTTAAGTGTTTAGTGTAACATCTCTGAGTTCGCTTACCCTGATTCCTTGTGTTGAGGTTCCTCTGCAGTGGGTGCTTGCCTAAAGGGAAGGGTATAGATGTGTACGCGTTAGGTTGTGCCGTGCCGAACCGTTTTGACTCGATCTACTTTGTGGTAGCGATTATCGGCTTGTAGTTGTTGTTTTGGTGGGGGTTTTTTTTATGAGGAGGGGGGGCGAAGCCTCACGCGTCCCCCATACTTTTTTAGATAGGGCTCCGGAGAGCCCTAACCTTTCTTATTGAGGGGGCGAAGCCTGGGTCGTCCCCATACTTTTTAGATAGGGCTCTAGGGGCCCTAACCTTTCTCTTGAGGGGAGGGAAGCCTCGCGCCATCCCCATATCTTTGCTTTTAGATAGGGTTCCGGGGAGCCCTAACCTTTCTTGCGAGGGGGAGGCGAAGCCTCGCGCCATCCCCCATAATTTTTTAGATAGGGCTCTAGGGAGCCCTAACCTTTCTTGCGAGAGGTGAAGCCTCGCGCTGTCCCCCATACTTTTTAGATAGGGCTCTGAGGAGCCCCAACCCTTCTTGTGAGGGGGAGGCGAAGCCTCGCGCGTCCCCCATACTTTTTTAGATAGGGCTCCGGGGAGCCCTAATGCTTTGTTGCATCGGCGAGGATGACGCCATCCCCCCTGGTGCATTTTGGTCTCGGGACCGTGTCGTGCCAGGGTTAGCTTTGCGCGTTGTCTTCGCCGAGGCCATCATGCCTAGGGGTGCTATCAGTTTGCACCATGGCCGAAGGCCATGCGCGGTGTGTTGGTTTATACACTCGTGCCTACAGGGGGCATCGGTGTGCACCGGGGCTGAAGGCCATGTGCGGTGTCTTAGTTTATACACTCATGCCTGCTGGGGGCATCGATGTGCACCGGGGCCGAAGGCCATGCGCGGTGTCTTATTTTATACACTTATGCTTGCGGGGGGGCATCGGTGTGCACCGGGGCTGAAGGCCATGCGCGGTGTCTTAGTTTATACACTCATGCCTGCTGGGGGCATCGGTGTGCACCGGGGCCGAAAGCCATGCGCGGTGTGTTAGTTTATACACTCATGCCTGCGGAGGGCATCAGTGTGCACCAGGGCTAAAGGCCATGCGCGGTGTGTTGGTTTATACACTCGTGCCTACAGGGGGCATCGGTGTGCATCGGGACCGAAGGCCATACGCGGTGTCTTAGTTTATACACTCATGCCTACGGGGGCATCGGTGTGCACCGGGGCCGAAGGCTATGCGCGGTGTCTTAGTTTATACACTCATGCCTGCGGGGAGCATCGGTGTGCACCAGGGCCGAAGGCCATACGCGGTGTCTTAGTTTATACACTCATGCCTGTAGGGGGGCAACAGTGTGCACCAGGACCGAAGGCCATGCGTGGTGTCTTAGTTTATACACTCATACCTGCGGGGGGCATCAGTGTGCACTAGGGTCGAAGGCCATGCGCGGTGTCTTAGTTTATACACTCATGCCTACGGGGGGCATCAGTGTGTACCGGGGCCGAAGGCCATACGTGGTGTGTTGGTTTATACACTCGTGCCTATAGGGGGCATCGGTGTGCACCGGGGCCGAAGGCCATGCACGATGCCTTAGTCTATACACTCATGCCTGCGGGGGGCATCGGTGTGCACCGGGACCAAAGGCCATGCGCGGTGTCTTAGTTTATACACTCATGCCTGCGGGGGGCATCGGTGTGCACCGGGGCCAAAGGCCATGCGCGGTGTCTTAGTTTATACACTCATGCCTGCGGGGGGTATCAGTGTGCACCAGGGCCGAAGGCCATGCGCGGTGTCTTAGTTTATACACTCATGCCTGCGAAGGGCATCGGTGTGCACCGTGGCCGAAGGCCATGTGCGGTGTCTTAGTTTATACACTCATGCCTGCGGGGAGCATCGGTGTTTACCGGGGCCGAAGGCCATGCACAGTGTCTTAGTTTATACACTCATACCTACGGGGGCATCGATGTGCACCAGGGCCGAAGGCCATGCGCAGTGTCTTAGTTTATACACTCATACCAGCGCGGGGGGGGGGTGTATCGGTGTGCACCGGGGCCGAAGGCCATGCGCGGTGTCTTGGTTTATACACTCATGCCTACGGGGGGCATCGGTGTGCACCGGGGCCGAAGGCCATGCGCGGTGTCTTAGTTTATACACAATAGGTATATCAATAGAGGTGTTAGTCTCACATATAGATTTGTCATTAATCACCAAAATACTCCATTAACTCATAATGGCAGGTATATATTCTTCAATATCCTCCTGTTTTGGTGATTGATGACAAATCCTTTATCAATAATAATATTTGGATATAAATCATCACAAGATAAGAATTTAAGCTATTGAACTATATCCACGCATGTCACTAAGCAATTTAAAGCTTCAAGCATAAGCATATGAGAATGGCAAGCTTATGCACATGATGCATATAGGAGCCTATGTGTATGAGTGAGATGCTCCTCCTCAAGACATACATGAAATAAGGTAAAAACACAAGAGAGAATCCAAATGAAAATATATTGATCATATAAACATTCTCTCCCTTTTGGCATTAAGCACCAAAAACCAACCAAAAAAAGCCAAAAAGAGTTTTTGTAAAACAATGAGTTTGGCAATAGAATTCATTTTATTCTAAACATTGAAATATTTGAGGAAAACCAAAATAGGTCAGAAACCTATTGAGCATACAACATTTTCCTCCTTAAACCAAAACAAGTCACATCTCCTCTTTTATGGCCGAAAAGAGCAAAACAACTCGAAATAAGACCATATTGGAGTTTAACTATAAGAGATGATATTTAAAACACATTCAAATAAACTCATCCTTAAAATTTCCCCAATAAACATTTTTCATTAAGATACCATGCTCATTTTCACAAATTCACAAATTGAAATCATGTTGAGCTCACAACTTTCTTAGAACATTTCAAAAAGGTATGGAAACAAGCTCCAAAAAATATGAAATAAATCATGGAGCTAGTCCTTGTAAATACATAAACTTTTTATTTTGGGAGGATCAACCAAATATCAACCATTTTGAAGATATGAAAATCACAAAGTTTCAGAAAACTAAAAATTTCAGGTTTTTCAGATTTTGACATTCCATTTGAGCTTCGAAAAATAGCTGAAAAATAGGTTAAAACAGTTCCAATGAATCTGAGAAAATTTGGCATATAAGATCAACTATAGAGGATAAAAATTTATAATTATATCTTCCTCAAATTATGAACCAATTTGGAGATACAAAAATCACAAATCAGCATAAAGTTATGCAAAAGTCTGAATTTTCAGCATGTTGATCAAAGTGAGAAAAAGTCAAAACTTTTTCAAATCAAGTTGAAATACTTTCAAATTTGGCAGAAACAAACTTTGGACTCCTAAGAAACTTTTCCAAAAATAATTTTCGCAAAAAGAGTCTCCATTCAAAAGATATGCCAAAATGCACTTTCTTTGTAAGGTTTTTGCTTAAAGAGAAGAAAAAGACAAAACCTTTTCAAATGAAGTCCAAATACTTTGCAAATTTCCAGAATTTTCATTTATACTATTTAAAATGTTTTCCAAAAATAATTTTTGAAAAAAAATCTTTCAAAAGATATGGCAAAAATACGCTTTATAGGCATATAAAGAGAATGATTTTGCATTAAGGGTTCAAAATGCAAACCAATTTGAATTTCATGGAGTTTTTCACTTTCATGGCTTTGTATCAATTATAAATACTATTTCAAGCCAAGATACACAAATAAATCCGGCTCAAATAGCAAAACTCACTATATGCAAGAATATGTCATTTTGGGTAAAAGTTTGTTTTCGGTGAACTTCAAATGGATATAACTTTTCAACGGTTGGTTTTTTTTGTAAAAACTTTGAACTAGAGAAATGTTTGAAATGACCAACCCTTCGAGTTTGGTATTAACAACTTTTTCAAAAACTCAATAGATTTTGATTTAAGGAAATATGTCATTTAATTCAAAAACAAGATCATGCAAGATCATTTTGAGGCCAAATTTAATATTTTGTTTCTAAAATAGGAATTTTTACTTCAAAAGCATTGAAAAACATTTGAAATATATATTTAAGTACTTTTGTCTAGTTTTTCATAAATTTGATCCTTTTAAGCAATATGTTTTACTTTTGACCAAAGAGGCTCTTGAAAAGGCTAAACTTGCATATCATTAACAATTTCACTCCAAAAATACCAAATAAAGCTAATGAGAATGAGATCATGCATTCACAAGATCCATAAATTATTTTGGGCAAATAGGTAAAATATTTTTCCCAATATTAATACTTTACCCCTTTTAAAACTCATGATGACTTCAACCTCTTTACTTTGACTATTATTTGCAACCAAAATTTCTTTATTTGACATTAAGCACTAAAAATATCTACATGTGGATCACACTTGAAGGATAGTCTTTAAACATCACTTGTGGATATTACGTGTCGACAAGACTTGAAATTTGCAAAGTGCTTGAAACTTTTTTCGCAAAGATCTTCAAAGAAAGCATCAAAAGAGAAGAAAAAGAGAGAATCTACTCGTACACGAAGAGTACTTGAGCTTAGTCAAAAGAAGTATGATCGGTAAGGAATGAAATTAGATACCACTTTGAAGGAATAAGATGATATCATGTGAAAAGATGAATCTCATGCCGAGGTCAAGATGATCAAGAGAAGCTGCCACTTCTAGAAAGAATACCATTTTTATGATAAAAACATCACAATGCAATCAAAATGGCATATGGAGTCAAGAAAGTACTTGAGGGTAGCTAGCGAATATATCAAGAATCAACTTGACCAAAGGAAGTAGCCAAAGTAGGTTTAAAATTGAATGGAATGAAATGGTTGTCTTGTTAGATAAATCGGTAGTACCGCAGTTAAATGGCCGGTAGTACCGAGATACGGAAGTACCGCCTTTCAATTGCTGGTAGTACCGCAAATCGGTAGTACCTTTGTTAAGTCGCCGGTAGTTCCGATTTTTCTAGAACTTCAGGGATAAAACTTGAAATTGAGAAATATGCAAATGATCCTTAGTTTTACACTCAAATAAATATCATTCAGGATCATTATGCATTGAAGAGACTAAAGAGTATCTAAGAACATAGTTTTTATGAATTAAGCTTTTGTTTTCGCAAATGAAACTTATTTTGATGAAACTTCTTCAAATGAGCAAAACTAAGCATATAAAGGAATTTAAAGCATCCAATTTCATGTATGAGTCATGAATACCATTGTGGACCTATTTATGTTAATAAATTGGGATCAAATGGCAAAACTCACTTAAGTGCTAGAGAGTGACTACTTAGGTCAAACTAGTTATTTTGGACGAGTTTCAAAATCAAATAAATTTTTCTAGTTTGGCCTTTTGAAAATATTTTGAATACCAAAAAGGTTTAGAATGACCAACTCTAGAATTTTCCTTTTGGGATGATTTTCAAATTCCTTTTAGAATATATTTTACACAAGAATTTAGTTTATGTCAAAAACAAGATGCTATGATCTAGAATTTTGGCTAGAAATTCATTTTCACTTAAAATAGGTTTTTCTTGAGCCAAAACCTTTGAGAAACCTTTGAATAGCATTTGTATACATTTTGCAACTAGTTTTTCAAAGGATTACTAATAGTTATGAAATTTTTGACTTTTGGCTAAAGGACTCAATTTTGAAAAACGATACTAGCACTTAATCAATTTGGGCACACTTAGGGATGTGATATACATGATTATGATTTAGCACTCCCCCTTAATGTACCACTACCATCTTGCTCAAGATTTTAATAAACAAGATTTATCACAAGAGCAAGAACACCCCTTTTAAAATATTTTCATGGAATGCAACCTACACAAGGTAAAGGGCTAGATACTTCAATGTAAGTACTTGTTACCGAGATAGCGTTGGTTTATGATATGAAGTGATCATCCTCAAGCTTGGCTCCAATTTTGATATATGATGGAATCCACCGTTATATGAATAAGCCAAGCCTCTAATGCCTCTCCAAGTACCTATTTAATATTTAAGCACTTTGTGGTATCCAAACTCGGTTGGGTCCATGAATGTTAGTCACAATACTTTTGGGCACCTAAATGGCCCTAGCAATAGTCTTATGTGAACTAACACATCTAGCAATCACCCTACCATCGCTATCTTTCCTAAGCAAATAATGATCGTCATAGATAAGAGGCTTAGGAATGATACCTTTGGAATAATCCTTACTAAAATGTCCCTTCTCCCGGCAATTGTAGTAAGTTAGGCTCTTACTTCCCCTTCTTGTCTTCTTATCTTGCTCATTGTTGGCTTGCCTCTTCTTTGATGACAATTGCTTGTCATTTAATTTGTTTGGGTACACCGAGGCAAAGTGACCCTTCTTGTTGCAACCAAGGCACTTGACATTTTTCGTGTGTCTTGTATTGTGCCTTGTCTTGCTATTCTCCTTCTTCTTTGAAGTGAAGCCAATTCCACTCTTATCTTGCAAGCATCTTTGCTTGCTCAATATCTCATCGAGAGTGGCCTTCCCTTTGAAGCTTCTTTCCAAGTCATTAGTCAATTTCTTGACTTGGGTCTTAAGCTCTTCATTTTTCTCTACAAGATTAGTATCACAGGACATAGAGAAAATAGAAGCATTTTTACTAGAGCTACAAGGCATATCTAGCAAGTCATTACAAGAAGTGGATATGCTAACCTTAGATGAAATGAAAGGGTTAGCAACTACACATGGCATATCATTTAATAAACTACATGTTATGCCTATATCCACTTTGGGCTTATTGAGCTCGATCATTTAGGAGGAGTTTCATGTTCATCTTTTAGAACATCATAATTATTTTGAAATAAGACATACTCTTTCTTCAAAACTTTGAATTTTGATTTCTCCTTTCCTAAATACTCATTAAGCTCCTCAAGCATATACATCAACTCATCATATGAAGGTTCATCGTCATCATTTACCTTCTTAATACCTTTTGCCATGAAGCAATGAGGTGATGTGGACGGAGTTGAGGACTCCTCATTGTTGGAGCTAGAGGTTGAGCATTCTTCTCCCGACATCCATTCTTGTATGCAATCATCATTAGTGGAGGTGGATATTTCATAATGATCTTGAAGATGGGTCCACATCTCATGAGTGTTCTTGAGATTGCATACTTCATTGAACACCTCTACACTTAAAGCACTAAATAAAGAGTTAATTGCTTGAGCGTCGAGATGTAAGCATTTCTCTTCCTCATTTGTTGGAGCAAGAGGATCTAATGGAAGAGAAAAGCCCACATCTACAATCCTCCGGCATCTTGAATCCTTGCGGCCAACGGCGGTCTCTAGCCCGATGCTCAACGGGGAGTTGGGATCCCCCCGGAGCAGCGAAGCGGGGCGGCCTCCGCTATGGTGATTGGCGCGGACCAGAGCGAGGCCACGAGGGCCGTCTCCGGCGGGTGTCGGAGGATCGCCATCTCACGGCGAAGATCAGCCAGTTCCCGCTGTAAAGCTTCATACGACCCCTGGCTTGTGCCCGCCTCCCCGGGCGGTGGGCCTGCCCGCTGTGCATCACTCCCGATGACGCCCCCGTGCGTGGAGTTGTTTGCTTCATCCTCCGCGGCCTGGGCGGGGGGTAGTGCTGCCACAGAGGCTCTAGTTCGTTTCGCCCTCGGGGTACTTGGTGTCGCGGCCACTGCGGCCGCTTCGGTTGCCGAGGCCTTGGACTTGGCCCTCTTCTATGGGGCCATGCTCGAGCTCGGAGTTTGTGCTTCGCAGCTTTCCTGCCGGTCCCCACGGACTGCGCCAACTATCGTAGCAAAAAAGGACTACACAGTAGAAAGAGGGGACCCCTGGTATACTCGGGGGTATCCGAAGGGTCCTCGAAGAGGGGACTGGTTGCCAGGAAGTATGTTGTATTTAAATGTCCTGAAAAAAGCCTGTCCTCTTACATGGGAGTAGAGTGCTATTTATAACCAACTAGCAGGGCACATGAGATTACATATCTACCCCTAGGAAGGTACTATCAGTGTAGGGACAGCAGGGTCCTTTCCTACCCCTATGTGTAGCTTCCGGTCCACGGTGGGCTCCTGTGGACCTGACTCACCCAGCCGGTGTGCCTAGTCCACCTGTCTTCTCCCTTCGCTCCTGGCAGGGTTGCTTTAGACACCCTTCGAGCATCCCACGAGCCTCCTTCAGTCAACCCTTTAGGGGCCCTCCGGAGGCTTCGGGCCGCCCTCGAGGTACCTCCTGTACCCTTCGGGCAAACACCTCCGGGGGCCTTTTGTGGCTTTGGTACAGTTCGTCAGGTTGCTGGGGCCGATGGGCTGCCCCTACGACTGCTCTACAATCACACACATTCTTTAAGAACCATCTTTCTTAGGAACTAGAAGAACTGGTACAACACAAGGAGAAAGACTTTCACTTACATAACCTTTCTCAAAAAGATCTTGAACTTGGCATCGAATTTCCTTTCTCCTCCAAATTTGTGCGGTAAGGTGGTCGGTTGGGCAATGGAGTTCCTGAGACCAAATCAATTTGGTGCTCAATGCCTCTTTGTGGTGGCAGCCTAGGCGGCACTTCATCGGGAAACACGTCCTCGTAGTCTTACAAAACATCAAAACCAGCGCTGGGAATTGTAGAGGGTAAGTCATTAGTAGATAATAAGCTTTCCTTGTACCAGGGTACAAAGAACAAAGAATGGGGTTCTCTCAATCCCCTCATATCCCCTTTCCTAGCCGTCATCACTAATCTCTCTTTCTCCCATGGTTTGGTTAATTTTAGAGTAAAGTCCATTACCGGTCCTTAAACTTTTTATGCTGTGTCATCGGTCCATAGACTTTCAAAGTGTGTCATCCCGTCCCTAAACACTGTTTGGGTCTCAATTAGTCCTTAAACTTTTTATCTTGTGTCATCGGTCCATAGACTTTCAAAGTGTGCCATTCTGCTAAGCAAGAGGGCTATGTTTGAGACCCAAACAGTGTTTAGGGATCGAGATGACACACTTTGAAAGTCTATGGACGGGATGACACAAAGATAAAAGTTTAAGGACCGTAATGGACTTTACTCTTAATTTTAGCTGTGGGGTTTTATTTGGCTTTGTATTCACTCGCTCACTACAATGGTGGTTCTTGCTCAAGTCTCTCTCTCTCTCTCTCTCTCTCTCTCTCTCTCTCTCTCTCTCTGAGATCATCCATCAATATTTCCTATGGTGTCAAAGGAAGCAAAGAAATGTGCTCCCCTTTGTACTGGAAAGTAAGCCGGTTAGCACCGCTGCTAATTTGGACACCGTGATCAAACAACCCAGGACGTCCCAACAACAATTGACATGTTCACATTCCACTTGATCATGATACTTCCCAACAACAATTGACATGTTCACATTCCACTTGATCATGATACTTCCCAATAGACAATTGAATTATCACAATGTCACTAACTCGCAGCGAACCATAATTATTGAGTCATTGCATCTTGTACGGACTTGGATGTCGTCACTGTTTCAACCCCAATCTCTCCACTAAATCTGAACTTGCGATATTATTGCAACTGCTATTATCAACAATGATCTTGCATACCTTGTTCTTAATGGTGCCACGGATGTGGAAGATGTTATGCCGCTATCCCTTCTCTTCAACAGCATTGACGCTGTGCACACGGCGGGAAATAAAGCATTCTCCCACATCGGCCTGAATGTCACATCTATTATTGTCTTCTCTGTCAATATCAATGTAGCATCGCCAACTTGTCAAAAAAAAAAACGCTACGTAAATTCTTAATCCTGGACTGTTTTCAGGTCTTTTAGGCGGCAAATGTAACCACATGGACCCGAGCATCTTCCACGAGCCGGCCAAGTTCGACCGTCCCGGTTCGAGAACCAATCGTCGGCGACGCCGTGCTCCTTTGTCGCGTTCGGCGCCGGCCCGAGAATAGGCGCCGGGATGCAGTTTGCCAGGATGGAGACGATGGTCACGATGCATCATTACCTGGTCAGGCAGTTCAGGTGGAAGCTCTGCTGCAAGGAGAACACTTTTGTGAGGGACCCCATGCCGTCGCCGCTGCATGGCCTGCCGATCGAGATTGAGCACAAGCCTCTCCTTGATCATGACCAAAATGGGCAGCAATCGCAGCATAAATGGTTGCATTACAATATTACACTAGAGAGATCAATAACAGTGTTGTTTGGACACAGAACAAGAGGAACATATGCTACAATTGCATAAGGGTTTAGTATAAAATGTCCTGGTTTTTCTTGTGTCATCCATATTTCACATGAAGTAATACAATGTTTGCTACACCAGAATATAACAAATGGATACAACATGTACACCAGAAGACTGGAGATCCTGGAACCAGCACCCAGCAGGCTCACTCGGCACTCACTGGTAAGTAAACCTTGTTACCACCGTTTGATATCTTGTACACATAAAATATCAATACGAGTGCACTGTAAAAGAGTACAAAATGAGAACATGTTATAATGACGTCAACTGCCAAGAACTCAAGATATTATATCATTATCTTTGTGTTCACTACTAAACAGCAAGAGGAAAGTCTAGCATGGGAACAAAACAGAGCTTACAGTATGCTTTGAATGGCATATTATTGAAGGAACAAAAGGACTGAAGATTGAAAAAACCAAGGGAAGCAGTGTAAGTACATTATGAATGGAATGTGTAGTGAAAATCAGTGAAGTGGTTGTGCGCTCCATGTACAAAGTAAGAAATATTTTTTAAGAATTAAAGTCAAAGAACTAATTAACTCATGCTGTTCAGACACACAGCACATAGGAGCACTCTTTGCATGATAACAACTATGCTCGCTAGGTTTTGAAAGGCAGGAAGAAATATCAGGACAAAAATCTCCTAAAGGCACCAATAGGAACATACCATTACAAAGCTAACTTCAAAAAGTTATCATTTTATCATAACTAGCACATTACAACCATTGTAACAGTGCAAATAAAATAGTTTAAACTGAAATTTCCTATAAGCAGTGCAATGGTAGGTACTTGCCACTGTGCCCAGTAACCTGCCCTGACCATAAAAAAGAATTGGCAAGGATAAACCTCAAACCCAACATTGATTACCTTGACACTCCAGGTAAAACAGTACATTACGATTTACTGCCTTAGCTTCCAACTTCTCGCATAGATATGTTTTACTGAATTCAGTCATGATCCTTCATAGTGCTCTTTGAATATCTAATTCAACCCTGGTACGAACGACATAAACTATTGCTCGCAATAGACAATACGATAATGACAGTTGCAGTGAAGTTAACGCAGCAACAGATACTTATACTAAGCACCAAGTTGCAGGGTGTTCAAACAAACTGCTAGCATCAAAGTGCAGATGAAGCCATCAATTTTTTTATTGAGGATTATCCTTGCTATATTTAGGCTACACAAGTTCAGGTACAAACAAATGAGAACATCTTGTGTGTCAGATAGGTGATCCAAACCAGATCACCTAACATTATAAACATATATTATATATACATATCGTACCATCTAGACTATTTACACAAGAATTTGACACAAGAAACTCATGCGCATAGCATGAGAGAGACACACAGAGAGAGAGAGAGAGAGAGATTTGAACGAACCTAATGGTAGCAATTATTCCAGCTGGCATTACCTTTTTTGTTTTGATATATCTTGTTCCCATAACAACTGTTACTGTTAAGAACATCAAACACGGAAATGGGCAGAACCCATCATATCAATTACGTAAGCTCCTCTTGCCCTGTAAAACCCATAATGCAATCAGCTAGAGCGTTCACTAGCAGATTCGTACAATTAAAAGGGATCCAACCAAAAGGCCAATAGGAACATCACCTAAAATTGCCACTAAACGTCCATACAGGGTGATTGGTAAATATACTGCATTAGCACAACTAAACATTCTAAGATCAACAAGTTTGTCTAAAATTTGTGAATTGTGATTTTTTTTTATATACCGAAAAGGCCGAGACAATTTCAGGAATTGCAATCTAATCCAAATGATAACAACATGATGCAGCACCAATTCACTTTCCCAAAAATACTCTGCTAAAACTTCTGTGAAATCCTTTTCACTATTGGTAATGTATGAGAGTTGGCTCCAAAAGATTGCGAGCACATTGCTTGTGCATAGAAGAATTTTAGCTTGCTCATAGAACAATGGAATGTAAATAACGGGCTCATGTGTGGAGGTTCAGTCTCTGGAATTCTACCATCACTTGTTTCTAGCCAATTAATTACGTTTTTAACTGGCAATTGCTGCACATTCTAGGATACTGTATTTGAAACATTTCATCATCTACATCTAGCCTAATTCCTAACGTAAATGCAGGATGCATCCCTGCCCTGCAATAGCAGATTTCTCTGCATAAAGTTGAAATAATTACGAGCTTCCAAGTTCCAATGGCACTACTCAACAGGATCAACTCCCCCGCGTCTTTCTCCACCCAAACTAAAGAAATTACGAGCATCGGATAACTCCATAGCGAAACGAGCAAGGGAGGATGGAGAGGAGTTGCAGCAGTAACGGACCGGTCTGGAGGGCGAAGAGGGAGTTGGAATGGCCCCGCGCGAAGGCCCAGACGCTGAGCGCGCCGCCGAATCCTGCCCCGGCGGCCAGCGAGGCCGCGCTCCCCCGACTGACGTAGCCGGCGACGCCGCCGCCGAGGACCACCAGGCCGTACGGGATCGTGACGTAAAAGTCCACCATGCCGCTCCACGCCCCGCCTCCCGGATGCTCCCCCTTCCTAGCTCCTACCGGCGGTTGGTGGTGGACTGGTGATGGTGTCTCTCGAATCGCCTCTCCCTCGCGGGTTGTCTTCTCCGGTGACTCTCCTACCACTGGTTGCCTCTTCCCTACTGGACGGTAGAGTAGACCTCTCATATATATCGAATCGGCGAAAAATTCTCTGGGACGGGGCCTCGCAGCCGTCCTCGCAAGGCCCCGTCCCGATGCTCACCACGTGTTCAGGGAGGGAAGCAAATCTCAAAGCCCCGGTTCAACTCCCGAACAGCTCCTTCTCTTCCCAGTTCCTTCCGCGCGAAGCTCCTCCCCCGTTCGCTTTGCTCGCGCCAACGCCGCCCGTCTTCTCTGCGCGCAGCGACGCCGCCCGGTCTAATCCACCACCACCTCCGCCTCCGACGACGATCGCGCCCGGCGGCTGCTGCCGATGGAGTCCGCCGACGGACTCGACGCTGTCCTCGCTGCCTGAGCTCCGCGCGAAGGACTCGACTGTGAGTCAATCCGCCACCGCCTCCGCCTCACCGACGATCGCGCCGTGGCGCTGCTGCTGATGGAGTCCGCCGACGGACTCGACGCGACTCACAAGGCACCGCCGTCCCTGCCGCCTGGATCTCCGCATGGCGCTTCCATTCTGCTGAGCGAGCAGACGCTTTGGCGGGTTCTTGAATCTCCGCCAGAAGTGCCCAGTCTACCTACGCTCGCCCGCATGTTTCTCTGAATGTTTGTCAAGAAGCTTTGTAGTACTATTACCTGTGTTTCTCTGAATTCAGTTTTGTAGTAGGAGCTGGGAGGTTTCTCTGAATGTTTGTCAAGAAGCTTTGTAGTGCTATTACCTGTGTTTCTCTGAATTCAGTTTTGTAGTAGGAGCTGGGAGGTTTCTATGAATGAATGAGAGCATCAGTGCGTTGATCTGAATGTATGTATGCGTAATGAACATGTAATTTCTTTCTCTGAATGCATTGTCTCTCAATTCATTGATGGTCCTACCCTGATGTTGGGATAATATTGTCCTCACCAGCCACCAAGCTGAAATCCTTTGAGAGTATTGCAAATCAGTGGCTTAGGATTTGCCAACCATACCAATTGCAAGGAATGGTAAATAATGTCAGTATTTGTGAATTATTGATTTTTCATAATGTCAATATTGTATCAGTAAAAGAGCATTTAGATGGGCAGAAACTGAATTCATTTACAACATCAGTACTTCCAATTGCTCTCGACAACTAAGGGATGAACAGTATCAGGTTGGTTTATACTACGATCATCATCGAGAACTCAGGGATGCATTTTCTAACACTAATCAGTGACCCATGAACCTTCAAGTTATTCTTCAAACACCTACATTGTTCAATGAATCAGGCTTTGAAGATTATTAACTTGACAATTCGCAATTCTTAAGAGACAAACTCTCATAAGTAAAAGAAATAATACAGGAGAAAAATGGGGAATGCATAGTTTCCTTTGAAAAGATGAAGACACAAAGTTTGTGGACACACTGATAAGCTGGATATCCAGGAGTTAAAAAAGAACATAGATCGTATGTAAGTACTTGAACATAGATCTTATCACACTGATAAGCTGGATATAAAAGAAACCTTGAAAAATGGTTTCACAGAGTCTATTGCAGATGGGGATCAAGCACTAGCGCAGATGTTTAAAGCCTTTCAATATCGACATTTCGAAGGAATGAAAAGTGTATTCTTGTGTCATATTCTATTATTCTATCAAGCAGCAGTGTTTGTGTTCTTTTCCAAAAAGGAAAAATAGAAAGAAAGAAGGAAAAGGAAACATCCTTCTGTAATACTCCAGTTGATAATTGATATGATGCTATCAGGCACCAAAAATGCCAGAAATAGTCCAAAAGGCAGTTTACAGATATGTCTTGCTGAAAGAAGAATATGAAAGAGAACTATTGGCGTAAGAATACATTAATCATCTACAGAGGTGAGTATCATTGGAGTTCAACCATATAGTTCCAATACATTATAGTAAGAATACAAATAGTACTATCAAATATGCATTAATCATCTGCATTACAAGTCACGATAATAATACAAAAACAAGATAGTTCACTGCCTTGGTTCCAAGCAAATGTAGAAGAATGCCTACTACTTGAATATTGTAGGATTCACTACATCAAAATCTAATCTTTGAGAGGTGGACAACAATTCAACATCTTGATAAGTTCCAAGTAAAAGATCTGTATATTCTCCTCGGATCAACGGATCAAACATGGTCGAACAAACATCAACTGAACTATTGTTTGTTACTTCCTTTGGAGCTTCTCCTACATGTTGTACATACAAAAAAAGCAAAAAATTAATGGCTACACAAGGATGACAACAGGGGGGGAATTAATGGGGGTAGAACTACCTTTTTTCCTCCCATTGTTTGTTTTCTTTCCCTTCTTTTTTTCAAGTACATTTCTCATTCTTTTAGACTTTGGACCTTTTAACATTTGTGGAATTCGAAGTGATACTTTTCCTTTTGTTATATCTTCACCACACTCATTACAATTTAGAGACACACCACAATCTTTAATAGGTCTTCTTTGGCTTAGTGAATTATCTGCTTCCAGATCTAGCGTATCTATAGATTTCTCCAAACTTTCAAGAAGTTCTTTCGAAACAGAGCACTTCATTGCAATAGATGTTGCCTTTTGAGAGATGCGGGCAGCATGTGTTTGTAAAGTTTCCTTCTCACATCCTTGTTTTCCATAAAATATAGCTCTTTTGGCATATTTCGTCCACCTCTGCAGTATATATCGAGATGGCAAGATGAAAACTTCATTGATATTGAACACTCGAATAGCATGCCTGCACAACAAACCTATAAGATAGGAAAAGTAATTTAGAACTAGTAAATTGTTAAAATCAACATTATGAACTACTAAATTGCTAAAATGAGCAAATGTACCTATAGATTCAAACTTTCTACAGGAACATGATATGCTCATATCCATAGAGTTAAACACTACTTGTGCCTCATCTTCAAATTCCATAGGCATCACCTGGTATGTTTTGATTGTCCCCTCACTAAGTGACAACTTGCATGATATTGAAAATTGCTCTTTAAACTGCTCCTCAAAATCAGAATAAAGCCTCCTTGTATATGATTCAGCTGCAGTCTTCAACATAGGTAAGTTTGTAATGTAAGTAATTGGGTCAGAGTGCCGTGATTTATAATCTGCATCCAACTCATTTTCACGAAGATTAGTGGCGCACTTCTCATATTCTACTAGGAGTTCTGAAAGAGATAGTTTCTTACGAAACCTTTTCTTGAACACATTGTTCATACCTTCGCTCCTTTGAGTCAAGTCATGTCGTGAGAAAAAGAATCATGGCGGTAGATAGTAGCCCACTTCTCACGCAAATTATATAGGTTTTTGAGCCATGGGTTCCCCTCAAGGTTATAAGTACTCAACAATTCTTGCCATTTCTTGTTAAAGTATGCCACTGACCTTTCTTCATACACACATCTCTTAAAGTCGGAAAGAAATTGAGGATGGTTAGAAATTACATGACTTAGATGCTTAGCAGCATTTTGATAAATGTGCCACAAACAAAGACGATGGCTTGTGTTTGGGAAAACAATTCTAATTGCTTTGGACATGGCAAAGACATTGATCTGTGAAAATTGTCACAAGTTGCTTCCTGACATAGTCATCGATATGTGTTAAAGAGCCAAATAAATGATTCAACAGTTTCATCATATAACAATGCACTCCAAAAAGAATCGCTGCGCTTGTGATGGTTGGTTCCAATGAGTGGAGAAAATGGCATTTCAAACTTATTTGTCTGAAACGTGGTGTCAAATGACATAGCATCACCAAAGCAAGCATAGTCGAGGATAGCTTGGCCATCTGCCTAGAAGAAATTTGCAATCCGGCCATCCACCTCATCTAATTGTATGGCATAAAAAAAATAAGGATCTTCTAATTGCTTGTTCTTTAAGTATTCTAATAACGTTTGTGCATCATTGATTCCTAAATACTTCTTGCGCTCACGACCGACATGATTATTGCAATCCATCCGCAAGAAAGGTACATTCTGAGCTCCTCCATACCACTGCTTGAAAAAGTTGTACACTTCAGCAGGTTTTATTCCCGCTTCTCGCATCTGTCTAATCATAAGTTTATCAGCCTCTAACAAACGACGTTGTGACCTCAGCATGTGTCTCTTATCTGGACTTGCAAGATAATGATTGTGCTCAAGTATAACCTTTTGCACCGTCCAAATGCCCTCGCGACAAATACTAAACTGAACTCGAGCACCGCAACAAGACCTTGTAGTAGCATTCTCTTTCATGGTGACATGTTTAGAATGAGTACCTCGATCTCCTTCATTACTGCAAACTATATGCTTCTGATATATAGTGCCATCTCGTCTCAACCTTGAGTGGCTCTTCCGAACACTGAACCCAATCTTTCCAGCATAGCAGTTATAAAAATCATATGCATCCTTCTCTGACTTGAAATTCATTCCAACTTCAGGAACATGTATAGATTCGCCATTTTTATCATCCACCTGCAAGTCATTCCAACAGAGGAAAATTATAGTTTGTAGTAATCGTCTCAACTTGAAAGTCATTCCAACAGAGGATAACTAAATCTTAAATTACCTCCGTAGGTGATAGTGATGTAGTTGAATCCACCAATATGGGCATCGTTGAATCCAGTGCAGGCACTCTGTTTTCTGAAGTTGGGTGCAATGGCGTTGATTGTGTTGATACCAGCAATGGCATTGATTGTTGGGTGCAATTTTCGAATGGTGACAACATCATCGTCTCCATCACAGGTGATCGGAACGGCGGTCGGGTCATTGAAGACGAAGGGATGAGAGGAGGCGTGTCGCTGGCGTCGAAACCGCAGGGAGTCGCGTCCATGCCGTCGAAACCACGGGGAGTCGCGTCCATGCTGTCGACGTCGCGGCGCGGAACCTCCGCCGCGGCGGCTTGCCAAGACCACCTTCCCCTCTCCCGCCGCTCTGTCCGCCCCCCCTGCGGCCTCGCTTGCGGACCAGCTCACTGCCGAGTCCTTCGCGCGAGCTCGAGGCGGCAGGACGGCGGTGCCTTCGCATGTGAGTCGCGTCGAGTCCGTCGGCGGACTCCATCGGCGGCGGCGCCACGGGCGCGATCGTCGGTGGAGGCGAGGCGGTGGCGATTGACTCCACGGTCGAGTCCTTCGCGAGCTCCCGGCAGCGAGGGCGGCGTCGAAGTCCGTCGGCGGACTCCATCGGCGGCAGCAGCCGGGCGCGATCGTCGGTGGCGCGGCGGTGGTGGATTGGGCCGGGCGGCGTCAAGGCTACAGAGAAGACGGGCGGCGTTGGCGCGAGCAAAGCGAACGGGGGAGGAGCTTCGCGCGGAAGGAACTGGGAAGAGAAGGAGCTGTTCGGGAGTTGAACCGGGGCTTTGAGATTTGCTTCCCTCCCTGAACACGTGGTGAGCATCGGGACGAGGCCTTGCGAGGACGGCTGCGAGGCCCCGTCCCAGAGAATTTTTCGCCTATCGAATCGGTGAGGGTGTACACCCACGCCTCCCACTAGTTAAACTATGTTTATTGGGAGGATATCAGGTGCACATAGTGCATTTGGTGCACATATGAAAAAACTTTTGTTTGGGTATCAAATTAGCATAAAAAATTCTGAAAAAAATTCTAGATGTAATTTATGGTGTAATGTTCCACCCTTTAAAATTTGAAGTTCAAACTCAAAGTATGTTAGAAGATACAAAAAAGAGAAATTCTGACATATGATAGATCAAATGGTGCTTGAAAAAAAAGCAGGGAATGTTACTATTCACGAGAAACTTCTCTTTTGTTTCTTCTAACATACTTTGAGTTTGAACTTCAAATTTTAAAGGTGGAACAAAACACCATAAATTACATCTAGAATTTTTTTTCAGAATTTTTTATGCTAATTTGATACCCAAACTAAAAGTTTTTCCATATGTGCACCAAATGAGCTTTGTGCACCTGATATGCTGCCCAGATGGCAAGCCTCTCAAGATTTGTCTTAATATATGCCTTTTGTTGTTGGGCTCCGTAGAAAATGAATGGTTTCTTGTAAAATTCACGCGTTGCAAACAGGCCTGGCTGCAACAGTAAACAATCCACTTCTATCGTTCTACCTAGAGGCTGGACAATCGACTTTTTATTTGATGGTAAGTTAAGGTCATCAACCATCTTGAATCAACGTTATCAAGGTCGAGATTTTAAGTTCGCTTGTCCATTGAGTGGTAAGACTATTCTAGGATTGTACCAACAAAATCGCGGTAACTCTAAAGTTTATAAGATAGAAACATCACTATTTATATGGCATTATCTAACTTAGAGGAGAGGAATGATCTATAGAACGAAACTGGTCGGGGTATCGATAACCTTTCTCCTCCAGTTAGATACCGATTTTACCCTTTCTGGATCGTAAAATTTCTCCAGAAATTCCCAATGTGCAATGATGATTATGTGGAATTCCTGCCTAAGTACCAGTATGAAATCGGACGATTCGTTCCTTAATGCGTTGACCCCATTTACTGACAGAGGTGAAGTCACGCACGGCACAATCACCCGATCACGTAGCCATAACGAGCAGTACTAGATACCTTCGTACCTAAGCTAACATGCACTCCCTTGTCCCTACTTTTGTGTGTGTAATATCTGTGGTTGTAATCCCATCAAGTATCATGACGAAAAATGTAAGTTTTGGGGATGGGATCCTCTGCATACAGTGTTTCTCTGTGCCGAGGATCCTTGGACGCTAGATATGACGCGCACGGATGAAATCGATCGGAATATGAACAGTGTTTCACTGAAGTGATCTATAGTAAGACGATACCGATGGTTCTCTGCCGCGGATCGCTGCTCATGCAATCGAAACCGCTGTTCACGTGATGGTTCTCTGCCGGATTGCAGAGGACCCGGGATTCCAGTTTTGGTACTAGACGACAACGAAGTAGGAGCAAGCTACGTGCCACTAACTAGTAGTAAGTTGCATGTAGCTGTGTTGCGACTGGCAGGTTTTCTGCTTGACCCCATGATCACTGGTCGTTTTGCTTAGTGCCACGGCTGTCTTTTACCGCCGGCGAGCTAATCCGTTGGCCGTTCTGCGTGCCGACACACTAGACTAGAAATCTAGAATAGTCCTAGAATGCCGTGATACGACGCCGAAAGACGTATCATGCCTGCCGCGTCGGACATGAGCACATGGCCGGAATTTGTGGGCCATAGGCGATACTAATAGCCAATGAAATCAAGTGTACGTGACTACACGAGTGAAGCATCGTCATACATGCAATGACTTCATTCGATAAAGCGGAGACTAGGACAAGTCAAGTAAGAAGTCAAGTAAGCAAACGTGACAAGATGCAACACTGCCACCGATCCTGCAATTGTGTTCACCCTTCTATCAGAGACGATGTCTATAAGAACAAAGCCATTTGGCCAAGAAGCACTGGACTAATTGGAGTCTTCGTCACTGTGCACAGTGTGGCACTAGAGGTCTAGAGGACACTGGTGTTAGTGTGTTACGTGCACGGTGTTAGTAAGCCATGGATCACTTGCCACTGACCGCGGCGTCGTCGTCGACGGAGAGTGGGAGGGTGGTGGACGCGTACAAGAAGGCGCTGGCCACGGCGGCCACGGCGGGCGCGTACGCCGTGCTGGCGCGCGGCATGGTGCGGGAGCTCCTCCCGGACGAACTGCGCACCGCGGTGCGCTGGGGCGCGGCGTTCGTGCGCGCCCGCCTCGGCGCTGCCAAGAAGGAGCGCCACACCATCGTTATCCGCCGCCAGTTCGACCGCTTCGACCCCTTCGACCACGGGTACAGCGAGAACCACCTCTTCGACGCGGTGCGCACGTACCTGAACACCAAGATCGACCCGCGCGCCATGCGCCGCCTCTCCCTCGAGCGCTCCCGCATCAAGGAGCCCGACGGGAACAGCAGCTGGAGCACGCTCCTGTGCATGGAGCCCGGCGACTCCACCACCGACGCCTTCGACGGCGTCGAGTTCAAGTGGACATCCATCGAGACCGGCGACGACGGCAAGGGCAAGGGAGGCGGCGGGCGCTGGATCACGCGCGAGTACCTGGAGCTCAGCTTCGACGCCGAGCACACGGACACGGCGCTGGAGCGATACGTGCCCTTCATCATGACCACGGCGGAGCAGCTGCAGCGGCAGGACCGCGCGCTCAAGATCTTCATGAACGAGGGGCGGGGGTGGAAAGGCATCAAACACCACCACCCGGCCACGTTCGACACGCTTGCCATGGACCCGGAGCTGAAGCAGGCCGTCGTCGCCGACCTCGATCGGTTCTTGAAGCGGAAGGAGTATTACCGGCGTATCGGCAAGGCGTGGAAGCGCGGGTACCTTCTGTACGGCCCGCCCGGCACCGGCAAGTCCAGCCTGGTCGCAGCCATGGCCAACTACCTCTGCTTCGACCTCTACGACCTCGACCTCTCCGAGGTGCACCTCAACTCGTCGCTGCAGATGCTGCTCATCGACATGCCCGACAAGTCCATCCTCGTCATCGAGGACATCGACTGCTGCTTTGACGCCAAGTCGAGGGAAGACCGCAAGACGCCGGAGCCGGCCGATGTCGACGCCAAGACGACCGCAAGACCGCAAGAGGCCGACGGCCCGCCGGGCAAAGCGTACCACCCGGGAGATTACCAGCAGCAGAAGATAACGCTCTCCGGGCTGCTCAACTTTATCGACGGGTTGTGGTCGACGAGCGGCGAGGAGCGCATCATCATCTTCACCACCAACTACAAGGACCGCCTCGACTCAGCACTTGTCCGGCCGGGGCGCATGGACATGCACATCCACATGGGCTACTGCTGCTGGGAGGCATTCAGGACGCTAGCTCGGAACTACCACCTCGTAGACAGCCACCCGCTATTCTCGGAGATACAAGAACTACTAGCACATGTGGAGGTGACGCCGGCCGAGGTGTCCGAGATGCTGCTGCGGAGCGAGGACGCCGACGTTGCACTGCGAGTGCTTGCAGAATTCCTCCAAGACAAGAGACGGAGGACAAGGAAAGAGACAGAGGACAAGAACGACGTAGCAGAGAAGGCACTGTAGTACTAATTCTTCAGTATCAGCATCTTTCACGGCCGTTTTGTTTCAGGGGTAGATTTGGTCGACACAGTAGAAACATAGATTCTATTATGCAAAATTTGGCTTTCTAAGTCTTCTGACTGTTTTCAGTCTTATGGTTCTTCTGACTGTTTTCAGTCTTATGGTTCTGAATTACTACACTTACTCATCAATAAACTGTTATGTACAAGAATCTACGACTTGGACAAAACAAAACTCACAACACAAAATTCTCAAAGCTAAATTCCAACAAAACTTTCAACTGTTGATATTTCAGTGAATAATCATGACATTTTACAGTGGACCATATCAATACATTGTACCAATTTCAGACTTTCAATGTATTTGCTTGCAAGTTTTTCCGCGGAACTGAAAACATCAGTTTTTTAGTGGAAACTGCTTCCGCTAAAATTCCTTAGCTGAGTCCCAAACTCTGTAAAATTTGAAGGTCCTCTATCTCCGTTCCTCTCAAATTGACAGCTTCAGGCTACCTCTTCATTACCTCCTTTTCCCAGTTAGGGAAAAATTGGTCATTGCAACATTTCATCCTTGACATCACTGGCCATGAAACATATGCGATGAGCCGATGACCTTATTGAACCACGGAGGCTTGCAATTTTTACACAAACCAATTTCACAAAACACACATAATTCCTCTCAAAAGTAACCACAAGAGGATTCACGGCTTGACGCAGCCTCTTCTTCAATTGGATGCTCCTCCAATTGGGTTGCCTTCATCCGGACTGGTATCTTCGATTGCGATAACTTCGTGGCGCCAACAGTGATTTTCCCATCATAGTTAAGGGAGAGTCTTTGAGAGCTTCGGATTGCTGATCGTATGATGAGTTTCACCATCCCACTTGGCCTATGATCGATGATAACTTCATTGATGCCTTTACCAGATGTCGGTTGGTATCCGGAATACGTAGGAGCCGTTGGCAAATACTAGTCACCCATGATAATATCGAGAGTACATGAACTCTCTGATTGCAGCGCCGGGCTTTCGTTGTCGTTTTTACCGGTCGGATCGACGGGACTTGTAGAGACGTTCGGACGCTCCGAACTGGTCGGAACGAGTGGTTCCTCTGTGAGCGTCATTGATGGTGGCGGTGAATCCTCATCCATCTGGTCGATTTTGCTAATCTCTGCGAATGGCGAGCCAGCAGAGGAGGAGGAGGATGACATCCTATTTTCTTCCATGGCGCGGATGCATACGTCCATGTCGAGGTTGGAGTAGTCCGTTAGGTCGAACCAGTTTTTCTCATCGCAAGTCCCTACCATGTTCGCATGGACGATGATGGGGCAAAGGAATTGGATGAGAAATGCTTGAGCAAAGTAATCTACAAGAACTCAACGCTTTCTTCCCTACGGACGGCGCTAGCTGTCGACGAACAAGTCGCCGATCTTATGAAATAAACAGAGGAAAATGGCAAAGAATTCTTGGGAGAGAATGTGACTGCTCTTTATTGCTATGAACTGGATCCTTTACACGGGTGCCTCCGATAAGGTAGTGGATTAGTCCTAATTACACTGAGCGTAATACTTGTTATGCTATTGAATCAGGTTTGAAACATGAATCTAATGCCGATTGTGATGCTTCAATCTGATGCCCTTGTTCATTCGTGCTCCATCTTTAAATAACCATCGAAGAAGTGATAATTACTCCCAGAGAAGACTTTGTTGGAAGTGACGATTCGGCGGAGGTCGATTCACGGTTAGTGAAACAAGATGGCGATCGTCGGTTAATGTCTGTGAGACACTCAACCGTGTGGTGGCTATTGTCAGTGTCTTAGGACTATGAAATGTCACGTGGTATGGACTAAATATGACATGTGTTCCATTCATCACACGGTAAGGAATATACATGGAATTAGATTAGATGCTAGTTCATTGCTTCCTCGAGCAGTCATCTGGTTGGGGACTGGGCACAGGACCTCATCTGACCAGGGTTCCCACTATATAACCTCTGGAATCCTTACGACCATAGAGATCGTTAGCCTTAGGGGTTACAACCACGAAGACATATAGTCTCTTATTATGTATTAAAGTAATGCATAGAGATTTTAATCCTCGTCAAATACACTATATGTAATTAGGATTAGTCTGTTGCCTTGCCAAAGGCTCCCCTATAATAGCCAGTTCATTGCAATAAAAAGCAACCCCATTCTTATTCAAAAACTCTTAGCCATTTTTCTCTTTTTATTTCGTAAGATCGATGACTCGATCGTCAACAACCGCCATCCCACACTACAAATCTCTCGCCCTCACATACGCGCCCATGAGCGCATTGTGAGCCCCACAGTCCGACGTCACTCCCCACTTGTCCATTTCATCAAATAGGCGACGCGCACGCTAGACCTGGGATTTAGGTCATGCCATTATGGATCGGCCAAGCACGACACGCCACGTGGCGGAACATGCTGGCACGGCACGAACAGGAGGGCTGAGCTGGGCCTACGGACGGGGCACGATAGGCGGCACGACCCTGCTGGTAGGGCCATGTTCGGGCAGGCCTGGCACGACAGAGGCATGTCGGCACATCAGCAGCATGCCAAGCCTGCGCCCGCCTAAGCCCGCGCCCTCCTGATCACGATGCCGCGCCGCCCATGCCCGCTCACGCCTCTGCGTCGCTGGCTCACCGCCTCCGCATGCACACCGTGCTCGCCCGCACCCGTGACGCCTTGGTCACCCGCACAAGGGAGCTTCACATCGAGATACCGTGCAGGGATAAAGGACGTCACGGGACGAACCACAAGAGGATCACCCACGAGTGCACGCTACGCTGCACTAGTTGTGTATGCACTTGCAACAATCCTCTTCTTCTGCATAGGCCCTGCTCACATGTCATTGCCGCATGTTCGATGGTGGAGCAGCATCCTGGCCAGTACCTCTTTGACTATTTCAACAAGGAGGAGATAATGCAAACCTGGAGTGCAGAGATGTATTGTTACAGCGTGGTTGGCCATTTCACTGGCCATCCGACCTAGGAGCAACTTATATGGGCCGCCGACATTGATAAGCTGAAGGGAAAGGTTGGCCTTCTGAAATATTGTATGTAGGGTAAACCCTAAGGATCGAAAGCATAAAATTCAAAATCTAATCCTCCAAATGATCAAAAGTCGATTAGAATTCTTTAACAAACATCATATTTTATCTATCATCACATGAGAATTTCTTAAAGCAAAAATCAAAATTTTAGCAAACCAAAAAATTCTGTCTCCTTCCTTGTTCCCAAAATTTTCCTAATCTTTTCTTTTCCCCTCTTCTACTGTTCCTCTGGCCGGACCATGTTGCCATCGAACCAACTCATTCAGTTGTCTAGCTCAACCCACAATTTTCTTCTCCCGACGACATCACCACTGCCCACTCTCGCTTGGCGTCAACGTCTCTGGCATTTGTGCCACGTCGCGGCCATGCAACCGTCGCCCGTCGCTCAAACCATCACCTAAGCGTCCTTTCCTGCACACTATGCTACCCAACCCAGTCACTCCATCGCCAACTCCCACTGAGCTTAGTGATGGGCTCGTGCCGAATGCGCCGCCGCTCTCGTGCAATCTATGCCCTTCAGCTATAAATAGCCACTTAGAACCCTTGCTCTTTCCCCTTCACCGTCGCCAAATACTTCCCTCCTTCCCTCTTAGGTCCACTGAGCCCGAGCTCAAGGTAAGGCTCAAGCTCCGTTTTCGGCCGAGGCGTCGCCTCATCACCGCCGGTGCTCTGGTGACTCCCGCGCCTCGCCAACCCCATCATGGCGTGTTTCGGCCCCCAAGGAGTGGTTCCCCTAAACTAATTCCCCTTTTTGTTCACAGGAACCGCCACCATTCTCTTCTTCTCCGTTTCCAGCTAAAAGAGCCATCTTCACTAGTCAGTCGTCTCCGATGAGCCTCAGTCAAATTCTTCTCTCTCGGACCATCGCATCACATCCCTTTAGCTCCCCCGACAGTCAGTTGCCTCTCCTTTCTCTCAGGTAATCGTCGCCGCTTGGAGCTTCCCTCGCCACTGTTGGTCATCATTGCTAGACCATCTCCGGCCCTCTCATCCACTCCGCGTCACTCTGGTATGTTCCTAGTGCTCCCTAGATGCACATGTGCGCCTTGGTTGAGTGCATTGGCGGAGCAGCGAAGTCGCCAAAGCACCGAAAGCCCCTACCACTAAGGATGGTCGCGCCGCCGTTGCAAGCCATCGAAGCCTCACCGCCGGCACCAATAGAATCACTTATACTTAGGGGTTCCATTTTTGTCCTTAGCCGGCGCCGTCGTGCCCCCTATCACCGGTGATAGCAAATTAAAATTTAATGATTATACTAAAGATACATTGGAAATGGAAATGTCATTTGAGATAGCAATTTTACCCAATCCTATTGCCTTTCCTTTGCTATTATCACCACATATGATCTTATCTACTCCTTTTCCATTCTCGAATGTAGTGAACATCTTTCTATCACTGGTCATGTGTTGAGTGCATCTACTATCAAGCACCTAATGTTTTCCACCGGTTTTATAGTTCACCTACAAAACAAGAATCAAGTTCTTTTAGGTACCCAAATTTGTTTGGGTCCTTGGAGGTTAGTAACCAAAGATTTAGGCACTCAAATAGCATTCTTTTGAGCGTCTAAAATTGAAGTGCCAACAAATCTAGCAATTACTTTACCATCCTTAGTCTTTCTAAGCATATGACAAGAATCATATATACCAAGGGATGGAGTCTTACCCATAGGACAAGCTTGTTGTAAATGTCCTATTTCCTGGCACTTATAGCAATACTTACCATTTTGCTTCACAAACCTTGTGGGCTTGTTTACCGGTTTCTTACCTTTCTTGGGCACATACCCAAGTCCTTCTTTGTTGAATGAGCACCTTTGCTCACTCAAATGCTTGTCAAGGGTGGCCTTACCCTTGAAGCACCTTTCCAAGCTTTTGCTTAGCTTGGTCACTTGCTCTTTTAGCTCATTGTTTTCAACAATAAGTTTTGCATTATTATACTCAACATTATCATGATTAGCATTAGTACTAGAGCAACATGACATAGCAATATGATCATTACATGAAATAGATGTGCTAGTTTTAGCAATTTCTATACTAGGCATATCATCAATAATATCACATGTAATTCCTACACTAGAGCAAGCCTTGCTTGAATTTTCTTGGTTAAGCAAGTCATGAGCTTCCTTTAGCTTCTCATAAGAATCTTTTAGAGAAATATGCTCTCTATTTAAGACCTTTATATTTTGATTTTTCTTTTCCAAGATATTCATTTAAGTCTTCAAGCATATCCATTAAATCATCATAAGTTGGTTCATTATTATTAATGGATTTTACCTTATCTCCTTTTGCCATGAGGCAAGTAGGAGTGGAGAATAGCGACGGAGCTTCCTTGATGGCGATGCCAACGAGTCCCTTCTTCTTGGGAGACTCATCCTTATCGGAGTCGGAGTCGCTTGACTCATCATTGGAATCCTACTCTCCAATGTGGGCTTCATGCTTGCCATCTTTATGAAGCTTCTTGAAAAGCTTCTTCTTGTCACTATACTCCTTCTTCTTGAATGACTTGCCCTTGTCATCCTTGTTTTCAAGGCAATGGGAAGCAATGTGCCCCTTCTCTTCACAATTATAGCACCAAATGTTGCTATAACGATTGTTGCCACTTGAGGATTGCTCTTTCTTGTTCTTGTCGAAGTTGAAGCTTCTATGTGGGCGTCTCTTCATGAACTTATTCATTCTTCTCACAAGAAGTGCAAACTCCTCATCGAAGTCTTCTTCTTCATCCTCATCATCACTTGATTCTGCTTTGGCCTTGAAAGCGGTAATGTTCTTCTTTGAGGAAGATGACTCCAAGAGATCTTCCTTGTCTTTCTTGAACAACTCATTAGTGATGAGGTTCCCCAAAAGTCCCATTGTGCGTCATTCTTGGCAACTCGGGAGAGTTGAGAAATAGTGTCACCAACGTTTCATATTTGTCCGAAAGTGTCCTAAGCATCTTGTGCACAATATCAACATCAAGAAGGTTAGTGCCAAGGCCTTTGAACTCATTCACAATGCTGTTGAGTCTTGAATACATCTTATTGATGTTTTCATGAGGCAACATTACGAATATCTCATATTTGATCCGAAACCTATGCAATTTGGCCTTCTTGACCGTGGATGTTCCCTCATGGATTTTCGAGAGGGTGGCCCAAATATCATGAGCGGTTTCCAAATTGCTCACTCTATTGAACTTATTCGCGTTCAAAGCACCAAAGAGAGCGTTCATAGCTTGGGCATCTAAATGAGCATTACGTGCCTCTTGATCCGTGGGAGCTAGTAGATTAAGGGGCATAACGTAACCCTTATTTACTATTTTCCAAATGCTTGGACTCATGACCTTTAAATAAATTGACATTCTAATTTTTCAATAAGCATAATTAGAGCCATCAAATATAGGAGCTTTTCCTATGGCAATTCCCTCACTAGCCATCCTTTTCTCTCTTAGACGGTTAAGTCTAAATCAATGAGAGACCAAGCTCTGATACCACTTGTAGGATCAAGGATAACCGACTAGAGGGGAGTGAATAGGCGGTTTTTAAAATCTTTTGGCTAAATACTAAATTTACCAAAATTAAAGCTTATGAAAGACAATTTCACAATTTAAAGCCTAAAATGTCTAAGGCTGTCTAAGTGCACTACACAAGCAAGACAAGCTTAGTAATCTAAACAAGCTAGACAACTAACACATAATCATAAATGCACAAAGTAAAGAGCAAGAATAAATCACACTAATGAGACAAACGATGTTTTTCCCGTCTCGGAGACTTGCCGGTCTCCACTAATCCACGTTGAGGAAGCTTGATCCACTCAAGCCGGATCCACATAAGCACTTCCCTCAATCACTAATGGTAGCTCTTCTCCACTCCGGATAGGCGAGCTCCAACCTTCACAAATGCCCGGATCTTCTCACAATCTCCTTTGAGAAGATCACCAGCACAACTCCAAGCCATCTAGGAGACGGCAATCTCCAAGAGTAATAGAACAAGAATTCTTCACTTGAAGATGCTCAAATGCCACAATGAACAAACCCTAATCAATGCTCTTGGAAAAACCTTAACTACCTTTGCAAAAGGATGTAAATGCTCTCAATGAGTAAAAGACAATGCAAAGGGCTCAAATGTGTTCAATGAGGTTCATCAAAGTCTTCTAGCTACAGTGGGTGAGGTATTTATAGCCTCCACCCACTGTACTAACCGCCATAGCATCTAAATCCCCAAATTCTGAGGGTGCGGTCGGGATCATGAGCAAGTGGCAGTTAGTCCGACTGCAAGAATGGTCGACTGTTCATCTCTGCAACGCATTAAATGCCCTGAG
Organism: Phyllostachys edulis; assembly: GCA_036346405.1. Classification (NCBI taxonomy): domain Eukaryota; kingdom Viridiplantae; phylum Streptophyta; class Magnoliopsida; order Poales; family Poaceae; genus Phyllostachys; species Phyllostachys edulis. The sequence continues at coordinate 43,818,694 of CM070557.1, read as the reverse complement.
GAAATAGCCGTTACAAGGGGTCCGGTCAGACCGCAGTAGAACTCATGGTCAGACCGGCCTGCCAAAAAACAAAAACAGAGAAAATGATGCTACTGTTAAAAGCTGACCGGGTCCTTGACCCGGGACCCCGGTTAGTCCGGGACTTGACCTGCGGTCAGTCCGGCCATACGAAAAACGTAGCATTCTCAAAAAAACACCTCTCTGGAAAATGTTGATCGGGTCCTTGACCCGGGACCCCAGTCATTCCGGCCTTTAGCCGGCGGTTAGTCCGGCCCAAATAATTTCCAGCAAAACCAAGAAAATCACCTCTCTAAAAAACCTGACCGGCCCTTTTGGTCCGGGACCCCGGTCAGTCCGATCATATACCGTCGATCAGTCCAGCCTTCAAGATTTTCAGCAAATTCAAATTAAGGCCAAAACACATCAAATGAAACCAAGTTTTAAACCAAGAGATTTAAGCAATTGTGGCATCATTCGCTTTCAAGCTACTAGATTTTTGAACCCTCTTCATAGTACGGCTATCTACGCTAACAATTCGGTCTTTTATCCTTCATTCTCCTAGACCGGTAAAACTAAGAAAAAGGTCCTATCAAATAGATACCTTTACCTTTAGTGAGGTGAGATCCTTTAGCGCTCTTCCGTCATAGTCCAAGAATAACCTAGTAATTTCTTGATAAAGCGAGTTAGTATAAAACACATGGTTGTCTATAATTACCAAAACACCGCAAATAGGGCCTAGATTCTTCAATCTCCCCCTTTTTGGTAATTGATGACAACCTCACAAAAAAGATATAATGAATTGATTCGAATATATCAAAAGCACTTAAGCAAGAGTATATTCTTAGGACAAGTGACAATAAAAAAAATGTGAGAGATAAGAAATGAACACAATGCTAGCTAAGTCATTACACATGAGAGAAAGCTCCCTCTGACTATATGCAAGAGATTTATATGAGAATAACTAGCATATATTTTAAGGAAATTGAGCAGAGTTTCTCTTTTATTTTAGGTTGAGAGAACAATAAGATAATCAATATCATAAGTGCATTCAACCAAGCTCACCAAAGGTAAAACATAATGAGTACGTAGCAATATCCATAATACAATTAAACAGAGATTCAATAAGCTTACATAGAAAACAAAAGAGAGCAATAAGCTTATCCTCTAACCTATTACACACAAAAGTCCAACAAAGCATCCAACAACCATTAAGAGTAGCGAATTATGGATATCTAATATATAGTAGATAGGTCTTCTCCCCCTTTGGCATCAAGTACCAAAAGCTAAGAGGTGGGGGGAGGAGGATGGTCAGCCGACGTAGAAGGAGCTGAAGGAGGTGGATCAACACGACGACGGCGGGAGTAAGTGATAGACTGCTCAATCGACGAGACACGAGTGGAGATCTCAGCAATGTCGGTTTGAATCCGTCCCTAGGCTGCATGCATCTCCGTGACCCTTCCAGTCAACTGATCCAATTGCTGAAGCACTATAGTGTTGGATTGGTCCATGGCTGCCTGACGAGAGTCCAACACTTGATAGTGACGATCTATCGCATCCATGCGATGATCAAGAGTCTCCATACGGCGATCCACAGCATCAAAGCGAGACACAATAGTGCGGATGCCGGTATGCAGAGTCTCCATCAATAGGGGATCAAGTTCACCCTGCGGCTAAGGGGCTGGCTGAGGAGGTGCTGGAGCATCATCACCCGAGTGAAGTGGCCTGTTCCTCAAATCCCGTTGATGATCGCCTTCAGGCTTATACTGCTTATGAGGAAAAGGAAGGGCACCATTGAATTGAGTTGTCTAGATAATAAGCAGCATGATATAAGGTGCATAATACATCCTTTTGCCCAAATCACCTTGGCAAGAGGCCAACTCAGTCATGATGAGATGCACAATGTCGAACTTCCGTCCTTGCATCACAAAATCTATGACATTCCATGCATGACCTCGAATAGCATCATTATTGCCGCTCCTAGGCAAGATAGTGGCCCTGATAATCCTATTAATGATGCTAGGAAGAGGTAACAGACCTACAACCCTACTAGTGACAAAGCCAACATGAGCCTGATCATAGAACTGAGTCTGCTGTGGAGTCTGAAGGGCTGACTCAAGATGAATCTTGACATAGTCACGTGAGGGTATATTAAGGGCCTCCTCAAAATGGCGCTTGGTGGCCGAGTAGCGCACCGAGCCTGTCATCCAAGTCAAAGTGGAAAGGTTGGATGGAATGTAAACAGTAGCATAGAACTGACAGATAACATCCTCATTGAAGTTGCACTTCATGCTAACGACTCCATCCAAACCAGCATTGCGAAAACGAGAATAAAGACCTACATATCTTGTTTGCTTATTGAGATAAGACCAGTTGATGTATTTCTGAATTGCAAACTGCTTGTGGACAATCACATGATTATAACAATCCTCTTGAAACAAGGTGTGAAACCGCTCATCCGTGGCTGTCCTTGGCTTCTCATATTGATTCTGCTGCCTTAGTCTTATGAAGTCATCATTTCTGATGGAGCGAAGGTCGACGCGGGGTTTTGGGGGAAACTGAGGATCAGCGGCATCATCTTCGTAATCTTCATCCATAGTGGCGCTGGCACTGGGCACAGGAGATAGGGACGGCGAAGTCTTCGCTTCATCACTGTCAGAGCCACTGTGCTCAACCGAGGGGGGGGACGAGTGGCCTGTCGGGTAGGACGAGACGAAGATGCCCCAGGATCGCTGAGGTCTTGGTCCTTGCCATAAGCACTGGATAAGGAATCAATACAAACAAGGAGTGAGATGGATTGAATGAAGAATCAAAATAGGGATTTTTCTGGCAAGGCCGGTTAGACTGCAGCGCAGACTAACCGCGAGCAACACGCCGGTCAGACCGGGCCTGGCCGAAAAACCCTAGAATGGCATTCAATCGGATTTGACAAAATGAGGAGCATTTGGTCGACATACAACGATGAATAAGACAATGTGGGCATACAAAGTGAAGATCAACGACCTAGGTACCGATCTGGAGGAGAACATTGAGAGATTGAGCGATTAAGAGAAACGGGGAAGAAGGAAGAAAACCTTGCGGCGGCGACGGTGCGGAGGAGGATTGACAACAAGGAGAGGAGCAACCAGCGGCGGAGAGGAGAGCAACCGGCGTCGAAGAGGTTCTCCAGGCACGAGAGGGCAACGAGGCGAGCGGGAGAGGAAAAGGGAGCCGACGGGAGGGGGAGGGGTGAAAAAGAAGTGAACCGTCGGGGTGGAGGGGTGGGAAGAAAAGAAAACGGCCGACGAAAGGAAACCGACGCAGAGACTCAGGTGCGGTCAGACCGCCGATGAGAGCCCGGTCAAACCAGGAACTAGCCTACGAGTTGACCAGTTGAAAGCCGGCGGGTTGACCACGACCGGAGAGTTTTAGCAGAAAATTTGTGTTGTCCTTGCTCCATAGAGTTTGCACGCAACATAAAATTGTCTTGGAGCAATTTCAACGAGATTATAATAGCAAACGAGTTTTGAACATAGAGTTTTAGGAAAATAGAGCAATTTTTGAATAAATTGATTTTGAAAGAATCAAATGAAGCAAACACCGAGAATTGATACTTGTGAAGAGATGTATGAGTATGAAGTACTATTTTGAGACAATATATGAGAGGAAATATAGCCTAAATAGCAATACTCATGTTATACTAGAATTGAGACTTGTTAACATTTCGGGTTTTGGGCTATTTTTGAGCGAGATTGAAACACAAAAATCTTTGATTTGGTTGGGAGTTTGAAAATCCTATAAACACGAAAAAGGTCATGAATAACCATCTCTAGGTTTTTCCTTTTGGAGGCATTGTCAAATTCCTTTTGAAATAGAAGAAGGACAAAATTTTGATTTTGGTCAAAAACAAGATTCTTGAAGATCAAGTTTGGACCAAAATTGACTTTATCATTAGAAATAGATAATTTGTGTTTCTTTTAACCAAAAACCTTTGAATACACTAGAGAACAGGTGTAGCTAGTTTTTCAAGAGTTTTGATTGATAAAAACCAAAATTTGACTTTTGACCAAAAGAATTGGTTTTTGAAAAAGACATTCTAGCATGTTTGTCAATATGTGCACCATTAGAGATGTGATATACATAGTGATTGTATAGCACTCCCCCTAAAAGTGTTTCCCATCTTAGTTCTTGAATCAAGAAAATCTTGAGAGAAAATCGAATTCAACTAAGATTTCAAAACACAATGTGATCAAATGACGTTAGAAAAATCTATAACATTTAACTCATTCCTCAACTTGCAAAAATAGCCTTCATCTAATGGTTTGGTGAAGATATCCGCTAATTGGTCTTCGGTCCGAATGTGGCTAATTTCAATATCTCCCTTGCTCACATGATCTCTCAAGAAATGGTGGCGAATATCTATATGCTTAGTTCTTGAGTGTTGGACAGGATTATTGGCTATTTTCACCACACTATCATTGTCACACAAAAGAGGTATTTTATCAAATTTAATCCTATAGTCCATCAAGGTTTGCCTCATCCATAGCAATTGAGCACAACAACTTTCCACGGAAACATATTCGGCTTCGGCGGTGGATAAGGCTACGAAATTTTGTTTCTTGGATGACCATTATACTAAGGATCTTCCTAAGAGTTGACAACTGCCCGAGGTGTTTTTCTATCCACTTTGCAACCCGCATAATCGAATCGGAATTCCAATTAAATCAAATTTAGCACCTTTGAGGAACTATAGACCAATACTAGAGGAATGCTTTAAATATTTAAGAATTCTTTTAACGGCCATAAGATGGCATTCTTTTGGAGAAGCTTGAAAATAAGCACACATACAAACACTAAACATGATATCGGCCTAAATGCAGTAAGATAAAGCAAGCTACCAATCATGGATCTATAAAGTTTTAAATCTACTGATTTACCTCCCTCATTTAGATCAAGATGACCATTTGTAGCCATGTGAGTCTTGATAGGCTATGCATCTTCTATGCCAAATCTTTTAAGTAAATCCTTCACGTACTTGGATTGACTTATGAAAGTCCCATCTTTGAGTTGCTTGATTTGAAGTCCAAGGAAATAGTTTAATTCTCCAATCATGGACATTTCAAATTCCCTAGACATCATATCACTAAATTCTTCGCAAAAATCTTGATTAGTAGACCAGAAAATGATATCATCAACATAAATTTGACAAACAAAAAAATTATCATTTAAAACTTTAGTAAATCAAGTTGAATCAATTTTCCCGATTTTGAATCCTTTTGAGACTAGAAAATCTCTAAAGTGTTCATACCATGCTCTAGGAGCTTGTTTAAGACCATAGAGCGCCTTAGAGAGTTTATAGACATGATTTGGATTTTTAGGATCTTCAAAACCGAGAGGTTGTTCAACAAAGACAAGTTCGGATATTTTACCATTTAGAAAAGCACTTTTGATATCCATTTGAAATAATTTAATATCAAAGCATGATGCAAAAGTAAGTAATATCCGAATTGACTCAAGTCTAGCTACGGGAGCAAAGGTTTCACCAAAATCCAAACCTTCGACTTGTGAATAACCTTAAGCGACCAATCTTACTTTGTTTCTAACAACCATACCATTCTCATCTTACTTGTTCTTAAAGCTTTATCTGTTAGGAAATACATCAAAAGAAAAGAAAAGGGATGCGGGTCCCACCTGTTAGTGAGAGAGTTTCTCTCTCCCTTTTCTTTTTCCTAGGATTTAAATTAGGTTTAAACTTCGGACAGATCGTTCTCTCTCATTTCAACTCTGAATCGAGTGATTTTTTTTCTTTCTAAATTTGCCTAAATTCAAACTCTACCTAACCCAACCGAAAACACCCAATAATGAGTTCATTTGAATTTTTTAATGCGATTTAAATTCATATGTGCTTATTCAAATTTTTCTTATTTTTTCGTATATAGAATTTGAAGCCTCTGAAGACCTTCATGGAATACCTAATAGCCACTAACTATATATCTAAGTGTCTTGCTTAGCTTTGCTTAGATACATCGTCATGTGGGAAATAATTTGCCCGACATCACTTAACCATTTGAAAATGTGGGCAGTCGAGGCTGGAGCCTGGCTGGTATGTTGGACTAGAAATGTATTTCTAAACAAAAGTGAAAACCCAAAAACAGATTTAGACTCGGGTGGCTGGAAAGAGTGGCTGGTGCTGGGTGCACAACAGAGTGGGTATGTGGATGTACCACCCGAGTCAATAAAGGACTTAGTTCTTGTGATGACCTCTCATGTAAAAACAGTACAGCCACAAGTCTATAATGGGTATGACCTGGCTAACCAATTTTTTCGCCTCATTGCAACCTCACCATTGGTGGATGTGGTGTGAGTAGGGTAGAAGCACTGAGAAACCACACGGTGCAAATGGGAGACCTCCCGCGGGCGAGGCCTAAGGAGGTGATACCTAGCGGTATGGAGTTGCGTTAAGGTGGGACATTATAAAGGCCTTGTGATAACCAACTTAGTTACACACCTATGGAAGTGTGTCTCGGACATTATAAGTTGAATATCTCTTGTGGGTAAAGTGTATAAACTCTGCAGAGTAAGAAAACTATCTGGATAGCCGTGCTCACAGTCAAGAGCGGTGTCGGGAACTTGCTTGAACTAGCTTTTATTTTTATAAAACAACTTGTGGGTGGAATGAGAAGCTAGGCTGAAGCTTAGGGATTTGGGATGGCCTGGTCGGGGACCAATGAGAAGTACAGGATGTGACCTGAGCATTGAGTGGATGGAGCCACTCAATGGTATAGGAGATGGGATCTCCACTAATATTCTACAACAGAACTCAGTTTATAAAACATGTGTTAGTTAAAATGTTAAGTCTCGAGAATTGCTACTACTTAATCTAGTTCAAAATTAGCTTTGTACAAATAAAAGAAGCATGAACCTCTCTTGATTAGCCTTGCATGTATAATAATTGCATTGTGTGTTGGCTCACGAGTACGGTTGTGTACTCAGGCTCGCTTAATATTATCTTTCAGAGCCATTTGATCACCCGTATGCCTACCACTTGGCATCCAGACCAGATGATGGAGAAGATGGTGAAGCTTAGGTCGAGACCCCTAGTCTCTTGCCTGTGGGCAGAGTGAATGGCTCACCTCTCTCTCTTTTGCTTCCGCTCGTATCCTTTATTTCTGTATTCAGAGCTATATGTATTATGGTGGCCGGTTTGGCCCTTTTGTAAAACAATTGGCCGTACGGCCTGTTTATATAACATATTATGTTGTTGTACCATGTATGCGATGTATGTGAATGATCCAAAAATGTATCTGTGTGTGCTATCTACTGATCCAGGAAATGACACAGATTGATACAGTGGAACCCAAGTTACAAATTTGGGGTCCGACAAAGGGACCGATGGGCCACTGCGACTGATCGAATTTGTTCCAATCAACTTTTTTCGAATTCCAAAAATGTATGTAACCAAACCCTGTGCACCATGTATTTCATAATTAAATTATGAACACTTTCAAACTTACATCTCTTTTTTCTAAATATTTCAACTGTTAAATATTATGTAATCTTTTCCCAAAGGAATCCGTTCCACGAACAATACAATCGGGATAACATCGTGCATGACAACTCTAAACTCAAATATTTTTTTTCATTTTGCTCCAAAGGGTGCTGTTTGTGTCATTGTGTCGCTGAACTCGTCTTCCAAATTGCACCGTCGATCTCACATTCTCTACTTCGCATTACATTGTCTTCTCCAATTTTGCATTCCGAACTACGTTGACACTTCAAGGTATTACCAAATTTTTAAATAAAAAAATAAAAAAGTTATAAATTTCTCTATACATAAAAAAATAACGACAAACACCATGTCGTCAGTTCAATTAGCGACAGGACTCCTGTCGCCAATTGAAATAGCGACAGGAACCTTCCCCACGGTTCCAACTGGCGACATGGTCCCTGTCGCCAATTGAAATGACGGCAGGAGTCTGTCTCCAATTCCACTTATTTTTGTAAAAAAAAAAATCAACTATTTAATTTTGTAATTATCTTTTAAATTAATATTATTTTTAAAAAATTCTGACATTCAACGAGAGAGAATCTACTTAGGGTGACAAGCTATAAGCCTATATAACTGCTATCACATACAAGTAGCTAGTGACATCAGCGAGCTTAAGTGCTTCATTCACCTAGGCATAAGTCACATAACTTAGTGGGTCATTGAACTAATTACTTACTTAGCCCAAAGCTGCTCCCAAACATTTGGAGAGAGACTACTACTAGAGAACGTCATAACATCACTTAACAGCTAGATACAACACATAGAAATTTGGATGAGATCCTCTGATCCTCAGCATTGCAAGATCTTCTTGATGTGATTGCATTGCTTCCTTCATGCCTGGCTTCCCTGCTTCTTCTCTTCGAGGAACAGCGCGAGACCCAGGAGCGCAACGTAGCCCATGTAGACGTGCATGTCCATGCGGCCTGGCCACAGTAGCGCCGGGTCAAGGCAGTCCTTGTAGTTGGTGGTGAAAACTGTTGAGGAACCGTCGCTGGCGAGTCCAGTCCGAACGGTTACCTTGTAGACAAGCGTATAATCGCTTAGAACAATGCAAGAACAAACAGTACAGAATAGTATATTGAACACAGAGATATGAGGGGACTTCTTGCTTCTCTTTATTGCTCTTCTGTAAATGGTAATACAATGGTTGGGGGGTCCCCTCCTTTATATAGTCTTTAGGGTGGAGGATGAGGAGCATCTCATGGGCTAGGCTTGCAAGGCATGGGCCCAGGGTTTCCTAACACTCTGCCATGATACACGTTCTGTTGTGCTGCATGAATTGTCTCATTAAAAACCTTGGCCGAGAAACTTCAAGAAAACTCGTCAAGGGAAAAAGAGTACAATCCACCCAATTTCATTTATTCTCCAGGATTTATTCTTTGGGTACTCAATCTTCATGATGAAGTTACACTAATGAGATCATGAAAATTCTCCTCTTGAATTTTGCACTTCTCTAAGTCTCATCATTCCAATTCCATGTATGCACCTTTCAAAGCTAGATGCTAGAAGTGACTTAGTGAATAAATCTACAAGATTTTCACATGACTTAGCATGCAATACTTTAATTTCATTCATCTTTTGCAATTCATGAGCAAAGAAGAACTTGGGGTTGATATGCTTTGTGAGTTGACTCTTTACATAACCCATCTGCACTTGTGCAACATAAGTTGCATTATCTTCATAGATAATAGTGGACGTTTGTGCGGTATTCAATCCACACGATTGCTGGATGTGGTGAATCACCCACTGAAGCCAAGCACATTCTCTTGAGGCCTCGTACAGTGCTATTATTTTCGAGTGATCCGTCGAAGTAAATACAAGACATTGCTTAGACGATTTACATGGAATTGCAGTTTCACCACATAGGAATACATAGCCTGTTTGCGACTTGGTTGTATGCGGGTTCGACAGGTATCCGGTATCTGCATAGCCATTCATAGACAGGTCTTGGTTCTTTCTGTAGAACAGACCAAGGCCTTTGCTTCCTTGAAAGTATCGGAAGATGTTCTTTGTTTCATGCCAATGCCTTTTGGTAGGTTCTGCACTATACCTTGCTAATAAGTTCACGGCAAACGCAATGTCTAGTCTAGCACATTTTGCTAAATACATGAGTACTCCTATTGCACTTAAGTATGGGAATTCCAGTCCCATGACTTTCTCCCCCTCTTCTCTAGGTCTGTACGGATCCTTGTCTTGTTGCAAAGATCTCCCGACCATCGGCACTTTCGAAGGGTATGCCTTTTCAAAATCGAACCTTTCTAACACCTTTGAGTGTAGGTTGTCTGATGCACTAGTATCCCTTCAGAGGCATGCTCAAGCTACAAGCCTAGACAATATTTTGTTTTACCCAAATCTTTCATTTTGAACTCTGACTCCGGGTAAGAGCTTCGTTCTTAATACCTCCAGGGTTCCGATGATATTCAGATCATATTCATACACTGAGATTATACAAAATCCATTCTAGGTTCGTCGTATAAATACATGGGGATTATTCTTATTGTTCGTGCAGCCTTTCTTGCATAGAAAGTCGCTTCAAGCGATTATACCACATCCTGCCTGATTGCTTAAGTCTATACAGTGACTTTCTGAATTTCACACTGTACATATTTCTATTTGTTCTGTCTTGGTTCGGGACAGAGATACATTCAGGTATCTTCATATAAATGTTCGAATCCAAATTTCCACAAAGGTATGCAGTTACCACATCCATCAATTTCATTTCTAACTTTTACTACTATTGAGATTGAATATCTAAAGGTAATTTCGCCCATGACCGAGGAATAGGTTTCTTCATAATCAACTCTTGGACATTGAGTGAAACCTTGTGCAACGAGCCTTGCTTCTTTTCATTTCTCTTTCGAACAAATACACACTTATGCCCTACGGGGTGCACATGGGGAGGCGTACGGCTTACAGATCCAAATACCTCTCTTTTATTCAGAGACAATAATTCTATTTCTATTGTCTTCTTTCAATCTTTTCAATATGATCTTTTCTTACATTCAGCGAGCGATACAGGCTCCTGATCAAGATCGATGATTGTGGCAATTTTCTTTGTAAAGTAAATATCGACATTGGCTATTGTCTTATTCATAGATTCTCCCGATGTCACAAAGTTTATAGCTATTTCTTCAAGGGGCAATTCTTCCAATGCTTCTACTTGCTCCCCACTGCTTTAAATTACGGGGGTAAGTCCCTTTAGTTTTTCAGCTCTGATGTGTGCGCACACATCCATGTTGATATCTCCATGGGGATGTTCAATTCTGGTATGCCTTTTTTTGAATGTTCCATACTAGTGTCAGGTCTGAACTGGCTCCCCTTCTGGTTCTGGGAACTTCAGTGATAGGCTGTGTCAAGTCCTTCTTATCCTTTTTCACTAGTTGTCCTCGGCTACTTGGGATTCGAGGGACCAGAGTTCTCGTTCTTTCTGAGGCCTCGGGATGGGATTAGGAATATCTTCATCGGTATTTCAACCCTTTTCGGTGCATTGCATGCAGGCACATGCGACTTGGTCACGCTCTGCAAATCACTAAAGTGGTTTAGGCAGTTGATTCGCTAATGTTTGCAAATCAATTATCTTCTAGACTTCAATTGTCTTCTGGACTTCAATTATCTTCTGGACTTCTCTTGTCTTTTGGACTTCAATTGTCTTCTAAACTTCAATTATCTTCTGGACTTCTCTATTTGCTTCACTAGTGCGCGGGTCATGTGCATTGATTCCCGTGGCTTGCCACATTATTTCCTGATCTTTTTCATCAAGGGGTTGATTTTCTCCCTTAATGACGGGAAACTATCATCATCAAATATGCTATCAGCGAAGCGGACAATATGCAAATATCTAGTCATAGGGTCCAAATACCTGATGATGGATGCGGTATCATAACCAACGTATATCCTAGACTTTCAGAGAGGGCCCATTGCAGTTCGCTATGGTGGTATAGATACATAAACCTTGCAACCAAATCTACGAAGATGAGAAATTTTCGGTGCTGACCCTTGCGCTAGTTGCATAGGTGAATTGATGTTATATGCCAGTGGTATAAAATTGATGAAAGTTGCTGCGTGCAGACTGCGTGTCCCCAACATGTAGTTGGTAAATTACAATTCTTCAAAGTGGTCGGGCAATAAATTTAATCCTTTTAATTAATACCTCTGCTAGTCCATTCTGGGTGTGGACATACGGCACGGAATGCTCAACTTTAATTCCTATTTCCATGCAATAATCATCAAATGCCTTCAAAGTAAATTCTTCGGTGTTGTCCATTCTGGTGGACTTCACATGATGATCAGGGAAATTATTTCTAATTTTAATTATCTGCGAGATCAGTTTTGCAAAAGCATAGTTTCTCGTAGATAATAAACATACGTGCGACCATTTCGAGAAAGCATCGATGAGCACCATAAAATACCTAAATGGCCCTGACAGGGGCTATATAGGACCACAAATGTCTCCCTAGATACGGTCCAGAAATGCAGGGACTTCATCCTTCACTTTCAAAGCTGAAGGTCTAGTAGTTAATTTCCCAGAGGCACATGCGGGGCACACAAAATCTTTCTGATTCGGAATATTCTTTACATCGATTTTATGTCCTGGTGAATTGTTAATTATATTTCTCGTCATCCTAAGACCTGGGTGGCATAATCTATCATGCTAGAGATAGAAAAGTTCATAGCTTCTAAATATAGTTTTCAGGACAGTATAGGATGCAGGTACCTTAATATTAATGTAGTATAGTGCAGTTTCATATGAAGGAAGTCGTTCTAATACTCTTTTCCACTTTCTTCACGCTTTGTAATGAGTAGGTATTCTGTACCATACTCTTCTTCAGTCTCTACGTGGAAATCGTTAGCGCGAACATCCTTAAGAGTTCTAGTCGATTCTGAGTACACCAAGGCTTCTTTAATGACCAAAATTGTACCCATTGGGGGTATAATTGTGACCCTTCCTGAGCCTATTATACAAGTATCGCCGCCCGCGATTGTCGTAAGACTACCAACATTCTTGCTGATCGACTGAAAAAATTACGTCTCTCTCAAGATGGTATTCGTTGTGCCGCTATCCGCTAAGCACACTTCCTGCATAGGGCGCCACACGCGTTCTGATACTTCAAATACCAGAACATGACTTGTTATTATAAATATGAGAAAATAAGCCTTGCAGGACTCATCATAAGAATTTAATGCTTTGCTCTCCTAGAGCTTACAACCATTATTCAAAGAATAAAATAATTCAATACTCTGCTTCAATTACAAACTGCAAGTTACTATAAAAGATCAAAGTGCAATGTGTGCACTAGATCGAATCAACAAAGTACTTAGAAACTTCTGCCTCAATCTGCTCCATTGTGATCTTCTCCTCTTGGGTAACTACAGCTGTAGCCGCTGCGATGTCCAAAGGAGGGGTGATGGGGGCTGCTACTGGGCTGTCCACATCCATGGGTATAACTAATGGTTGTGAATCCTCTATGCCTGCAATGGCGAGATGTGCCTCATTCTGTCCTTTGCCCTTCTTCTTAGACTAGAGAGCATCAATAACGTGCAAGGCTTTCTCTTCTTGTAGCTACTAGCATTGGCTTCATGGCCAATATTTCTACTAGACAGCTGTGAGATGTAGTTCTATCTTAGAACATCATCTTGAGTTTTCGCAACTTGCATGATGTCAATCAATTCAGCACACTTCTTGTAGCCATCATGACGGTAGTTGCGTGCAGATTACACCACATTCGAGTGAAAGGTAGAGAGAGTCTTCTCTATCTTCTACTCATTCGTGGTTACCTTACCATAGAATTGAAGACTGGTACAAATTTTGTACAAATTCTGGCCATGCTAGGTCAGTTCTTCGAACTCCCGGTTCGTGATCACGTATTTTTTTATGCATTTATCATGATTTACTGCTATTTTCAGTGATTAAAAGCAATATAAACAATCACAGATAATCAAAACAGTAAATACAATATATAAATTGTATAGAAATAATAATAACAAAGTTAAATATGTTTCAAATACTCAAAATAATTTAAAAAATAATTTAAAAATTGAATTCTCAAGGGAACTGAAGTCACGCACGACACAAGCACCCGACCACGTAGCCATAACGTGCAGTACTAGATACCTTCGTACGTAAGTACTCCCTTGTCCCTACTTTTGTGTGTGTAATTTCTGAGGTACTAATCCCATCAAGTATCAAGACGAAAAATGTGGCTCAGTTTTTGGGATTGGCATCCTCTACATACAATGTTTCTCTGCGCTAAGGATCCACGCTAGATACGATGCACGGATAGATCGATACAGTACAATATGAACCGTGTTTTCGATGCAGTGATCTACAGTCAAGCGCCACAGATGGTTCTCTGCAGGGATCGCTACGCACGCAACTGAAACCACTTTTCACACTACGTATTGCACAGGATCCGGGTCTCAGTATTTTTTTACTATACCACTAACTAGTAGTAAGTCACATTTAGCTGTGTCGCGACTGGCAGGTTTTCTGCTTGACCCCATGATCGGTAGCACCACGAGGATCACTAGTCGTTTTGCTTCGTGCCACCGCTGTCTTGTACCGCCGGCGAGCTAATCTGTCGGCCATTCTGCGTGCCGACACACACTAGACTAGAAATCTAGAAAAGACGTATCATTCCTGACGCATCGGACTTGAGCACATGACCGGACTTTGTGGGCCATAGGCGATACTAATAGCCAATGAAATCAAGGGTACGTGATTACACGAGTGGAGCATCGTCATACATGCAATGACTTCATTCGATAAAGCGGAGACTAGGACAACTCAAGTAAGCAAACGTGACAAGATGCAACACTGCCACCGATCCTGCAATTATGTTTACCTTTCTATCAGAGACGATGCATGTAAGAACAAAGCCATTTGGCAAAGGGCACTGGACTAATTGGAGTCTTCGTCACTGTGCACAGTGTGGCAGTAGAGGTCTAGAGGACACTGGTGTTAGTGTGTTACGCGCACGGTGTTAGTAAGCAATGGATCACTTGCCACTGACCGCGGCGTCGTCGTCGACGGAGGGTGGGAGGGTGGTGGACGCGTACAAGAAGGCGCTGGCCACGGCGGCCACGGCGGCCGCGTACGCCGTGCTGGCGCGCGGCATGGTGCAGGAGCTCCTCCCGGACGAACTGCGCGCCGCGGTGCGCTGGGGCGCGGCGTTCGTGCGCGCCCGCCTCGGCGCCGCCAAGAAGGAGCGCCACACCATCGTTATCCGCCGCCAGTTCGACCGCTTCTACCCCTTCGACCGCGGGTACAGCGAGAACCACCTCTTCGACGCGGTGCGCACGTACCTGGCCACCAGGATCGACCCGCGCGCCATGCGCCGCCTCTCCCTCGAGCGCTCCCGCATCAACGAGCCCGACGGGAGCAGCAGCTGGAGCACGCTCCTGTGCATGGAGCCCGGCGACTCCACCACCGACGCCTTCGACGGCGTCGAGTTCAAGTGGACATCCATCGAGACCGGCGACGACGGCAAGGGCAAGGACACGCGCGAGTACCTGGAGCTCAGCTTCGACGCCGAGCACACGGACACGGCGCTGGAGCGGTACGTGCCCTTCGTCATGACCACGGCAGAGCAGCTGCAGCGGCAGGACCGCGCGCTCAAGATCTTCATGAACGAGGGGCCAGGGTGGAAAGGCATCAAACACCACCACCCGGCCACGTTCGACACGCTTGCCATGGACCCGGAGCTGAAGCAGGCCGTCGTCGCCGACCTCGATCGGTTCTTGAAGCGGAAGGAGTATTACCGGCGTATCGGCAAGGCGTGGAAGCGCGGGTACCTTCTGTACGGCCCGCCCGGCACCGGCAAGTCCAGCCTGGTCGCAGCCATGGCCAACTACCTCTGCTTCGACCTCTACGACCTCGACCTCTCCGAGGTGCACCTCAACTCGTCGCTGCAGATGCTGCTCATCGGCATGCCCGACAAGTCCATCCTCGTCATCGAGGACATCGACTGCTGCTTCGACGCCAAGTCGAGGGAAGACCGCAAGACGCCGGAGCCGGCCGGCGTCGACGCCAAGACGACCGCAAGACCGCAAGAGGCCGACGGCCCGCCGGGCAAAGCGCTCCACCAGGGAGATTACCACCAGCAGCAGAAGATAACGCTCTCCGGGCTGCTCAACTTTATCGACGGGTTGTGGTCGACGAGCGGCGAGGAGCGCATCATCATCTTCACCACCAACTACAAGGACCGCCTCGACTCAGCACTTGTCCGGCCGGGGCGCATGGACATGCACATCCACATGGGCTACTGCTGCTGGGAGGCATTCAGGACGCTGGCCCGGAACTACCACCTCGTCGACAGCCACCCGCTGTTCTCGGAGATACAAGAACTACTCGCACATGTGGAGGTGACGCCGGCCGAGGTGTCCGAGATGCTGCTGCGGAGCGAGGACGCCGACGTTGCGCTGCGAGTGCTTGCAGAATTCCTCCAAGACAAGAGACGGAGGACAAGGAAAGAGACAGAGGACAAGAACGACGTAGCAGAGAAGGCATTGTAGTACTTCTTCAGTATCAGCATCCTCTTGCGCGGCAGGTCGACACAGTAGAAACATGGATTCTATTATGCATCAATCATGAGAACAAAAAATTTTGTTTTCAGTCTTATGGTTCTGAATCACTACAGTTAACTGATCAATACAACTGTTATGTACAAGAATTTGCGACTTGGACAACACAAAAGTCTCAAAGCTAAATTCCAACAAAACTTTCAACTGTTGATATTTCAGTGAATAATCATGACATTTTACAGTGGACCATATCAATACATTGTACCAGTTTCAGACTTTCAATGTATTTCCTTGCAAGTTTTCCGCGGAACTGGAAACATCTGCTTCTTTAGTGGAACCTTCTACCACTAAAATTCCATAGCTGAGTCCCAAACTCTTGTAAAATTTGAAGGTCCTCCATCTCCGATCCTCTCAAATTGACAGCTTCAGGCTACCTCTTCGTTACCTCCTATTCCCAATTGGGGAAATTTTGGTCATTGCAACATTTCATCCTTGACATCACAGGCCATCAAACATATGCGATGACCTTACTAAACCACGGAGGCTTGCAATTTTTGCACAAACCAATTTCACAAAACACACATACTTCCTCTCAAAAGTAACCACAAGCGGATTCACGGCTTGACGCAGCCTCTTCTTCAATTGGATGCTCCTCCAATTGGGTTGCCTTCATTTGGACTGGTATCTCCGATTGTGTTAATTTCGGGCGCTAACAGTGATCTTCCGATGAGCTCCCGTCATAGTTAAGGGAGAGCCTTCCAGAGTTTCGGCAATGAGCCTCGATGACGGGGAGCGGTTGGAGATTACCGTCTCTGATGGCTTTATGGTGGACTCAACTTGATCCGGCGGATTGCCGATCGTATGCTGAGTTTCACCATGCCCACTTGGCCTATGATTGGTGACAACTTCATTGATACTCTTATCAGATGTCAATTGGCCTCCGGAATACGTAGGAGCCATTGGCGAATACTAGTCGCCCATGACAATATCGAGAGTACATGGACTTTCTGATTGCAGCGCTGGGCTTCCGTTGCCGCTTTTGCCGGTCGGTTCGACCGGACTTGTAGAGGTGTTCGAATGCTCCGAATTGGTCGGAACGAGCGGTTCCTCTGAGAGCGCCATTAATGGTGGCAATGAATCCTCATCCATCCGGTCGATTTAGCTAATCTCTGCGAATGACAAGCCAGCAGAGGAGGAGAAGGATGACATCCTGTTTTCTTCCATAGAGCGGATGCATGTGTCCATATCGAGGTTGGAGTAGTCCGCCAGGTTGAACCAGTTTTTCTCATCCCATGTTCCTGCATGTTCGCATGAGCGATGATAGGGCAAATGAATTGAATGAGAAATGCTTGAGCGAAGTAATATACAAGAACTCAACGCCTTCTTCCCCACGAACGGCGCCAGCTGTCAACGATCAAGTCGTCGATCTTACAAAATAAACAAATAAAAATGACAAATAATTCATGGGAGAGAATGAGACTGCTCTTTATTGCTATTAACTAGATCCTTTACAGGGGGTGCCTCCGACAATGTGTAATACTTGCTATGCTATTGAATCAAGCTTGAAACATAAATCTAATGCCGATTGTGATGCTTCAATCTGATGCCTTTGTTCCTCCGCGCTCCATTTTTAAATAATCATTGAAGAGGTGGCAGTTACTCCTAGAGAAAACGCCTGTTGGAAGTGACGCGTCTAGCTGGAGAGTCGGTTACGGTTAGTGAAACAGTAACTAATCGTCGGTTAATGTCTGTGAGATACTCAACCGTATGGTGGTTGTTGCTAGTGTCTTGGGACTATGAAACGTCACGTGATATGGACCAAATATGATATGTGTTTCATTCATCACACGGTAAGGAATATACTTGGAATTAGATTAGATGTCAGTTCATTGCTTCCTCAAGCAGTCATCTGGTTGGGGACTGGGCACAGGACCTCATCCGACCAGGGTTCACATTATGTAACCTCTAGAATCCTTACGACCATAGAGGCCGTTAGCCTTAGGGGTTACTTCACTCCAAGAACCATATTTCCTAGGAACTAGAAGAACCAGTACAACACAAGGAGAAAGACTTTCCCTTACATAACTTTTGTCGAAAAGATCTTGAATTTGGTGTTGAATTTCTTTTGTCTCCTCCGGATTTGTGCGGTAAGGTGGCCGGTTGGGCAATGGAGTTCCTGGGACTAAATCAATTTGGTGCTTAATGCCTCTTTGTGGTGACAGCCCAAGCGGCACTTCATCTGGAAACACGTCCTCGTAGTCTTACAAACATCAAAACCAGCTCTAGGAATTGTAGAGGGTAAGTCATTAATAGATAATAAGCTTTCCTCGTACCGGAGGACAAAGAACAAAGAATGGGGTTCTCTCAATCCCCTCATATCCCCTTTCCTAGCCATCATCACTAATCTCTCTTTCTCCCATGGTTTGGTTAATTTTACCTGTGGGGTTTTATTTGGCTTTGTATTCACTCGCTCACTATGACGGTGGTTCTTCCTCAAGTCTCTCGCTCCCTCTCTCACTCTCAGATCATCCATCAATATTTCCTATGGTGTTAAAGGAAGCAAAGAAATGTGCTCCCCTTTGTACTGGAAAGTAAGCTGGTTAGCACCACTGCTAATTTGGACATCATGATCAAACAACCAAGAATGTCCCAACAACAATTGACATGCTTGCATCGGAACCACATCACATTCCACTTAATCACGATACTTCCCCATAGATAATTGAATTATCACAATGTTACTAACTCGCAGTGAACCACAATTATTGAGTCATCGCATCTTGTACGGACTTGGATGTCGTGCTGTATCAACCCCAATCTCTCCACTAAATCTGAACTTGCGATATTATTGCTGTTATGAATATTGCTTGTATTCAATATGAGGCCAATGAGCCAGTATATATACACAAGGTACAGGTGGTGAATATACACATAACCCCTCATAACAATGGAGAATAACACACTTAGACATATACCTCTAACACCCCCCCTAGAACTCATGGTAGATCAACAACATTGAGTTTGGAGAGGTAGAAGCCATGCTGTGCTCGAGTCTGGGCCTTCGTGAAGAAATCCGCTATCTGAAGCTCGGAAGGCACATACTGAAGACCAATCACCTGATCATGCACACAAGACCGCATGAAGGAAGCATCAACACCAATATGCTTGGTGAGCTCATGCTTCACAGGATCACGAACATCTTGATAGCACTTTGTCTTGTCGACAAGAGAGGAATCGGTGTAGTGACAGAAACACCAAAATCCTCAAGTAACCACCGTAGCCAAGTAATCTCTGTTGTCAAGAGAGCCATAGCTCGCAACTCAGCCTTTGTACTCGAACGGGACACTGCAGTCTGTTTCTTTGTCTTCCAGGCAATGAGAGAACCACCAAGAAAAACACAGTAAGCAGAGATAGACCGGCGATCAGAGGGATCGCTGGCCCAAGTAGCATCCGAATAAGCCTAAAGCTATAACGAGCTAGAGCGTGGAAAGAAGAGACGGCGAGAGATAGTTCCACGAAGGTATCGCAGAACTCGAAGAAGGTGGCCGTAGTGGACCTGAGTGGGAGCAGAAACGAATCGACTCGAAATATGAGCAGGATAAGTGATATTCGGACGAGTAATGACAAGATAGACAAGACTCCCAACAAGATGGCGATAGCGAGTCGGATCGAGAAGAGGCTCGCCATCGAGGGTCGGAGGTGAACACGAGCTCCATGGGAGTCTCAACAATCTGTTGATCGATGAGAGAGGCGCGATCAAGAAGATCTGAATATACTTCTCTTGGGACATAAAGAAACCATCTGGAGTGGAAGTAACCTCAATCCCAAGGAAATGTGAAGAGGACCAAGATCGACATAAGGAACTGCTCACTAAGACGAGCCTTGACAAAGGCAATGTACTCGAATCATCTCCGTAATGATCATATCATCAACATCTGAAGAAGAAGAGTCCGACCACGAGGCGAAGTGTGGACGAAGAGCGCAGATCATGATCACTCATTGAAAAGCCAAGAAGATGACCACGGAGGAGAAGCACTCAAACCAAGTACGAGGGCTTGCTTAAGGCCATAGAGAGCGGCAAGGGCGACAGACCATGCCCTTAGGAGCAGAATACCCGGTGGCGGATGCATGTAGACCTCCTCACGCAACTTCGCCATTAAGAAAGGCATTCTTGACATCAAGCTGAGAAACAGACCAGTGGCGAACAGACGCCACCGAAAGAAGAGTGCGGACAGTGGTCATGTGGGCCACAGGAGCAAAAGTCTCGTCGTAGTCATGACCATGCTCCTACTGGAAGCCACGAGCAACAAGACGCCTTATAGCGCTCAAGAGAGCCATCGAGCGAGTCTTAATCTTATAGACCCACTTACGTGATAGGACGAGAGTGAGATGAAAAATGAACAAGATCCCAAGTACCAGTACGCTCGAGGGCAGCAATCTCCTCGGCCATGGCATGCTGCCACTCAGGATGAGTAACAACATCCCGGCAGGAGACAGGCTCACAAGTAGCTGCGCCCGACAAAAGGCAAAAGCAGGCGGGGCGAATCGACTAGCGATCGCGGAGAGCGTAGCGAGGAGAAGATGACCTATCGGGGAAGATGGAGCATCGAAAGAAGATGGAACATCGAAGAAGATGGCTCATCTGGAAGATCCTCAATCTGAGGTCGGCGAGTGTAGTGGGGAGCCCTGAGGAGCCGTAGGAGGCAAGCGGCGGCGACAGCGGCGGAGAGGCCACGAAGAAATATGTGGAGACTCGATGGGGACGGTGGGCGAGGGCAAAGACAGATATAGGTGTATCTGGAAAGGTCAAAAAACAGAGACTCCACAGAGGAAGTCGAGGAGAGAGAGGGGCGTGGGTAGAAGGGACGAGACTCGTCGAAAGTCACATCCCGAGAAATCCGCATCCGTCGACCAACAGATCCCAAAGGCCGATAGCCCTTGTGCTCGCATCGATCCCGAAAAACACACTCAACAGTGGCGGTCGGTTTGGTGCGTTCTCGAGGGGCGAGGAGAAGCGTAAACGCAAGCCAAACAAGCGAAGAAGCGAAATGTCGGGAAGGAGACCACAGAGGCGCTCAAAAGGATGCATACGAAGAAGCGAAGAAATTTGGATGTTGGCGAGATAGGTGGCGATGGAAACGACCTCGGCCCAAAAGTGAGATGGAATAGAGCGGCAATCATCGATTACGAGCCGACTCAAGGAGGTGACGATGCTTGCGCTCGGCAACACCATTCGAGCATGAGCACCGGGACAAGAGAATCGGCGAGAGTGCCTGTTCGACAAGGAAGTTGCGAGTAACGAGAGAGTACTCGCCAAAGAGATCGACCACGAAAGACACGAATAGGAGTGGAGAAGCGTGTGCGAACCATAGTGGCAAATTGTTTATAGATAGACAAGGCCTTACTACGAGAAGACATGAAATATATCTAAGTGTGGCGAGAGAAATCATCTATAAATATGATATAATATCAATGACCCCCTTTCGAAACGAAGGGAGCCGGACCCCAAACATCTGAATGAACAAGATCAAATGGACGCTAAGATACTAACTCACTATGAGGATAAGGAAGCTGAAGTTGTTTGCCTAAATTACAGCGACAATTTAAAGACCGTCTCTGAGAGACCCGAAGACCACGATGAACTAAAGGCAGCAGGCGAGATCCACACAGATGGCCAAGACGGTGATGCCACTCTTTGGAAAGAGCCGGTAGAGCGAAGTGGCGAAGCGGAGACTGGCGGCGATGATGGCGATGGAAGGAAGGTGAAGCGATCAAGCTCCCAGAGACGCTGTGAGTCAAAGCGCCGAGGGCCGAACCAACGAGCTCCGTGTGGCGGTCTGAACACAACAAGAGTCGAGTCGAGAATGACCCGACAACCAAGATCGATGTCGCCTAGCGAAAAAAAGATGCATGGTAAGGCGAGGAACATGAGCAAATGAAGGAACATGAAAAGATGAGTTGCTAAGAGGTCCTCGACCGAGATGAAAAGAGAGGTACCATCGTGATAAGAACACTAACGGGAGAATCAAGGGGTGTAATGAAGGATAGAGTGGAAGCATCGAAGTCATGTGAAAAGATGCTCGAATCAAGAATCCACGGGAGGTATCTCGATTGTGTAGAGGGTGGTTTCTCGGTGCAGAAGAGTCGATGGCAGATCTGCGAGAACTTGTCGAGGAGAACACAGGCGGCAAGCAAGCGTCAAGTCGGCTATCTCTCGCTTTCGATGAGAGAAGCTTGCTGAAGAGTCGATCTGACGTCGATGTAGAAGCACTAGTGCCGATGAAAGAACGGCGTGAAAGATGCGCTTCTTCTTATAGCACTGGACTCAATGTGGCCGACCTTGTCGCGATAGGAAGCGATGAGGACGGCCACCTCGAGATGGAGGCGGCCACCACCACTGTGGCGGCCGCTGGAGGAGGCGATGTAGCAGTGAGCGAGCGGCGAAACACTGAGGGGAGTGGCATCAGACCAGCACCACTCAGGCGAGTCTCCTCCGCGCGTATCTCAGTAAGAGCCTCCAGGAGAGTGACACGAGGGTGGCGTGCAAGGCTGGGCACGCCTCTGCTCGAACTTCGGGGCGAAGCGAGTAAGGAACTCGTAGATCCGCTAAAACTCTAGGTCAAGACGTCATGACGAGCAACACAGACGGGAGCGGCAGCCCAAGAAGTCGCGGAGAGTCGGTGACGCCCGAACAATGAGCTCTGGCGTAAAAGCGTCAACAGTAGCATCACCCTACTGAAGAGAGTGCTCCTAGCGGACCACGGACAGGTACAGGGCATCACCAGAGGGCTCGTAACGCTGACGAAGGTGAGTCCACATCTGGAAAGCCGAGGAGAGTCCCACAACCTCAGAAGAAAACTGAGGTTGGATACTGGCGATGAAGACAGCGGCAGCCCGAGCGTCGTCGTCGTACCACTGAGTGTAGGCGGTCAGTCGATCCTTATATGAATCCAGAGCCTCTTGGTAGGCAGAGGCAGCCTCCTCATCAGCAAGGCGAACGGCCTCGGCCGGCGAAATTGTCGGTCGAAGCGGCGTGACAAGCGTAAGCTCCGTCGGAGGAGTAGGGCAAGGCGGGCAAATGACATTGCCAGAGAGAACGCTCCAAAGACGAAGACCACGCATGTGGATGCGCATGTGAGACACGAAGTCGGTGTAATTAACACCATCGAAGATCATCAAGGCGATGAGGAAAGCAGACCCATTGGTAGGGCGGGCCGACGGCGGCGACCAAACAACGAAGTCTAACGGTAGCGGCGGTTAGAACAATGTTTTTTTTTTGCTCTTTTTTTTGTTGCTTTTCTTCCGGGCCGGTTCGCTCAAGTCTAAAAATGTTGGCCTGCCTTCAACCCGATGGACAGAACCAAACCGATGCTTGGAACCCTAGTGGCGGCGGCGGCGACAGAGACTCGGCGGCGGCGCCGGAGGTTTCCAATGCCAGGCGGTGCGTCTTGGCGAGGCCAGCGCCAACCAAGCGAGCGGCGAAAGGCTTCCGGCGAAAAGGTGGGCGGCGAATCCGGCGGCGACTCGAAGCGAAGCGGCAACGCGTCGTGGCGACTCCGCAGCGGCAAAACCTGCGAAGAGGCGGAGCGGAGACTCGCGCGGCCGAGCGAAAGCGAGGAGGCCTGGCGGCTCGTCTTGAAGCGGAGGCCGATCTCAGGCGGAGGCGACGACAACGAAGATCACGCCGTCGCCCACCAGGAAGCCGAGGGCCAAGTGGGAGACCGCGCTAGAGCGGCGGCCCAGTCGAGCGCGGGGACGCGGGATCCCGCGCGAAGAAGCCGAGGCGACCGACAATGGAGCGGCGGATCGGCGGATCAGCGGATCGGGCGGAGAGGCCGACGAGGCGACCACGAAGACGAAGCAAAGGAGCAGAGGCAACGGGGCGGCGAGCGGCTGTCACGTGAGACACGTGAGAAACCCTAACCCTAGTTTTGGCTCTGATACCATGTTATGAATATTGCTTGTATTCAATATGAGGCCAATTGGCCAGTATATATACACAAGGTACAGGCGGTGAATATGCACATAACCCCTCATAACAATGGGGAATAGCACATTTAGACATATATCTCTAATAATTGCAACTGCCATTATCAACAATGATCTTGCATACCTTGTTCTTAATGGTGCCACAGGTGTGGAAGATGTTATGCCGCTATCCCTTCTCTTCAACAGCATAGACGCTGAGCACACGGTGGGAAATAAAGCATTCTCCCACATCGGCCTGAATGTCAACATCTATTATTGTCTTCTCTGTCAATATCTTCTTCATCACTGTTTCCCTGCACAATATGTATCAATGTAGCATCGCCAATTTGTCAAAAAAAAAACGCTACGTAAATTCTTAATCCTGGACTGTTTTCAGGTCTTTTCGGCGGCAAATGTAACCACATGGACCCGAGCATCTTCCACGAGCCGGCCAAGTTCGACCGTCCCGGTTCGAGAACCAATCGTCGGCGACGCCGTGCTCCTTTGTCGCGTTCGGCGCCGGCCCGAGAATATGCGCCAGGATGGAGTTTGCCAGGATGGAGACGATGGTCACGATGCATTACCTGGTCAGGCAGTTCAGGTGGAAGCTCTGCTGCAAGGAGAAAACTTTTGCGAGGGACCCCATGCCGTCGCCGCTGCATGGCCTGCCGATCGAGATTGAGCACAAGACCTCTCCTTGATCATGACCAAAATGGGCAGCAATCGCAGCATAAATGGTTGCATTACAATATAACACTAGAGAGATCAATAACAGAGCTGTTTGGACACAGAACAAGAGGAACATATGCTACAATTGCAGAAGAGTTTAGTATAAAATGTCCTGGTTTTTCTTGTGTCATCCATACTTCACATGAAGTAATACAATGTTTGCTACACCAGAATATGACAAATGGATACAAGAGAGATGACTTGCTTCACATTTATTTGTCCATAGAGACAACATGTACACCAGAAGACTGGAGATCCTGGAACCAGCAGCCAGCAGGCTCACTCGGCACTCACTGGTAAGTAAACCTTGTTACCACCGTTTGATATCTTGTACACATAAAATATCAATACGAGTGCACTGTAAAAGAGTACAAAATGAGAACATGTTATAATGACGTCAACTGCCAAGAACTCAAGATCTTATATCATTATCTTTGTGTTCACTACTAAACAGAGAGAAAAGTCTAGCATGGGAACAAAACAGAGCTTACAGTATGCTTTGAATGGCATATTATTGAAGGAACAAAAGGACTCAAGATTGTAAAAACCAAGGGAAGCAGTGTAAGTACATTATGAATGGAATGTGTAGTGAAAATCAGTGAAGTGGTTGTGCGCTCCATGTACAAAGTAAGAAATATTTTTTAAGAATTAAAGTCAAAGAACTAATTAACTCATGCTGTTCAGACACACAGCACATAGCAGCACTCTTTGCATGATAACAACAATGCTCGCTAGGTTTTGAAAGGCAGGAAGAAATATCAGGACAAAAATCTCCTAAAGGCACCAATAGGAACATACCATTACAAAGCTAACTTCAAAAAGTTATCATTTTATCATAACTAGCACATTACAACCATTGTAACAGTGCAAATAAAATAGTTTAAACTGAAATTTCCTATAAGCAGTGCATTGGTAGGTACTTGCCACTGTGCCCAGTAACCTGCCCTGAACATAAAAAAGAATTGGCAAGGATAAACCTCAAACCCAACATTGATTATCTTGACACTCCAGGTAAAACAGTACATTACGATTTACTGCCTTAGCTTCCAACTTCTCGCATAGATATGTTATACTGAATTCAGTCATGATCCTTCATAGTGCTCTTTGAATATCTAATTCAACCCTGGTACGAACGACATAAACTATTGCTCGCAATAGACAATACGATAATGACAGTTGCAGTGAAGTTAACGCAGCAACAGATACTTATACTAAGCATCAAGTTGCAGGGTGTTCAAACAAACTGCTAGCATCAAAGTGCAGATGAAGCCATCAATTTTTTTATTGAGGATTATCCATGCTATATTTAGGCTACACAAGTTCAGGTACAAACAAATGAGAACATCTTGTGTGTCAGATAGGTGATCCAAACCAGATCACCTAACATTATAAACATATATTATATATACATATCGTACCATCTAGACTATTTACACAAGAAACTCATGCGCATAGCATGAGAGAGACACACACACAGAGAGAGAGAGAGAGAGAGAGATTTGAACGAACCTAATGGTAGCAATTATTCCAGCTGGCATTACCTTTTTTGTTTTGATATATCTTGTTCCCATAACAACTGTTACTGTTAAGAACATCAAACACAGAAATGGGCAGAACCCATCATATCAATTACGTAAGCTCCTCTTGCCCTGTAAAACCCATAATGCAATCAGCTAGAGCGTTCACTAGCGGATTCGTACAAATAAAAGGGATCCAACCAAAAGGCCAATCGGAACATCACCTAAAATTGCCACTAAACGTCCATACGGGGTGATAGGTAAATATACCGCATTAGCACAACTAAACATTCTAAGACCAACAAGTTTGTCTAAAATTTGTGATTTTTTTTTATATACCGAAAAGGCCGAGACAATTTCAGGAATTGCAATCTAATCCAAATGATAACAACATGATGCAGCACCAATTCACTTTCCCAAAAATACTCTGCTAAAACTTCTGTGAAATCCTTTTCACTATTGGTAATGTATGAGAGTTGGCTCCAAAAGATTGCGAGCGCATTGCTTGTGCATAGAAGAATTTTAGCTTGTTCATAGAACAATGGAATGTAAATAACGGGCTCATGTGTGGAGGTTCAGTCTCTGGAATTCTACCATCACTTGTTTCTAGCCAATTAATTACGTTTTTAACTGGCAATTGCTGCACATTCTAGGATACTGTATTTGAAACATTTCATCATCTACATCTAGCCTAATTCCTAACGTAAATGCAGGATGCATCCCTGCCCTGCAATAGCAGATTTCTCTGCATAAAGTTGAAATAATTACGAGCTTCCAAGTTCCAATGGCACTACTCAACAGGATCAACTCCCCCGCGTCTTTCTCCACCCAAACTAAAGAAATTACCAGCATCGGATAACTCCATAGCGAAACGAGCAAGGGAGGATGGAGAGGAGTTGCAGCAGTAACGGACCGGTCTGGAGGGCGAAGAGGGAGTTGGAATGGCCCCGCGCGAAGGCCCAGACGCTGAGCGCGCCGGCGAGGAGGAGCGCGCCGCCGAATCCGGCCCCGGCGGCCAGCGAGGCCGCGCTCCCCCGACTGACGTAGCCGGCGACGCCGCCGCCGAGGACCACCAGGCCGTACGGGATCGTGACGTAAAAGTCCACCATGCCGCTCCACGCCCCGCCTCCCGGATGCTCCCCCTTCCTAGCTCCTACCGGCGGTTGGTGGTGGACTGGTGATGGTGTCTCTCGAGTCGCCTCTCCCTCGCGGGTTGTCTTCTCCGGTGACTCTTCTACCACTGGTTGCCTCTTCCCTACTGGACGGTAGAGTAGACCTCTCGACGGTGAGGATGTACACCCACATCTCTCACTAGCTGAGAGCTCACTAGCTGAGAGCTATGCTTATTCCTCTTATGGTAAGATAGCTAACATGTTTGAAGTTTGGTTATAGTATAGTCGGAATTGAAGTAACAGTTATTTGCTGGGTAATTTGGAAGAGTAGAAAATTCGGCCTGTTTTGATCATAAATGATTTTCCCACCCAAATCAAGTTATCTTCCATGTTTGACATTGGCTACACTCGTGGTCTGTATTGCCGAAACAGAACATGAGGGAGGGACACGATCGTTCATGGGGGCCAACAAGCTGGCGTTGGTTGCTTATGAGATCTTCAGCAGATTAAGGGGGTGTTTAGGACGGTTTCAGTTTCTGTCTTTCGTTCGGAAAAGTCGGAAGCTGTTCCAAACATCTGGCTTTTTATAGCCGCTTTTCTCCGAAACGGCTTCGTGTTACAATGCGCGGAAACCACCTGCAGGGAGCTTCCGCCGCTTCCCGCAGCCATCGTTCCGAAATTATCCCCGAAGTTCGGGGGTAATTACCCACTGAATACCACTCCATAAAACCCAACTCGGCACCTCCTCCCGCACCCCCTCCTCCCCCAGCGCCTATCCCGTTCCCCACCTCGACCGAGCGCCGCTCACGGCTCCCCCAACCCTTGCCCGCTCCTTCGCCCTCCTCCGCTCACCCCGGCCAGATCTGGCAGCATGAGTCCATTCCCCTGGCCCCTGATGCGGGCAAGTGGCGGCGGCAGCGTTCCAACCCCGCCGGCCCAGATTTCTCCCCGTCTCTCCCCGAGCAGCACCACCCAGCTCCCCTTATGCTCCTCCTCCTTCCATGTGAAATGAAGCAGAGGCTGGAGATGTAATGTCTATCCCCTTAATCAAAAAAAAAAAAAAAAATTGGGACGAGCATGACATTCTGGCTTCCATTCTCTACCCAGATGGTAAGCCTCTCTAGATTTGTCTTAATATATGCCTTTTGTTGTTGGGCTCCGTAGAAAATGAATGGTTTCTTGTAAAATTCACGCGTTGCAAAGCAGGCCTGGTCGCAGCGATAAACAATCCACTTCTATCGTTCTACGGAGGTTTTGGACAATCGACTTTTTATTTGATGGTAGGTTAAGGTCATCAGCCATTTTGAATCAACGTTGTCAAGGTCGAGATTTTAAGTTCGCTTGTCCGTTGAGTGGTAAGACTAATAGGATTGTACCAACAAAATCGCGGTAACTCTAAAGTTTATAAGATAGAAAAATCACTATTTATATGGCATTATCTAACTTAGAGGAGAGGAATGATCTATAGAAC
This sequence comes from Phyllostachys edulis, assembly GCA_036346405.1. Lineage (NCBI taxonomy): Eukaryota > Viridiplantae > Streptophyta > Magnoliopsida > Poales > Poaceae > Phyllostachys > Phyllostachys edulis. The sequence continues at coordinate 43,789,852 of CM070557.1, read as the reverse complement.
GAAACTGGCCGGGGTATCGATAACCTTTCTCCTCCAGTTAGGGCTTGTTTGGGAGGGTCAATCCCGGCCGGGATCCCTGTCCAATCCCAGGGAAATTTTCTCCTATGGTAGAATTTCCCAGCCCGACCTGTAGCTCCGTTTGGAAGACATAGGGACGGGGAAGTTTCAGTCCATCCCGGCCTATTCCACGGGGGAGCAAAACCACGTCTGAGGAGGTCGGGAATTTCTCCTCGTCTCGCTCCCGAGTTCTGACCGTCGGCTGCATCGCGTTCTTCCGCCTCCCTCTTGACCGTCGCCTCCACCGCGTTCTTCCTCCTCCCACTCCAGTGACGCCACTATAAGCACGCGGATCTCGTCGTCCGCTCCCCGCAAGTCGAAAACATTTCCTGCTGTTGCTTCCGCGAAATCTTTCGAGAGACGATTCAATCTTGATTTGGGTGGCATAGAGAAGGAAGAGGAGAGGAGGTATGGCCATGGATGCCACCAACTCGGTGACACCGGGCGTCGTGGCCCTCGTCCTGGCGAACCCGTTGCCGGACTCCGCCGTCGACGTGCCGAAGATCGTCGTGCAGGTCGTTGACCTCAAGCCCAGCGGCACCTGCTTCATGTGAGCGCTCCTCCCAGTCTCTCTCCCCCTCCCTAATCCTCTTGCTGGATCTATTCCTTTTGCAAATAGTTCACCTCAAATCGTTCGTTTGGTCGTCTTAACCACCTGCTGGTTCTTTGCAATTTTGGGCTGTGAATTGGCAGATCTGTGAAGAATGGCAGTTCATTGCTATCCTTTGTGCTTGCAGTGCTGTTCCCGTAGCGCTCCTGGCCATGACAAGGAGGGTCCATCCGTTGATCTCCCAGAATCCCCCTTGTGATGGCCAACTGAAATTGGAAATCAAGCCGATTGGCAAGTGTTATTCTTCTTGTGTTAAACTGTAAGGGCTCCTGGCCATGACAAGGAGGGTCCAGTTAACTATGCTGGTTTGGAAAATTAGTCAAGATTTACCGAGCAACAAATTTTGTAAGTCTCTTACTGAATAATTCGATGATAAAACAATAAATGGAAAGGCTTCACTAGTTCACTACTATGGTACATCCTTGCTATGCCTACGCATTGCTGATTACTAGGAAAGAAATGTAATACACTCATTTTGTTGACTCGCTTTGGATTTCCTTTTGTAGTTGGAGATGGTAGCTATTGTTGCACTGATTTTGTAATGCAATGACTAGAGGTTAAATAGTCTCAAAAGGATCTGTTGCATGTTCTAGTGGAGTTCTTGCATTTTTGTGCAACTTCCATCTTGTTGTAAATTTACATTAATTCTCTAATCTCTATTGAAGAGTCGTCACTCTTTTGATGTGCTAGTAAGATATGTTTTACTCCGTTTAAGTCATTGTGGTGTTACATTTTTCTTTCGGTGGTAGTTTTTTTTGTTGTATGGTTCGAACATCGATGGTTGTACTATCCATATCTTTCCAATTTGCAAATAGTATATACTTTAAGTTGATGAACTATACGTAGCATTGCTTTCCTGGTAAGCTCACTTGAAAACAAGTGTTCTTGATTTACGGGAGGAAGGAATTTTTTGGAATAATGTATCATGAAGTTTAGATGGCATGGGGCACACCATGCCATGAGCACTATAATTAGGATTTGGTGTTCGGTGCCAATGGGCTCTGTCCTTTCTTAATCTGTTTGCAATGTAAATGTACAAGTACAACAACTACTTTGGCCAATTACTATTCTTTTTTCCAGGTATGCCATCACAAAAGCCATTTGCATTGCTTTTGTCATGACATTCTTAGTATTTGATGTTCCTTTCTTCTGGCCAATACTACTATGCTATTGGATTGCGCTCTTTGTCCTGACAATGAAGCGGCAAATTTTACATATGATCAAGTACAAGTAGAACCGTTCAACTTAGGAAAGCAGGTGAGAGCTTTCTGACGATTGGAATTTAGTTACATTTCCTTCTGCTGCTTGAAAGTTAAGTAGATCATGCTTTCTACCAAAGTTTCTTAAAACTAGCCCAGTGGCTATTACTGTTTATGTCTAGGTCTACTCAATGATAGCAGGTTTAGTGCCGATTGATGCGTTGTTTCCACGGTAGCTTAGTGCCTTGGGATCAAGAGTAGATCATGGATGGGATTTTTATCCCTGTTGTTCCCAAATGGTAATAGGGATTTTTTTTCCCGACCGGGAAAAAATCCCCTTATATTGAGGGGGATTTTATGTGCCATCAAAATCTTCTCAAGGGATTTTCTTCCATGTGATTTTCCTCCCTAGCATCCAAACAAGCCCTTAGATACCGATTTTACCCTTTCTCCGTAAAATTTCTCCAGAAATTCCCAATGTGCAATGATTATTCTGTGGAATTCCTACCAAAGTAGCAGTATGAAATCGGACGATTCGTTCCTTCGGTAACGAGGCGATCAGCTGATGGATTGAGGTGTCTAGGCAGGACAAGAGAGCCACAGTAAAAGGTCCCACGCTTCAGGAATTGCTGTGGACTTAGGATCTGTTTGGTTCTTGACCTTAGTTAGTCATTCCAAAACTTTGGTAATACCAAAATTCAGACAATGTCAAAATCTGGGCAAAAAAATGTTGTTTTGATCGTAGCCATACCAATTCACGGGCAATACCGAAACTGATGTGTTTAGATTGTAACCATACCCAAATTGGTCAAATATGTGAGTATGACACGTGGGCCCACATGACATATATTCTTTTTTGTACCAAAATGTGCCAACAGTGGTCTTGTTTTGTTGATAAAATGACAAAGAACAACGATTCAAACGGATCACAAATTAGATACTCGGTTTAGAAAGTATAATCATTTGAAAGTGATTAATCAAACAAATCTTGCATTTAATGTATTGTCCACGGCAAACAAAATGGTGACACCTGCCGGAACTAAGAGTATCTTTAGTGTATTGAACCGACGTCGATTCAAAGTCATGCCACGTAAGCATTCTAGGAACTGAGCTTGTTTTTCTCCAATGTATTGAACCGATTCCTACTAATAACTGGGACCCACGTTACATTAAAAAACCATAAAATAATAATATCATCTCTCAAACGCACTCTCTTTTATGTAGTTATTTAATGCTCATATGAATTGTTTAATGCTTTGAATCGATTGCTAAGTAGAGTTCGGTTTCATACATTTTTTTTGTTGGAATCGACCTCTCTAATGTATTGAATCGATTCAGTGCCTTCTCTCTCCTCATTTGAACCAACTAAAACACAATATTAGAGATAGTCTAACTGATTCTTGCCTTCCCAATTATTTGGCGCATGAGTCGGTCGCCTACGCTCGACCAGCGTTTTGGCAAGAAAAAGCTAGGCAGTGGCCAAATTTTCATCGGCACGCCAAAATTCGGTAATAACTCAAATGATAGCCATTTACCGACAGAGCTGAAGTCACGCACGGCACAATCACCCGACCACGTAGCCCTAACATGCAGTACTACATGCCTTCGTACCTAAGCTAACGTGCAGTACTAGATATCTTCGTACCTAAGAACTCCCTTGTCCCTACCTTTGTGTGTGTAATATCTGAGGTCGTATCAAGACGAAAAATGTGGCTCAGTTTTTGGGATTAGGATTCTCTGCATCTGCATGGACCGTGATACGACGCCGAAAGGCACGTCATGCCTGCCCCGTCGGACATGACCACATGGCCGGACTTTGAAGGCGATAGGCGATACTAATAGCCAATGAAATCAAGGGCACATGATTACACGAGTGAAGCAATACACATACATGCAATGATGCAATGACTTCATTCGATAAAGCGGAGACTAGGACAAGTCAAGTAAGCAAACGTGACAAGATGCAACACTGCCACCGATCCTAACTGGAGTCTTCGTCACTGCGCACACTGCCACCGACCTAATTCCAGGAAACTCCACTGCTATTGTGTTCGCCTATAAGAACAAGCCATTTGGCAAAGAGCGCTGGACTAATTGGAGTCTTCGTCACTGCGCACAGTGTGGCAGTAGAGGTCTAGAGGAGGACACAGGTGTTAGTGTGTTACGCGCACAGTGTTAGTAAGCCATGGACCGCTTGCCACTGACCGCGGCGGCGTCGTCGACGGAGGGTGGGAGGGTGGTGAACGCGTACAAGCAGGCGCTGGCCACGGCGGCCACGGCAACCGCGTACGCCGTGCTGGCGCGCAGCATGGTGCGGGAGCTCCTCCCGGACGAACTGCGCGCCGCGGTGCGCTGGGGCGCGGCGTTCGTGCGCGCCCGCCTCGGCGCCGCCAAGAAGGAGCGCCACACCATCGTTATCCGCCGCCAGTACGACGGCGGGCATAGCGAGAACTACCTCTTCGACGCGGTGCGCACGTACCTGGACACCAAGATCGACCCGCGCGCCATGCGCCGCCTCTGCCTCGAGCGCTCCCGCCGCAAGGAGCCCGACGGGAGGAGCAGCTGGAGCACGCTCCTGTGCATGGAGCCCGGCGACTCCACCATCGACGCCTTCGACGGCGTCGAGTTCAAGTGGACATCCATCGAGAGCGACGGCGACGACGGCAAGGGCAAGGGAGGCGGAAGGCGCTGGAACACGCTCGAGTACCTGGAGCTCAGCTTCGACGCCGAGCACACGGACACGGCGCTGGAGCGGTACGTGCCCTTCGTCATGACCACGGCGGAGCAGCTGCAGCGAAAGGACCGCGCGCTCAGGATCTTCATGAACGAGGGGCGGGGGTGGAAAGGCATCAACCACCACCACCCGGCCACGTTCGACACGCTTGCCATGGACCCGGTGCTGAAGCAGGCCGTCGTCGCCGACCTCGATCGGTTCTTGAGGCGGAAGGAGTATTACCGGCGTATCGGCAAGGCGTGGAAGCGCGGGTACCTTCTCTACGGCCCGCCCGGCACCGGCAAGTCCAGCCTGGTCGCAGCCATGGCCAACTACCTCAGCTTCAACCTCTACGACCTCGACCTCTCCGAGGTGCACCTCAACTCGTGGCTGCAGACACTGCTCATCGGCATGCCCGACAAGTCCATCCTCGTCATCGAGGACATCGACTGCTGCTTCGACGCCAAGTCGAGGGAAGACCGCAAGACGCCGGAGCCGGCCGGCGTCGACGCCAAGACGACCGCAAGACCGCAAGACGCCGACGGCCCGCCGGGCAAAGCGCTCCACCAGGGAGATTACCACCAGCAGCAGAAGATAACGCTCTCCGGGCTGCTCAACTTTATCGACGGGTTGTGGTCGACGAGCGGCGAGGAGCGCATCATCATCTTCACCACCAACTACAAGGACCGCCTCGACTCAGCACTTGTCCGGCCGGGGCGCATGGACATGCACATCCACATGGGCTACTGCTGCTGGGAGGCATTCAGGACGCTGGCCCGGAACTACCACCTCGTCGACAGCCACCCGCTGTTCTCGGAGATACAAGAACTACTCGCACATGTGGAGGTGACGCCGGCCGAGGTGTCCGAGATGCTGCTGCGGAGCGAGGACGCCGACGTTGCGCTGCGAGTGCTTGCAGAATTCCTCCAAGACAAGAGACGGAGGACAAGGAAAGAGACAGAGGACAAGAACGACGTAGCAGAGAAGGCATTGTAGGACTAATTCTTCAGTATCAGCATCCTCTTTCACGGCTGTTTTGTTTCAGGGGGGGATTGGGTCGACACAGTAGAAACATGGATTCTATTATGCATCAATCATGAGAATTTTTTTTTTTTGGCTTTCTAATGTCTTTTGACTGTTTTCAGTCTTATGGTTCTGAATTACTACACTTACTTATCAATAAAACTGTTATGTACAAGAATCTGCGACTTGGACAAAACAAAACTCACAACACAAAATTATCAAAGCTAAATTCCAACAAAACTTTCAACTGTTGATATTTCAGTGAATAATCATGACATTTTACAGTGGACCATATCAATACATTGTACCAATTTCAGACTTCAATGTATTTGCTTGCAAGTTTTTCCGCAGAACTGAAAACATCAGCTTCTTTAGTGGAAACTGCTTCCGCTAAAATTCCTTAGCTGAGTCCCAAACTCTTGTAAAATTTGAAGGTCCTCCATCTCCGTTCCTCTCAAATTGACAGCTTCAGGCTACCTCTTCATTACCACCTTTTCCCAATTGGCGAAAAATTGGTCATTGCAACATTTCATCCTTAACATCACTGGCCATCAAACATATGCGATGACCTTATTAAACCACGAAGACTTGCAATTTTGACACAAACCAATTTCACAAAACACACATAATTCCTCTCAAAAGTAACCACAAGAGGATTCACGGCTTGACGCAGCCTCTTCTTCAATTGGATGCTCCTCCAATTGGGTTGCCTTCATCATTTGCCTTATCTCCTGAACCTTCCCAAACCACCGCTTCCGCTTCAAAAACCCTTCCAAAACCCTCAATGCACACTCTGTAGGTGCCATCCCCGTCTCAATCATCTCCCTAAAGCACCTATATGCTTGGACAACCTCATCTCTGCAACACAAACCAGTTAGCAGAACATCCAATGCATGCTTGTGAGTGGTGAGGTACACATCCCTTACCGATAAGGTAATCCCACAGATCCAGCCCAAGATCGGGTCGCCCATTCTCGCAGAAGACCTTCGTGAGCAACATTGTCGTCCTGGTCCTTGGAATGAATCAATGAACCCTGAGCTAACCATCTTGCCATATATCCTCTAGATCCCCTCCAAGTCATCAACCCTCCGAAACCCGCACAACATTGTGTTGTAGCTAACATCATCCAGACTGATCCCCTCCCCTTCTTCTCCATCTCGCCCATCACCGCCATCCCAGACTGCAAATCTCTCGCCCTCACATACGCACCGATGAGCGCATTGTGAGCCCCACGGGCCCGGCGCGGCGTCACTCCCCACTTGTCCGTTTCATCAAACAGGCGACGCGCTAGACCTGGGAAGCCCAAGCACAGCACGCCACGTGACGGGCCATGTTGGCACGCCACGAACGGAAGGGACGGGCCGGGCCTGCGGACGGGGCACGACGGGCGGCGTGGCACGGCCTGGCCGGTAGGGTCGTGCTCGGGCTAGCCCGGCACGACAGCAGGACGACGGAACGCCGGCACGCCAAGCCCGCGCCCGCCTCTGCGCCGCCGGCTCGCTGCCCACGCACGCGCCGCCCCCGCCCGTGACGCCCTGGCCAGCAAGGGGAGGTCAGAGGCGCTAGGGGAGGCTAGGCCGCCGGGGGAGGCGTGGGGGAAGGTGGAGGCCGGGCTGCCGGGGGAGAGGGGGGAGGCGCGGGGGATGCCGATGGGGGAGAGGGAGGCGCCGGGGGTGGGGTAACGGGGGAGGCGCCGGGGAGGCTTGGGCCGGTGGGGAGAACTAAGAAGGGGGGAATGGGGGAAGCGCTAGGGCAGTGGAGCAGTGCCGGCCACTGTGGCAGTGGCTAGTGGGTAGAGCTGGCCAAATGGGCTGGGCCAATCAGGCCGGCACAAAGCACGGTACTGTAGGTTTGGTCCAAGCACGACACGGTCTGCACTGTTCATAGGACATGCCGGCCCGATACGATACCTCGGGTCGTGCCTGGGCCGTCACCTCGGCACGGTGGGCCGACCCAGCACGGCACGAATAGTGTCGGACCGTGCCAGGCATGACACGGGCACGAGCACGGCATGGTCAACCGCAATTTGCAATGAAGAGGCAGAGGGCGAGTGGAATAGCAATCGCATAATGGTCTTGCACGAGGCTGGAGCGGAGAGGAAGAAGCGTTCTGGCGACTTTGTTCTTGCCGGAAGCGGAGGAGGAGGAGGCGGGCGAACAGCAGCGCGGTGCAGTGCTACACCAGAGCGGACGGAGAAGAAGCGGCTGCGGTGTCGTCGGCGCGCCAGGAGGCGAGGCGGCGGCGGGTCGGCGACGCGGGCACCGGGAAGCGAGGCGACAAGTCGGCAACCTTTGTCGCGAGGCAAAGCGGTGAGGTCATCGGCGGCGTCGAGGCGAGGCTAGTAAGTCGCGCCGCGTGGGGAGGCGAGGCGGTGTCATCGAGCCGTCGAGGCGCCCATGGGAGGCGAGAGGTAGGTCGTGCCACCATGAGGCGAGGAGGCAATGTCGTCGGCGGCCATGGAGAAGGAGGCGGCGGGTCGCGCCGCCATGGGAGACGAGGAGGCGGTCGTCGAGCCAGCAGTAGTCGGCGTTAGGGATGGGGGTGGGGGTGGGGAAGAAGAAGGCCGGGCGAAATGGCCGGGCGTGTTGTGTCTGTGGTTTGTGCCGACATAGCCTGACTACCAAAGTTCGGCCGTCGGGAGATTTTTTTTTGACCCTTTTTTGACTGTTTTTGACCGTTTGGGGCTTAAAAAATAGCAAAAAAATTGAAAAAAATCCAAAAATTTTCCTATAAATAGGCACCATACCCCCCATTCAGCACCCCTTCATTCTCTATTCTCTCTTTGAAATTGTGTTTTGCAAATTCAAATCCGTGTTGAGCTAATTTTGCAAAATTAAAAAAAAATGTGCCAAAATTTGGAAATTTCAATTTTCGTCAGCAAGTCAGCGAAAGAGGTGCAATACTATTTTTGTAATACTTTTATTGTTAATTATTGTTATGCCAAGATTAAAGTAGTAATAGTGTTAGTTTCGATTTTGCAGTTTTCGTTACGGACAATCCTTACGACAGCTTTGCTCTTATTGAGTTCGGATTTTCATCGGACGAAATTGCGTTTATGGAGACGGCTACGGCTACCTCAAACCAACTGGAGGTTTCACCGGAGGAGCAAGGTAGAGTTCCGTCATCAGGATCCACGTCAGCATCAGGCTCAACGGCAACCGGAGCAAAGAGGTCGAGGCCGTCTACATCGGGAGTGTGGGAGAATTTCGATAGGACAACCAGGCAAAACGCAGCGGGAAATGAGGTACCATATGCTATTTGTAAAATTTGTCGCCATGAATTGTCTGCAAAGTCTGCAGGTGAAACGGGACACTTGATTAGACATGCTACAAGGTGTTGAACCAAGCAAGGATTGGCGATGAGGCGGACGCAGTTGCAATACAACCTCGACGGTACGGTATCTAGCTGGGACTACGATCCTCAGGTAGCTCGCCAATCTCTCTGTCATTTAATTGCTTCTGAGGATTTACCTTTGGCGAGTCTGCTTCTTTCCAAAATTACACTAGGACTGTGCATAACCCTAGATTTACTTCCGTTTCTAGACAGACAATGTCGTAGCAAAAAGGCTAAACAGTGGATACGGGGACCCTCCGTACAGCGGAGGGCCTCCGTACCCTTTGTCTTGGGTGAAGGACCAGATGGAGAGGAGCCAAAACATACCATGTGTGAATAGTATTGTACATGTGTATACAAAATGGAGAGAGAGCCTTTACATGCCCCATGGGGCTTTATTTATAGGGGGCAAGAAGGGATATTTACCTTCTTGCCCCCAAGGACGAGAAAAAGACAAAAGGGTATTTTGGTACATTTTTGCCAAAATATCCTATACATACTAGATTTACATATACACAGTGTCACCGACGGCACACCAGTATTCCTGACGATCCTAGGGTGCGGGGCACCCCCTGGTACTCTGCTACGATAGACAACAACTAGGGAGCTAGTGAAATACTATAATGAACGTTGTAATAAAATAAAGGAACTATTTAGTACGTGCATATTTTCGGTGGCCCTGACCTCGAACATATGGAGTGGTCGGGCTAGGGAGGATTACCTTAGTGTAGTTGCACATTATATTAATGACGACTGGGTAATGGAGAAAAGGATTATAGCTTTGAAATTAATTGATGTAGCACACACGGGGTAGAATATTGTGAACTGTATTATCAAAGTCGTGGAAGACTTTGGTCTTACAGACAAAATATTCGCAATTACTTTAGACAACGCCGCTTCAAACTCTAGGGCCATGGACATTCTTACCCCAGTGTTGAGTACATATGCTGATTCCTTCCTGCTACATCAATGATGCGCTTGTCATATTATCAACCTTATAGTCAAATGTGGTTTGAAGAGGTTGAGTCCGTATATTAAAGCTTTTCGTGATGCGATTTCTTTCTTGAATAATTCTAACGTAAGAATAGCACAATATAAGAACTTCTGCAGGGCGATGGGTGTACGTCCAAGAAAGTTCGATTTGGACATGGAGGTAAGGTGGAACTCTACTTACCTCATGCTTAAGAATCTTTTACCATACAAGAGCACTTTTTCTGTATTTATTCAAACACACTATCCTCCTAGCACTGAAGGTATTATGCTATTAACTGAGTAACATTGGTTCGTTCTTTGAGAAAATCTTGTCGTTTTAGAAATTTTTATGAGGCAACTGTTGCTTTGTCCATTGTCTACTATCCAACATCTCCTATCATTATGCATACTATTTTACGGATTGCTACTCAATTGAAAATATTTGAAAATGACATAGTTTTACTGTGATCTTTGTTGTTTCCATGAAATCTAAATACCTTAAATATTGGAGAGAAATCCCTTACCTATATGCATTTGCATTTCTTTTAGATCCTAGGGCTAAAATTGATATATTTGGTACTGTACTTGATCTTCTTAGTGATGCTACGGGGCTAGACTATACTGACTGTTTTGCAGAAGTTCGTTTTCGGTTATACAAGGTTTACCAAATGTATGAAAATAGGTTCCAGGGAGTCCGTCCGCAATGACCTCCAGTAGCCCCACCTCAAGTGGGAAGACAAATATGTGGGGCGCGATCTTCGGTGCCTCTTCCTCCAGGTCCAGGTCCAAGGGTTCTTCTTCTTCTTCTACACCAACGCCTGCTCAGCCAAGACCCACAAGGAGCGGAGAACTATCCACCTATTTGGACAGCGATACGGTGGATTTCAACTCAGAAGGCTTCGACATCTTGCAATGGTGGCAAGCCCATAAGTTAACATATCCCGTGCTATCCATACTTGCACGTGATGTGTTAACTGTTCCTGTCTCTACGATTTCATTCAAGTCTACTTTCAGTCTTTCTGGAAGGATATTGGAGGAGAGAAGAACAAGTCTCACAAGTGAGATGGTGGAGATCCTTCTAACTGTGAAGGATTGGGAACAAGCTGATTCACGAACACAACACTCTGTAGAAAATCTAGAGCTGTCGGAGGTGTTCGAAAATCTATACTTAGACAATGACACCGACACATAGAACAAAGATGTATCATGTATATAGAATTGTAAAGCTATATGTTGTACTCTTTTTCCTTTGCTAAGGTTTTCTCATTTTGAGTTTTTACTTGGCAAAGGTTTTAACGAGGCAGCTAGTTGGACATCAATAAAGCTCTTTATTACATTTTCAATATGATTGTCTCAATTTTTTTTAATTTTCATGGCTACTTCTAAATTCTACATATTTTTCTAATTTTTCTGGATTTTTTTTGGATTTTTTTTGTTCTGATGGGCCAAACGGGCTCGGGCGAAATTTCAAAGACCACGACACGAATGTCTGTCGAGTCGTGCTCGAGCCACCCCACTCAAATTTCAAAGACAAAGACGAATAGTACACGGCCGAGCAGGCCATGCCTAAATGGGCAGTGCCTAAATGGGTAGTGCTAGCCGAGCTTTGTGTCGTCTTTGGGTCAGGCGACCCATTTGGCCAGAACTGCCAAGGGGTGAAATGGACTAGTGATGGCCCACATCTCAGACATAACTCCATCTCACGATGGCACACAGCTACGCAAAGCCAAGTGGTGATAGGGAGAACAGGGAATCGTAGGATAGTTTTTTTTTGTGAGACATGGTGAGTACTTTTAGTAGAAATGAGAGAAAAATGGGTAGGTGGAAGAGAGACAATGGCTCTGCACGAGATTCTTTCTGGTGACAAGACGGAGAAGAGAGAGAAGGCAACGGGCAAGGCAACGGCTCTACGCGAGATTCTTTCTCTCCGACTTGCTGTGCCTATAAAAATGAATGTCTGCAGCTCATTTCTTCACCACTGAAGCTCAGCTTGTCTTTTGCTCTAGTGATTGCCTTTTGCTCATTTATTCACCACCGAGCGAAGCACATTTTTCATTCGCTGATTCTCTCTTTGCTCTAGTGCTCTGTACAATAGAAAACATGATACCAAGGAGTCGAAGCATGAAGCTGGCGGAGGGAGCGGCGGAGCTCAGTAGCGCTATGCTATCGAGGAGTCCTAGCACGAAAGCAGTAGCGGGGAGAGGGAGACGCTCAGTTTCACGCCGCTTCCCTAGTCCTCCTCCCGCCGCTCCCCTAGTCCTCCTCCCACCGTCTCTCCCATCGATGCCCGTCGGCTCTCCCAGGCATGGGGGACTATGGTATGAATGACCGTCATATGAACGGTACGGACAGTGGCGGACTTAGGATTTTTAGGATGAGTGTTCGAACTTCGGAGCTAGGTTGTCCAGATATGCCGATACCAATACACCAATACCGTGAGGTATCACCCCCCCTCCAAACACTTATACGACGATACGCGTATATATAACAAAATACAAAAAAAAATATAGAAATTAATAATTTCATATGAGAAATTGGGCGATATAAGGCAAGCATAATGACATGAATTAAACAGCAAATTATAGGTATCAATGACAGTTGAGGAGGTGGAAACTAGGAATAGAGCTATTTTTGCTCTAGACTTCTTATTTTGCTGAGTTATGTTGTTGTTGCAGCGTGCGGCCAAGACTTGTGCTTGGTGCTTGACTGTTATTGTTTTCTCTATTTTTCTGCTTTGGCCTGTACCAGCTATACCGCTAAATCTTATTTTCTTCCTCTAATAGTGATCGGTAGATGCCATGTCTTCTTTTCCCAAAAAAAAAACTTCTGCTTGTCTTGGTCGTTGTTGTTTGCTCAATTTTTTTCTGTTCCAGGTTATAACAGTTAGACTGCTAAAACTTATTTTCTTCCTCTAATAGTGATCGGTAGAGCTCCTGTCTTCTTTTTAATTGTTTTTGACAGATGCATACCTTACTGATCCTGCTCTTTTTTGTTTTTTTTCCCATCAGTAAGAACCTCATCTAAGAATGTTCTTTCCATAGAGCAAAAATTAGCATGTAAACATATATAACAATGGCCCAACTATCTATTCATTGCCCAAGGCAAAGATTGTATTTTTGTGCATCCATTGGAAAGAACCAAGAAAGCAGAGGAAGTGGCTAGACTCCAAAAAGAACCGGAGCTATAGCGGAGCAGAGCCAGGGAGAAGAAGTGGAGTGCGCAGAACACACTTAGATCTGGAGAGAGGACAATGACGGTGAGCTAGATATGCTGCTCCCTTCCCGCCGGCACGCTCCCTCCCAGCCACCGTGTTGCTTCCTTGGTGTCGTCCGCTTCCTTTCTTCCTGTTTGTCACGCTACCACCCACTTGCTCGCGTTGCATCTCTGTTCGTCTGCCAGCAGGTCTTGTTTCTTTGCTGCCTGCAACTAGCATCATCGCATGCTTGCTGCCCGTCAGTGGCGTCGTGTCCACCGACTGTCGCTCACCTTCGTAACCCGTGCCTCCGCTGTTACGCTTAGAGGTTGGAGCTCCTCCCCCACCCCAACATGCACACAGCCACAAGATGAGAGAGAGAATAGAGGTTAGGGTTTGGTGGGCTAAATTAGGAAGGAAAATAGGTCTAATGTGTTACATGGGGAGTGTGAGCTGGATTCATTTGCAGATGCAAATATATAGTTTTGACCTAACTAATAACATATACTCCCTCCGATTTTTTAAGCTTGACGTCAAGCAGGCCGACTGGGCACTAGTGAACGTCAAGTATATGAGGTTGGAGGGAGTACATCTAATGTACCTATTATATACCATATATTTTGTAGAAAAAAATGGGTGTTCGTCTGAACACCCATGACCCCTTGAGGGTCCGCCCATGGGTACGGAGGGATATGAGGAGTACCAACGCGGTTCGGACCCAATGGAGATGCCAGACTTCGGTACCACATCCACGAATGGCAATATTGGTGGGTCCGCGCCTGGCAGTAGCAGCGCCAGACGAAGGGCGGAGTGCTGGAAGCACATGACTTGGAGCGAGAAAATTCGAGACTGCCAAACAGTGGAGATCACAACTTGTAATTATTGTAAAGCTCAATTAACTGCTCGTACAAGTGGAGGGACAGGGCACTTGAACCGCACTACAAAGCATGCTTAAAAAAGATGGGGGCGCACACGCAAGGTGGAGGGGTCCAGACGCAGCTCAACTTCAAGGTTGATGGCTCTGTAAGTACTTGGGTATACAACCCTCATTATGCCCATAAGGAAATTGCTAGATACATTGTTTCCGAAGATCAACTAATTAGGATGGGTGAAAGTTGCTCGTTCGAAAGAATGATCCCACGCGGCTTTTGTCCATAGTACCAACATGTTAGTAAGAGAATGACATCATTTGATATTTTAGAGATGTATAGTAGAGAGCTAGCAGCACTAAAAGAAATTTTCCTAAAATTTTAGTACTCTTTTGCTTTAACTTTGGATATTTGAACATCATCACACCAAAGAACTACCTACCTTAGTGTTGTAGTCCATTATTTAAATGATGAGTATAAGCTAAACAAGAGAGTCATATGGTTTAACTTCATTACTGAATCACACATGAGAGATACCATTGCCGAGATCATACTAGGGGTAATTGAGGATTTTCAAATAGGAAATAAGATTATTTCTATAACTCTTGATAATGCATCGGCGAATACGACGGCTATGAACATCCTCACCCTAAGGTTGCAGACATATATCAGTGGATATGTTCTCTACCAGATATGCGTATGTCATATCCTCAACCTCGGTGTGTAAGACGGTGTGGAGGTGATTGGCATTTATTTGAACAACATCCGCGATGCCCTTTGTTTCCTCTCAAGTTCAATGGTGGTGACAGCCCGGTTCACAGAGTATTGTGTAGCCCATGACAAGACCCCAAGAAAATTCAGTCTTGACATGAAGGTAAGGTGGAACTAGACATACATCACGTAGGTTTAGATTTGAGTTGGGTTGGTTTTTGAGAGAAGATTTGTATGAGTTGGTTCAGAAAATATGGGATCAGCCCACTGTTGGGTTTTCCCATGTGGATGTTTGGCAACATAAATTGAGAAAGTTGAGACAGTTGTTGAAAGGATGGAATAATAATGTGGAGGGTTCTTACAGAAAGCAAAAACTTGATTTGTTGAATCAGATTGACATTCTTGATAAAGAATGTGAAATCTCTGGACTGACTTTGGAGAAGAGAGAGCTTAAGATCTTCTTAGAAGAACAATTAAGTAGAATTCTGAAAGAAGAAGAGCTCAAATGGTTTCAGAGATCTAAGGAGAAAGAGCTGTTAGAAGGAGATAGAAATACTAAATTTTATCATGCCAAAGCTAATGGTAGGAGACGAAAGAATTTCATTTATGCTTTGCATCAAGATGAAGGAGTGATTGAAGGGCATGATAAGTTGATGAAGTATATCTCTGACTTTTATAAAAATCTTTTTGGTCACTCTGATTCCATTTGGTGTAATATGGAAATGGAAGGCATTCCAAAATTAGATGAACAGGACAGCGACTTTTTGATTCATGATTTCTCTTTAATAGAATTACAAGCAGCTGTGTTCTCTATGGAAGTGAATAAAGCCCCTGGTCCTGATGGGTTCCCAGTAGAGTTTTATCAATAATTTTGGTCTTTAATTAAATCTGATTTGAAGGGTCAGTTGGATGGTTTCTTTTCTGGAACTTTGGATATTGCTCGACTTAATTTTGGTGTTATTTCATTGTTGCCTAAGGCAAAAGATGCAGATAGGATTCAGAAATTTAGGTCTATTTGTTTACTTAATGTGAGCTATAAGATTTTAACTAAAGTGCTAACCAATAGATTAGCTAAGGTTATTGATAAGGTAGTTCTTTTGTCTCAATCTGCTTTTCTTAAGGGGAGGTTTATACTGGATGGGGTGCTAATTCTTCATGAGACTTTGCATGAACTACATAAAAGAAATCAGTCTGGCATTCTTTTCAAAGTTGATTTTGAAAAGGCTTATGACAAAGTAAATTGGAACTTTCTCTTTAAAGTTCTTGTGCTGAAAGGTTTTCCAAATAAATGGAATGACTGGATTATGAAGGTGGTTAGTGGGGGTAAAGTTTGTGTTAAAGTAAATGGAGAACTTGGGCCTTTTTTTAGAACTTTTAAAGGTTTAAGGTAGGGTGATCCTTTATCACCACTGCTGTTTAATCTTGTTGTAGATATGCTAGCTCATCTCATTAGACTTGCTCAGGATTTGGGTTTGCTTAAAAGCCTAAATTCTAGTTTGTTAATGGATGGGACATCTATTCTTCAGTATGCTGATGATACCATCTTTATGATACAGGATGATGTTGAAAGTGCTAAGAATTTGAAGTTTATTTTGTGCTTATTTGAGCATCTTTTTGGTTTGAAGATAAACTTCCATAAAAGTGAGGTCTTCTGTATTGGGACTGCAACTGTTAAGCAAGTAATCTTTAAGGAAATCTTTACTTGCAAAGGGGAGGTTTTTCCTATTACATATTTAGGGATTCCTGTGGACAGGAAAAGAGTGAGAAATTTAGATTGGAAAGCTGTTGAAGATAAATTTAAACATAAATTGAGTAACTGGCAAGGGAGGTTACTAACTCTGGGTGGGAGATTGGTGCTTATCAATTCTTCTCTAAGTAGTTTGCCTTTATATATGTTGTCCTTCTATAAGCTACCTGTGGGTGTTAGGAAGAAGATGGATTATTTTAGATCAAGGTTTCTTTGGAAGTTAGATGAGGGCAAAAAGAAATACCACTTGGTTAGTTGGCCAGTGGTTTGTTTGTCTAAATCTCAAGGGGGTTTGAGTGTCCTTGATTTGAAAGTAATGAACTTAGATTTGTTAGGTAAATGGCTGTGGAGGCTCGAAAATGGTAGTGGCCATTGGCAAGATATTATCAGGATGAAGTACCTGAGTAAGAAAGCTTTGTCACAAGTTACAGCTAAGGCTGGAGATTCTATTTTTTGGAAGGGTTTGTTGGAGGTTAAAGATGCCTTCTTTTCTTGTTGTTAAAGGATTTTGGGAGATGGTTCTAGAATCAAGTTTTGGGAGGATTTGTGGATTGGTGATGTTTCTTTTGTTGCAAAGTATGCTAGACTCTACAATCTTGTGATTCAGAAACATGTTACAGTGGCTAAGGTCTTTTCTCAAGGGGTGAAGTCTATTAAGTTTAGGACTCTTTTTGGGGAAAGTTTGTTGCTGTGGCAGCAGCTGTCTCACGACTGCAGTGAGGTGAAATTAGGAAAAGATAGTGATAAGTTAGTTTGGTTATTGATTTCTTCTGGTGTTTTCTCTGTGAAGTCCTTTTATAGTTCGCTGAGAAATCAGAATTTTGTTTTTCCTTTTCGATTCATTTGGGGTGTGAGACTGCCTTTGAGAGTTAATTTTTTTTTGTGGTTAGTCCTGTCGACGATCGAGTTGCCGATCTTACAAAATAAAAAAGGAAAATGACGTGATGTTTCCTGGGAGAGAAAGGGGCCGCTCTTTATTGATATGAACTGGATTTACAAGGGGATGCTTACGACCTGACTAGGGACTAATCCTAATTACACTGAGTGTGAAGATTGCTATGCTCTAATCTGATGATGCTATCTTGCTTGTCTCAGATCAGAATCTCCTTTCTTGCCTATCTGCCTCTGCCTCTTGGTCTTCTGTGCTCCACTCTTAAATAACTTTCGAAGAGGTGGCAGTTACTCCTGGAGAAGACGTCCCTGGTGAAGCGTTGCGACTGGTCGGGGCAAGGTGTCAGTTAACAATGTGTTAACTGCTCTGCGGTTAAGTGTCTTAGAGATACTCAACCGTATAGTGGTTGTTGTCAGTATCTTTAGGACTATGTAACCATGTGATATGAAGCATACAACACATGCTATATTGATTGGACGGTTAGAATATACTTGGGATCAGTTACAAATACCAGTTCATAACTTTTTCGAGCAGCTACCTGGTCGGATGCTAGGTATAAGACCTTGTTCGACCAGGATACCCTTATGTAACCTCTGGAATCCTTACAACCAGTGAGGTCGTTAGCCTTAGGGATTACGACCATGAAGATGTATGATCTTTTATTATGTATTAAGATAATACATAGAGATTTTAATCCTCGTCAAGTCCTTAAGGGAAGGATTTTAACTAAAGATAATCTTTTGCATAGAGGTTGGTCTGGGGATAAAGCTTGTGTTTTCTGTGGTTTGGATGAGTCTATCGATCATCTTTTCTTGTTTTGCCCTTTGTCTAGATTTATCTGGAACATTGTGGGTTGTGCATTCGGTTTACCTTGCCCTCCAGCTAATATCCAGCAATTAGTGAGCAACTGGGCTGGTTGTTTATCTAGGAGGTCAATAAGATTGATCATTATCGGTATAGCTACCATCTTATGGAGTATTTGGAGATTCCGAAATATGGCCTGTTTTTAGCACAAGTGGCCTCAGGAAATAGTTCATGTGTTGTTTGACGTTTGTCGGTGGATTTGTCTTTGGAATAAATTGCAGAAGGAGGCAGATCAGGAAGTGCTTGTCAGGGGCGCAAAGATTCTTGAACAAGTGGTGACGGAAGTTTTTGGAGCGAGGAGAAGATGGACTCTATGGATCAAGAAATTGAAGCTTGAAGTAGATCATGGTGACAGTTAGTGCGTTGTTGATCCGGCTGTTGTCTTGCGAGTTTTTGTTGGTAGTCACTCTCCTATCTGTAATAGCAGTGTTCGAGAGCCTTTTGTCTTTGCTTTGCTAGCTGATACTTCTTTCTTAGCTGTTTTCGTAGTTGTTGTTCTCAGCTCCTCATGTTTGCGTTGGACAGCAGCTGCTGGTTGCTTCCTATTCCCTTTTGCTTTTAGTTGTTCAGAAGGAACTTTGTAAAACTGGTTTCTGTTAATAGAAACTGGGGTGTCTCACGCCCTTTCATAAAATAAAAAAAAAAGAAGCTGCGACTAGCTCGACCAAATAACTCGATCACACCTATGTGCAGGACAAAAAACAAACGTAACACACCTCCTATATGCACAGTACCATGCAGACTCTAGTCTACGTGCAGCAAATGCGATACATGAATTTGTAACAAGACTATTTCAACAGAGCTCCCGCGCCATGCTCCGCACCATCACGGCGTACGCCGCCGCCGAGGCCGCCGCGCTCAGCGCCTTCCGGTGAGGGATCCATCCGCAACGGGCGCCGCTGGTGCGAGTGGTGGTTTTTCGGTTTGAAATTGTGGGCTGCGTGGAGTGAGGTTTGTTCGCTTTCACTGCACAGACCACCGAGTCCCCTATAGGCTGTAGCGAAGCTAGCTGGTGCGTATGCTGCATGTTGTTGGAAAAAAATTCCGTGGGAGAGGGCCTGGCCGAGGCCCCGCCATATCCGACCCTCCCATGGTCCAGCGGCCGCGCTGTTTTCCTTGTATGGAAACCGACTGCTTTATGCCTCTCGGAGAGGAGAACGCTGGAAAGGGACAGCGGATTCCACCAACGAAAGTCTCGTGGTCGTCTCTGGGGCGGTGTCGCTCGGTCATTGGCCAGTCGAAGGGCGAGACCTGTGCCCTCCTGCTCGTAGGATAGGTCGGGTTGGTCACTTGGTCGCGTGTTACTTAATTAATTGGGTCGTCTCAGGTTGCAGCTGCATTGTGGTGGAGCAAAAGAACCGCAGTACTTGCTTAAGAAATATCCTCATCTACCAAGGTGTATATTGCCAATTTGAAGCAAAATCACTCTCTAGCTAGCTGGTGTCTTATTTTTAAGAGGGAAGTGATAAAATACTCTAGATAAAGGATCTAGGATTGTAAGGGCTAGAATTTCGAGTGTTCTCTCACGAAAAAAACAGTCAAGTGCTGATTAAACATCGCTATAACGTTTTACGATGGAATGCTAAGCTAGCTCTAATTGTATCACTTGAAATTTATAAACGAAAAGGAATCGGCATATGCAATGCATGTTTCATGTCTCAAAAACATTGTGATAAAAATAGAGCCCTCTAGGGTGAAAAAAACTCAAGGTACCTAAAATCTTTTGAGAAATCTATTTTAATATCAATTCTAAAAACCAGCTATTCAATAAACGGAACCACAAAAAAAAAACGAAATTTTGCAAAGGCCTGGTACATAATGGAGGTGTCTAGGCAAAACTTGAGTGCTATTTTGTTTAGAAGTACTCAAGTTTTGTGCCTTACGAGATCCCCTCGCACCGCCCTTCTTCCTCGCCTCCAGCGGCTATCGCCCTCGCCATTGTCTCTCGCCGCCTCCTAATTGCTCTCGTCTTGTCGCTCTGCTGACCTCCACCGCCCTCGCCCTCCTCCAACCTATGACGCCACCATCGCCTTGCTACCATGCCACCATTGTCGGTTTGCCGCCTCCCCCGACCTTCCTCTATACCTAGGGATCCAGTGAACCCAACTTGCTAGAGTTTGTCACCGGAGTTCCGCCATGGTCACCGTAGACGTCACCGGAGGCACGAATCTCAGAGCAAATAGGAGGGATTGAAAATTCGAGTGCTCTTAAGGTGAGAAACAAATGAGTACTCTTTAGCAATTTCTCATGATAAAATATGGCCCATTTAAGCCCAGCCCAACACAGGAGCGTGCATTTCGAAATCCGACCGTTCGGCGCCCAACTATAATCTCCCGCTCAAACCCCAAATACCCCAACGCCACCACGAGACGACCCCCACAATCCCCGCTCCTCTCGAACCTTCCCGACCCCATAGAAGCCCTCCCCACCCGCTCCCGAACATTCTAGAGTCTTCCTCTCCCGCCGCCATGAACCGCCGCGAGTCCACCGCCTCCCCGTTCTGCGACCTCTCCAACCTCCGCACCCCAAAACCTAACCCCAAATCCCCCTCTCCGCTCTTCTTCACCGCCTCCAAAACTCTGCTCCCCGTCCCCACCCCGACGCCCCTCCGCCGCCGGAGGCCGATCGCCGGAGCTGCGACCCCGACGCCCCTCGGCCGCCGCCTCCGCGCGCTCGAGCTCGACCAGTCGCGCTCCGCCCGCCGCGCCGAGTCCGGCCGTGAGCGCGCACTCCGCGCCTTCGCCGCCTCCGCCTCGTCATGGCTCTCCCTCCTCCTCCGCGATCCCTCCGCCTGCGGCTGCTCCCCCGCCGCGGCCGCCACGGCCACCCACGCCCCCGCTGTGGGCAAGCGCGACGCGCTCGATGGCGATCGAGCGCGCGGGCGCAGCCCGAAGCGTCACCGAGGTGGGGACCGCGGCGGGGAGAGGAGGAAGGCGATGGCACCGGCTATGACGGCTTCGTTAAGGGAGTCCCTGAGGGAGGTGTGCAGCCTGGAGGATGTGACGGAGAGGATGGGGAGGTACATGAGTACGGAGGCGTGCGAGGAGGTGCTCGTCATGATGTGCCAAATTTGCAAGGTGAGGATTTTTCTAGGGCTTAGATTTTATGGTATTGAATTTGAACATGGTGATGTGCTTAATTTGAGAATTGTGTTAGGTTAGGGCAGATGAATTGAGTTGAATTATCTGGGGTGCCCCCTTAGTTTTTAAACAGACTTTGATAATTGGCCGTGTT
This sequence comes from Phyllostachys edulis, assembly GCA_036346405.1. Lineage (NCBI taxonomy): Eukaryota > Viridiplantae > Streptophyta > Magnoliopsida > Poales > Poaceae > Phyllostachys > Phyllostachys edulis. The sequence continues at coordinate 43,768,435 of CM070557.1, read as the reverse complement.
GTTGGATATTTCTGTGGGCTCTACTGGGTGAAATAGACAAGATGCAACGGTTGAGGTTGATCTTACTTTAGTGGCATGTTATGATTTGTCATTTGTACACAGAAACGATAATGTACAGTGTCCCCTCTTGCAAAACAAGTAAACAACACATGGATGATGGAAAGATTGGGTAAGTTGGATATAGTATGTTGTTTGTTTTGATATTGCGCATCTCTTTATTGTCTGTAAGGGCATGTACAATGTGAGATGCGTATATATGAGTGCTTAAAGAAAGAGAATATAGTCATGTCATTAAACACCTATGTAAAAGTCATTTCCTCCAATGCAAGCATCTCTTTTGTAAGTGCTTAGATGATTGTATTTTCTATTAATTATATATAGTTATATACATAAGCACCTCTTAAGAACCGGTGTCTAATCAAGCATTGATGCTACAAAATAAGTACCTTATCTGTTCTACGTGGCAAGAAAAATCAGTTTTTCTTTGCTAAGCACCTCTCTAAGCACATGCATTGTACATGCTCTAAGAGCACTTGCTGTTTGTTGTTAATGAAAATGTTTTAGTGGTAAAATGTAAGTTCAGTATCTCTAGTCTTCATCCTTTAACACTGTAATTTTGTATTTTTCTAAAATGGACCTAGAATATCTTAAAACACATAAACTTTTCATCTGACATCACACATCGCCACCATTGATGCTCTAAGTGGTAATGTTTTTTTTTCCAGAACATTGATGAGAGTAGACTGAAGATGAAAGCACATTGCCCCCTTGTTACTGATCTTAGGCTGAAAGAGAAAGCAACTAGAATTTTCATGTGTTACAATCCAGAGTGGCTCAGGATAGGCTTACATATTGTCCTTGGGGGTGATTCCTTGCTACAAAATGGATCACAGAAACGGGACAAGGAGGTTCCCTTTCTGAAACTTATTCTGGAGAAGCAGTTGTTTGCTCAAAATGTGACTGCAAAATCTTTAGCTCACAACAGGCCGGCTTATACTGAAGCATTGGGCAACATCATACTGAAAAGAATTTTTCTGCTTGTTGCTGCACTAGACAGAGCTAAAATGGAAAGTTCCCTACCTCTCAAATCAGGAATTGATGGCCTTGATGGTGGATCCTCTCCATTGTTTTGTCGCCCGGCCCAAATAAAATCTAGTCGGCAAATTATTCAGGGTAAGATATCTGAATCCATCCGCTTATGATTCATTTTCTTTGTGAACCTGCATGTGTTTAATTCAGCTGCTCTTAACTTCTTTTACTGGTTCCTGAATTGTAGAGTCTTTGGGAGAGGCCATGCATGGAGAAGGTGACCTCCTGATGCATCTCATGACCATGGGATATAAACTGAATTATCAACAGGTACCTGATGCATGAGTGTTGCACTACTCATGCAACAGAGTGCTGAACTGTGTCATTTTGTGTTTTAGTTATAAGTTTACTTTGGAAATGGTTATCATACTTATTTGGATATTTGGTGGCTTGTTCTAATTCCGTTTACTTTACCAGCTTGCTCTGTCAGAGTATGATTTCACTATAGCAAATTTATTTGAAGATCTCCAAGATGGCATAATTCTTTGTAGAATTATTCAGCTCCTGCTTTCTGATGCATCGATTATTTTGGTATGAATATCTTTCTTCTACATTAATTAATCAGATGCTGATTGGCATTTGATTTACGGTGCAACGTGCTTTATTTCAGAAAGTGATTGCTCCCTCAGATACATATAAGAAGAAGTTGCATAATTGCACCATGGCTATCCAGTATGTCATGCAAGCTGGGGTTCCAATATCTGATGCAGATGGAGTCACAGTTTCAGCAGAAGACATTGCTAGTGGGGATAAGGAACTGATTCTTTCATTTCTATGGAATGTGTTCATCCATATGCAGGTTAATCTAAAGATTCTAAACATGTTATTCAGTATTGCCCTACTCCTCTCGAAGTTTTCTACTGTTAGAAACTTAGAATACACCTTTCGTTTGTCACAAAGATCTGGAATCCTGGATTGCTCGATGTTTAGTAGTGGGGTTTTCACACGCTGCATATACTACAATTACGGTAGGAATTTGCTAAAGTTTCGTTACTGTGCTCTTCTCTCAATCTTTGACAACTTTTAATTGGCTAAATCAGAAGGGTTGCAGTAGCGACTTTCTTCTTAGTGAACAAATGCTTTAGTCTTCTCGTCCTGGTGCCTATTCTCAATCTAAATTATTAAATTATGTCACAAACACTGTCTAATGGTTCCCTATGTTGTCTTGCAGTCCGTAGACTAATTATTTCAGAATGGTTCTCTCAAGGCAATGTTTTCATCTAACTCGTTTCGATGGATGTGTTGAACCTTAAGTTATCATGTTTCCAGAATAACGGCTTGTCATTCTTTAAATTTTACAATCTTGTGCTCTTGTGCAGTTACCTTTGTTAGCAAACAAAACTTCACTAGCTCGTGAACTATCCAGGCTAAAAGCACCTGTAACGGTGAGTTCTTTGTATTCAGAAGATCAAATTTGGTTATTCCTCATCCTCATAGTCTTTCATACTCCATTTTTTGAAATAAGTAGCACTAAGCAGTTAACATTAAAGATTCATACTATTACACAAAATTGCAGGATGTATTACTTAAATAGATAGGTCCTTATTGAACAATGCACCATATATGGTTCTTTTTTCTATCAGACTACCACTGAATCATATGGCTGCTTACTCTTGCAAGTGTTCTGAAAAGGTGTCCGTGTCTTACCAAACTATTGCCAACAATTACTGCCTGCACTAGCAAATTTTTTTTTCTAGAACTCTGCTCCGCAGCACCTCACTGTCTACAGTCAGAATGTGTGTGCATTGCACTGGCAGAAATGGGGCATGCGTGCTTGGCAGTACCAATGTATTCTTGCCCAAACAACAGACCAAAATTCCATGACAAAGCTGTCATATAAGTCTGCTTCTGTATTTATGATTTTGATTGGAAACTTTTGTTCATTATTTTTATGAGGGGTTCTACTTCTTTCATGTCAGGAACAACCATTATCTGAGACCAAGTCACACATTGACTTGCTTTACGATTGGATTCAGGTAGGGGTTCTTTTTCTTTTCTTTCTGTTGCCTACATGCTCACCACATGAATGAGTCCATACTGCAAACCACAATGATTAAATTGTAACGTTGTAACTAGCTGTCCTATGCCTGAGAAAAGACCCTTATTCTATTTATAAGCCTAGTATTATGAATATTCATAAATACATATTTTCTAAGTTTCTTTGTGCTTGTAGAATGCTGCCATGTTTCATTTCTATTGAAAACATTCATATCTGGGTTTTCATGTGCACACTATATACATAACTACATGCTGATGAGATTTGCTGCTTAATTATGATGTGGCTTTGAGCTCATAGATCACACCTTTACATCTGTGATTTCATGTTAGTGTTTCATACTTTCATTGCCAATTGATTGGGATCCTTGTGAGCTTACTGTTCTTCAACTTATATGGACCGAACCTTACATTATGTCCTGCATTTGTTTGTCTAATTGCTACGCATTTTTTCCTTCGTTCTTTTACAGGTGATATGTGCAAAATATGGCATTAGTGTGGAAAGTTCTCAGATTGACAGGAGAGCGCTGAACTTCTTCATCAACTATTATTTGAACATGAACATTCATAAGTTTCCTCTGAAGGTTGTCCTTAACTTTCATTAAGGCTTTCTGTTTCATCTTTTTTTTTTAAATGTAATTCCACCTTTTTTAGTGCCATTTTGCTTCCTGTGTGCTCATATTTTTCTGTTGCTTGTTAGGAAACATTATCTGGTTGTCGAAAGGAATTGTTCAGTTGTCATGAACCAGATACTACGACTGATATCAACATCTGCCCATCAAGCGACATAGGAAAAGTGCTTGCGGGCTTTCTTCAGGTAGTGATTTATTTATTTGGACAACAAAGAGTTGTTTATTTCTCATACTTTTTCCGCAATCTGCAGGATTTTCCAGCTAGTGGCATCCTAGCTAATGATGTATTATTTGATGAAAAGAGTGCAATAGTTTTGATTGCGTTCCTTTCTTCACATCTGACTAATGATAAAAGATTGGTAATCTTTGTTTCATCACTTTCGCATGTTCTTTCTTTAATCATTGTGTTAAAGTCCTGTTCGATATGCATGAAACACCTTCATTGATTTATGTAGGAGGAACTAAGGAATTTGATCAATACGAGGCTGGACTACCAAAGCCTGGAGACTAAGGTTTCTGCTAGGTGTAGATCTCGAGGAAAGAATGATATAAAGTATCAATCCCCTCAGACAGATAACACAAATGGTTCATGCACTAGCCAAGGTTTGTCCATTATCTATTTGTTTGGTTACAAACAACCTCAGTTATCCGGTTGTTGCATTGAACAAGCTGAAAATGCCTCTTTTTTTGGAGGCTCTAACTATATAATTGTGTTCACAAACACTTTGAAAGTACTAGTTATTATTTTCTGCTGCTAAAAAAATGGTGTAATATTATTGTTATGTGTTCATGCCAAGTAGCCCGATTTAGAATTATTATTATGTGAGATTTCCATATTTAGTTGAACGATTGCTAACTGTGTTGGCAACATAAGATTTCTCTGCAAACTAGTGAATTTCATGTTATTTTTTTTTCAGAGTGGGCTGCAACAATTATACAAACTCAAGCCAGACAAATTATTGCAAAGAAGGAATATCATAACCTTAAGAAGGCAATATCTATCCTGCAAGGTGCTATGAGGGCTTGGTCAGCTATTATCATGAATAGCAAATGTAGCTGTCTAACTGTTGCTGCTTCTACTCCCTGGCAAGCACATGGTACATTTCCCTCACTAATTCCTCATGATTCATGCACTGCATTTGCACCCATAATATTGTTGGCATCCGTTTCTTTTCAGGAAACTACAACAGATATTTCGTTTTCATATTAGAAAGGAATAGATTTGTGCGAATGAGAAGATCTGCCATTGTGATTCAGCAGGCTGTAAGGATTTGGATTAGAGAAAGAAAGAGGCATGAGAACAATGAGCCTTTTGAAATCCATGAGTTCTCGGAAATTACAGCTTCATCCAAAACTGATCGCATAGCTCCTGCTCCTCAGGAGCTATGCAGTGGTGAGAATGAAACCATAGCTTCAGACACTCCCTGGCATCGTTGCAAGGATGTGGGTACCTCAATAGCTTCAGCTGCTCCTCAATGCCTTTGTTTTGATGAGACTGCCTGTACAGATTCAGCCACTTCTCTGCAGCTCGGTGACAAACAGAACAACTCTGTAACTTCTGCTATTCAGCTGTGCAACAGTGGGCGTGACTCTGTAGCTTCTCCCAGTCCTCAGCGGTGTATGGTTGAGAGCGGCTCCATAAATTCCGTCAGTCACCAGTTGTGTGAGGTTGAGCATTCCAGCACAGCTTCAGCCACTAAGCTTGTGCGTGAGGATGACGTGGACTGTGGCTGCGATATTTCTTGTCGAGCTTTGTTCCAGCATGAACAACCAGTATCTACCCAGCTCGATTTCCTGTTTTGCAAGGAAGCAATGGCTGCTCGAAAGATACAATTTGCATACAGAAGATTTGTACACATTAGAACCTCAAGAATGTCTGCTGCAATTAAGATCCAGTGCCATTGGCGTGGTTTCTCCATGCGGATATTTTTCACAAGGCAAGTTCAAGCTATCATTGCCATCCAAGCTGTAACAAGACACATCTTGTGCCACCGGGCTTTTCAGCGGCATCGCCATGCTGCAATAGTAATACAGCGTTGTGCCAGAGGATGGTTATCCAGAAAGCGACTATTAGGTTAGTATGTAAACCAAATATGGCTCTTGATGTGTTCTTGTTGACTATTGACCGGCATTACTTACGCAGGTTCTTCTTCGCTGCAAGGCTACACAAGCCTTGGTGCACCTTACCAAAATCAACGTAAAAAATCTCATCAAAGTATTGAACTGAAAATTGTGGTATATTCAGTCTTAAGGCTACAAAGATGGTGGAGGATGGTCCTATTGCACCAGTCTACCAAAATATCAGCAATCTCAATTCAATCCTCTGTTCGTGGTTGGTTGGCTCGGAAACAAGTAAATCGAATTATCTGCTGCATCTACGTCATTCAAGTATGTGAGCTATTTTTTGTTGGAGAAAATCCATTCTATGCTACAGAATAACTCTCGGTTCTGTCAGCCCGCTCGGTGTTTACGCACGAGAAAAACGCCTAGACACAAACACACACGCACTCTGGAACACAAAGAAGACAGATTTTAGTGCTGCCCAACTTGCACAACTTTTCTAGTTTTTCTCTCTCTTATTTATGAACAAAAGACTCCATACGTTACATCCAAACTAATAGCTCATAATGCCACATGCAAACGTTCATGCAAACGTTTCCAGCAGCATAACAAGCATTCATGCTGTTGCTGCTGTGCGTCAACGTGCACAGCCATGCAAGCAAAATAAACGTGTGATCGTTACAAGAAATGAATTCACAAAGAAACGCATAGGATTATTCAACAGGTTCCACAATATGCCAATGAATAAGTCCTTATTTCCCTCTATGTCATCTGTTTTCAAAATTTGTTGGCTCCATGCCATCACTGTCATCTCCCCGTCAATTGCTTGCCGTTAAGGTGTGCAAAGACGATTTTGCCCCCGTGAACACTTGAGCAGCAGCCAGGTACCACCTGCCATTATCTCATCTTGTTCAATCCATAGTTATAGAACCCAGACCAGTCCGGCGGTTGAACCGGAAAAACCTGGATCCTGAGGCTTTGTCGGGCCGAACAACACACTCACAAGACTGGAGATGCAATTGATCTGAAAAAATCCGGCCGACCCGGTTGTGTTTTGCTCATGAGGCCAATAGACAAGAAACTCATCAAATGAAAGAGTTTTTAAAGACAAAACTGAAGGGCATGTTCATACTTTGGGTGATATTATATTTTTGTAGGAATCCCCTTATGAAATTAGCAGCTATACATAAATAACTTCCATCTTTTTTACTCTCTCACTCCGACCGGCAGCTCCTCTTTGTTCTCTGCTCAGCTTCGCCTCTATCAGTAAGATACGATGCATTTCCCTACTTGCTTGCTTTGCTTGTCTCTACTCTCTAGTCTCTAGTTAATATGTAAGCTATGATACATCGATACTCCTGCCAACCAGCGTACCAGTATTCCAATACGTATCGAATACGGGTATGGCTCTAATACGTATAGGGAAGTATCAGAAATATTTATGTTTTAAAAATAAGAAAACAAAAAACTGATACGGCCCGATACTTCCCGATACCTCGATACGACCCATAATACAAGCCCAACCCACTACTTCTAACCCTAGCCCACAACATGTGGAAGGAGTCCCTGGCTCCCTGCGCCCCATACTTCCCGATACGTATCGGGAAGTATCATAAATATTTACGTTTTAAAAATAGGAAAACAAAAAACAAATACGACCCAATACTTCCCGATACCTCGATACGGCCCATAATACAAGCCCAAGTGCCCAACCCACTACTTTTAACCCTAGCCCACAACCTGAGGAAGGAGTCCCTGGCTCCCTGCGCCTGATGCCTCCATCGCTCTGTCTCTGCCCCTTCCTCCCTCTTTGCCGCCTCCATTATCAAGCAAGCTCAAGACTGTCGTCCACCGGTGAGGCTCCAACAGGGCTCTGGCCAGGTGCATCCTTTTGCTGGACAAATGGTGTAAAATTCTATAATTTCTATTTGTGTATGCTGCCTGGGACATTTCTGACCTATCAATCTATGTTCTATACATTGCTGGACAACTGAAGTAAAGGTAAATCCTTGATTGAAACTTATCAAGTGTGTCTTCTATCTCTTCTCGTCATCACAACTATTTTGCTTCAACCTCCAACAGTAAGCATAAATCTTGATCGATTCCTCTCAGCTGCTACCCCTTCGAATGCAATACTTTACCACATAGTTGTCTTCTACTTCTCCCCAATTATTGCTTAATACTAACCGTTGCGACATCAACACGTATACACATGCAACCGTCGCCAATCCCAGCCGAAGACACGTGTCACCCTCTCTCCGGTGACCCCGAGCCTATTCCCTATGACCACGCCATCTCTACTCCAAGCTTTTTGCTCCTCTGCCTCTGTACGCCCGCGCTTCTATTCGTATGGATACATGCATGTACATACGCATGCATGCATGATGTTATACGTACTTGATGTCCTCTTCTCTCATGTCGATCGCTCCTCTTCTTCAACATTGTCCAACTCAACGTTATGGCTTCTTCACTAACCGCGACAGCCTCCCATTTTCACTGATGTCGGTATGTCTACTTTAGTCGTTGTCTAACGATGCGGATAATCTTTTTAAAATTGCCGACGATAGGGATGCAATCGGAGTTGATACAGACGGATATCGTTCATCATGTATCCTATTTCGTAATTTTTTTCTCGGAGTCAGACTCGGATAGTGTCGGATACCCATTTCTCCATCCCGTATTCGCTTCGAAAGCCTTCGGTTGGTCGGACGGATATTATCCGCTTCTTTTGCACCCCCTACATAGGACATTAGACAGTAGAGATGCAATCAGAGAGAGCGCCATGGATGTCACGGCGTCGCCTAGGCGTCCCGGTGGTGCGGAGCAGACGCCGCGGTCGCTCACCTCTCCTTGGCCATCTCCGATCATCATCACCGCTCCTCCTCCTCCTCTCCTCCTCCGCTCCTCCTCCGCTCCTCCTCCTCCTCCCTCCTCCCGCCCGCCACCCCCGCGTCCCTCGCCGGATCCGGCCTCTCTTGCTCCGGATCTAGCCTGGACCGAGTCACCGAAGCCGCAGCGGAGAGGGAGAGGGAAGCAAGGAGGTGGGAGGGAGGGAGAAGTCGGGTCGCCGCCGGGAGGGAGAGGGGGAGCCCGAGCCTCACCGCCAGGAGGGAAAGGGGGAGGGGGAGCCCGATCCTCGCCGCCGGGAGGGAGAAGGGGAGGGGGAGCCCGAGCCTCACCGCCAGGAGGGAAAGGGGGAGGGGGAGCCCGATCCTCGCCACGGGAGGGAGAGGGGGGGAGCCTCCACGGGAGGGAGGGGCGTGAGTGGCGGCGATTTGTCTTGAGGCGTTGTCTTTGTGGCAGATGGGCATTTGGGGGCAGCTGGGATTTTCTGCTCCCAATGTATTTATGTATTGACTGTCGCTACTTGTTAGTTGTAGAATTATAGTTGCTACTGAGCTCGCCTTGCCTCGCCTAGAGGACAACTAGGCGTCCTGGCGCCGTGGTCACCAAGGTTGTCATGACAACCTTGGCGAACACGGAGTCATGGAGAGACTAATCGCTGAGATATCGAAGAAAAAACACTCAGTATCCCCTGCTTGCTCAGATGTAGCAACCCACCTATCTGTTATCTTGATCCTAAGTGAAGTCACAACATGTTTTCCTCATACCACCTGATATACGGATACATGTGGACGGATATCGCTAATTTTGTATCCTATTCCGCATTTTTCCTCGGAGTCGGAGTCAGACACGGGTAGTGTCGGATATCCATTTATCTCTTCCGTATTCGCTCTGCAAGACTTCGGTCGGTCGGTCGTGAATTATCCGCTCCATTTGCACTCGTGGCCGGCGACGTCGTGCCCCTCAACAGTGATGGCACGCTCCTAGCTATCCGATGGCCACATATCGTCCATAGCTCATCTTCAACGCAAATATTTATCTCCTCTCTGCCAAGGTTTCCCCATCGTTGAGCTTATTTGGCCACTAACATTTTCAACAACATCGAGGCTCACCACTTGTCATCGCCGCCCTTGGCTCCTTCAACACTAGACTTTCTCTTCAATGGCTCTGGCGAGCAGCACAACATTGTCCTCATTGAACGACTAAGGTGAGCAACACTACATTGTTCTCATCTCTGTCGTCACCGCCTTGGCTCTCCGCTTCCCTGTGGGTCAATGCCTTCTTGCAGGATAGATCGATGCCATTGCACTCTTTCGTGGTCTCTTTCGATACCATTCGTGCTATCCTTGTTATAACTTCTATTTTTTATTCAAATTTTAGTTTTTTTAAATTCTGTTGGAAGCAACAATAGAAACCTGTGACCTTGAGAGCGAACGTTAATGGCTTCTTTTGTGTCTCATCCGACACCATTCGTGTCATCCTCGTTATAACTTTTATTTTTATTCAACATTTCAGTTGTTTTTATTGGAGTTCGTATACAAATCAAATTGCTTTATTTAATTTATTTCGAATTTTAGTTATTTAGGGATTTTACTTTGAAACTTGTATGGAAATCAAATTACAAATTTTCTTTTATTTTTATTCCGAATTTCTGTTCTTTTTTTTAATTCATATCCGGATCCAATTGCTATTTTTTCCTTTAATTTTTATTCTAAATTACATTTGTTTAGGATTTTACTTTGGAATTCGTATTGAAATCAAATTACTAATTTTTATTTTATTTTTATTCCTTATTTCAGTTATTTTTGTTGGATTTCGTATACAAATCTAATTGCAAATTATTGTTTATTTTTTTATTCCAAATGATAATTTTTGGAATTCAGTATTGAAATCTAATTGCTAAATTTATTTAATTTATTCTCAATTTTAGTTATTTAGGATTTTACTTTGGAACTCGCATGGAAATCAAATTATTATTTTTTATTCTGAATTTCATTTCTTTTTTTTCTTGGAATTCATATTAGAATTCAGTTCCTAATTTTTATTCTAAATTACTTTTAGTTAGGATTTTACTTTGGAATTGTATTGAAATCAAATTGCTAATTTTATTTTATTATTATTCCTTATTTATGTTATTTTTGTTGGATTTTGTATACAAATCTAATTGCCAATTATTGTTTAATTTTTGTTCAATTATTTTTGGGGAATTCGTATTGAAATGAAATTGCTATTTTTTTTTCTTTCAAAATTTCAGTTTTTTGTTAGATTTTGTATACAAATATAATTGCCATTTTTGTTTATTTTAATTCGAATTATAGTTATTTAGGATTTTACTTAGGAATTCTTATCAAATCAAATTGCTAATTTTGTTTTGTTTTTATTCTTAATTTCAGTTTTTTTTTGTACTTAACATGGACTCTTTTACTTGTGAACTCTTTTGGAGACCAAATTGCATATTTTATTTTATTTTTTATTCTGAATTTCAGTTTTATTGTACTTGACATGACTCTTTTCTTTTAATATAGATTGTTATAATCTGGGCTCATAACGATTGACGGTGCAGATTTTTGTCTTTTTGCACCGATTAACGTGGGAATTTCTAACCCTTGAGAGCGAATATGATGAATTTTTTCGACTTTGCTTTAATAAGATAATAGATAAAGGCTTATTCAGTGGTAAATTGTGGAGCCGAGAGTTATTCAGTGGCATAGAATGGATTTTCTCTTTTTGTTATTGTTTCTAGATTGGATAGTAACATTTTAGGGCGGAAAGGTAGATATGATCAGTCCTTTTGCAGAGATGGTGGAGAAAGGTTCTGTTTCTTGAATCAAGGAAAAGAGCTGTGATTGTTATCCAGTCCCATACCCGTGGTTGGATAGCACGACGGGCTGCTATTAGAAACAAGAAGCGTATAGCTATTATCCAGGTACCGACCAACAACCAATCATAAGTTGTTTTACATAGATGTTTGGTTTCAATATACTAGTGCACTTCTGATTGCGCAATTTTTAATTTGACATTCCACCAACTGATTTTTTGCAGTCCTTTGTCAAAGCCTATCTTGTGAGGAAAACTTCAAAGCAAGAAGTTGTTGACATAAGGTCTAGATTACAGAAGTCTTCTGCGCAAGTTGATGATGATATGCGCCTGATCAACAGACTGGTTGCTGCACTGTCGCAGCTCATTCACTGTAGGAGCATCAGCAGCATTCGACAAACTTGTGCAACATTAAGTAAATATATTCTTATGTTTCCTTTTTCAAATTTTCCTCCAGCCTAAATTCATGTTACACTATTACACTGCGATATTGTATTCCTGGTTTTGTTGCAGTTTAGTCATTGACTTACTTGACATTGTTAGGACCTTACTGTTTTGTGATCCTTTACTAGTCACTTGACTCGAGCTGAGAGTGAAAGGTTACTATATTTGTACTGTTTCTCCTCCAGATATCGCAACAGAGCATTCCGAGAAGTGCTGCGAGACACTTGTTGGTGCTGGTGCTGTAGACATTCTGCTGAAGCAAATCCATCTGCTGAACCGTGGGATACCTGACCAGGAAGTCTTGAAGCAAGTGTTCTTTACTCTGAGGAACATTGCACGTTTCCCAAATCTTCTACCAGCGTTAGCCAATACTCCACAATCGGTTGAAATTGTTTTCCAGGAGTTGCTGAGGTATCATTTTTCAACCTATCAACATATTTCGGTCTTCTAGTTAGTTTCTTGCTACTACATTCGCAAACCTGCAATAAATGCGACAATCTTGAGCCATTTCTGGTGTCCTCCTAACAGAAGCTCAACTGAAGTTGGTGTTCCCTTGTAGATTTCCCATATTTGAAGTGCAGTGTTGCTATATTTGTTCCCAAACCCAATCTGCCAAGTTGATTGTTTGCACATCGATCCCAACTCCCATGCATTTATCTTCAACCTGCCAAATTGAGAATTGATACGATTTTGAAATGTGAACTTATAAGCTGTCCTTATGCTCTTCTGATTTCCAAGCATTAGAGAAATAAGGTTGCCTCATAAAGCGTATTTTTCAACATGTTTTTTTCCCTCTTTGATGATGCCCTCAGGAACAAAGCGGACGGGTTTTACATCGCATGCGATATATTGAAGAAGTTGTGCGAGTCCAAAGAAGGCCATGAAATCGCCCGAGCACTGCAGCACCACATAAGAAGGCTGGACAATCTGGTGCAAGACCTTGAGAAAAAGGTCGAGCTTGACAAGAGGTGAAGAACAGTACATCCTTCGAAAAGATACTACTAGTCTTTCCTTCTTCGAATTGCCCCGGCTATTGTGTTTCACTGACTTGACGGGCTTCTCTTCTTTCTGCAAGGAATGGTCGCACTCGAGTCTTGAAGGAGAACAATTTGCGGCGGCTCGGGGAGGCCGTCACCCTATATCATCTTCTCACTAATGACCGATGATCTGGTTAATCGAAAAGCTAATCTACCATTTCCTTGCCTCAATCATCTAGTCTTAGGAGGTGTTAGTTTCTGGAAGTGATTTTAGTGCAAAGGTAGATCTTCTAGACAGTCATGATGAACTGTTTCGTGTGGGCAAGTGAGTTTCGTAAAGATATGGGTTTTGATGTGTGGTTGTATTCTGTGAGTCCGAGGTAATCTGGGGGAATTACCGCCTCATGTAAACTGTAAAGTATTTGCCTGGGGGTTGGAAAGGGGCATCGGCATGATGTATGTGACCAAGTGTCTTCTGACCAGTATTCTCGGAAGCACAAAGAAATTTATGTACGTGCGGACTCCCTCGCCTCGCATTCTTCGTTCTGTTCAGATTATTATTGTTATTGTGAAAAAGTACATTTAACCTCCAATTATTGTGAAATTTCATATTTCAATCCTCAACTACAAAATTGAATAATTGACCCTCTCAACTATCAATATTGTGCAAATTACTTGTGCACTAAATCCACCCTGATTTTTGCTGATGTGGCATCTACGTGAAAAGTTTACTGACATGTAAGTGTTGAATCAAACCCTAGTAAGCTATACATTTGTCAATGAATTATACAAAAAATACAGAAGTTGATGGGTCAGCATGTCATCCTCCATCTTACTCTTCATCCATCTTTGTCTCTCTGGAACAGGATGCCTAGGGATACTGTAGAAGGAACTGTGTACACAGTAAAATGAGCCTGTTATAGTGAAAATGCACGATATTGTAGCAAATGACCTGATTTTACCCTTACAACCGGAATTTTACCATAGCATAGGTATTGTAGCGCTGAATCTAAACCGTCAAATTTCAATCTAACATGTAGGAATGATCTAATATAAAGGACTGTTCATCATCTGCATTTAGTCCTCCGATGCAGAGGATCTGATCGGTAGCTGCCCATCTTTCTTCAGAGCATGTATCTATTCCTCAACAAGACTTGAGAGCAAACTTTTTCTCAACAAGAAGTCAAGAACCACTGAGAAAATACAGATACATAAATTAAGCAAAAACAAACACTAGTCCTGGAACAAGAAAAGCTAAATTAAGCTTCTGTCTTGCTTACTACCAACCATAGGCATCTTGCACAAAAATTTTCACCAATTTCTTCGCTTCCTTGTCTTAACTACAAGGCCTCATCGAGAAAGCAAGGAAAATGGAACAAACAAAAAAAACAATCGTACAGCTCAAGGACAGAGGCTGTCGATGTTGTGGGTCACTGCTGCGAGCCCTCACGCCTGGATCTATGTCCAGACCGGACTTCTGAATCCGACCATTCTATGTATTTCTGTACCAGTTTTAGATCAGTAGTTAGTGCACACAGTAAAAATAGTATCGATAACAAGTTCGAATCACAATTAATATTAAAGTAGCGATAAAGTACCGGTCTTAAGGCCATTTATTACAAAAGAGATCAAAAGACCTTGAGTCTTACAGCGGTAGAAACAACAAAAGAGTAAACTACAAGTGGTGACCCATCAAATTGCCCACCGACATTCAACTGAGGAGCGCAGCCTAGTACTCCGGATGTCCTTCGTCAAACCCGCATGCGAAGTAGTCGTAGTCGTCCTCGGCATCATTGTAGACTTTTGAGATTTGTTTTGAGTGTAGCGTGTGAGTACATAAAGTACTCCGCGAGTCTTAAGAAAAATACATATGCTTAGCTTTAACAATTGCGCTTATAAGATTCTTTAGCACAAAACAAGATTTAATGTTTAAACATTTTTCATAAAGCACATTTGACAAAAGTAGTTTCCATAAATAAATTAATTGCATCACTAGTGGAGGTTCTAGCAACCAACCACTAGTATAGAGGCTCTAACTGCCAAGGTTCGCAGGATAGGGCTCTAGCTGCCCAATTGGCTCTAGTTGCTAGAAAACTACCCGAGAGTCTCAACTGCTCCTACTTTCCCAAATTTGCTCTTTTGAAATCAAAACACAAATCTACCATGTGAAAACGCACCTTGTCTACCCTTGACCGTTGGCAAGGCTATTCGAATAGTTTTACAATCTGCAAAGGTTGTACACCCACACGAGATAATCAACTTACAATACCCATTTCACACACTTCCAAAGGTGTACGCCTAAGAGATTTTCACAAAGCCTTTACAATACCTTATCCTTATATCAGCTCGCCCGATGAGCTTAACCCCAAGTCATGGACGTCATCTACCATCGACCTAGAGCTCACCGTTGTGAGGGGTAACCTGCTCGAACATAGAGTTCTTTTACCAACATACGGCGTGACGAGGATCTAATAATCCTCATTTAATTATTTATCTGTAATTCATATTATGGATAATAATAACGTCATATAGTTCTTGAGTGTACCCCTTACTATTCATAAGGGAGAAGCTGAAGGTCGTAAGTTCTTCTACGACCACCCCATAGTCGTAAGTCCTTCTACGACTATAACGTGATCGTAAGTTCTACTATGATCAGTCGTAGTCGTAAGCTCTTCTACGACCACCACCTGGTCGTAAGTTCTTCTACGACTAGTCCCTAGTCAATAGGGCTCACAGACATGTGGCTCTAATCGATCAGGTAATTTTTTGTACCGTATCCAAGGATATGAGCAATCTATTACGCTGTTATTCTTTGGAATAATAGCACGATTTAACTCCTTTGTTATGGTGATAACTGCCTAGCAGCGCGGGAACGTTACTACTCCCACAATAACCTCCAGTAACGGCTCCACGATCTGGAACATTAAGGCGGTCTTTAGACTGGAGATACAACATCACAGTTTGAAGATTGTATAAAAGGCAGAATCATCAAGACAATTGGGGGGAGATTCAGAGGCAATCAGGAGCACAAGACACTATACTCTAGTCTTTCTCTTGATCTTATAATCCAGCATACTCAATACATACACACAGGAGTAGGGTTATTATTCTCCCAGGAGAAAGCCCGAACCTGTATAAAAATCCATGTGTCTCCCTCTCTGCGTGGTTTTGAGCCTAGGGGAACCCCTGAATCAAACAATCTTTACATAAGTTCGGTTCTAAAACACCGACATGGCGCAAGCCCCGACAACATGAAAGTTCCTTAACATGCTACACGACCCAAGATATGGAAGTACATTTACCATAACCTGCACATCTCAAGATATGGAAGTACAATTACCATAATCAAGAGAACACCTATCGCTACAGCCTGCGAGCTTAATGCTTGGACTCGGTAAATTAGTCAGCTAGGTCCTTCCCATTTAGGACATGTGGTTGTACGGTAGTGCTCAGTTTGGATAGTCACAAGTGTCGGTCCTTAATATGACTTAGACGAAACTTACCACAATACAAGATCTCGTACTCTAGGTGTATCCGTCTGAACTTACCATCTGCCCAAGTCTAAAATAAGTTTTCACCATTTTATTTTATTTTCCAAATACTGACATTACCTAATGCCATACATTTTTAAAATAAAACATAAAGGGTAATAAAGGTTTCCCCCCAAAGGTTGACTAAGACCCAAAAACATGTCTAAGCAATTCTACTGTGTTTAACTATTCCACAATGTTGTATTCAATATTGTGGAATTACTAAGCTAGGGTTACAAAAGGATAGGATAACAATTATCAAAGGAAGACATTAACAAACTTTAGGTGTAACTAATCCTACAATTTGAACTCACCATTTTATGTGAAAAAGCAATGCATAATACTTTAAAACTGGAAACAATATTTGAAAATCATAGGTACAGAATGTTCAAAGGAGACTCGCCTTCGTCGAAGGTTGAGGTCACTGCGTCTGGTTGATCTAAAGTGGCTTCGGCGGCGTCGGACTCTACACGCGTGAATTGAAACAAATAAATAACAAAAAATCAAATAAAATCCAAAAAATATATAAATTAGTACTATTACAGAGATTATGAATTTAGGAATGAGAATCAACGGAATCGGGGTTCGTATGATGGAGGATGAACATCCGGAAGTTTGAACATCCGGAAGTTTGAAGTCACATGAAATGATAGGAAAAAGGAAAAGAGGGAGTATTGTGGATTCTCTGTTCTGATAAACTAACAAGCAAAGCAAAAGCATATGACACAAGGGCCCCGTATGCAAGAGAGAGAGAGGGAGGGAAAGAAGGAGTGAGTGAGTATGACATAAGGGCCCCAATGTCATTGACTCAAGCAACTCAACACAGAGATGCAAGCAGAGCAGAACAGGGCAAGGCAGAGGCGCACGGGCGCATCACCGCCGCCGGCGAGCAGCAGCAGTGGGGGATGGGCAAAATGGAATCCCGTGAGGGTCCCCTACCCCGTAGTGGCGGCGACGGCGCTGGTTGGCGAGGGCGACAAAGCTCCAGCAAGGAACATGGAGAAATAAGGTGAGCATGGGCACGGCCTCGGCCCAAGGAATGCATAGGTGTCATCGGCTTGACCGAAGGATGTTCGGAACGGGCTAGAAACGACGACATGCATTGGAACAAGGGGTGCTCCGGTGGTGGACTTCCTCGGTGATGCATTGGACAAGCGGAGGTATGGAATACATAGAGTAGATGATGGTGATCGCACAACAGCAAACAGTTTGGTTTTGGCTCACCAGAGGCAACGAATCGACGACGGAAGACGATGTAGACCGGTTTCGGGAAAAACTCGATTCCTGTCAAACGGTTGCACGAAAATCAAATTAACTTCGCATGAAGGTGCAAGATAATCGGGAATACGATGTGACGCGGCTGCTCGGGCAAGAAGATCACCAAAGTGGTGGGAACACGAAGTGGGGGTGGCGACTAGTGCTTGGGATGAAGGCCAATGCGGCGGCGATGAAGCTCTGGGGATCAGGGGGGAGTAGAGAGGGAAAGAGGGGAAGGAAGGGGTAGAGAGGAGGTGTTGGCATTTTTATAGGGTAGGGTGAGAAGGGGAGGAGCGGCACAGGTGGTGGCCTGAGCATGGGTCACGTGACGCCTGGTAAGCACAGCGCTGTAGGGTAGAGCGACGTCTTGACACAGGTTAAGCGAGATTTATACAAGAAAGACGGGCAAAGCGGCCAGGGCATGGGCACGGGTGGCAAGCGTAGCAAGGCGTGAGAGCTGCAGGAGCGAGGGCGACGGAGCTGGGCACACGGGCATGCGGCCAGGAGTAGAGGCCAGGGAAGGAAAAAAAAGGAAAGGAAGAAAGAAAAAAAGGAAAAAAGGAAAAGGGAGGAAAGGGAAAAAGAAAAAGGGAAAAGGAAAGGAAAGAATAATTTTGCAAAAAATTCAAATTTGCAAAATTTGAATTTCGGAATTTGGTGAAGAATTTGAATTGAGCTGGTGGAGTTTGAATTTGAATTTCGAAATTTGGAAATTAAGTAAATGCAAAAACTCCAATTAAGATCCAAAATTTTGAATTAATTAACTTTGAAATAAGTTTTGAAAAAGGGTCAAAATTTGGGATGTTACAATCTAGTGGGCAACGCCCCCGAGGCCTTGCGTGTGACTTCACTAGGCCATTCTCAGCGACCACTGTGCGCCGCTAGACTGGCCACCACGTGGTCGTCACCTTCCTCGCACAAAATCGGTCGCCGCCGTAACCAAGGCGTCTCCCCAAATCTGGAGTTTTATGGTAGCAACGGCTTGGATCTGCAAGTGAGAGGAGATTGTTAGAAATGTGGACAATAATTTAATTCTAGATTTTATTATGAGGCAAAGATCACATAAAACTAGAGATGCATAAAACGGTAATAACAACAAGTAAATCATTGTACTTCTAAACATACACAACAGTAGATTTATTACTGAATAGATTATTGCACAACTAACTTACAGTCGGGCGTGATAAAGAACAAGAAGTAGCGCAGACTCGAAGCAGTGGCCGAAGCAGTGCAGAATGTAGATGATGCACTGCAGTGCAGCGAGTGGTCGCGCAAATGTACTGCCCAAAAACCTTATTGCCACCCCGTGCAGTATAACTCTGCGACAACGGTTCGGATATACCCTCTCACCCTCCTTCCCTGTGCACGCCAAGAAGAAGGGTCGGCTTGGTTCGACAGCACAACCCTTCAACACAGTTGAACAGAGAGGAAGAAGAAGGAAAAATGGATGTGTTCTCGAAAAATTGTTTTAGGTCTGGACGTCTCCAGATATTTTAAAGGTCAAGACAATTACTCTCTAGTAACTGCATAATAAAGCACATATTAAATCACTAGCAACAGCTAATTCAAAACCAATTAATGGTAATTAAGAAGTGTTTATCATATCCTGATTACACACTAGTATACTGACCGACCATCGGGTCTCTGACTTGACCAAAGTATTTCACCACACTGGTTTATGGATCCGACTACTATTTTTTACCACTGTGTTTCGACCACTTTATTTTGACTACTGTGTTTCAACCATAGTGTTTTGACCACACTGGTCTATGGCTTCGACCATAGTGTTTTGATCACTTTATTTCGACCACTGTGTTTCGACTATATTATTTCGATCACTGTGTTTCAACAACGTTCACGGTTGTGCGTCGCAAGTCACAAGTCACGCGATTGCCACATGAATATACACACGTGCGTGCGTATGTGCGTGTTTATGACCTTAGCTATAGTCCTCTTCATGTCACCATATGTCACGTGTCACATGTTTTAAGGGGTTGCAAGGACTCCACCTTATAAATTGCTCTCCCACCACTTGGCTAAGCAATATAGGACTAAACCATGCATACTTTGGAATTTCAGGAATGAATAGGCCTTTACACATATGGGCTCAATTCTAACAGAGATGAGGGAGGTTTTGGACATGGAGAGGAGGTGGAAGAGGTGGGAGGGGAGCAGGATGGGAGTGGTGCTTCGGAGGCTCATGGCCGCAGCTACGGAGGAGGAGAAAGGGAGAGAAGTGGAGGACAGGATGAAGAAGAAGAGGATAGGGGTTGACGAGTGTGCATTTTTTATTTATTTTGATGATTTGTGTGTTTTGTTTTTGGAAAATTTGTTGATTTGCTGATCGGTTGCCATATCATCTTAAAACCCAGATCACATGTCCAAAACCACTGCCATGCATGTCGATATCACATCAATGAAACCAGGGTGGATTTGATGAGGGGGTGATTTACACGGTATTGATAATCAAGGGGATCAGTTACCCAGTTTTGTAGTTAAGGGTTGAAATCTAGGCTTTCATAATAGTTAGAGGGGTCAAATGGACTTTTTCCTTATTATTGTTGTTGTTGTTGTTGTTGTTGTTGTTGTTACCATTATTACAACAACTACTACTATTACTATTACTATTAGGGAGCTACTACAAATCGGATGTACGGTGAGAACTTCCTTCCCGTACGGTGCCCCAATGCAATACATAGAAATGCAACATTCAGAAAAGCTAGGTGCAACATTTTTTTTGGTTTACTACAACATATCAAATGTTCATATGCAACATTGTCTAAAAAAAATCTCAGGATCAAGCAAACAAACATCCTCATGATCAAAATAACACAACTATTATCATAAACAAACACATCTAGAGACACCAAACATATCGAAAAAAAAATGCAAATCTCATAATTTTGTATGCAACATTTTTTTCCTTCGTATGCAACAAATTTTCCCCTCGCGTGCAACAATTTTTTCCACGGTTGCAACATTTTTCCCTTCGGCTCTCTTGCTCTGCTCCCGCGACCACCTCGCGAGGGAGGAGGAGGCAGGGCCGAGCAGCGGCGAGAGATAGTGAGCCGAGAGGAGCAGACCGAGCCGGGCCGAGCTGAGGAGGAGCAAGCACGGCCGTGGCCGGAGGCCATGCTTGGTCCGGGAGTAGCTTGAGGAGGCGGGCGCAGCAGAGGGGCATGAGCCGGCATGGGCCGAGCCATCCGGCCACACGAGCAAAGACCAAAGAGCTCTTGGCGCCATGAGCCATCCTTGCAGCAGAGCAAGAAATCCCGGAGAATAAAGCAATGGGAAGCGGTGGAGAGAAAAAGAATAGGAGAAGAATCAAGAAGAAGCAAGGCACGGAGGCTTTTGGCTAGAAAGAATAGCAGGAGAGAGAAAGTGAAGCTGGGGCAGGGGAAAGCGAAAATATAAGAAGTGGCTGGGAACTCACCCGCGTGGGAAAAGGTAAATGGGTGGTTGGGAGGTGGGTGGTTGAGGCTGTATCCGAATTTTATTTCTTGGAACGGACGTATGTATAATATCAATTCCCTTACTATTACTATTGTTATTATTGTTGTTGTTGCTGCTGCAGCTGCTGCAAAACAAGAGCCTACTTATTATTCATCAAGGATAGGATCATAGGAGTACAATCCGGGAGTAGTCAATCACAAAGAAAATCGGGCACTTGGTTAATCCAAGTACACCATTGCCTACTTCCGGTAGCTTCTTTGGCACACGATGACGGCCCCCCGGAATAGGGCAAGGTCAAGGCCGCCCGAGGTCCAGCGCCAATGACCACACGCCCGGTCAAATCACATGCAGTCTGCAGAGCTCGTCGGCCATTGGCACTCGGCGTCGGTGGCCATGGGAGGCAGATGGAAGGAGGAAGAAGCACTAAAGCCCAAAACGCCAATGCAATTTCAAAGCGCCAACAAATTTCAAAGCCCATCATCGCATAGTCAACAGTCAACCTCTCCCGCTTCCCACTTCCCCAAATCCTCATTCACAAAATCTCCAAATCTCCAACCTCAACCTACTGTCATGGCTGGCGCAAGAAGACCATGGGAGCCGGGAGGAGCACAAGGCCGGGCCGGGCCGGAGCAGGCCACACGGGAGGAGCCCGGAGGAGGAGCGCCGGAGGAGCCCGGGAGGAGGAGCCAGGAGGCGGAGGCGGCTGCCGGAGCGACGCTGGCCCGAGGCCGGAGGAGCGAGCGGGGGCCCGGGGGGGGGGAGGATGGGAGAGGAGGAGGGCGGGGGAGGAGGAGGAGCGGGCTGGGGCCCGGAGGTCCGGGAGGAGGAGCGCGCCGGGCCTGGAGGAGGAGCTGGGAAGGGGGAGGAGGTTAGGAGGAGGAGCCGCCACGCCGGTCTCTGTCTGGAGCTACTAGGAGGCAGAGAGGCAGCAACTCGATTTGGTTGAAAAGAAATTGAGTTTGGTTTTGGTGAAATAGAAATTAGAATTGAAGATGGCTCCTCCTAAGTCTAAAGAAAAAGGTAAGATTTGGATTGTAATTTGTGAATGCTTGAATGATGGATATTATGTTGTGATGTGTCATGTGTGATAATCAGAAGTGATCATAATTTATAAATTATAAATGATTATTGATGAATGAATACGATGATTTGTGAATTTGATAGTGTCATCGTGCTCTGAATTTGCTAGATTTGAAAAGCTATTTTACCATTGCGTCGTCGAGTGGGTCGACCCCGAGAACCGGTGCAAGCGGGAATGCTGTGGTAGCTACTGAAAGAGCAAGTACTACCGATTGAAGTCGTCAATGTTGAAGATGCACAAGTAGCACAACAACCACAACCGTAGGAAGAAACTCAAGGTATTAAGGATTTTAACCCGGATGTTCATATTGTTGCTGATCTAGCACTTTAATGGTATGTTTTTCAGTTTGTTATGTTCAAATTTTTTTAATGATTTATGATGGATTAATCTAAATACTCACCATCCATCTACTTTTGACAGGTTGTTACTAGTAATTTCATAATTTGGTATTTTGGTGGCAAATTGTTCTGTAAACTTCATTGATGAGGTATATTTTCTACATTTGTCTTATCTTTGTATGTTCATATTATGCGGATTGTAGTTTTGAGATTTATTTAGTGTCATATGCTCTATTAAAAGTGATTGCAATGTATATTATATATGACTTGCTTTGCTATCGGATAATATTATTAGTTTATTCCGCCCAACCTAGATTTTGTTCCTGGTCCGCCACTGCACACAGATGAGCTACCCGATTACAATCACGACGAGCAAAACCAAGATCAAAATAAGTAAAACTCCTACAACAAGGCAATGTGGGTCCACAAATATAATATACAAAGTTTCCCTCTAGGGTTATGTCTCCTCTTTGGCGTTGGCGACGGCGACTCTAGGGTTTGGGATTCCTCCTTGTGTGCATGATTATCCACTAGACCACCACGCAACACATCAATCTCTCCATACTTTCTGCATCCCTATTTTGGGGTCTTTTTTTTGTCTTTCCGATCTGCGTTCTGGCCGCGACCCGGGACTATCGAGGGGCAAACTTTGGCTTCGCTGACCGTCCTTGGCATGTGTTTTTGGATTGTCGTTTGGATCCTTCCCCTCTGGAAACCCTAGTTGGGAGGTCAAGGGAGAGTGTGCGTGTTCCTCCTATTTTGTGTCCTTCCCATTGCCTTCAGATCGGCTCTAGATCTGAATCGCATGATGGGCGACAACTCTGCATTGGCGCCTAGGCGAGAGGAGAACCAAGGTGACGAACTGACGATGGGGGCGGCTCTCCTCACATTGAGGAAATGATGGGCCTCCTGAATCTTATGGCTGAAGAGGATGAAGCTCTTGTCGTGGGGAGCGATGTCGACGAATCATCGACAAGTGCATGTCGTCTAGCGTTCTCCATATACAGACTATTCTTGCCGCGATGAGGCCAGCATGGGGAAATCCTCGAGACCTCCAGATGCGTTCTGTGGAGGGTAATCTTTTCATCGCGGAATTCGCTACATGAAAAGACAAGGAACAAATCTTGGATGGACGATAGGTAAGCATGATGTTCTAATACAGGATTTTGATTGCACTCTCAAGCCAACAGACATGACCTTTAACATGGCGATTTGGGTGCGGATCCTTAACCTCCCTTTTGGCCTGATGAACGCGCGTTGGGGCAAGGAGATTGCCGGCATGCTCGGGAGGTCGATAAGGCGCAGGCTGATGCACAGGGTTGAGCATGGGGCCCATGTTGAGTACATAAGTATTTTTCGAATTACTTTAATCCAAAAATATGTTAGATAAAATATGAAAAACACTCTAACTATTTTCACATAGCAGATAACCAAGAACACTGTAGAAGAACAGAAGCTAGCATAATTATCTCAGTATTCAAGACAACAACAGATAGTAAAACAAACCAAGTAATAAGAAAGAGATAGCCATACCTAGAATCGGTGGAAGACGAAGCTGCAGCAGAGTTCTTGATGAGGACGTCGTTCGTTATGACGTAGTGGACGTCGTGATAGTAGTCGTGCAGTTGATGTAGATGTAGCAGAGGATCAGCGAGCAGTCGCGCGAACGCTTTCCAAAAACCTTATTCATCCTCGCTCGTGCAAGCCTTCAAGGACGAGGGTTTCGGAGGCCTGCTCTCCCAGTGCGGCCGTACACGCGCCTCGCCGGGATGGAGATCGCTAGAGACAGCAACAAGAACTGTGGAATTCTGAACCGTGGAAGTGGAAAGATCGAACCAGAACCAGTACTCTCAGTTTTCTTAAATAGCCAAAAGAAAGGAGTCCAAAGGCCAACAGTCGTCATTGATTCGGCAGAATCGAAAGGCCAACAATCGCCATCAATAAGCAGAATCGAAAGGCCAAAGGTTGTCATTGATTCGCCATCAAGAAGCAGAACTCTGTTCTTTTTATCATCCAAAAACAAAGAGACCAGAAGACCAAAGATTGCCATTGATTCACCATCAATTACGAGTCAGTGCGTTTCGATTTTCGAATAGATAAAGAAAATCGCGCCCACACCTGACACGCTTGCGTACGCGTGCACACGCACACGCACAGCACGGCTTGGCGAGGCGAGGCGAGCGACCGCGCGCGTTGGCTCTTTTCAATTCCACAAGTGGGGTTACCATTTTCCACCTTATAAAGTGGAAGTGGTGTAACTCCCCTTCATCTCTCCATGTGGGAATAAACAGATTTAACATATGCACATGGGTCTTTGAGATTTACCAGAAATTAATTAGAATACAAATTTAGACCTAGCCCATATTAATTCCAACAGCTCATACCTACGAGTCAGGGTGACGGTGGATGCGGAGAGACCTCTCAGACGAGCTGTATCCTTATTTTCTGCGAGGAGGCAATCGAAGGACTGGTACAGTGTGTTATACGAGAAATTACCACGGTATTGCTTCTCCTGCGGAAGACTAGGGCATCCATTCCTAGAGTGCCCAACACCGGCTAATCGTGGAGAGGATGGTAAGCTGCCATACGAGGATATACGTGTCCCAGAGGAGAAGAAAAGGAAGCAGGTTGACAAGGCCGGTAATAGCTCGACCTCTGTGGGGGCGTGGAGCGAAGTCGTCGGAATTTTGTGATCCGGTAATAGCCTCGGTTGACACGGAAGAGAACAAAGGAAAAAAAGCGACGAGTGGCCTGGATGGTGTGGAAGACGAGGTTAGTCGCCACTGAAACAGCGAGGAGCTCGCACTCCCGCGGCGTCTTCGTGCGACACTATGGATGTGCGTGGTACTGTTGAGAGAGCTTGTTCCCGGTGCAAAGTGTGCAGGCTGTAAGTACGGACAAGAAGCGAAAGCACTCAAAAGGGTGGCGTCAAAATCCATCGTTTGGACATGGTGATGAGCTTGCCCTGGTACCAGTGAACCCTAAGCCAAGGAGCAAAAGAAGGAAATTGTAGCATCCGTGATTGGATCGGCGGAGGCCATGAATCTCATAAGTTGGAACTGTTGAGGCTTGGGGATGGACTCGACAGTTGGAGAAATTGGCTGGTTAGTCAAGAAATTTCATCCCTCCCTCTTGTTTTTATCGGAAACTAAAACGAGGGAATTGAAGGCTAGGGGCTTTATGTGGTCCCTGGTTTCTCAGGCTGCCTGGAAAGAAAATGCGACGGAGAGGGCCTCGTGCGATGCCTTATCCTATTAGTTGTTCATTTTGGTTGATCGGGAGAAAATCAACGGTTGATGGGGAGGATCTTTTCTAGCAAATTTCTTTCCGGCTGTGTGTAGTCGTGGGACAAGTGGGGGGCTGGTCCTTTTTTTTTTTGGAATGATTGATGTACGGTATCGGTTCAGTGTTTCTCTACGAACCATATCGATACTGTAGTCAAACCAAAAGACGGCCCCGAGTGGAGAGCTACTCTCGTCTACGGTGAACCCAGGACTGAATTGCGGCACATCTTCTGAGCCCGTCTTCGCTTTCTACGATGCCAAAGGAATGGACCATGGATTTTTGTGGGGGATTTCAATGAAGTGACTTGCGGAGATGAGAATTTGGGAGCAAGCGAAAGCAGTGAGGGGCAAACGAACCAGTCGCGACTCGCGAGTGCTTAGAGGACTGTGAATTAATGGATATGGGCTTTACTGGTCCACAATTCGAATGGTCAAATAGACAGGATGCCGAGGACAATGTTAAGGTGAAGCGAGATCGGGCGGTGGCAAATGGAGGTTTCACAAA
The DNA here is from genome assembly GCA_036346405.1 of Phyllostachys edulis. NCBI lineage: Eukaryota > Viridiplantae > Streptophyta > Magnoliopsida > Poales > Poaceae > Phyllostachys > Phyllostachys edulis. The sequence goes on along the minus strand of CM070557.1, from coordinate 43,742,128 downwards.
TTTGTAGGATGACTGTCAAGTAGAAAATATGAGGCAATTGGTCAAGAGCGCCCAACTACATGGATGGAGGTAGTGGAAGGGGCGTGGACAAATTCTGCAGATGGTACGCCAAATCTGAATACAACGTGGCTGAAGCTCAATAAAATAGCGAGTACTCTCAAGGATTGGAGCAAACGGTCTTTTGGTTCTGTCAGAAAGGAGATCAAGACACTTGAGAGGAGGCTGGCGGTGTTGAGATTGAATTATGCCACATCATCCATTTCTAGTGAGGAGAACTAGATTGAAAGAAGGCTCTGTGAACTTTTTGTGCGCAAGGAGATTATGGCACGCCAACGATCTCGGGTGGATTGGCTTCTTGAAGGGAACCGAAATACTTCTTTTTTTCCATGCGAGGGCAAACGCAAGGAGGAGAACAGCCAGAGTTAAATCCTTGCTCAAACCTGATGGCCCGAAATGTGAAAGTCAGGAAGAACTTTAAGGTATGGCTGTAGGTTTATATAGAAATTTGTTTAATTCTGAACAGATTGCTCGTGTTGAGACAGTTTTGGAGGCCATTAATAGTTCGGTGAACTCCGATGTAAATGAGGAACTCCGTAAGACACCAGGCGCGCCCAGATGGGTTTCCGGCATTGTTTTATCAGAAACATTGGGAGATTGTTGGCGATGATGTTTGCTTGGCGGTAAGGAGTTTTCTTCGAGGGGATGACGTACCGGAGGGCCTGTGCGACACAACCATTGTCATGATCCCAAAGGTGACTAATCCTGAAATTTTGACGAATTACCGCCCAATGAGTCTTTGGCTCGTTGCAGTGTCTTGTACAAGAGTGTCAAGGGTCCTTGCGAACAGGCTAAAGAAGGTTCTGCCAGATATTGTGTCCGAGGAACAGAACGCTTTCGTCCTAGGCGCTTAATTACGGACAATGCCTTAATTGCACATGAATCTCTTCACACGATCAGACGGCGGAGCTCCAAGACTCCTCCTTTGCTTTGAAAATTGATACGATGAAAGCGTATGACACAGTAGATAAATGTTGTAATGACGTGTGTTACATCGGTCCGCTATGCAGTCCATGTCAATGGGGAGTTAACCGACCCGCTTGTCCCATCCCGTCGAGGGGGCTGCGACAGGGGATCCGATTAGTCCGTACCTCTTTTTTGTTCTGTGCTGAAGGTTTGTCGAGTCTTATGAAGAAGAAAGAAGGCGAAGATCAACTAAAAGGAATCCGCAATGGGGTCAAGGGACCGCCGATATCTCATTTTAATTTTGCGGGTGACACTATTTCCTTCACACGGAGTCATCAGCAGAGTAACAATACATTGAAGGAAGTTATTGATGTCTATTGCAATGGAGAACTTCAGAAGAGCTCTTTATTTTTCGGCATGCCTTGCGACAAGTGCCACCATCGCGTTCCCGTCGCCTCGGCGAGCGTTTCAAAAATCCGTTCGTGGCATGTCGCATTCCACCCCTTGCTACCTATTTTAGCCAAGTTAATTTGAACATTTCAGCTCGCAGTGGCCTAAATCGACCATCGTCTTCCTCGTCCCTTGTCAAGGTTTGCCGCCATTGTTTGTTGCCGCCGATGAGTCCCTGTCCGATTCACTCGCACCAGTGCATATCTTATTACTCCTCTGCATTTTGACGCACTCGCCACTCTAGCTCCCCGTGCAGTCACAGCCCCGGCCGCCCGAGCTGCCCCGCCGCCCGTCTTTGTCGTTGGCGTCACTCTGATGCTCCTCTCGCGAAACCGCCACCACCACCTGCTTCACCTCGTCGAGAGCATTCAGTTTTTCCCATCCCTCAAGCTTCTCCACCACCTTTACCGCCGGCCGACGAGCCCGAGGTGTCTATGTTCTTCCTCCCTTTGTGCTCGAGGAAGAAGATGAAGAGGCTGTGTGGATCGGTGCATAGTGAGCCAAACCAAGCGATGGTAATACTAAAATCTGACCAATGTCAAAATATAGGTAGAAAAAGTAGTAAACTAGTGTTTATTTTAGCACCAATATAAGCAAAAATTTGGTAATATCAATTTATCTGTTTCAAATGTGTTCTGGTTGGATGTAAATAGTGATATTAATTATATGGTTAGATTGATTTATCTGTTTTAAATGATCATATTTCCTAAACCAAGTATCCGATTTGCGATCTGATTGAACCGTTGTGTTCCCTGTCATTTTATCAACAAAACAAGATCCAATTTGACATATTTTGCGGCAAAAGAAAATTGATGTTATGTGGGACCCACAGGCAATACCAAAATTAATTGACTAATATGCCCCTACTTACATCCAACGAAATGATACCAACTAGCAAACTCATGTGCTAGTTGCCCTACGAATTTTTTGGTTAGCTTTTTGGTCACCCAAATTTTGCTTAGGAATTGTGAAGAAAAATTGGTTTCACCAAATTTTCTTTGGTAGTACCAAAATTTGACAATGAATCAAATTTTAGCTAAATTTTATGGGTATTATCAATATTTGGCGTTGCCAAATTTTTCAAGGACATGCCAAATATAGGAACGAAAACAAACACTAGCCAAATTTTCTAGGCATTATCAAATTTTGATATGGTTAGTTAGGGTAAAAAAACCCAAACAGCCCCGAAGTCCTATGTCGTATGGGTCCAACTCACAAGGGCACACTTGTCAATTGGCAAGCCCTGTTAGGTCCCACGATGGTCAACAAGACTTGACTCACGGAGGCGGCAATAGCAACATAGAGTTAGAACTTGCAGTGGCAAAAATAAAACGAATCTGCAATACATCAGTCGGCTGGTTTTTTTTAGGAAACCAGTCAAATTTCTAACCTTTAGATACGTGTCATGATTCGTGCTCCGGTCAGCGGCATGATTGTCTTCTCCGACGGTAGCGGCGACGAGTTTGAGCGGAGCTTCGCGTGGTTAGGTTTTGGATTCACCGCAGCCCGACTATAGAGGGAGGGAGGGGCGGTGGCGGAGGGGTGGCGAGGTGGTGGTGGCGTAGCCGGCCGTGGGTCAGAGGAGGGCGGTGGGTGGTGGGGGTTGGCGGGAGAGCACGAGAATCGACTAGAAATTAGGAGGCGGAGGTGGCAAAGGCGGATCCGGTGGCGGTAGCCGCCGAAGACGGAGAAGAAGGTGGCGGCGGGAGAGCACAGGAGGAGCAGGGGCGGCGTGGAGGAGCTTCGCTTGTCGTTGATGGCAAGGCGGGGGGTCGATCGGGAGATCTCTCGAGAGGAAGGGAAGGGGATGAGGTAGCTATAGAGAGGGGGAGGATCATGTCCACTGGATTTAGATCGGATGGCTGAAAATTTTGATTGATTTCTCTAATAGAATCAGTCGAACGATGGGTAGACAATCCCCAATAAATGACTAAATTTTAGATAGCAGAAACGATATTGCACATATTTCCCGTGACAAGAACAAAATTTTCCTATTAAGACCCCCATTCGGACACCGTAGCTCCACGTCGAACAACATAAGCTTCAGCAATCAGAGCATTTGCCATATGTGGATGTGGGTACCAGTAGGATCTCGCCACTTCGAAAGTTCCTGCTTCGTCAAGTACTACAGCACCGGAAGCCCATTGAAACTCGTTTGCCTAGAATGCCCCATCAACACCCACTTTCACAACACCGGAAGCCTATTGAAACTCGATTGTATAGAACGCACCGTTAACATTCACTATCACAGCTCCAGCATCAGGAGGGCACCGAGAGGGAAGAAAATCCTCTGGGGCACGTCCCCCGTGAGGCCCCGCCCCTCGGGCCGTTGGATCGGGGGGGGGGAGCGAGATGGACGGAGATGGGGCGGGGCCTCACGGTGAGGTCCCGTCCCATAGCATTTTCTTCGCACCGAGAGACCGAGGCAGGTGGAACAGGAATGATTGATGTTGTCCGCTGATTTTCAATCAGATTTCTGTGTACCAGGTTACGAGCCACGACTAACGATTAGAGGCGGAAATCGATTTGCAAAGTAATTGCTTTAACAAATTTCGAGATTAGCAACCTAGATTATGAAACATGCAGGATGCCTATTTGTTTGTGAAAGGCAGAAGGTTGTAGGTATTAATATAATCAGGCTTTTTGCGTACGCAGGTTGCAGAACTAGCTCACAGACGCAAGTTCCAAGGTTTTTGCATCAGACCATAGGCTAGTTATTGAATTTGGATGAAATGCCTACCAATGTTGTCCCCCATACGACAAGGCGATTTAACATTACATTTTGGGGTTGATACGATACATACAGAACAGTACAACAATCTATTGTACAACATCTAGCTAGGCCTAGGTCATAACTTATAGTTCACTCTTGCCTATCAACCCCGCTGCCACCATCTAAGACATTCAAGTTATAAGGAAAAAATCATAGAAGTAATGCCCATGAGTCAGTCTGCCATCCATTTTCATCCGCTGGATTCCAGATTGCATGGCTGCAATAGTTGAGCGGATCTTCGCCTCCGCTTTCCATCAGGGGTCGTTCTGACTGCTGTCTTCACTGGAACCTTGCCATTTTTATGTGCCTGCTTCTTAGGAGACTTCTGTTGCACCAGAGAGGGTTCGCCACCCTTGTTACAACTCTGTAGAGGGGACTGGACTCTCTTCCGTGCGAAGCGTGCCTCCATTTCTGGTCTCCGGTTGGGACCAATAAGCCTTACATGGAATGGGTTGACAGCTGTGTAACATATCAACTCATTCGTAGCTTGCCCTTTGTCCACATCAGCACTTCTGCCATTCACCTGAAATAAGAACAAAGCTCAGAAATATTTGGAGTTGCGCCAAAATGTGATTGGAAGAGAAGGGGGTTACCAGCTGGAGAAGGGCAGAGAATGTTCTCGCAACCTCATACTTTGGTCTGCCACTAACAATTTCAGTGAATGATGCAATCCCTGTATTATCAGTTCTTGATGAGAGCGTGTCAAGGATTTGCTCTCCATATGAACCAATATCAAAAGGTGGGTTTCTATCCTGAAAAAGCACAAATTGCAGCAGTGATGAGTGGTAAATAAGTTCAGATATGCAGAGTAATTAGCAGTTCAAACATCCAACTTACCTGCTCTTCCAAGGCATGCTCAATTCGCTCTTTCCATGTTGAAACCCGTGCATCCAGCTCAGTCTGCTGTTCAGCCTCAGCTATGCTAGCAAGAAGAGCATCCTGTGATGAATTATCCATGTTAGTTTGGAAGTTGAAGGGCTACGATAAAATTCAGGGCACAATTCAAAATTAGTTGGTTCTCAATTATTCCATTTCTTTTTACGAGGCATATAATTTTCTCAATCTTGTTGCAAAATATAGGGCATGCACGTGAATATATTGATGTTTTCCTTGTTTGCACTCATTTATCATCTTCTCTCCTAGTTCCAAGGTATTTAAGTATGGGTAGCATGGTCATTTTCCCTTCTGTTTCTCTAGAATTTATGTCTTAATCCATGTGCCCACTCAACATACGCCTTATAATTTGCAATGGAGGGAGTAGTGTTCTAGTTTCTGGTAAAAATGAAACAAAAAAACGTGTTTTTACTGACATATGTATTTTTTTTTGGAAATATGCCTAATACCAGAAACCAGATAACCTTGAAGATCCAAAGCCCTGGTTCAGGCTAAACCGCTAAAGGGGGCAATAGCTGGAACAGAGCCTTAAATGCCACTTAGATCAGGCTAAAAACATGTGTTTTGACTCCAGCAATGGAAAAAAAGTAAAACGTCGAACCATAATAGTAGGAATGGGCTCACACCTAAAATGCCTTTTTGTGCCAAATCAGCCATCAAAATAGCTAAGTTTAGCTATTCACTCAAGCTGTGAAAAATTACCCTTTGGGACCACTACTGTCTGCCCTAAATGGCCTTAACCAGCGCATGCATGAAAACTGAAAAGTGAAAGCACATGGAATCAACCAGCAACACAATATTTTTGTTGAAATAGCAACATATTTATGCATAGAAATTTACTAACCATAGTGTTATTCTTTCAGGCACTTCAATGTAGAATCTTAGCTATATACTACAGCATTATGCAACAAGGCAAAGCTGCGAAGCGAGGACCCAAATAATTTGAAAGATATGGGAGCTGAATCTATAAAAGTACTGTCATCCAATGGGGTGAAAAGCTATTAAAAAATAAGCTTCACACTAGCGCATCTGACCACCTAATATATTTTTTCCCACTTGTTGACTTGCATGGCACCAAGTTGCTTGCAAACGCATGGCCAAAAAAAACTGAAAGAACACACATCAAAGCAAAATTGAAAGAGAACTGCACTGAGAGACATAGATGTGAACGGATTCATTAACAGTACTTATGAAGTTATGATTTACCAGATGTGACCGACACAAATCTTCAAGGCTTTCATGTGCATCCATGCTATCCTGTGTACCTTGAGCCCCATCACCATGAAGTGTTACATCATTATTCTGAACAGAGGTAAAATAAGCATGTCATATTACCCAAATGTTGGGCCACTGAACGACAGCCAAGAAAACAAAACTCGAGAAAATAAACCTTATCAGGGCATGTTGGTATGTCCATATCAACATCCATGTCATACATATCCAGCATATCTGGCTCATTAATATCATCGAAATCATTTACACCAATATTGGGCTCATTGGCATCTTTCAAATCTCCAAACACATGGCAATTTTCTTGTTCTCCGAATTCAAGTGACCTCCTAAGCTGCAATTTGGATGGGTCGCAACAAGTTAATTAAGTCGAAAATATCTGACATGCCTAATGGGACTAGCACATACATACAACAATGATCATCACCTTTTCATAAAGAGGAGGTGATTGGGAAGCATCAAGTTTTTCCTGCTGAGACAGATGTACTTCAAAAGATTTTGCTAGTTCAGGGCTAATGATGCCATCCATCTTTGCCATAGGAAATAGAGGTGCAAGAGTTTTCTTTTTTGGAGCACCAATAACCTGCCTTGCAAAACCTTTTACTGTTCCAAAACAGATCATGAATGACAATTCACCACATAAGTCGCGAAAATAATTTATAAGGCACTAAAACAAAATAGCCTTCTCCAGAAAACAACAGCTTCCAGTACCTCTCCTGTAAGGTCTAATCTTTAGGTTGCCAGGTTCATGGGGATTCAAAGGCTTCCATGGATTCTCATCATCAGAATCATCCCCAACATCTGGGCACCCAGCATCTGGGTAGGACATGTCAGCATCAGGAAAATCATGGTCAACAGGATGATCAGACCAATGGTTGTCATTTATATTGAAATCACAGGCATTTTCTTGAGTTTGATTTGCATTTGTTTCTTGAGATTGTTCAGGATTGTTCTCCTGGGCTTGATCTGGATGGCCTTCTTGGACTTTTCCAGGGGTCAGTCTACGACCAGTGCCCCCAGATCTTCCATTTGGGGAAGTGAAAATATTGTTTCGCCTTTTAGATTGCGCTGAGCTACCTCTATGAGCCAGAATGTCTTCTTTGCCAGAATTTTTTCCTTGCAAAAAGTCAAAAACAGCTGGTGCATCACATGGATCCAACAGGAGGAAATCTCCATAAAAATCACACGTTGCTAACTGCAATACAAAAAAAACTATGACTAATTCAGTATGGCAGGAAACATTAGCCAGTTGTAATTGCATGTAAGGAGATGTAATGTTACCAAATACGAATCCAGCTCGCTTGCTTCGCTATCCAGACAGTCTCCTTCAAACACCAGTAGATTCGCTGGTGGCCTCACGATTTTTCTTTGCAAGTCATCTTGGTCGAGATTGTTATCCAAACTGGCCCTTGCTTCCACTAGCAGTTTAGGAAAATATAGGCTTATTAGCTACATGTAATTCAAAGTAAGCAACTGATTGGTAAAAGGTCCACTTACCAGGGATATCACCTAACCCCAAAAATATATCATCTTCTTCATTGGGAACTGTGCTAGGATCATTTTCATTAGCTTGAGCTGAACCATTTTCCTGTTGATCTTGCCTGGTATAATTCAAATGTTTAGACTATTTGCAGCAATGTTTTTAAAAAAAAAAATCAGCATGTGGTAGGATTGAAGATACACTGCACATATATTAAGACAATAGCAATTAAGTGCTCAGTTGCATACCCTGAAGGTATCACACTGGTCTGGGCAGCCATAAGAACCATCGTTGTCGGTATGGAGAAGTTGTCAATGAAATCAGAAGCATTATCTCCTTACATTACCCTAGGCTGGTAGTGGTTTGTTGATCTTTTTTTTTCTGAAAGTGTCTTGATAAGTAATGTTTTTTTACTACTTAAGAGTATTCCAAAGATGTATTAGGTATTTAGGTTATTATTATCTTGCAGAACTTCAGAAAGATACCTCTTTAACAATGTGCTGGGTGTTGATCCCCTAGAGTCAGGGGTAAACACTGTTCTAAAAGGCAGCCACCAAGCTCACCTAGGCACTAGCGCCACCCTCCAGCCTCGCCCGCCTCGCCCATCAAGACTGCCTAGGCGGCCACCTAGGCCAACTAGGTGCCACCCGCCGCCCGCCTAGCGCTTTCTAGAACACTAGGGGTAAATCCACCCAGTGGAGTTTGATTTGGGCCATCCATTTCAAATCCAACACTTGTGGATTGCATAAAGATTTTGAAAAAAAAAATCCTTGTATGGTGGAGTTAATCCCAAGCGTTAGATCGAGAACGAAAGGAAGACGCCATCCATAACCAACGAACACCAGAATCGTTTTCACTCTTAATTTCAACTAAAATGCCTAATTTAGAACTTGATAGTTTCCTAAACCAGCACCACAACTGTGTTATCTGCCATGCGATGCTCCGAAAGCCTATTCTTATAATATGTGCAAAAAAGTTTACCATTGACAGAGTGCATTTATCACTGTACGTCAATTTGAGGCCGATTTCAATAGTAAGATTGCATGTGTCTACGCGATGACCAAGATAGCAAGCTAGCACACAACGGATAATATGCAGACAAAATCAATCTTTTCTTACTTCTTTTGCGAGAGAAACTCCAGCGCATGAAGCACCAAGGAGTACAGGTACTCCACCTTGCGGCTGTAAACTTGAACTGATCCCTGTAGTAATAGCGCCGCTGCACATGAAATAACCATAAATAAACAGGGCAACAGAAGGGTTTACAAAAAGAAAGTAACTTTATTTTAATGCTAAACCCTGAATTGAATTAGCCTTAGTCTCAATAAAACTGGGGGAAATCAGCCACAATGAAATTCAAAGCTTTCTAAGCGCTTGAGAAAGAACAACAAAACCAACCTAAAAAGAAGCTGCTTTCTTTACGAATTATTATTCAAGCAAACTAAAACCGCCCAAAAATAAAACAATTTCCACATGTCTCAACTTTGCAGCCCTCCATCCACGAGCAAACCACCCAAAATTTTCAAAACTTCTACCCTCCCAATTCCCAACTCCCCGAATACCAACGCATAGCAAAACCCCTAAAAGAATCCCCACACATTCACCAAACGAAACTTGGGCTCCACACCACCGCACCTTCGGCGAAGTTGACGGAGTGGGCCCTGTCATCGCCGGAGATCACGCCGGAGCAGATCTGGAGGAGGTACTCCTCGAGGCTCTTGGCGACGTCCACCTCCCAGTTCGTCTCGGGGTCCCGGTTCGCCTGCAGAATCGGGAACCTCCCCCCGCTCGTGCTCCCATCCCCGCTGCTGCCGCCGCCGTCCTCCATGACTCCCCCTCAGAACACCAAGCTACCGGGCGCAAGGAGGCATTCTTGCGGGGTGGGGGGCTCGGAACCCTAGTTTCTAGAAGCTTCTGGAAGGTTAGGCCGCGGGAGGTGACGGTACTTGGAAGAGTGGAGGCGAAGGAGGGGGTTAGCGTTGGGAGGGGGTTTGGGGAATTTTGGACTTCGGAGTTCTCCCGCTCGATGGATTTGGAGCGGCGGGATTCAAGTTTTGGTGAGGGGCCGTTGTGCAATTATGGAAAAAAAAGGGGTAATACATGGATAAGTGAACAGTCGAGTGTTTGCACCAAGCCCCTTTCTTTCGCACTATTGTGATATCAATCAGCCGCCGCCCATGGCTCCCCGTCCTCAGCCGCCGGCGCAAAACCTAACTTAATACATCCACGATAGTATGAAAGGACTAGTGTGGTGAGTCCTTTTGGTAAGAACTTTTGTGGATATATATATATATATATATATATATATATATATATATATATATATATATATATATATATATATATATATATATATATATATATATATATATATATATATATATATATATATATATATATATATATGTATGTATGTATGTATGTATGTATGTATAAAATACTTAAAAAGTTGGTAGGATCTTTTGTGGATAAATATATACATATATGTATAAAATACTTAAAAGATATTTTGTGGATAATTAGATTATCTGTGTTTGTGGTTTTTGATGAGATTCTATATGGCTTGTTGATTGGATGCAAATCATGTATGAAACTTTTATTTGTATGTATAACTACCTTATGCATATTGATTTTCTAAGTTTATAACTTATATTGTGTTTTATTTGAAATCTGTTGTAACGCACGAGCACTAGGCTGGTAGGATAAAAAAGTCACCACCCACCACCCTACTTCAGGCTCTATTGCTTTCTTAGGAGAAAAACTAGAAAACACTATAGTGTTCCGACGGTATAGCTCGTTGCTTCCCCGTGTCTCCCCCAACATTTATCCATCTATTTCTCGCAGACAGTAGGCGGCTCGCGGTGGCTGCGTCCGACGAGATGGGATGGAGGGCCTCCAAATTCGGTGGTGGCCGGATTTGTGCGCTGTCAATGGGTTCACCATGCCCCTGATGTAGAGGGAGGCCGGGGAGGTGGTGGGCGGCGAAGGAGGGTTGCACGGCAAGGCGGCGACGTAGTGAGTATTAGGTTGGGCGGGGCGGGGCGGGGGGGCGAGGGGTAGGTGGCGGTGTGGCAAGGCGGCGAGCGCAGAGAAGAGAGAGGAAGTGGAGGGAAGCGGTGGCGCCGGAGGCTGGTGGAGGCCAACGTGGTGGAGCTATCCCGTTGCAATGGGATAATGCTAACTATTAGACCATTCATAATATTACGCTTGACAATACCACTACTGCCACATACATATATAACGTCGGCCATGTTTGTTCAAGCCCTATTTGGATGGCTTAGGCTACGCCTCCTCTGTTCGCCCGATGTCGACGCCCCAACCCGCCCACCGGGGGCACCATCCCTCCTGCTCGCCATCTACTCGAAGCGCAAGGTCTCCACCAACCCATCCTGTTCGGACGCCACCTTCCCTATCCTGATCGCTGCTGACTGGAAGCACAAGGACGTCCCCGTCGCCACCCTCTCGCAGTCGGTGACCTCCCTCCAGTTGTTGTTGCTAACGTCTACGCTTCACATTGGTCCCAGTCGCGTTGAAGCCCTCCATCACAGCACCTATCCCTCCACCCCCTCTCCCACACAACCGCCGCCTCCCTCTGCCCCTCACCCGCACCGTCACCACCTCCCTTTGGTCCTTATCGCCATCACCTCCCTCGGGGACGTTGCCGCCTACCTCCTGGTCCTGGTCAATGGATAGCTTTGATCAGTGATGGCATGTTCATTAAGGTCTCGTGGAAATTATCTATACTTAATTCATGATACTAAAATAATGTGCACAGATTAAGGACTTCAGCTTTCACCTTTGGTGTGTTGAAGATGAAATGGAGAATCTTGTTGGCTTTGCCAAGTTACAAAATAGAGAAGCAAACGAAAATTATAATTGCATGTATAGCACTTCACAACTTCATCCGAGACAGTGCTTTATGTGATAAACTTTTTGAGAGATGCAAACTTTGACGAATATTATGATCCAAACAATACACAAGCTGGATCATCTAGAGGGGATGGTGTCAATGGATCAACAGTCGATGATGGAGACATGATTGCCTTTCGTAATAGTATTGCTACTTCTTTGATAGCCATAATAGGATAAATATATTATATTAATATGATAGGTACATGTTAGAGTGACAAGATAATTGCATCATATGATCGGATACCATTTGTTGTTTTATGGTATTTTGTTTGGTCGGCTAATATTTGCCTTTTATATTATTTTCTTTCATTACGCAATGTCCAAAATTCATACATGCATGCACGTTTAAATTTGTAGCCAGCAACAATTTATTTTGTAGGCCTTGGTACCCACATGCATGTACATACGAGCGATGTCTATTTTGTTTCATGTGTACACTTGCACGTATCGTCATATTTTCAATTCGCATGCAAAAAAAAAAAGTTAAATGCATGCATAAACATGTCCTCCGAACCCTCAAGGACAATTAATACTTTTTATCTTTCACCCACAACTCAAGAAACTAACCAACCCATAAAAAAGATAGATTACCAAACATCCTAGCTTGGCTTAAAAGCTAATGTGCTTATAAGCTGATTAAGCTAAAAAAAACTAGCTTTAAGCTATAAACTAAAAAGTATAAGCCTAAACAAACATGGCCTTATAGTTATATGGGAATCTTCGGCTTTTCCAAAAGCACGATTAAAAGTCACATCTCTGTTTAGGCTTTGATATTTATTTATTTATTTTTCTTTTAAGTCGAAGAAGAAAAGGCTCAAACAAATAGGACCGACATATGGTCGGTAAACCCTTGACGACCTGATGTTAATGAAAATCCCGTCGCGATTAATCATTGGAATTTGGAGCCATTTGCGCCAATGGTGAAGCTCTGAGGACCAGGTAGACCATGACCTCCCCTTTCCAATAAAAATCTCTTAACACGTAGCATTCTTTCGGTGAGTATATATTAGATACTAACCAAGTGTTGTGTTGGCCACCCTTACAAGCACAGCTCGTAATATTGTCCCTGTTCTACTACTATCGCAAAAATTCGGAGATCACTTAAGTATTGTATCGCAAATCCCACCTTGTCCACATATATTTGGGATCTTTACTTTGAAATATATCCTTGAGTATATATAACTTGTGTAGTTAATATATTCATATGAGTATATGAGACTTATGTAGTTCGTATATACTCATACCAATCTATTCATTTACTTGCAATTGAAGTGATTATCATCAATTACCAAAGAGGGAAAGATTGTGGTATCTTGTCCCACCATTATGAGTTAATGGTATGTTGTGGTAATTAATGATAATCATATTATGGAACTAAAATTTTCCATGAGTTGGATAAATAGGTTATGTTCCACAATGATGAAGACTTTGAATGACATCATGAGTTGATCGTCATCAAGTCAAGACTCGGGATGAAGGAAATCATCATGTGTTGATGATGTTCAAGTCAAGATCCCCAAGAGAAAAAGATCATTTACTCCAAGCATATCAAGATCTAGAAGAAGAGATGATTATGAGTTGATCGTCAAGAGAAGACCCATCATGTGCTGATGGAGATCAAGTAAAGGATGCATCATGTGTTGATGTGTATTAAGATCTTTAAGAAGAGATGATCATGAGTTGATCATCAAGTCAAAAGAAGACCCATCATGTGTTGATGGAAGTCAAGTGAAGGATGCATCATGAGTTTATGCATATTAAGTCAATGACCCGGACTTGAAGCGAAGATGTGCGTCATCAAGCTCCAAGTGGTTGCTCAAGGCAAATGTATGACTAGTTAGGGCTAAGGATGTGTTCATATTCTTTTACCGGTCTTGGTGTTTAGGTTGGAAGACCGGATTGTTAGTATAGGTTGTCGTACTATTAAGATGGGTCTTTGACTAGTAGCTTGAAGTAGTCATGTGTTGATAGCTCATTGTGTTTGCTCTAGCTCTCGTTAGCATGTTGCTATTATTTGTGAATGTGTTTTGCAAATAGTTGAAGCTCATGCATCATCTTGTTAACATGTTGCAAATACTTGTGAATGTGTTTTGCAAATAGTTGCGGCGCATGTATTATCCTTGTAGCATGTGACTTTAGTTTGCGAATGTTTTTTGCAAATGGTTTAAATCCATGTACCTTGTTCCTTGTGGTGTGATTCTAAAAGTTTGCAAATGTGTTTTGCAACTTGTTTAGAATCTCAGTTTGAACCTTTGTTTGTATCACTTGTCAATTGTCAAATATGTTTTACAATTGAACTTGTTTTGGATGCAAGCTTCTGTTTTCTCTAGAAAATCGGTAGTACCGGCATGTTGCTGGCGGTACGACCGCTCAGTAGTACGACCGGATCTTGGTGCGGTTTGACCGCAAGTCCAGTTGTTCCGATTTCCAGTTGGCTCGTTTAAAACAGTAGCGGTGTTTTTTGGTTCGGAGCCTCTCTTGGAAATCGGTAGTACCGTGGTTGTGAAACGGTAGTACCACTCTGCGGTTGTACCGATGCCTGTGTGGCAGTACGTTTTTTCCAGAGAGCGTGTCTTTTCGGTTGGGTTCGAAACCCTGCGAACGGTAGTACCGCGCTCCTTGAGCGGTACGACCGGGCTCAGCGATAGTACCGCAGGTTGGTTGGCGGTCGTACTGCGCCGACTTGTAACGGCTAGTTCAAAGCTTCTGACATAGCCGTTACTGTGCTTTGTCAGAGGTGCGGTCGTACCACAACTTGGTTAGCGGTCGTACCGCTCCTGCTGATTTTTCAGCATACTTTGTCCCAACGGCTAGTTTTTGTGTGTGGGCTATAAATACCCACCTTGGCCGTGTGAGGGTAAGTTGCTGGTGCCATATTGACTTCCATTGAGCAAAGAGTAAGCCCTCTACTCTCATATGTGCATGTGTTGCACTTAGTGACCTTTGAGAGGCAAACCCTAAGTGCATGTGTTGCCTTAGGTAGTGGATTGAGTATCCACTTGAGCTTAGACACTTGATTAGTTCAACTGAGAATTCTAGACTTGTTACTATTGGTGTTTGCCGACACCTAGACGGCGTGGAGGCGTCGTGCGTCGGTGATCTTCTCAAAGAAGCTTGTGAGAAGACCTGAGCGGTTTGCGAGTGGTGTGGTGCTCGCCATCTCCGGAGTGGAGGAAAGAGCAACCCTAGCGGAGCGAGGTGTTGGTTCGGTTTGGAACCGGTCCAAGTTGTTGGACTTACCTTGGAGGTGTTGGTTCAAGTTGTGGAGCCGGTCCAACGTGGTTGGGCTTACCTCGACATGGATTAGGGGAGACCAGCAAGTCTCCGATCACCACGGTAAAACATCATCGTGTCAATCGTGGTTTGCATTCTTGTGCCTTACTCATTGCAATTTATATTTCTAGAATTAAATTGCTTACATGCATTTGTATGATTGCAATAGGTATTCATAGTCTTGATTGTTGGCGCACTTAGTTGAGACTATTTGATTTAGGTTTTAATTGTGCAAAATCGTTTTGATATTGGCTTCCGCATTAGAAATCGGTTTTAGCCAAAAAAAAGTTTTTAAAACCGCCTATTCACCCCCTCTAGTCGGCCTCCTCTATCTTACACCATCTCTCCCCCTTCCCCTCTCTTCCCTCCCATCTCCGGCCATTCTCCTTCCCTCGGCTCTCCCAGTCACCAAGCCGTCTCTGCCTCCCAAAACCGCCCTCGCCACCGCACACCTTCGCGAAGCCACACTGTCGGACCTCGGGCGTTGAATACCTGAAATTCTCGTGCGTGTACCGTACTAGTCCCATGATCAATGGCTAATACGCACATTCACAACATTGACATACACACTCATACACAATTACATACAACATGAAACAAATATGATATATAAACTTAAGCGATTACATAGTTTACAATATAAGGGCTGACCGGCCAAATAAAGAGTTCAAGTATTGGAAGTAGCAGCGGAAATTTAGTAACACAAAAGCCCAGCGGTATGCCCATCCAAACCCTCAGGCAACCGACAAGGAGTAAACCCTAGAAAGAATCGTCCCCATACCCCTTGGTTACCAGGACCGAAGAAGGCGTCGTCCGGCATCTGATCATCCTCATCATCTGAACAATAGTTTAATTAAGATTGAGTATATTACGTACTCAGCAAGACTTGTAGTGTATCACAAAATTTATATACATGTTTGGCTAACAATGGATGAGGCTCTATGCTATAAGTTG
The DNA here is from genome assembly GCA_036346405.1 of Phyllostachys edulis. NCBI lineage: Eukaryota > Viridiplantae > Streptophyta > Magnoliopsida > Poales > Poaceae > Phyllostachys > Phyllostachys edulis. The sequence goes on along the minus strand of CM070557.1, from coordinate 43,726,199 downwards.
TTTTCAGCATCAAGAAAATTTTATTTGCAATATCAATACATAATATTTTGCAACGAAAGTTTAAAGAGTAGTTAAATAAATAGGGTACAACAAGTATGTAACTTAATAAAGAACAAATCACAACATTCCATGGTTGTTATCAATATCTTATTCTCGGCCATAGACATGGCGCTTAATTAAAACAACATCAAGAAAATATCGATCCCAACATTTCTCGATAAAACTGTTTCTGCAAAAAAAAAGAGACTATACCCGATGTGGCTACTCATAGCATACTCATGATCGTGAGCATGACTATTTAAATAGATTTACACCCTGTAGAGGTGTACAACTTTACCCACAATGTACGAGTTCTTTAATTTATCCAGCATCCGTCAATACCACTGCACACAACATTATAGTATGCAGTCTAGAGCACGTATCGAAGTATTTACATCACCTAGCTCTAACCTTGCACTAGCCCGATAGTGACAAATCTCGCTTCAATCTCGGGTACCTCCCGTTAAAGTGAGGCATTAACCGTTGTGTTAGCAAGCTTTGTTTCCAACACCTTGGTGAAGGGAGCCCCTTCGAGCAATCACACATGCTCACACTACTACGGCCTACCAACATACAAGGCTAGTTTTAGATGACTTAATTAGCTAAAGTTATCCCATACCAGCACATGTGGTTGTACGCTTACGCTTAGATTGGGTGCTCCGGCGTTCGGTCTTTAATTGACCAGTTGACCCGGACGAGGATCTCCCCTTATCTACATGCGAGAAACCGTCTCACATTCATCAGTTCATAATATAACTCGCCCGTGTCGAAATCTCGGTTTTTCACTTTTATTTTTATAAAAAATTAACAAAGGTAACCCCTCTGGACCATCATTTCAAAATCTCATAAATCATATTCAATATTTCATCCACTCTCAAATTTTAGTAAAGACTAAAGCCCGACTAAGCATTTATGCGATATTCGCATTCGAAAAACACAATTCAACATCATTTATTACGTAAACCATACACTATCAGCTACAATAGTAAGGATATCAATATTTCAAGGAGGATCATGCATTGCATAGGAATATAACTATCGTTATCCCCAAATATATCAATTTTAAGTAAACATACACGCATGCATAATAGATTATGCAAAAAATAAGTTCAATAATTGAAGTAATAGGATAATCATGGTCAAAGGGGGGTGCTTGCCTTACTCTGGTATCTCAGAGTGTGAGGATGGTGGATCGTCGAAAATTTTGTTCGAGGTATCAACGTCTATTAAAAAAGAGCGGAAATCAAATTAATTATAGAAAAATAATTTTAAAAGCAATAAATTCCAAATATTTTTATATATTCAGACATAGCATGATTTTAGAAGAATTTAGAAAAAAGATTCATTCAATTTGGAGTTCATATGCAAAAGTTATTAAGGTTTGGATTTGCTTCGGTTTTGAAAATCCACAAATTAATAAAAATGTGACGTCGAAAGCGTATTATCTGAGTTTTACACTTTCAAACAGAGAAAGCACATTTTCCTCTAAGTTTTTTTGAGGTTTACGCTTTCCAACAGAGAAGGAGTATTTTCCTCTTATCTGAAAGCGATTTTCTTTTTTTTTCTGAATTTTATTAACTTACATGTGGGGCCAATTTGTAAGTGATTCTTGTTTTTTATTTTCTTGATTTTATTCGTAAAACAGAGGCGGTCCCACATATCATAGACTCATTAATAAATTAACTAAATGATTAGGTCCTGATTTGATCTAATCCATTGACAACTGGGGTCCACATGTCAGTCTCTCGGTTTTAAAACACGTTTTAAAATCGATAATAGTAAGTGGTCTCACATGTCAGCGACACATAATGTCAAAATGTTTTGAATTAGATTTATGTTAACTTTTCTACCGGTCCCACTTTCCATAAACTCAATATTTTTAAGCTCTATTAATTAGCGCTAACCATCTCCTAATCACCTGGGCCCACTAGCAGAGAGAGAAGAGCAGCAAAGATGCGCGAATGGCCGAGCGCCATGGCGAGCTCACCAGCGGCGAGGCTAGCGTATAAAGGCTCAAAGAATAGGCAAAATGGGTTCCCCCCTCGACGGTGATCCCACCGGGTGGTGGTGGAGGGCGGAGAGATGGATGGAGCCAGCGCTACGTTGGCGAGAAGCGTCGGGGTGCCTCAGGTCTGCGATGATTTTCGCACGAGAAGCTAAGACACAATGATCTGTGGCACGCACTACCTCTAGGGGAAACTACGATGTTGTAGGTGGCGTCTCGGGGACCAATGGGCACTAAAACAGCGGCAACACTGTCTCCTGCATTGGCACAATGATCGACTACGATGATCCTAGGCTTAGCTAGCTAATCTACTTATCTAACACGCGCAGAAGCATTAGGGGACTACTAGAAGCTCACCAAGGTTGTTGACGGCGTCGAGGGATGGCCGGAGTGACTTGGTGACGTTGAACAGCGGCGACGCAGAGGAGGCTCACGACGATAGCTCACCACAGCGACGAAGGTGCTACAAGGAGCGTCGCATTAGTTCACTGACATCCTAGGCATGGTGTAGATGCAAAGAATCGGACCAAGACTCACCGGACTTCGAAGAAGAACATAAATGGCGGTAGCGGCGGCCATGAGAGAGAAAGATGACGGTGAAGCTCGGATTGTTTGCGATTATGCCTACATTGAGTGAGGGAATTAGATGAAGGAGTGTCAGAACACATGATGCTCACTCGAGAGAGGTTCAAACCTTCTGGAGTGGTGAGAATTCAGTGGCTTAGATAAGGTGCACGCCGGAGTCAGGAACGAATGAGAACGCAATCAAGCTATGAGACTCCCAAAGCTGCAATGAGCAAAGGATATGGATGAATGATGCACGAGGATCAAAATGACGCGAACGTCGTGGGCAAGGAAGCTCACCAGAGTGACGGAGCTACGGAGGCACGCTCACCGGCGTCGAGGACAACATTCTCGTTCCCGGTGAATCAAAGCACGAGATGCTCTGATTCTTTGTGGGAAGTGAGAATGGCGAGCTGAGGAACTCGTGATGCAGTGAGGAGCTTAAATGCGGCCGTGAATGACGAGAGAGGAGCGGCGAGAAAATGACGCCGTGAACGGTTTTCTCGCGCTGAGCTTCGGTCTCGTCATCCGCGCGGGATAACATTGCGTCAATGGGGCAGCTAGCATGGGTGAGGACATGCAAAGGCGACGGGGGCAATTGGGGGCATAAAACTGTGGGTGTCGGTCGTGAGTAGTGGGTGAGCGACGGAGCGGGCAAGGTGCTCGTGCGCTGGCGCGAGGTGGAAGATAGGCTTCGACAGGTGGGGCCATCGTGTTAGCGAGAGGGAGAGTGAGGGCTAGCGAGCGAAGTGGACCGAGCTGGATTTCGGCCCAAGGTCCGGCGGGAAATTCATAATGGGTTTAAAATTTTTCAGAAAAGGCTGAGACTTGGCAAATTTTTAAACATATCAAACGGGCTCAAAAAATTATAAAAATTTGACTAATTGATTTATGCAAAAGTTCCAAAACACGTTAAAATATTTTTCCCACATATAAACATGCTCAAAATTATTTTCATTATATGTTCCCAAAATTAGAATTTCTTTGGGGTGTTACACACGCTGACCGGTGGCCTCTCTCTCTCGGCTCAACGACCGCGCCGCCGCGCCATGCCCGAGACTGTGCTCGCTCGTGACTCTGGCGTGGCTCCATGAAGGCTCGACGCAGTGATGCCTTACCTTCTTGATCGTGGCGGTGGTGAGTGGCGGCTGCAAGCACTTCGAGAGGAAGACGGTCATCGATCTAGGGGCGGCATATCCGGTGGCGGCTGGCTCGGGGCCAGCTGAACTCTAACCGTTGAGATGCAGGTGGGGAAAGCAAAATGTTGATAAGAACCCAGGTGGCCTTCTTCCCACTCAATCCTCTCCTTAGCATAAGGGAAATACAAGAACATTCAGGCCAGAAAACATCACCATTTCTGTTTGTTGGTTCTGAACCCAAAGCCGATTCTAGAGCCAGAATAAGTATCTTTTTTAGAGAATAGTAGGTAGAGGAAGAATATTTTTTTAGAGGAAGAGGAAGAGTTATTTATTTTTAATCAGAGGAACAGGAAGAATAGATAAGATCTTGTGCAGGATTTCGGCCTGGATGGGACATGTGGGTGGCACGCGGAAAGACAGCGGAGAACAGAGACTCGGCACCACCGTTGCACTCCCACGACCCAACTCTCCCAAGTGAAACGCGAGATGGCCCAACGCTCAGGCAATTCCAGACATAGCCAAGCGCACCCAGCAGAGCACGGAGCCCCATCGTTTAGTGCACATATCGTTCGTGGGTCGTCTCCGCTGCCCGGAGCCCACTTCGAACCGGCTGCGCGCTATAAGCCAACCGTGCCGCACCACCAGGCGGCCGAACCCCACGGCTGAGGCGGCTGGAGGATGAGCGGTCGGTTTGGTTCCACTCGTCCGAGGCGCCTCGGTCTCACGCACGTACGCTCGTTCCTCCCGCGCCGCGCCCATCGGCTTGCTGGCCTGCGGCCGACTGCCGTGCTGCGGTCCAGCGTTCTCCGCGTAGCCGAGCTGCCGAGCCCGAGGGTGGAGTGTAGTGTTATTCCTCGCGGCGGATTGAGCTGAGCCCACGGCGAACTGGCGACTCCGCTGTTGATGATCTTGAGTGCAATGTAGTGAAACCATGCGAATTCAACCCGGTAAATTCCGGCAGCGCGGGCGCTGTCGGGGTCTCAATCCTTGCGCGTCACATCGCAGCAAAATGCAAAGCAAATCCGAAAGAACGAGTGGCACAAGTCTAAAACACCATCGACAGGGGTCACCGTCGTCGTCCATCGGCACGTCTATTCCAACAGGAATCATCAAAAGGTCCAACAATATCCGCCAATGGACCAATATCACTACCACACACCATTTAATGATGGACAAGTACTCCTACCAAACTAGGAGCTCTTTTCTAGCACACAAACCAGATTTTACTTCAAACATGATCTCCCAACTAAAAGCTGATAAAATATGACAAGATACTTGTCGTAGAAACATCGGTTTTAGTAAACATTTAGAAATAATTTCAGCAATAACTATTACAATTAAAGCATATTTTCAAAAGCATTTAAATGATAAAAATAACATAAAAGCATGTATTATCTTCGTATCATTTAAACATGATGAAATGTTCAAAAGACTGAACTTGACAACATAAGAAATCAACATAATGCTCAGATTTAATTTGAATATTTATTGTTCTCAGATGTCGGGTTGCAAAATATAAGATCTTGGCATCCTCACCACTAAGTTCTATACTCTTTACAAATTCGCTATGGCAATAAAAAAATCAAACTTTGAGCTCTAAAGAAACAGAGCCCATAGAATCACTAAACAATATCTCCCATTACTAGTATCAATCCAATTAATCACAATTTTAGATTTTGACTAGTACAACACATATGCCAAGTGATGTGTAAAATGGAAAACCAGAAAACTCACGAAGCGGATAGCACTCGAAGTTACCGAGTAGAACCGGGTAAGGCAGGCGAATCACGTTGTCTCATAAAACCAATCGCCCTACTGTGCCGCGCCCGCGAATACTAGACGAGGTTGACGGAGATACAATGCCAACTTCACAAACTGAGATACATCAGTGTGTGAAGACGAGGTATCGGGGATGCCGCACAAGAACCACAGTCGAGATGCACGAGCCGAATGCACCAACGAAGCACTAATCACGAAAAAATGGAATGCCTTCTTCCACTCAAGATCAAGCCAGAATCAATTCTCCAGATGCGCAAGACCGAGATTCCCAAACAGAACACCCACAGAGGAGAGGGCGCAAGAAGGTAGCCAGCGGGATGTGCATAGAGGAAAGTCCGAAGTTCACCACCGACGACGCCGGGTCGACCACGGCGGCTCGGGAGCTCCAAAGCCTAAAAACAGAAGACCAATCGGAGGGGAAGAAAAAAACCAGGGGGAGACAGAGAACTCACTGATCTCGGGTCCCAAAAAGAGAAAGAGGTGGCCCCTTAAATAGGAAATCCAAGCCGCATGCGCTGCCGATTGAAGATAGGGTTGGAGCTTTTGTCCTCCAACCTTATCTATCCCTCTTAAAACCGGTTGGTGGGCCCACCTCCATTTTTCCTTTTCCATTTATATTCTTCTTTTCTCAAAATGAGAAATTACCAAATAGCCCTAAAAGATACAACCATACTACCAATATCTCTTAGTATGAGAAACTGTATATTATCCATTTCTACCAAGTTCATACACCAACTTAAACATATATAAATATATTTTTTTCCTTTTGCTATAAAAAATCAATTCAAGCTGCCCGGTCCACGGAGTCGCGGGCCGGGCCGGCGCCAAGGAGATTGACCATGGGCCGGGCTCGGGTGTGCATTCTAGGGACCGTCACGGTTAGCACGCCGTGGGCGTACTCGGCCGAGATGCCGTCGGCGTCCACAATCCCCGGCAGCCGGAACTTCCTCGTGAAGCTCCTCCGGCGGCCGTCTTCGGCGTCGTCGTCGCTCAGCTCGGTGCGGATGACCAGGTACCTCGCGTCCTCCACCTCCACCCTGATCTCCTCCTTCCTCACACCTAAACATCAACGTCACAACCAAAACCAATCAAATCACAGGAGTTATTCTTTAAAAAAAATCTCAGTAGTTTCTTCACCAGCTAAAATTAGAGTACAAGAACAGTGCACACCAAAGTAACAAAAGCAAAGATGAGAGACAAGGGTGAGATTATTACCAGGGAGGTTGGCGGAGTAGAGATGGGCGGCGGCGGTCTCCTCCCGGCCAGCTGACATGGTTGGACAGCAGCCGGCGCGCCGGCGCCGGAGGGGAAGAATAGAGGAGGGAGAAGAGGTGCCACTGCCACTGCCACTGCCATGAATGGGCATGTCCCGGTCGGGATCTTGGATACTCGTACACCTCCTCCATTGGGTAATCCATAGCGACGTGAATGGAATCTTATTCTTTGTTGGTGTTTTGGGTAAGCTCGTTGGCCTCACTCGTCCACTCCTTGCCTTTAAATAGGCACACAGCGTACATAGCTCAGGTGCAACTTGCACGAGCACAAGTTGTCAAGTTGGGTCGATGTAGTACTGTGCATTGCCTCCCAACATGTGCACGAAAGAAGCTATTCGATGTGGTTCATCTTACAACTTCTTTGCCCACGTCTCGTAGAAAAGTTATGTGCTGGCAGGTGGGCCTGCGCAGATTGCGACTTTTCTCCCCTCGCGCGCTATTAGCTGTTACTATTCTGTTTGTTGGGGCCGTATCATGTACATATGGGCATATCTATGGACATATGCACATGAAAGATCTCAGCTGCTCTAGCTGAAATCGGTGGCTGAGATTTTCCTGCCTCCCACTTCACAGCTGATTTGCGATTTACCCCCGCACGAGTGATTCCTTCTCCCTTCGCCCCGCTTCTCCGACCTTGTTGTCGCGTTCGTTCCCCATCTCCATTCCTTCGCCCAAGGCTCAGGCCGCCAACCCAAAGCCTTGCTGCCGCTTCGAGCCTTCCTCCTCCTCCTCGGCGCCCTATTGCGCGCTCTCGCATTCCTCCTCCTCCTCCTCCTCGGCGCCCTCGCCACCGCGTCAGTCGTCCTCCTTGTCTGGCGGCGACCACCTCCCCTTCACCCTCCTCCCCGCCGACCCCACCGCCGGGTGCCGTGGCTGAGTGCCTGGCTATCGATGAGCTGGGCCTCGGCGGCGACCTCCACCGCCGCGTCCTCTACGGCTCCGACTACATTAGCTATGCCGCACTCCGTCGCATCCGGTTGTTCTGAATGGGCAGAATCTGGCTAACTAATTTGCAACGTTTCACTGTGGTCGTTCCATCCGGTTGTGTGGGTGTCTTGACGACCTACTTTTATGCATTCCCACCTGGCGCAAGAGGGGGCCTGAACCCGAAGGATGGTTAGTCCAAAGGGGGTGAAACCTTAGCGAGGGGGGACTGTGGTGGAATGACGCATTGTAAAAACCTTGTCACGTGCTCTAGACCGTTTACCTATTGTAGTGAGTGGTGGTATCGACGGATGCCAAACAAACTAGAGAGGTCGTGTCATGTGGGTAAAGCTGTACACCTCTGCAGAGTGTAAAACTATTCGAATAGCCGTGTCCACGGTCATGGATATGCTGGCAAAGCTGCTCCAAGTTAGATTTTGGTTTGGTTTTCAAAAGACTTTATGAAATGGTTTTGGATGTCTATCTAAATGGGAGCTCGGGTAGGGAGCCTTGTGATAGGAGGGTATCCTTCACCACTTGTTGATGAATGTTATCTCCCTGTGTTAGGAGGGTATCCTTTATAGCTTGTTGACGAATGTTATCCAACTATAAAACTGAGTTTTGGAAAATGAATTTTAGTTATGGTATAACTGCTTTGGAACTTAGTACAACTATTTGGAAAGAAACATGGCTTTACGCAAATCAACTCTACAAGCCTCCCTTTGAGATATCCTTACATGCATTCAATCTGTTACTTGACAGGTGTGACTTGCAAGCACAGTTGTTGTGCTCACTCTGCTTAATCTAATCATTGAGCAGGGGAAGAGGTCTACGAGGAGCTCGAGGACCAGGACGTCTAGGCTGCGACCTCCAGACGATTGCCTGCGGCGAATCGTGTGGTCTACTCGCTTTTGTCTTCTGCTGTATTTTGATTTTGTCGGCTCATAAGCCGTTCTTGTAATCAACTCCATTGTTATTAATAAAGTTTGCGTTGATGGCTGTACCACCTTTGTTTACTGTGTGAGCTAGCCGCTGGTCCTGGGACTAGCTCGGTTTGCACAGAAGCCAGGGTCTGACCGCGTCGGGAGTGGTCGTGACATGGGAGTGGTCGTGACTTTCCGGGCGTCGGGAGTGGTCGTGACATGGGAGTGGTCGTGACTTTCCGGGAGTGGTCATGACTCTCTGGGAGTGGTCGTGACTTTCTAGGAGTGGTCGTGACTCTCCTGGAGTGGTCGTGATAACAGAAGTGGTATTAGAGCCATTTTGACTGCAGGTCGTAACCTAGTAGAATGGCCGTTAGTGAAATTTTCAAAACTTACTTTATACAAAAAGAAAAATAACTTGTTCTCTCCTCATCTTGGTCATCTTTCTATCCTTACCTCCTTGGTGTTCCTCCTTATCTTATTCTTTCCTCACCATTTTACAATGTCAAATGGATTCCCTTTTCCCTTGAAATTTCTATAGGTGGTTTCACGATTAGCTAACCTGGTGTTCAAAACCTCCAGACTTGAAGCTGCCGAGAGCATCGAGAAGAACGTTGTAAGCTATTAAAGTTTTTGGAAAAGCTTTTTGTGTTGGTTGTTTTGCTTGGGTGGGTTGTTTCGCCCTGTCCCCCTTAGTTTCTCTTCTTCTCTCCTAAGTCTGTGAAGATCCAGCAGATGGTGACTACTCGTAACGGTAATGGCAGCACCAGCAATCAGCACAGAGAGAATGTGCAAGAGAACCCGATTCCACCGCCACCACCCCCTCCAGCTAAAGGACCCGACTGGAACCAGATGATGGCCAACCAAGCTTAGTTGATCAACTTGCTCGCTCAATCAATCAACAACACCCAGACCTTGCAAGTAGCAGCAGCAGCTCAACCTCAAGCTTTTGCTCCACCTCCTCCAAGGGCCAACATATCAAAGTTCATGAGGTTAAGTCCCCCGACTTTCTCCAGTAGCTCTGAGACCCGGCAGGAAGTTGGATATGATTCAGTGCACTGATTGTGAGAGGGTCCTGTTTGTCTCTCACCAACTGAACGGACTAGCGTTAGAGTGATGGGATAACTGAAGGGATACGGGTAGGCTACGCTAGCGACAAATCAAAAATTTCTAGCACGTAAACCAGGAAGCCAAGCAAGAAGATGATCACAGATCGTTACCACTAGACGCGCAGAGCAGCGGAAGAAGCGTCGGAGCAGCCTGGTCCGACGAAGAGCGCGTCGATGTCTTGGTCGTGGTCGATCGTCCGGCGTCCGGACGTTGATCACGATGGTCGTGGTCGATCGTCTCCTCCAAAGACCTCTGCAGTTCTTTGCGAAGATCGCGGATCGTCCTTAAGCGCAACAACGTAGAAGCGCCTCTATGGTATCCACACGTTCAGGGAAGGAACAACCGTGACGCGGTGTGCTAGCACCAAATCGCACGGCAATGCTCTCAAGAAGATGGCGGCTAGGGTTTGATAGGGCAACTCGTGTCAGCGTACTTATCCCATGACCTCATGCATCTCCTTATATAGTGCCCGTGGCGGATCCTATCCAAACACGTTTATTTAATCGTATTCGTATTGGTTTGTTCAACCCGTTAAGTGTGTGACCCGTTAGGTTCATGTGTAGTTCGGTTGTGACTCGAAACCCTTTCCGCCACGAGTCGTAGCGGTTCCTAGCGAGACATAACGATTCCGAATACACACAAATTATATCGGACGAACCTTAATGCAATATGATCTCGACCAGTCCTCATCACTTACGACCGTGTCCTATCTCTATCTGACCAGTTAAGTATTTGATCACGACCAACTCGTAACTCTTTACGCCTTGGTTTCGACCACTCTGTGATTACGTTCGACCGATCTCGACTTGCTTGTATCTCCATCGACGGTCCAGTGGTGGTCGAACTAACACTTTCTCATGTATTCTCCTTTGCCTCACGATATCTGGTTGAACTCGGGTGAGATGTTGTGTCATCCATGGACTGTTCAATGCTTTCTCGATCGAGTATCGGATAACCTTATGTGGTCGAACTCTTGACCACCATGCTATGGCCATGCACTTTCTTTATCCGACCACTTGAGGGCCCAGATATCTCTCTGTTATGTTAGGAGGGCAAATCCATATCCGACCGACCACATCCTCTCGCATGTTTCATAGCATACCCAAAGCTACCTTTATAACCACCCGATTCTGAGTAGCGTTTGGCAACCCCTAAGAGTGCTATTACAAATGTAGAAAATCATCTTGATCTCGGGTCTAAGGATTATACACCATCATTGCTTGAGACCAACTAACGACACATAGAATCATAACAATCTCAATAGTGTCTCAAGGTGGGTCTTATCCAACACCATGTTCTCTAACACGTGTCCACATTATTGATTCGATATCCCTATATCCATGACCGGTGAAACATGGTCATCAATCAATACATGTGCTGATCGTAGAGTCACTAGTGTTCCGACCAGTGACTTTCGACCAGGGATACTTTTAGAACGACATCATCATAAGTTAAAAAGAGTTTCACCAACAAGTCACATACTCGTTAATCTTTATGGCTGATGATTCATTCAAGGAACAAGATAACATATTATCAAATATTGTGAACATAATGAAATATAATCATCTCTATGATTGCCTCTAGGGCATATTTCCAACAATAACTTCACCCAGTTCTACGCTGATGCTCATACCATCACTTGGGATGAATTCATGCAAGGTTTCTGTCGCGCACACATCCCACCGGGCATGATGGCCCTGAAGAAGAAAGAGTTCCGCACCTTGCGCCAAGGTAGCCGCCCAGTCAATGAGTATTTGCATAAATTCAACCAGCTAGCCCGCTATGCACCAGAAGATGTGGCAACTGATGAAGCCAAGCAAGAGCGTTTCTTGGAAGGACTCGATGATGATCTCTCAGTCCTCCTCATTGCTCAAGATTACTCTGATTTCCAGCAGCTGGTAAGCAAGGCTATCCGCTAGGAGGGCAAGCACTTGGAAATGGAAAACTGCAAGAGAAAGAAGGCAATCCAGAAGTTCAACCCCGGAGGTTTTCCAAAGCCCCGCACCACACAACCTCAGCCGCAGACGTCTCAGTGTAGGACGCCCTAGACCTCTCTGTCCAGGGCACTGGTGCCAGCTCAGCGCCCAGTCAGCTCAAATTTTCGTAATGCCTCTCTTGGAGGCCAGTTTCCGAAGAAGGCACCTACGACCTCTACTGTAGGAGTCACTTGCTTCTACTGCAATGAAGTGGGGCACTACGCCAATAAGTGCCTGAAAGAAGCAGCCATCGACGACCCCAACCCGACCACCTCAGGGAGCTCCAGCGCCTGGCAGCACCTCAAATGTGAAGCCATCAGTGCAGTACACAAGAGGACGTGTAAATTACGTCACAGCGGAAGAAGCTCAGACCGCACCAGATGTGGTCCTTGGTACGTTCCTTGTCAATTCAGTACCAGCATCAGTTTTATTTGATTCTGGAGCTTCATATTCCTTCATTTCAAGAAAGTTTGTGGTCGTATTCATTGACAACATTCTCATCTACTCGAGGGATGAAGAAGAGCATGAGAAGCATCTCAGGGCAGTTTTGGAAAGACTCAGAGAGCAACAGCTCTATACCAAATTCAGTAAAAGTGAATTTTTGCTAAGCCAAGTAGCTTTTCTTGGGCATATCGTGTCAGCAGAAGGAGTTGTAGTAGATCCTGCAATGGTTGAAACCGTGTTGGATTGGAGGCAACCCAAGTCCGTTGCCGAAGTGAGGAGTTTTCTTGGTCTAGCCAGTTACTACCGAAGGTTCATCGAAGGTTTCTCCAGTACTGCTAGACCTCTGACTCAGCTTTTGAAGAAAGAAAAGAAGTTTGAATGGACTGAAGTCTGTGAGCAAAGCTTCCAAGAATTGAAGAAGAGACTAGTTTCTGCTCCTGTGCTAGTCTTATCAGACATTCGCAAGGACTTTAAGGTGTTCTGTGACGCCTCACGTCAAGGCCTTGGATGTGTATTAATGCAAGAGGGAAGAGTTGTGGCTTATGCGTCTCGCCAGTTGAAGCCTCAAGAAGGGAATTACCCAACGCATGACTTGGAGCTAGCTACAATTGTGCACGCCTTAAAAATTTGGCGGCATTACCTCATCGGTAATCGCTGTGAGATTTTCACGGATCACAAGAGTTTGAAGTACATATTCACCCAGTCAGTGCTCAATCTCAGGCAGAGGAGATGGCTAGAGCTGATAAAGGATTATGACATTGGAATCCATTACCATCTAGGCAAGGCAAACGTAGTGGCAGATGCCCTGAGTTGAAAAGGGTATTGCAACACTGCGTTGGTTCAGAAGAGTCAGCCAAGGCTATATGAAGAGTTGAGACATCTGAACTTGGATATTGTTAACTAAGGTTGTGTAAGCAACTTAGAAGTACAACCGACTATTCAGGATCAAATCAGAGAGAAGAAGAAAGAAGATGAAGATATCAAAGAAATCAAGAAGAACATGAGAAAAGGCAAAGCCCCAGGTTTTTCTGAAGATGAGCAAGGTGCAGTTTGGTTCGGTAACCACATCTGTGTGCCAGATCACCAGGAGATTAAGTAGTTGATTCTGAAAGAAGCCCATGAGTCACCTTACTCCATTCATTGTCGCAGACCGGACCTCCCCGAGAGGTCTCCTAGGACCACCGGGTGGTCTCGGAGACCAGAACCGAGAGGTCCCGAAATCCCCTGTGTACAACCGAGCTAGTCCCAAGGATCAGCGACTAGCTCGCACAGTAAACCAGGTGGTAACATCCATCAACACAACTTTATTAATTAGCAACAGAGTTGATTACAAAAGCGGCTTAAAAGCCGACCAAAAACAAAACACAGTGGGAACAAAAGCAGTAAACCACTCGATTCGCCACAGGCAATCGACTGGAGGGCACAGCCTAGACGTCCTGTCCTCATCCTCCTCGTAGATGTCCTCTCCTGCTCAACAGAATCAACCAAGATTGAGCACAACAACCGTGCTCACAGGTCACACCCGTCAAGTAACAGAATGCAATGCATACAAGGTTATCTCAAAGGAGGTCTTATAGGGTTGTCTTTCCATAAAGCCATGTTTCTTTCCAAATACATGTACTGAGTCCCAAAGCAGTTATACAATAACTAAAATTCATTTTCTAAGTCTCAGTTTTATAGTTGGATAACATTCATCAACAAGTGGTGAAGGATACCCTCCTATCACAAGGCTCCCTACCCGAAACCCATCGGATAGACATCCAAAACCATTTCAAAGAGGTCTTTTGAAAACAAAACCAAAGTCTAACTTGGAGAAGCTTTGCTAGCTTGTCCATGACCGTAGACACGGCTATTCGAATAGTTTTACACTCTACAAAGGTGTACAACTTTACCCACAAGACACGATTTCTCTAGATTGTTCGGCACCCGTCGATACCACCACTCACTACCGAAGGTAAGCGGTCTAGAGCTCGTGACAAGGCCTTTACAATGCGCCATTCCACCACAGTCCCCCCTCGCTAAGGTTTCGCCCCCTTCGGACTACCCATCCGCCGGGTTCATGGCCCCCTCTTGCGCCAGGTGGGAATGAATAAAAGTAGGTCGTCAAGACACCCACACAACCGGATGGAACGACCACGGTGGAACATTGCAAATTACTCAGCCAGGTCCTGCCCATTCAGGACTTGTGGTTGCATGGTGAGGCATAGCAAAATACACTCGAAGACCGGTCCTTAACTGACTTTGGTGACTGTCCACAGAACCCTGGGCCTCAACCCTACCCGAGTTGATCCCGTACATGAACCTGCACCCTTCCAAGCAACCAATTCGCCCAAGTCCAAACCAATTTTTATTTTCTTTGCTTTTCCAAAATATTTTGCAAACTCCCACGACAACCCAATGTCATGGTTAAAACATTTTGACAACATTGGTCTTTTGGCTGTAAAACTCCCAAATCAAGATTTTTAGGTCTAAGCTTGACTAAGCATAGAGTTTTAAAACGTGCTAGCTCATACTAACGTGCCAACTAGCTCTTTACTACGATGACAAGGGGTGGTCAAAGCAATAAACAAGCTCGGATATACAAAGGAATTGGGAATAACTATAACGTTTAAACAGGGATTTGAATTACTTAAATTCAAATAAGCATGCAATAATAATTTGAAACAGAACTTAAATAATTTGAAATACTGGGATCAATATGATTAAGGGTGTAACTTGTCTTGCTCGAAAGCTTGGAGGTCTTCTTTGGAGTACTCGGGCTCTCTGGAGTCGTCGAAATCTACACGGGAGAATGAAGCGAAATCAAATAAAGACCAAATAAAATCCAAAAGAACTCCAAAATAGAACAAACTATAACCAACAACAAAGAACTGAAGGAGGCCCTAAGGAGGAGGTCCTGAGGAGGTCAAGGGAGGAGGTCCTGAGGTCCAACGAAGGATACGACTACTTAACGTGGTCGTAGGAAGCATACAAAAGGATACGACTATGCAACGTAGTCGTGAGAGCAAAAGGAGGACAGGACACGGAGAAACTCACCCAGACACACACACACACACACACACACACGCGCGCCCACACACACACACACACAAGCACATAGAGAGAGATAGAGAGAGGCTGGAGAAGACTGGAGAAGGACGGCGAACAGTGCGGGCGCTCCGGCGAACTCCTTGGTGACGAGGTTGACGAGGACGGCGCGGCTTCAGCAGATATTGGCGAAGCTTCAAGCACGGTGAAACTGTGTGAGAGCAAGAGAGAGTTGAGAGCTAGGTAAGGAAAAAAAGGTGATAAAAGATGGTTGCTCAGGCTTTTATAGTCGGGGAGACGGGGAGAGTCGCTGAGAGACTCGGAGGTGCACATGGTCAAGGCAAGGTGTGCGATAGGACAGAGCACAGCCGAGCAGGTGAAGGAGACAGGGGCAAGCAGGGGAAGAGACAAGAGGGGGAGCAGGTTACGGCAGAAGCGACATCATTTAATGCGACACAACGATATTTAATGCGCGAAGACTATTGCATCAACAGTGACACAACGGGGGAAGGAAAAGATGAACAGAGTTGACAGGTGGGGCTAGACAAAACTCGGGAGGGTGGTCAAACCAAGGGGGGGGTTGTGACCAAAGGGGTGTCACGTGACCAAGGGGAGGTCGTGACCCAATGGATGTCACATGACCAAGGGGAGGTCGTGACCAAAGGGGATGTCACGTGACCAAGGGGAGGTCGTGACCAAAGGGGAGGCCGTGACCTAAGAGATGTCACGACCAAAGGGGATGTCACGTGACCAAGAGGAGGTCGTGACCCAAGGGATGTCACGTGACCAAGGGGAGGTCGCGGCCAAAGGGGATGTCACAGCCCAAAGGATGGTGGCGGCCCAAAGAGTGGTCGCGGCTCAAAGGGGTGGTCTTTGCAAAAAGACCAAGAGGGTGGTCGCGGTACAAGGGGTGGTCGCGACCCAAAGGATGGTCGCGGCCCAAAGAGTGGTCGTGGCTCAAAGGGGTGGTCTTTGCAAAAAGACCAAGGGGGTGGTCGCGACAGGTCTCCAGGACCACCCGGAGGTCTCTCAGGACCACCGAGGAGGTCTAAACCAAAATGGAGGTCCAACGAGAAGGAGGTCTGGACCGAGGGAGAGGTCCAAACGAAAGGGAGGTCTAAGCAAGAGGGAGGTCCAACGAGAAGGAGGTCCAAACAAGAGAAGCGCAGCGAAGCGGGGCCATCCGATTTTGATCGGGCGGTTCAAAAGGAATTGAACGTTCGGACCGGCTGAACGTGCCAACAAGATTGGGCCGTCCAGCTCAGATCTGATGGTCCACAACACGTGGGACGTTCGGACTGACCGAAACACCCACTAGATCGGGCCGTCCGATTTTGATCAGACGATCCGCGACGAAGGAGGCGCGGAGTTGGGCCGTGTAGGAGAACGGAACGAGCAGAGAAAGGAAAAACAGCACCAGAGAACTCCAACGAACCAGAACAAGCCAAACCTTTGATTTAGTTGAGGTTTGAGTTAGTCATTTTAAAACACCTTAATTTCAAAATCTCAAGTTAAGCTTTAGAACTCTCATCAAAACCAAATTGTTCTTTTTATTTTGAAAATTTCAAAAAGGCACCGAAAAATGGGATGTTACATTCATCCAGACAGTACCAAGATGTACCAGGATCTAAAGAAAAAGTATTGGTGGGTCAGTATGAAGCAAGAGATTGCCGAGTTCGTCGCACACTGTGATGTATACCAAAGAGTCAAGGTAGAACACCAAAGACCAACTGGACTGTTACAGCCTTTACCGATACCCGAGTGGAACTGGGAACAAGTGGGCGTGGACTTTATCACTGGATTGCCTAGGACCCAATCGGGATATGATTCCATCTGGGTTGTGATTGACCGTTTAACTAAAGTAGCACACTTCATACCAGTCAAGACCACTTACCAAAGTAGTAAGTTGGAAGAGTTATACATGGCCAGAATCGTATGCTAGCATGAAGTGCCCAAAAGGATAGTGTCTGACAAAGGATCGCAGTTCACATCTAGATTGTGGAAGAGCTTGCATGAAGCCTTGGGGGACCAGACTCAATTTCAGTACATCATATCATCCCTAGACAGATGAACAGGCAGAGCGAGTAAACCAGATCCTTGAAGACATGCTTCGAGCCTGCGCTGTAGACTTTGGTAAGAGTTGGGATCAAAACCTCCCTTATGCAGAATTCTCCTACAACAACAGCTATCAAGCCAGCTTGCGAATATCTCCCTTTGAAGCTTTATACGGCAGACCGTGTAGGACCCTTCTCCTTTGGGACCAAGTTGGAGAACATCAGTTCTTTGGACCAGAATTGATTAGGGAGGCTGAAAGTAAAGTGAAGCTGATAAGAGAACGATTGAGAGTGGCTCAATCCCGACAGAAGAGCTATGCTGAAAATCGTCGCAGAGACTTGTTCTTTGAGATAGAAGATTTTGGCTATCTCATAGTAACTCCACTCAGAGGAGTAAGAAGATTTCAGACCAAAGGAAAGCTCACGCCAAGATTTGTTAGACCATACAAGATTGTGGAAAGAAAAGGCGAAGTTGCCTGTCATCTAGAGCTACCGGCGTCTTTATCTGCAGTTCATAACGTTTTCCACGTGTCACAGCTGAAGAAGTGTCTTCGAGTTCCAACAGAGCAAACGCTGCTTGAGAGCATCGACCTTCAAGAAGACCTCACCTATGTGGAGCAGCCAATCAAGATTCTTAACGTCACGGAGCGCGTTACCAGAAGCAGGGTCATCCGTTCGTGCAAAGTTCAGTGGAGTAACCACTCAGAGGAAGAAGCCACTTGGGAGTGAGAAGAGGATATGAAGGCCGATTATCCCCACCTTTTTGCTAGCCCAGTCTGAATCTCGGGGTCAAAATTCCCTTAAGGGGGGGTAGGTTTGTAACATCCCGATTTTCAGGTCTTTTTAAAAAATTTCAAAATAAAAAGAACCATTTGGTTTTGTTGAAGTCCTAAATCTTAACTTGAGATTTTAGAATTTAAAAGTGTTTAAAATGACTAAATCAAACTTCAACTAATCCAAGAGTTTGGTTTATTTTGAGTTTGTTGGAGTTCTCTGGTGTTGAATTTCCTTTCTCTGTTCGCCCCGTGTTCCCCTTGGCCCAGCTCTTCTCTGTCCAGACTTCCCTCTCGTTTGGACCTTCCCCTCTGTCCAGACCTCTCTCTCGTTTGGACCTCCCCCTCTGTCCACACCTCCCTCTAGTTTGGACATCCCCCTCTGTCCAGACCTCCCTCTCGTTTGGACATCCCCCTCTGTCTAGACCTCCCTCTCGTTTGAACATCCCCTCTATCCAGACCTCCTGGGTGGTCCTAGGAGACCTCCTGGGTGGTCTTGGGAGACCTCCGGGTGGTCCTGGAGTTTGATCACGACCTCCCCTTTGGTTTGACCACCCTCTTGAGTTTTGTCTAGCCCCACCTATCAGCCCTGCTCACCTTCTTCTTCCTCCCGCTGCGTCACTACTGACGCAAAAGGTTGCGCGCATTAAATATTATTGTGTCGCATTAAATGATGTCGATTCCGGAGTACCCATTCCCCCTCTTGTCTCGTCCCCTACCTACCCCCATCCCCTCCTTCACCTACCCTTGATCGTGTGGGCCTTTGAGTCTTTCAGTGACTCTCCCCATCTCCCCTGGCTATAAAAGCCTGAGCAGCCCTCTTTCATCACCTTTTCCACACCCAACTCTCTTGCTCTCGCCCAGTTCCTCCGTGCTTGAAGTTCCGCCACCACCTGCTAGAGCCTGCGTCGTCGCCTCCCCGTTGCTAAGGAGTCTGCTGGAGCCTGCGTCGTCGCCTCTTCGTCGCTAAGGAGTTCGCCGGAGCACCTGCACCGTCTTTGACCGCGGTCCACCATCTTACCCTCCCCCCTTCAGTCTCTCTCTCTCTTAGCCCTGGAGAGTTTCTCCGTGTCCTGTTCTCTTCCCTTGTCCCTACGATTACGTTGCGTAGTCGTACCCTTCCTACGACCACATTGAGTAGTCGTATCCTTCATTGGACCTCCTCCCCAGGACATTCTCCTCAGGACCTCTTCCTCAGGATCTTCTCAGGACCTCCTCCCGAGAGCCCGTTTCTAGCTCAGTTCCTTGCTATTGGTTTTAGTTCGTTTTGTTTTGGAGTTCATTTGGATTATATTTGGTCTTTATTTGAAATTGCTTCATTTCACGTGTAGATTTCGACGCCTCCGGAGAACCCGGGTACTTCGAAGAAGTAGAGCCTCAAGCTTTCGAGCAAGGCAAGTTACACCCTTGATCATATTGAATCCTAGTATCTCAAATTATTTAAGTTCTGTTTCAAATTATTATTGCATACTTATTTAAATGTAAGTAATTTAAGTCCCTGGTTTAACTTCATAGTTATTCCTAATTTCTTTGTACATCCAAACTTGATTATTATTTCGACCACCCCTTGTCACCCTAGATAAAAACCTAGTTGATACGGTAGTATGAACTAGAGCATTTTGAGAAAAATCGTGCTTAGTCAAGCAAGACCCAAAAATCTTGATTTAGGGAATTTACTGCCAAATACCATTATTGTCAAAATGTTTTAACCACGACATTGGGTTGTCATCGAAGTTTGCAAATGTTTTTGAAAAGCAAAGCAAATGAAAACTGGTTTGGACTTAGGCGAGTTGGTTGTCTGGAAGGGTGCATGTTCATGCACGGGCTCAATTCGGGTAGGGTTGAGGCCTAGGGTTTTGTGGAAGTCACCCAAGTCAGTTAAGGACCGGTCTTTGAGTGTATTTTGCCATGCCTTACCGTACTACCGCATGTTCTGAATGGGCAGAACCTGGCTAACTAATTTGCAACGTTTCACCGTGGTCGTTCCATCCGGTTGTGTGGGTGTCTTGACGACCTACTTTTATGCATTCCCACCTGACGCAAGAGGGGGCCTGAACCCAACAGATGGTTAGTCCAAAGGGGGTGAAACCTTAGCGAGGGGGGACTGTGGTGGAATGGCACATTGTAAAGGCCTTGTCACGTGCTCTAGACTGCTTACCTATTGTAGTGAGTGGTGGTATCGACGGATGCCAAACAAGCTAGAGAGGTCGTGTCATGTGGGTAAAGCTGTATACCTCTGCAGAGTGTAAAACTATTCGAATAGCCGTGTCCACGGTCATGGACATGCTGGCAAAGCTGCTCCAAGTTAGATTTTGGTTTGGTTTTCAAAAGACTTTATGAAATGGTTTTGGATGTCTATCTAAATGGGAGCTCGGGCAAGGAGCCTTGTGATAGGAGGGTATCCTTCACCATTTGTTGATGAATGCTATCTCCCTGTGTTAGGATGGTATCCTTCATAGCTTGTTGATGAATGTTATCAAACTATAAAGCTGAGTTTTGGAAAATGAATTTTAGTTATGGTATAACTGCTTTGGAACTTAGTACAAGTATTTGGAAAGAAATATGGTTTTACGCAAATCAACTCTATAAACCTCCTTTTGAGATATCCTTGCATGCATTCAATCTGTTACTTGACGGGTGTGACTTGCGAGCACGGTTGTTGTGCTCACTCTGCTTAATCTAATCATTGAGCAGGAGAAGAGGTTTACGAGGAGCTCGAGGACCAGGACGTCTAGGCTGCGAACTCCAGACGATTGCCTGTGGCGAATCGTGTGGTCTACTCGCATTTGTCCTCCACTGTATTTTGATTTTATCGGCTCATAAGCCGTTCTTGTAATCAACTCCGTTGTTTTTAATAAAGTTTGCGTCGATGGCTGTACCACCTTTGTTTACTGTACGAGCTAACCGCTGGTCCTAGGACTAGCTCGGTTTGCACAGAAGCCCGGGTTCGACCGCGCCGGGAATGGTCGTGACACGGGAGTAGTCGTGACTTTTCGGGAGTGGTCGTGACTCTCCTGGAGTGGTCGTGACACATGAGTGGTCGTGACTTTCCGGGAGTGGTCGTGACTCTCCTGGAGTGGTCGTGACAACTACCAGGGTGGTTAATTTGGAGGTAGATTGAGATACGGCGACGAATCAGAGAAGATCGTGACTTGGGGCCAACAATGGTGATGTGGTGGCCAGGGAGAACATGCAATGTCCCCGATCGTAGCTAAGGAAGAGCGCTAGCGCTCGGGAGCAAATACAGTTGGTTTAGGGTAGCTATTCAAAGGATTCCAGGAAGATCATGGGGTGAGAACGAGAGAGAGAGAGAGAGAGAGAGAGAGGATGTGAAATGAATGGAGTTCTTCATTTGTTCATGGCTCAACGTTCGCTACAGGACATATTTTAAATCCCCACATAACTTACAATGACGAGTGGGTCCCCTAGGCTCATGCACCCAGACCAACCATTCCACAGTTGGATGTAGCCAGCTCACGACAATGCTCAATACGACCCTGGTGGTCCCATTTCCTCCTGATAGGCAGGCCTGACTCCATTTTCTTCCTCTGCACCTTCTCAGCGCCACTTGACTCCTTCTTCCTTTGCTCGTTCTCAGTGATGCCTATGTCCACCGCCATGGCTAGCCTTGAGCATGGTGGTGTGACACTCTCCCCCCTTGAGAAGATACCAGAGCCCAAATAACTGCTGTTGGAAACTGGTTCTGAAGGACATAATAATCTTCCCATGTCGCGCACTCAGTTGGAAGTGTCGACCACTTCACCAAGATTTGTTGTGTAGCCGAATCCCCCTTTTCACCAAATGTCAGTCCAAGACTTCCACTGGTTCAGGAGTTCCCACGGTCAAATCTGACACTGGCGACAAATCTTTGAACACTGGAGAGTAATTGGGAGTAAACGACTTTAACTGAGAAACATGGAACTTGGGGTGAACTAAGCAATCTTCAGGTAACTAAAGTTTTTATGCGACTGCACCAATGCGCTCCAACACCAAAAATGGCCCAAAGTACTTTAAAGCAAGTTTTGGAAAAGGTCGATTGACCACTGAATGTTGAGCATAAGGTTGAAGTTTCAGAAGAACCTATTCCCCAACTTGAAATTGTCGGTCTTGCCGATGTTTATCAGCTTGTATCTTCATACGATTCTCCGCCTGAGCCAATTGTGTTCTCAACATTTCAGCTGTCAGTGAGGAGGTAGGCTTTTTGGTTCAGTAAATACATCCTGGTATTGTCGTAACAAAAACTAAACTACAACTGGCATGTGTGTGTTCTGTTCTCTGTCAACTTGTGATTGTCGTTCTAGTACTGCAATAGACCAAATTTCATTAACAGTGCACCATTTCTGTAATTGCCCTAAAGAAAGCTCTGGCAATAATGCTTGTCATTTAGTTCTGACACCTTGAATGCAGATGCTTTTTCCTGCATATTGAAAGGACAAGGTCTTATTGATCCAGTGACAATTCATAGGACTCAATGGTCGGACCCAATCCGTACCTAGCACCGCACCATAAACCCCTAATTCCAAAACACGCACATCAGTGTTGAATGTGATGCCCTGAATCCACCAAGTTAATCCTGGCACCATACTGTCACACTACAATAATTCCCCATTTGCCACCTTGATTGTCACAGGCTCACAGTCGGAAGTGCTTGTGTATTGAGATTTGTCCGATGCACAAATTGTCGATTGATGAAGCTGTGTGTACTGCCGGAGTCTACCAAAACTAGCATAACTTGATTTCTGACCAATGCTCTTAGGCGTATTGTCTCCCCTTCCTCTGTTCCCGCCATAGCATGAACTGACAACTTAAAGCCTTCTTCAGTGATTGATGTTTCTGTCAAGTCCAGAGCGTGCAATGTGTCTTCAGGTATCACCTCTCTAAAATCGCCAATCTGAATTGTGAGCAATTGCATTGGCTTCTTGCATGTATGTTCCTTATTGTACTTGTTCCACACTTGAAATAGATGCCATTTGTGAGTCGATAGTCCCTTAGTTGGCGCTCACGCTAGAAATCATCGTCCCCTGTTTTCGGAACTCACCACGCACTGTTCCATTTGTCGGAGGTGGCACTGTAGCTGGTAGGGCCGCTGCCACTCTTGGCAAAATTGTGGTGCGATGGCGAGGGCGACTGGCCTCCAATTCTTTCTCTTGAATCCACGATAGTACTACCATTCACGTGATGCTTGTTGGAGCTTGCATACGAACTGCACCAGAGATTTCATCCTTCAGCCCAAACAAGAATTGTGTGACAAAAAACTTGTTGTTTAGCGTATCATCCAACGACAGAAGATGATACATGCTTGCTTCAAAGGCAATCCGATACTCAGCAACGGTGCTCGTCTATTTGAGTTGTAGCAGTTTGTTCATCTGAGCATCATACTCGTCAGATCCGAACTCATCCTCGACTACCTGACAGAACGAGTCCCATCCAGGAACTACATGATGCCTTTTGTATGCCTGCAGCCAGAGTGTAGCATGTCCATCAATGTACAATGTCGCGGTTGCCACCCACTACATAACTAGCACACAATACATCTCAAAATAGGTGCGGCAACGAGCCAACCACAAACAAGGATTCTCACCGAAGAACTTGGGAAAATCCAACTTTAGTGGTTTTGTGTACTCCCTGACTCGGCTGACAACGTTGGCGTGGTGACAACGCCATATAACGTAGGCAACCCATGCGGATTCGCATGTAAGGGCGGGCCGTAGTTTGTGAGTAAACTGGGAGGGATCACCGTGGTTACCTAACCAGTCTTGTGGGGCAACTTCAACATCGGCGGGGGTGGCAATTGTGGAGGTGGTGGTGGGGGAGGGGGCTAACGCAAGATCTCCACCTACATCCGCTTCACTTCATCCAGACTTTCTTGTTGTATTTCCACTTGTTGTCCAAGGTTCTTTACTTCTGCCGACAACCGATCGAGTTTCTCTGCCTGAGCATCGAAACGGGAGAGGATCTCACCTAGTGTGGATTGAATCTATCTCGTGTTCTCTTGAATCGCCATGATCACTTGGCGAGACTACAACGAAGGCTTCTTAGGCACCGTGGTAACTCCTTGCCGATCCAACCTAAGATTGGGATCACGAGACCGTTGCGGTCACCAAACTCTCCAAGGGATTTCACAGATCGCACTAGCGAGTAGATGGATTTTGAGGCTCTAATACCAAGTTGTAATGTCCCCAATCGTAGCTAAGGAAGAACGCTAGCACTTGGAAGCAAATACACTTGGTTTAGGGTAGCTATCCAAAGGATTCCAAGAAGATAATAGGATGAGAATGAGGGAGAGAGAGACAGGATGAGAAATGAATGGAGCTCTTCGT
The DNA here is from genome assembly GCA_036346405.1 of Phyllostachys edulis. NCBI lineage: Eukaryota > Viridiplantae > Streptophyta > Magnoliopsida > Poales > Poaceae > Phyllostachys > Phyllostachys edulis. The sequence goes on along the minus strand of CM070557.1, from coordinate 43,701,848 downwards.
TCGTTCATGGCTCAACGTTTGCTATAGGACATAGTTTAAATCCCCACATAACTTACAATGACGAGTGGTCCCTTATGCTCATGCACCCGGACCAACCACTCCACAGCTGGACGTAGCCAGCTCATGACAACGCTCAATACTGCCCTGGTGGTCCCCTTCCCTCCCGACAGGTGGGCCCGACTCCATCTTCTTCCTCCGCTCCTTCTTAGCGCCACTTGTCTCCTTCTTCTTCTGCTCATTCTCAGCGATGCCTGTGTCCACTACCATGGCTAGCCTTGAGCATGGTGGTGTGACAGAGCACCGCCATGGCCTCCGCCTCGACCTCCTCGGCGCCTCCCCAAATGCCATCTTGACGAGTGTGGCCCTGGGCGATGAGGGAGCAGATGAGGTCTGGGCCAGCAGGCTGCTTGGGCGTGGGGATTCTCTGGCTAGGGAAGAGAGAATGAAAGATAGAAGATGGGGAAAGAGAGAAGGTAGGGGCATTTTTGCCATTTTGGAAAAAAGCTGACAAGTTTAACTGATGGGGACGCCAAAGTAACAGAGATGACTTATTGTGAAGAATGAGTTACTCGATGGCATATCATGAAGAAGAGAGTTATTTGATACGTATAATCAATTTTCTTGGTAAAGAAATTTTTTTTCTTTGACAAGTAATTATACATTTATACTAATATTTTCTTGATAATGTTGACCTTTGTTGGCAGTTTGTGAGTAGGTGATCATTTTTGTTTAATGCTGGAAGACGCCTATGATGTTACCTAGCTTAACCAATTCTGCATGATAATGACAATTCTGTGAGTAAATTTGACATCTTGATGCCATTTGTCATCAACGTGTTCAATTTCAACCCAAGCTTATGGTTTCAATTCAGGTATTTGTTTATTTGAATTGCTCTGTTCAAACGCTCATTTTTAAAGATGTTCTTATTCAGCCTTTAAACTTTTTGATGATGGCTTGCAGTGCAGTCTCTACTAGTCTATTTTCCTTCTTTAGTTGATACGGTCAGGTTACAGTCTAAAATAGAAGTTCAATTCAAACGTATTTTTTTACCCAAAAAAAAGAGATGTTCAAGTCAAAGCGTTTTATTCAGCCGTCAAACTTTTCGCTGGCTTTTCGTACAATCCCTATTTTCGCTGTGTAGTTGATGCGATCAGATTATTATTAGTAGTTGTCCGTGATCGAGGCACGAGTTGCTTAGTTTCAATTTTCTAATTGTACGGTCAGTTATCTTAGGACAGAACGGCAGCGTGAGTTAGACCCCAAATCTACTTTCTCATCCACCATAAACAAGGGACCACCTTTGGTTTCTTGATCACTTTCTTTTGTTTTGCAAAGCACACATGTCCTATCCACTAGGTATTAGGTAAGCTAATCGTGAATTGTTTTGTTTAGAGAACTTCCAGAAGAAAAGAAGCAATAAGTAAAGATTCAGAATTTATTTCCGAAACATACGATTCAGAACTTATCAGTGGAGTAAAGATTCAGAATTACAGAAAAGAAAAACTAACAAGCAAGACAATGAGAGTTTCCACAGATCATGCCAATCCTGTTCTCAATCAGCATAGATGTAACAAACCATACTGCACATACATAACTGAAGATTCATCAACTGTTAGTGGCAGAACTAACAAGGCAGGAGAATTTCAGAGAAAACAAGGCATAAACATAAGCCTGAACAGGAAGGAGCATTGCTTCCGCTCCATTTACATACTATTCAGCAAAGCGCATATGTTGTTAGCCATTGCTTTGATTCACTGTTTCACACAAACAGCAAAGATCGATCGAAGGCAGCTCGAAACATGAGGATTCTTCTCAGAAGAAAGAAAGAAAGAAAGAAAGACTCAAGATTCAAGGAGACTCAGGCTCCTCCTCTCCATGCACGAGCCTCGTCAGGTTCCTGAGATGCTTCTGCACGCTCCGGTACACACGCAGTCTGATGCTTCGGACAGCGAGCCTGAACCTCTTCAGGCGGATGCCGATCCTCGCCTTCACCCTGCACGCTCCCCTCGCCAATGCCGGCCTCCTCCTCGCCGTCACACTGCTCGACCCCTCCAGCACCTTGTGGATCAGGAACTGCGCCTTCCGGTGCCGCGCCTCGTCGGCGTCGACCTTGTCGACCTTCACGTAGGCGAACGGTGTCGCTGCTCTTAGCAGCAGCATCTTGTGATGGCGTGGTAGCAACGAGGAGGAGGAAGAGGAGGAGGAAAGGCTTATTGGTGTGAGTTTCTTGCAGCTGTCTGCGACGTGTGCGCCTGTTATATAGGCAGGCGCTGGACAATGTAGGCCTCAGGCAGGCAGGTTCTAGCTTTATATTTTGTGGCATTATTGATGAGATCATGAGAGCATTAGTTGGACAGGCCGTGTCAATGTTTATAATCATGTTTTTCTCTTGTTTATTATGTGTATTTCCAAGTTCATGAAAGAGCCAAAAAAAAAAACTGCAGGTCTTGGATGACATGACATCGCAAATGCAAGTTGCATCTTGCCTTTGTTTTTTTGTTTCCTGTAAAGAGAATGAGACTACTGGAAATACGGATTTTCTGAATCAACTGGTTATGAACACGAAGGCCAAATTATGAGCTGCTAGTGCGATTTCTAGTACCGCGAGAATTATGTGCTTCCATGTGATCAGAAAGAATGGATGTCATGGCCTTTTTTCCCCATTTAAGGAGGAGAGTACTGCCAATTCATGGGTTCCAAATTTCCAGGTTTTAACACATGAAGGCCAAATTATGAGCTACTAGTGCGATTTCCAGTACCGCCAGAATTTTGCGCTTCCATCTGGTCTCAAAGACTGAAAGTCTGAAAGCTGAACCAGAAGTTCATAACTGGAACGAATTTTAAAGCAAAACAACTAGATTCGTGCTAGGTTTTGGTTGGGACACCATCGAGACATTGTAGTAGCTGACTTTAAGCTTCCTCTCTGGATTGGCTTAAAGTTCAGAGTTACCTCTTTCGAGGCAAGCATAGAAGCACTCCCCAAAACATTTTCTTTTTCTTCCTCTTCTCATCAGAATCTCAACCAAACTCGTCTTCTCAAAGATGTCTATTCTTTTTATCAACACGTCAAGACGGTGCTCTGATGCAAGTCAACTGATAAAGAGAGATACATATGTATATAAGCATAAACATGATTGTCAGATGCAATCGCATCCGGACCTAGGCAGGCCTGCACTGGATGCCTCACTTCTCGCCAGAAAAAAATTTAGCATTGCCGAAGGTCGGTTTCTGAGGGATTGTTTTGTTGGTTACCTGGACTTCTTGCCTAGGTATTATAGCTGCCTGTGAGTTGCCAGATATTGTGTGCCAAATTGCCTGATCAGGCACGTGTAAAAGGTGATACAGTATTTGGTTGATGTCCTAAATTTATGTCTGAGTATATATAAGAGGCAGGCAATACTTGGTTGGTGCCTGGACAATTCCGAAGTTTCATAAGAAGCATTTAATTGATGCTTCAGAAGACGCATCAAATAAATTGTGGACTCAATTAGACTATCCAGCTTCAGACAAGTTTGATAGTCTTAAATGCCTTTCACATCAGAAGGTGCGATGGGGAGCACAAGGAAGAAGGAGAGCTAGGCAACACAGTTAGAGAAGCCAGGTGTTTATTTTGGGGGGATTATTGATGTTTTGCCATTAAGTTTATGTGTAATTACCAAAATGTCATCTGATGTTTCAATGACATCTGAGTCTCGGACCCACATGTCATTGAGACATTAAGTGATATTCTAGCAATTGAGCATAAAGTGGTGTAGCAAATATGCTAATCCCCCCATTTTAGGCGCCTGGAGCCCGGCAGCCATCGCAGGCAACTCTTGCGAGGCCAAAATGCCCAGGTATCCAACCAAACGAATCCCCGGTAGACTCCCAGCACTGCCCCAGTCAGGCAAATAAGTACCAGGCTTCGAAGCAAACAAGCGTTGCCTCGCCAAAGTGACACCCACACTTGTGCGGTCAATGAAGAACCGGCGGAGTCACCACTTTAAATTCTTAGTTAAGTTACAAAAAGGTCCAGAGTTCGCGGAATCGACGAAATATTTATGTAGTTAACTCGGCAATTTTTGGGGGTGAATTTGGAGCTGCTCGATACTTGATTTTTTAAAATAATAATTTTTTAAAAAAGATAATTACAAAAATATATGGTCTCCCCAAAAAATTACAAAACTGTGTACCTGTTACTAGTTCAACTAGCGATAGGTTCCTGTCGCCAATTGAACTGGCAACAAGTACACAGTTCGCCAGTTGAACTGGTGACGAGACTCTCTCCTCCTATCGCCGGGTCCAACTACAGACAGAAGGCTAACCTATAATCCCCCCAAATTCAACATGACTCATTCTTATTGAGAAAAAAGAGAAGGGAGAAGAGTAGAGGGGAAAGAAGCTAATGAGCGCCGCCGTCCGATTGCCTACCTCTCGGGTAATTTTTTTAACCGAATGGATTACATAGTTTTAGATGTACGGTTATGCAATGCATTATAGTTTTACATAATACTTTTCGGTGGGTAGTATAGTTTTAGATATGCGGTTAATCGTGGAAATGTTCTTTATGGTGCAGTGCGTTAAATATGTCCGACGTCGTCAATTTCAAAATTTACTATAGTCAAAGGACTATTCTAGAGGGTCCCGAGGGGATTGATTTGCGTTATTTCCAATCGGCGACCGTGCCCCTAGCAAGACCAGAGCAGCGTACATGGGGCGCTGTGATACAGTGGTTGTACCACACATTCCAAGTGGACCACGATGTGTATGATCTGAGATTGAGTTATCTTTCCCCACGGAGAGGACAGCTCACATATTGGGAATTAGTTGAGCTTAAGGGACCAAATTCATGGTAGTCATATGTACGCATCGCGAGGGAGGTAGCGTGGAAATTGGTCCTTCTGGTCTAAGCATATGCCAAACCCACTCCTCCACTTTCTTGGTGAACAAGAAGGGGTCTTTGAGGTCAAGAGGAAGTCGGGGATCGACCCACAGTCTGGCGCACACAATGGTCAAGCTCCGGAGTTCTTGATCTTTGCCGATGAAGACCCTGCGAAAGTAGCTCCTACGGTTAGGCAAGCTAGTGGTTTTGCTGACGAGGGTGAGGAGGTGGAATCTGTAGTGCAAAGGATGGATCTCAAAGACCGAGACTACATGACATTATGTGAAGATGAAGGTTCCGACGATGAGGATGACGTGGACCAATAGGCGGTTCCATCCGACTGGAACACATACCAGTTCGACAACCTCGTCGTCAACGAAGGCTCCCATGTGCCGTGGGAATACGACCAGAGTGAGGTCAGGCTAGGAGCTATGTACAAATGCAAGGAGGCCGTGTAGGACGTGGTCAAATTCTGGGCCTTGTCGGTGCGGCACACATTCAAAGTCGTCAAGTCTACCCTAAGATTCTACGACGTGAAGTGCGGCATAGAGGGATGCCCTTGGCGAGTGCACGCATTTTAGACAAAGTGGGACACCTACTGGAAGTGCTCTATAGTAGTCCCTCACACATGCGTCGTTTACGAGTCGGTCTTGCCCCACCGAACTCGTCATCGAGCTTCATCGCCAACCTTATGTACAGTGAGATTGTGGATAATCTAGATTTTGAGCCACGATCCATCATTCGGGCGATTGAAGCAAGGTTCCAGTACACAATCAGCTATGCCAAGGTTTGGAGGGCAAAACAGAAGGCATTGGAATCAAGGTGGGGCATGTTTGAGGATTCCTACCACAACCTCCCTGGTCAACTTCGAGTCATACAAGACAGAAATCCTGTCACCTATATCGACATTCAAGACGCCACGCATCCGAAGTGGGCCAATAAGAGGGTATTGCAGCGAACATTCTTCGCATTTGGTCCATGCATCAATGTATTTCGGCACTGCCGTCCAATCTTGTACGTAGATGGCACATTCTTGACTAGGAGGTACAAGGGCCAGATACTGACTGCAATAGCGACGGACGGGAACAATCAAGTTCTTCCCGTGGCATTCGCTTTCATTGAAAGCGAGAACGTGAACAGCTGGCTGTGGTTCCTGAAGAACGTGAGGATTTCTGTTGTGCAAGGTCGTCCCAACGTATGCCTCATACATGATCGGCATGCAGGCCTGCTGCATGCAATAACCCAGCTGCAACAAGGAGAGAACTACCGCTTGCATGGCCGGATCTGCAGAGCAGGTGGTGCATGAGGCACTTAGGTGCAAACTTCTACAAGCAGTTTCACAATAAAGACTTGATGAACTGTTCACCGCAGTGCAACCGTAACCAACAATGGAAGTTGAAACACCTGGAAGATTCGGATGAGCGGACCAAGATACCTGAAGGGAGATAATGAAGGGTCGCCTAAGCGCCGACCAAGCCCCAAGCATTGCTAGAGATACCCACAGATGCTCCCGGATTGACGAGGAGGATGGGGGCGCAGGTGAGATGCTTCTCGGACTGGATTGAGCACGAACCTAAGAAGAAGTGGTCGCTGCTCCATAACAGGGGTGGCGCTCGATATGGTGTCATGACAACTAATCTAACCGAGGTGTACAACTGGGTTATGTGCGGCGCAAGGTGCCTCCCTTTGATGGGTATTGTGGAGGCAATTCTCCGCGGTACGACGGAGTACTTTGTTGACAGAAGCAATAACGCGTCGCTCGCCATGGCAAATGACAGAATACTCTACTCCACCATGATCACCAAGTACATGGAGGAGAAGAGCAAGAAGGGTGAGATACACTAGGCATTCAAGATGGACACAAGGGAGCTTTGCTTCGAGGTAATGTGCAGAGATAAAGGACGCCGCGGGACGAACCGCGAGAGGGTTACCCACGAGTGCACGCTACGCCACGGTAGTTGCACATGCACTTGCAACAAGCCCTTTCTTCTGCATAGGCCCTGCTCCCATGTCATAGCCGCATGTTCGACGGTGGCGCAGCATCCCGGTCAGTACTTCTCTGTCTATTTCACCAAGGAGGCGGTGATGCAAATCTGGACCATAGAGATATATGGTTATGCTGTGGTTGGCCATTCCACTGGCCATCCGACCTGGGAGCAACTAATCTGGGCCGCGGACATTGATAGGCTCAAGGGAAAGGTTGGCCGGTGACAAGTACGACACATCAGGAACGACATGGACGAAGCAGAAACCGGACGTCGTACGAAGAAGTGCTCCATTTGCAAGGAGTCTGGGCACACCTTCAAGAAATGTCCCACGAGAAATCCTCAGGACGAAGGAGACATCGGCACTCCGGACGTCGCCGTGGGGACCTCATCCGGTCACCCAACTCGAGATAGTCCACATAGGGGACGTTGAGGCTGCGACCAATGTTATTGCCAATGTTCTGAATTATGTTATTACATGGACAGTAGTAATATGTTATTGCAAATGTTCTGAATTATCATTTTAATTAAGTGTTATGATGTTTTGCGAATGTTATGTAATATCAGTGTGATTTATTGTAATTTTGATAGTAATGGCAAGTTCACATTTGTTTCCTTATATAATATGCAGTGCATGTACATGAGCAAGTGTATGAATTCCCAGGCACATCGCAATATCACTTACCTTTCTACTTACGAATCATTCATACCTCAATCTTTCTCGTAAAATTCTTCAGAAATTCACCGCACTAGAACAACATATGACGATCACAAAATGTTATTACGAGTCTAACATATTTTGTACCATTAAAGCGATATAAAACCGTAAAGCAAACCTGATTAGGATTTGAGGTTCGATGCTTGATTGAGCTGGCGGCGAGAACTATCGTCGATCAATGGCGGCAGTAGCTGGGCCCGGCGACAGAGGGGAGAGTGTCCCTGTCACCAGTTCAACTGGCGATAGGTTCCTGTCGCTAGTTGAACTGGCGATAGGGACACAGTTTTATAAATTTTTGGGAAAACCATATATTTTTATAATTATCTTTTTAAAAAGTACTATTTTTTTAAAAAAATCCTCGATGCTTCGCCTCTTGCGCTAGCTTTTGAGATGGGAAGGTCCAGTCGTCCGGTAACACATAGCGGCTACTAGTAGGTATTGAGGCGGCGGCAGTGCCACAGGTGCAGGCACCCCAAAAAGTGTAAATTTTTGTGATTATGTATAGGTATCAATAGTTGATATCAATTTCACCCAAATCCCCAATTGACCCATCAATTTCAGCCCAATCCGAATCCCCAATCCCAATCCATCTCAAGCATCTCTAGGTCGGGGTCCTTGCCTCCTTAGAGCTTGCTTTGCTTCTCCCTCTCTGACGCCGCCTCCTCTCTTGCTTCTCCTCTGGCTCTCTCCTTGATCCTTGCCGCCTCCTTGCTTCTCCTCCATAAGGATTTCGAGTCGTCGGAGGCCGAGGGCAGACGAGACCGTCCTCCAGTAGGGAAGCTATTTTTATAATTATGGATGCTCTTTTCTTCTCTCTTCTGGATTCGGGATTGGGATTGGTTGGATATTTGGATTTGCGATTTGGGGAGTGGGGAAAGGGCGGGCTATGAGCGCAGAGCAGAAGGAGGCCTCGATGAGCTTCGCCAGGCGCTGACAGAGAGAAGCTCTTTGAGGAGCGAGCATCTCCCCAAAGCCAAAGGATTAGAAAAATGGATGAAGTTACGAAGAGGGATGAAGTTATAAAAAGAATTAGAGACCCTTGTTTTATACATTGCAGAGAAAATAGTAATAGATAGAGTAAAGCTTCAGGATTGCATTTGATCAAAAGTTAGAACAACTCTTTTGTGTAATTGTGTTGAACTTATAAAATTACATATGAGTCGTACAATTTTTTTTTATCCTGAAGTGTGCACCCCAGGTATATTGAGTTTTATGCAATAACCAGTTCACCAAAATGCTTAAGCTTCTAAAGAAAGGTGAGCAATATACTCGTACAGCCATACTCAACAGTAGGAAAACTGTGCGGAAACATGTATATGCCAGCAGGTGAGCATCAGGGCGGAAAACAGGTTTCTGTACCTGATCACATAATTTCTTGTGTGGTGATTCTATGTTGTACTGTTATGGAAATGCAATTGCCTGCTTAACATACCAATCTGAGCTCTGCCGTCTCAGGCCTGAAACATTTTGTCCTTTCGGTTTCTGAAAAACAAATCGCCGCCTCTCTGGCTCTGAAGGTTAGTGCATTGGAAATTTGGAACATGACAGCTTTGCAGAAAAGGAATTTCTAAGGAGCACAGCACAACCACGAGCCCCATAGGATATGCGCATAGTGGTGAACGTTTGATCAGGTCGGCGAAGAAAACTTCTCCCTGGATGCCGATACTGCCTGCGTGCCATTTGTCCAAGTGTTGAGACACCATTTCTATTCTCTTATTCTTCTATTCATGGACGGATTTCTGCTAAATTTATCTTAGATTATGGCTTCTCAAGAATCAAAAGATGAGACAAGGTTTACTGCCCACTTGTCCTTTCTGTTGTTGCCTCCCGCCCACTGAAGAATTGCTATTCTAATCAGGTCTGCAGGGCAGCCTCAAAAGAGTATCACTAGGTGAGGAGAATTCAGAATAGGATGGGAATTCTGAAGTAGCATGATCTCATATGAGACTGATTGAACTAAACATTACTGGTCTAGGGCGGTCTATCATTGCAGTTAGCAGTGGCAGATGAGATGATACTGAACAAAAAATGGTGACTGGATCAATCTGCCTAACTTGCAGCAGCCTATAAATTGTTTATCTTCTCCGGACATCATCACTGCTTGTTAGCGAGAAGAGGCTGCTTAGTGTCGTCCCACTTATCTAGCCTTCTCCTCGCTTCCTCGAACTACATTTTAGACATAAAAATAGCAAAAGATACAGTTTGTTATGAAAAATTCAGAGAAGACCAATGAAATAACCCAAATGATCACACAAGCAGTCACTTGGATGGAATAATTGGCCTAAAATAATGCGCTGGTGCATAATTTAGATGCAACTAGGCATGTGAGATTTGAGAATCATTTGTCAGTGAAATGATACGGTTATCGAGGAACATGGTAATCAAAGGAGGCTTACCTCCTTGTTCCAATCAGTTCTGAATGTGATCCACATTAGAATAAGTGTTTGAACGAGTGTGCCTCCAATCATGCCTCCCCACAATCCCTGCATGCAATCTCCATTGTCACACTTGCAGAAGTTTACCAACAAAAACTCTTAACCCTTTTCAGTTGAATCTAACACTAAAAAGTCAACTCAATATGGACGATGATTCTACAATCTTCGATGAATCGAAAGCAGTGTTAAAATGTAGTAGGCTGAGAATTAACAGTACCTTAATTCCAAAGTCAAATTTGAACCCCAAAAGCACACCAAGTGGTACGCCGATGAAGTAATAGCATCCAATGTTAATATATGCTACCAATGCTTGCCACCCACAGTCAACAGCCACACCTTCATTAGTCAGTCAAAACTTTTAGCACCAGTGGTAGACAGAAATGTTACTAAGCGATTCCATATAATTTGTTCCTAGTGTTAGATGTATATGTATTTTCCCGTTGTATAAGGTGTTACTTACATATATTTCACACTCATACTTGTATATATATTAGCCCATTGGCCTCATTATGAATACAAGCGCTATTCATAACATGGTATCAGAGCGTACCTAGATTTTTCAAGCCGCCGCTGGTTCTTTTCTCTGACCGCCACCATCACCTGGGCGTTCTTCTCCACCGTGCTCATCGTTGCCTCTTCCCGTCGACTACCGCCAGTCGCCACGCATCGTGGCCACCCGCGACTACCGTCGACTCTCCCGTCCGGTCACCCGTCATCTTCGTCGAGCCCCGATCGAACCCGAGCCCGACTCCTTGCGTCGTCATCGCCTCTTCCGCTTCCGCCTCCGCCTCCGCTCAGCCGCACGAGTCGCCGCGGTCGCCTCCACCTCTTCGCCCGAGAGCCACTAGGGGCCGTCTACGGGGAGCCGCTGTTGTCGGCCTCTCCTCCACACGAGGCCGCCACCGCCGCCGCTGTCGCTTCCGCTTATGCTCGCCGGAGAGCCGCTCGTCGCCGGAGCCACCCGCCGCCACGGAGCGGCGGACAGGGGAACCCTAGTTCCTCGTGCGCTCTGTTAACTCAGAAACCATTTTAACCGAGCCACCAATGAAAGGCGCCAAAAAAAAAAAAAATATATTAGTACGTCGTTCTAACCGCCACGTCGTCCAGCGCCACCTGTTAGACTTCGTTGCCTTGGTCGCTGTGCCGTCCAACACCGCCGACCAATGGGCACTGTTTCTGTTCCTCGTTGCCTGGTGATCTTCAATGGTCTCAATTATCAGGACTGGTTTCGGCATATGCGCCTCCACATGCGTGGTCAGCGCCTTTGGGAGCTTCTTACTAGCTAGTTGCCTTATCCGCCTCGCCCTACTCTGCCTGCTGAGTCTGTACTCCCGAAGAATGCTTCCGAAGATGCTCATACAAAGGCATTTGAGGTTTTTGAGGATGCCATGGAGACTTTTCAGACTCAGTATGCTGCCTACAAGACATGTATTGATGAGGATGGTCGTGTCTCTGCTATTCTGGTTGCTAGCATGGAGGTGCAATTCACTAGGGATGTGGTTGGTTTGACTTCAGCACAGTTGATGTGAACACATCTGCGCAACCGCTATGAGCTATCTGGTGATTCGTTGTATCTTTCTGTCATGCGTCAAGAATAGTCACTACGGCAGGGAGATGCTACTATGGATGAGTTCTATGCCCAATTGTCTGCGGTATGGCATCAGATTGACTCTTTGGGACCGGATGTTTGCCACACATGTCAGTGCTATCAGCGTCAGCAGTCTCACCTGGAGCTTTGTCGTATCTGTGACTTCTAGACCCATCTCCGGGCTGAGGATGAGCAGACTCGTGCTCAGTTGCTGGCACGCCATCCTCGTGTGACCTTGTTGGAGGCCCTTTCCGCTATTCGTGCTAAGGAGATTCACCTTCGTATTGCGGGTCTGTTGCCGTCACCGTCGTTTCCTTCGATTCTGGCAGCTTCTCCAGTTTCTACACCCGCTACGTCTCCAGCTACTCCTTCACTAGTGGTGTCTTCACGATGGCATACCTTTGTTGGTAGGGGACTACACTGCACTTACTGCAACAAGGATGGACATGTACAACAGACCTGCTACAAGAAGAAGAAGGATTTACGTTGTAGTGGCCGTCCTCCACAAGGAACTGGTGGCTCCTCCTCTCAGAGGAGCTCTCGTGCTTCTGGTTTTCATGAGTTTCTCACACTGCTGCGTCGCATGGCTGCTCTTGCATCGTCTGGTTCTGTTGGTTCTGCTGCACAATCTTCTAGGGAGAGACCACCTTTCACTTCTTCCTTAGGTATATTATCTTGGATTTTTGACTCTGGTGCTTCCTTTCATATGACATCTGATTCTACCAGTTTCACTTCCATTCGTCCTTTAGCTGCTCCTATCACTGCTTATATAGCAGATGATACCTCTCTTTCTACCACAGGACGAGGCACTCTTTCCAATTTCTCTTTTCATATTCCTGTTGTTTCTCATGTTCCCAAACTGACCATACAGCTCATATCTGCTGGTTAGCTCACTGATCATGGTTGTCGTGTTATTCTCGATTCTGATTCTTGTTGTGTTCAGGATCGACGCACGTGGACTCTGGTTGGTACTGGCCCTCGCTGCTGTGACTCACAACATCTCTAGGAGCTTGACTAGTTTCATCTTCCTTCTGCTGCCCTGCCAGTCTTGTCGCCTCCACCGTCGCTACCGCTTCTACTGCATCATCCACTGTGTCTTTTGCTTAGTGGCATCGTCGTTCTTTGTGGGTCGTCTATCTTCTTTGCTTCGTCGTGGCATTTTAAGGTCTGTGTCTGGTGATGTTTCTCTAAATTGTCAGGGTTGTAAGCTTGGTAAACAGCTTCAACTTCCTTATCCTTCCAGTGATTCAGTGTCATAGCGTCCTTTTGATCTTGTCTATTTTGATGTATGGGATCCGGCTCCTTTCGTTTCGAAAGGAGGTCATCGATATTATATAATTTTTATTGATGATTTTTCTCGCTAGACATGGATATACTTTATATCATCTCGTAGAGAGGTTTTATCCATCTACAAGACTTTTGCTACCATGATCCGTACTCAGTTTGATTCTCCTATTCGTATCTTTCGTGCTGACTCTGTTGGGGGAATACTTGTCAGGAGTCCTTCGTGGTTTTCTTGCTGAGCAGGGCACTCTCTCTCAGTTTTCTTGTCCTAGTGCTCATGCCTAGAATGGTGTGGCTGAACGGAAGCATCGTCATCTTTTTTAGACAGCCCGTGCTCTTATGCTTGCTTCTGCTGTTCCACCCCACTTCTAGGCTGAGGCTGTTTCTACTGCCACTTTCTTGATTAATATTCAGCCTTCTTCTGCTCTTTAGGGTGAGATCCCAGTTGAGCGTCTCTATGGTAAGACTTCTAACTATTCTAGTCTCCGCCTCTTTGGGTGTGTGCGCTATGTTCTTCTTACCTCTCGTGAGCGCACTAAGCTGACCGCTCAGTCCATGGAGTGCGTTTTTCTGGACTATAGCGCTGAGCATATGGGATATCATTGTTGGAATTCTATTGGCCGACGGATGCGGGTTTCTCGGGACGTCACTTTTGATGAGTCTCGTCCTTTCTAACCTTCTCCTTCTCCTTCCACCACTCCAATATATCTTGTCAGGCCACTTTTTTCCTGACTTTTCTTGCCACCCCCATAGTCACCACACCTCTATCATAGCTTTTGGCCTCTTCGGTTCCTCCTTCACTGTCTCTTTCGCCACCGCCACCCTCTCTAGAGGCTCCTCCCGATCTTCGTCCTTCTTATCCACTCTACTACACTCGTCGTCCGCGAGTTGAGGATTCTTCTGATGCACCATCTTCTTCTAATGGTTCATCTTCTTCGACCTCCTCTCGATATGCTCTTCGTGATCGCCGGTCTATTCGAACTCCTGTGCGCTTTTGTTTAGTAGCTTTTGCCGAATCGACTTCTTATCATGATGTTGATGTTCATCAGAAGTGGCAGCATGTGATGGCAGAGGAGATTGCTGCCCTTGAGCATACTGGCACGTGGGATCTTTTCCCTCTTCCCGTGTGTGTTACTCCTATCATGTGCAAGTGGGTCTACAAGGTTAAGACCCGCTCTAATGGTTCTCTTGAGCGCTACAAGGCTCGTTTTGTGGCATGTAGTTTTTAGTAGGAGCATGGTCGTGATTATGATGAGACATTTGCTCATGTGGTTCACATGACCACCGTTCGCACTCTTCTTGCTGTGGCGTCTGTTCGGGCATGGTCCATCTCTCAGCTTGATGTCAAGAATGCCTTTCTCAATGGTGAGCTGCGTGAAGAGGTTTATATGCAGCCACCACCGGGGTATTCTGTTCCTGAGGGTATGGTTTGTCGCCTTCACCGATCTCTTTACGACCTCAAGCAAGCTCCTCGTTCCTAGTTTGATCGTTTCTCTTCTATTATTATTGCAGCTAGTTTCTCTGCTAGTGCTCATGATTCTGCTCTCTTTATTCACACTTCGTCTCATGGTCGGATGCTTCTCATTTTATATGTTGATGATATGATCATTACTGGAGATGATTCTCAGTACATCACTTTTGTGAAGGAGCGTCTTAATGAGCAGTTTCTCATGTCTGATTTGGGTCCTCTTCGCTACGTTCTTGGGGTTGAGATTATTTCTACACCTGAGGGCTTCTTTCTGTCCCAAGAAAAGTATATTCGGGATCTTCTTGATCGTGCTTCTCTTACTAATCAGCACACCGCTGAGACTCCTATGGAGCTTAATGTTCATCTTCGGTCCACTGATGGTGAGTCTCTTGCTGATTCTACCCGTTATCGTCACCTTGTTGGGAGTCTTGTTTATCTGAGTGTCACTCATCCTGATATCTTGTATCATGTGCATATCTTGAGTCAGTTTGTTTCTGTTCCTACTCAGCTCCACTATAGTCATCTTCTCCGTGTTCTACGCTATTTTCGTGGAACCATCACTCGTCGTTTGTTTTTCCCTCGCTTCAGCTCTTTACAGCTCCAAATATATTCTGATGCCACCTGGGCTAGTAATCACTCTGATCGTCGGTCTCTCTCTGCTTATTGTGTTTTTCTTGGTGGTTCTTTCATTGCTTGGAAGACTAAGAAGTAGACAACAGTTTCTCGCTCGAGTACTGAGGCTGAGTTGCGAGCTATGGTTTTGTTGACAGTGGAGGTTACTTAGCTACGGTGGTTACTTGAGGATTTTGGTGTTTCAGTTTCAGCACACACTCCTCTTTTGTCTGACAGTACATGGGTTATTAGCATTGCTACAAATCCGGTGAAACATGAGTTTACAAAGCATATTAGTGTTGATGCTTCCTACATCCGGACACAGATATAGGACACGATTGTTGCTCTTCAATATGTGCCTTCAAAACTTCAGGTGACAGACTTCTTCACAAAGCGCAGACCAGAGCACAGCACAACACAGCTTTTATCTCTCCAAACTTAATGTTGTTGATCCACTATAAGTTTAAGGGGGGTGTTAGATGTATATGTATTTTTTCCGTTGTATAAGGGGCTACTTGCGTATATGCAATATCTATACTTGTATATATATTGGTCCATTGGTCTTATTATGAATACAAGCGCTATCCATAACACCTAGAAGTTAAATTACTGAAGAACCAATTGCAAGGGACTAACTTTTTGTATACTCATATTCCATTAGTTTGATTAGATTAAAACCTTGCCAAAAGAAACAGTCATCGACTAACTGTCATTTGAAGCATCATTGACAGGCAGAATAAAAAGTAGAACGAGGGTCAATTCAGGCTTGCATTCTTTGAATTCCCTAACCTACTAAATTTCCACTAAATTAACATGCATCGAGCCGAAACAGATTCAACCTACTAAATTTCCTACGAACTGCAAGTACAACCACCTAAAGTAAGCACTACAGATTACTACTAATACATCATTCAGAAAATAACAGTGCATCAATGATAAATGAGATGAAGCGAACTTAATCAAACCTGACCTGATAACACAGGCCGGATCCCGCAGAGCACAATGGTCCCAACAAGCAAGGGGCACAGATCGGAGACCGCACGTGACACGGTCTCGCCTTCGGTGAAGATGTAGCTGAGCTTGTCCCTGAGCAGGAAGATCACAATGCCAGCTATGGCTGCTATGAGTGCGGACAAGGCAGTGACCATCCATGCAGAGAACGCGGCGGACCTGGGGTTGCCGGCGCCCAGTTCATTCCCTACCCTCACACTGCAGACATCATTGATCAAACTTCTTCAGATGAGAATTCAGATAAAACAAATTCTTGAACTGGAGAAGAGTACTTTAGGTTGCAAAATCTGGTAATTAGTTGAAGTAAAAAAAAACAAGTTTTAGTTATTATATGGCAATCCAATCAAGATTGTACAAAATCGTCCACTCCTCAAGTAATGATCGAACAACATCATCATGTGCCTCAAATTAAGGCATTTGAGTATTTGGGTTCAGGATATTTCATTTTCAGTGTATTCATGTCAGTTAGGACATGGAAGATGGAACTGAATCTGAATGCATAGGCTGATCACACAGCTAGCGCATGTGAGTTTATCAACATGGAAGGAAACTGTGCTAAAAGTTTTCAGAGACATATGTCCCTACGATACAGTGAGAGATACGATATATTTCATATTAAGTGTATTCCTGCCAGTTAAGACATGTAGGATGAAAGTGAATGCACATGACTTGATCACAGCTAGTGCATGTGAGCTCGACGACAACATAGAATGAAACTCTGCTAAAAATTTACAGTACACATATCCTTACAGGCCACAGCTCAGTGAGAGATACAGATCGATGAACCAACCTGGCAGGCGGAGCCCAATGGAGCTACCGGTGACACAGGACACCGGGTCCAAATTTTTTTCATTAGAGTTGAACTCATATGTAGCCTGTGGGGTCTCTTCCACCCCACGCACCAACCGGCCAACGGCCCATACGGCCACGCGCGACTCCCCGCGCCGCACCGTTGCGCCTCGTGCCAACGGCCCACGCGCTACGCAGGATCACTGCCCACGCGGAACGACTACGGCCTAGCGCTAGCGGCGCGCCTAGCAGGCTGCAGCCTCTATGCCCCCACGGGCAACAGGCCCACGGCCACGCTGCATGCCTAGCAGGCTGCATGCCCGGATGCCCCCCGCAGGCTGCACCGGTCCACGTCGACATGCATGTATTCCGAGAGGTTAATTAACCTTGTGTTTGTAATTAATTAATTAAACAGCTAATTTAAAGGTGCCTCTTTGTGCTCACTATACTTTCATGTCAATGCATGCATGCCGAATTGAGGACCTTAACCATCACCTTTGCCTCTACATTGCCGATGTGCGAGCAAGAGCAAGCAGATGATAGATTCTCTAACATATAGACTATTGGCCAGCTTTATCACAAAAATGGTGGAGACAAGAAAACATATTTGCTATACTTTGGTTTATCGACTTTTGAAGCTAGTACTAGTATTGCCTGCCGCCACTGCCATAGTTGAGATGTGTTTTTCAGCCATGAGAATTGTGAAAAATTATTTGCGTAATCGCATCAGTGATGATTTCATGAGTGATAGCTTAATTTGCTATGTGGAGAAAGAAGAAATGAAGAAAGTTACCAATAACGCCGTGGTTCATCGTTTCATGAACTTGAAAGAACGTAAATACTAAAAGGTAATGTATTTACTTTCATTCGATCATTCTACTTTTTTTACTTGATAATTTTAATTCATTTTGTTCTTTTTTTATAGGTTATTTAGGTCGGATGATGTATTTTTGCCAATGCCGACTATCTTTTGTTCATGATTTCGCCCTTAGTTGCTTCACTTTTCTACAATCTTTATCTTGGTAAGCATTTTGATCGCTACTCCTTTATCATTGTACATGTCATTGGTTATTTTGAATTATTGATGCTAAAAGTTGTCAAATACATTACTATTTAGTACCATGTTGATTGAAAATTATATATGTTGTTATATGTATACTGAAGTGGTGAACCCCGATCATTTTCGTTCTAGTTACGCTTCTGGCAAAGACATTGAAGCCCAGAGATTATGAACATAGCCCACAGAGATCATGAACACATGATATGATCATGGAAATGAATCCATAAAACTATTGAATGGCATGTAATATACTTACCACACTGTCAGCGAGTCGAGGGCGACCTGTGGGTCCGGCAGCATGCCAGCGAGGAGGATGAGCACCTGGAAGTACCACTGGGCTCGAGCGCCAGCATCACCACGTCGGGCCGACGCGGCGGACAGCCTGGCGAACCCCAAATTTTTTGCTAAAAAATTAGTATATATATCCTTAATACATAAAGTACATAGGTCGTTGTTATACGAACGCGGCCCACGTGAACCCGGTCCACGTGCCCCTGCATCTCTCTCTCTCCATTTATTTCTCTTTGTGGTGGTCTTCAAGTCTTAGCCTCTTGGCGAGGGCTTGTACAAGGGCTCCTCACCTCGCCTTTGTCTTGATATCCTACCCTCTCTCCACGATGTGGACTGCCCCGCCCTTTAGTAGTGCTTTGAGGACCCACAATGGCAATTCTTAAAATTTAGAGCTCAGGGACTCAGCGTCAAATGACAAATGTTGTTCGTTGTAAATGTATTTGTAGAGCGTTGTGTTGGTTACGCGTGTAATTTGTTGTAAATATAGGTTTGTAGAGCCGAGCAGGCCCAGTTATTTGCCCAGTGTCTTAAATTCGTACACCGCGAGCCAGCTCAGCGCCACGTGGAGCGCGAAGCTGGCCGCGAGGATGTAGGCGCTGGGCGCCACGATGCTCTGCGCCTGGAGGAACTTCTGGATGGGGAAGTTGGCCGCGTACGCGAAGATCTGCGGGATGAGGCCGTAGGCGAACTCCGCGGCGGCGCCGGCGATCTCCGGCGACTGCCCGAGCAGGAGGAGGATGGGCTCCGAGAAGGCGTACATGGCGGCGAGCGGCACGCCGGTCGCCGTGAGGAGCACCGCCGAGCGCTGCAGGTACACGCCCAGCATCTCGTACTTCTCCGCGCCGTACGCCTGCCTGCACAGCGTCTCCACCGCGCTGCCCATCCCGAGCTGTGCACGACGTCGACATGCATGCATGGCTCATCTCCTGTACGCACTAAGACATCTGAAGTAAGTAGCTTGTGACGATTACCCGGTGTCTTACATGTTACGTGAGTATCGGACAACGTGGCAGGTGAATCAAGGACACTGCCCCGACACGATGCTAGCTAGAAAAATTGGTACTGCTGCTTTATGTTTCCTTTTGTCCTTTCCAATACCTTATTTTGGTGTTTTGCGATGCAGGCCCTGTTTGAAACGCATAAGCTTCACGAGTCTTCGCTGATTTGACCCTTTTTTTAAAATTTAGTCAAACTAATCGAAATTACAAAATAACATCTTGGCAGGCTTCTACTACGTTTCTAGACTATGGCAGCGAACGCAGCCACGCCGGGTTAAATGGGCCGCCTTTCTTATCTGACTGTTCTCAGCGTGAGCTCAGACAGGACCAGGGGACCATCTCCTTGGTACCACCAACAATCCAACATCACTGGCATCATATCGCCCGATTCACGCGAGCATACTTTGGCCTCTTCTGCTAGGATCCGGAGCCAGTACTGTAGAGAAGTATCGCAGATTCCACCGCGGGACGGAAATATGCAGCTGGTTAACTGTCCATTACTGTAGCACCGGTGTGGTACACTATTGATTTAGATGGTTCGTCGGTGATCGGACGGTCCGGATGAGCCCTGATGCTCGTGTACTATGCATCTTTGCGCGTAGCACTACGACAGAGGATTTGTGTCAGTAGCTACGGCGGAGGATCTGTGTCCCTTCTGCTAACCTGGACCAACAGTTTTTGTATGAGATAATTAGCTCGGTGACATCGCGTTGGGACGTAATCGGAGGAACGACACTTTATTCGTGATGCACTGGAAAATAACATCGCGAACACCAAAAATTATGCCGAATGGCATCGCCGCCAGTTACTTCCGTTTCCAGAATTTTTTTAATATAGAAACTGAGCTCAACAAATTATCAATTTTTTTGTGGAGCCTCCTGACACAGTTTAATTGCTTGTGTATTTTTTCAAAATTTTATATGTTCTGATTTTGTCTTTTAAATTTATTTAAGTATACAGTTCGTAGGACTTTTCTAATATAGAAATTGAGGTCCAAACATTATGAATTTTTTTCCAGGCTCCTTACATAGTAGACTTAATTTTGTAATTTTTTCAGAATTTTTACAAAATTAATTAATACAATTTCATAATGTCCTTACATTATGAAATATTAGACTCCTTACACAGTAGACATTAGCGCGTTTTTGCGTTTTTGGTTGTTATGCTTAGGGGTTTTGATTGGATTTAATACAAGTCTTCCGTTATGCTTGTATATTGATCTTCGTAGCTTTCATAGCTATTGAAGTGAAAATCTTGTTGAATCTGATCAAAGTGAAAAAGAGATAGCGCTCCTATTCAAACCCCCCCTCTAGTCGCTGTTTCGGTCTAACATGTTCTAACTCCTATTTACTGTTTTCGGTTTTGGTAAATATTTTCTGAGTCTTTGGCCGCCTCTGAAGGTGTGGATTTTTGGGGAGGGTGAAAGATAAGTGGATGAAATGGCAAGGAGGGCTTTAGTGATATGAATGCAAGACTATGGAATTGTGATTTAATTAACTCTTGTAATTTACAATGTAATTGGTTGTAAGATGAATCCTGTATCAAAAGTTGGGTTGTAATATTTTAACTCTACTTTGTAAATGGACTGCTGTAAAGTCTTTAAGGTTGTAACCTTTGCATATTCTTTGATGTTTTGGAATTGTTGTTACCACAAATTATATTGTCAACTGTGTTAATTATGCGTTTGATAATAATTGAGATTATGTTTTGATCATGGTTTGATGGATTTTTATTTAACGCTAATTACCGATTACTGTTGTTTAGTTTAGTACGTGGGTTCTCACAGCATTCCAGAGCTTTGTGTCTCCGATGGATGGGAGAGAAAGCATATACTATTGTCAAGTGGAAGTATGTTGAAGCAAAGGTGTGTAAGCTAGTTCAAACATTATTTTCCTGATGTTAACTATCTTAGGTGTGTGAGCTATTTTAACCATTGTTTTCTTGGTGTGAACTACATTATTTTCAAATAGCAAACACATGTATCGAATCCAAAAGGACGTATTGTTCTTCATATTATAGAAATTTCGTCTGCAATGTACTAGTCTTATAACAATCTAAGCTGATGTTACTATACATGCTTTTACCAGGCTGCTGCATACTATTTCCATGGTTTGATTATTGACGAGAGAAACATTGAGAAATCTCACGGAATGTCAATAGCAACCTTACAAGCTTCGGAGGAATTTCTGAAAGAAAGCAGAAGGGTTTCTGAAGCCATGCACGCAACTTCTCCAGCATCAAGGCAAGACATTCCCCCTTAGTTTACTACTCATCACATATTGAGCGTTTGCACTTTTCATTTTACACTTATTTCACTCTTAGTAGTTAGAGCATCTACAATTGTCTATATTACTTGTTACTAAGGAATAGACATATCAGCATTTAGGTGATATGGAGGAGAGATAATAAGGAGAGAAAGTGAGCTTGTTTATAGATGAAGAAACAAGCAAGTTGTTGATATCAAGACACAAGGAACAACAAAGTAGCTATTTGAGACTTACTTGTTACATAAAAACTTGTTTTGTGGGTAGCAATTAAAGTAACAATTAAAGTTTTAGATACAAGGTCAAGAAACAATCCATTGGAATGCTTGTTTCTTTTTATTAGATTGAGTACTCTCTCTCCTCTTAGTAATAAGCTAAGAAACAAGGAATTGTCTAGAAAACTTGCGACTGTTTTCTTGAGTTCAAAATAGTCACATTATAAACCGTAGAATGAGATCAGATATTATTCATCTTAGAAACATGCTTAAAAAAGAAACTCAGCACACATCTCAACGCATATCAAACGGCTCATAATGTGACTGTTTTGAACTCAAGAAAACAGTCGCAAGTTTTCTAGCAAAAGCCAAGAAACAAACTATTATACATGCTCTTAATACCCAAAAAAAATCCTATTTATGATTTATATACACTACTCTGTCTATGCAAGCTGCGATGGTGCCAATGTAACGTGGAGACATGTCATAACTCATGATAGTTTGGTCCGAATCTCCCTTAATTGAGTATTTATTTTGGCTATATTTTTCAGTGTCATTTATCAGTTTCACTGTAATATCAGTTGCTATGTCAGTGATATCAGTTGTTATATTAGTGGCTGTGTACTTTTGTTATGTTATGGTTTAATTGTAATCTAGTGAGACTTCAAGTCAGTCCATGATGAACGATATCCACCGGTATCTGCTCCGATTACATCTCTACTCATGCGTTAGCACCCCTTGCTCCATTTATGGGTCCACCACTGGCCGCCACGATGACCCACCAGCAGAGGCATCCCCGGTTGTGCTTACGTCACAACGGATTTGAAGAATGTAATGTACTGAACAAACTAGGACAGTGGCTTCGGTTTCAGGAAGTTGCATGCATGACCACCTCTGCGAAATGCAGGATCCGAGTAAGAGCTGAAAGCCTGAAACCGACTGTTGCAGCCTGACGAAATTAAAGAACCCAATTAATTTATACGCCACATAGTCTCCATGCTCATATATGTCTATCTATTATATATATATATATATATATATGTCTCTCTCTCTCCCTTGTCGTCTCTCGTTGCCGAGTCCTCCCATTGATCTTGTCAAATGTTACTGACCTGCATGCATATATGCCACGCAAAAACGGAGCTGACTTTTAGCACCAGTAACAACATCTTTGTGTGATTGTATATATGATTGCTTGGCCATTGCCTCAAGTTGATTCGATCCACTGTTCGTCTAATCAAATGTAATCGTCTATACTTGTGTCATTGGCCCGTTTTTTCAAAATCTATCCAAAAAACGACTTTCTGAAGTCAATCGCACCGAACAATTAATCTGTTCAAGGATTGATCAAATCAAAGGAGTCGCAGCAGACCAGGATCAGAAGTTTACTGGCCAGAAAAATGGCAAATCACTGCAATCTGATTAGTTTTATTTTTTTTTGAAAGAAGCAATCTGATTAATCTAAGCAACATTCAGAATGCTGACTACTGGCCCTCCGGTCTTGGATGAACTACAAAGTCTTTGGTCAGCAAGATTATATAAGTAATTTTCCTGTCAGATCATACTCATTACTTGTTAATCTACTGTGGATCCTTCTTGATCAATATTTGGAGAGGAACCGATATAATTTCAGACATTTTCGTGCTTATGGTTGTATATTTTTATATTTCTAAATTTCCTTAATAAGAAAAATGCCTTTTCTGGGTTTTCTCAAGCAACACCTTTTGATCAAATTTTGAGGGGGGAAATCGAGACAAAATTATATTTTAAGGTCAATGCCTTTTGAGTCCAATCAGTATTGTTCATGGAACACTGAAGATATTAGTTGGCCAACCAAAACTCCACTCCCTAAATCTGTTCGAGGAAAAAAGAGAGAGCGAAAACAATGCATGGCCTGAATTAACTAATACAGCTTAACTAAAAAACTTCCCTTGATGATCAAAATAAATTAACCTTTTTAAAAAAATGTGTGTGGAGAAGCAAGTGAACGTGGTGGCAAGAACTCAACAGAAAATTTCTAAAAAAAAGAGAGAGAAGCCAAAAGAAAAAAACGCAAAACATCCCTGGAAAGCATGATCATGAGACCTGAGAGACTAAACAAAACATCCATAAGGAGTGGAGGTTCACCATCTCAACCACTCTCGAGTCTCCATAACCGCATTGAATTGCAGAGCAGCCATGTCCCCACTTGCTTTACAAACTGCAGAATGCCCAATACATTATATAATAGTGGCAAGCATATATGACAGCTAGAATGAAACTACTACTCATGTTACTTACTCCTGCTTCATCTTCATGCATGGTCAGTTGATTGGTCACTGCATGTAGACCTTTCTAGAGAAAAGTACATGAACACAACATCTCCACAGATGGATGGATCAAAGTCCAATTCAAGGATAGAAAATAACTGAAGGAATTAAGGTAAAATTAATTAAGGAGCTGGATTAACCAGTACACTGCTACTCCAATACTCAATACACAATTGTACAAGCCCAATGTCTGAAATCAAATACAAGAAGCAATTGAAGAAGCCCTCCTATTAGCTACCAATTGTCCATTTACATACACTATATATGTCTCTGTCTACATCTCACTCAAACTAATTGTACACCAATTTTATTTACTCTTTTACTCTACATAGCCATATCTCAAGCCCATCTCTTCTCAAACCTACCAAATATACACCCTACGTACAAATCGTTCGGAATGCATGATTCTTGTAGGAATTTGTAAGTACCCTTGTATCTGGTAAGAGCACGTGTTATTCTATTTTTCATATAATACGGAGTTCCTGCGTTCCAGGATCCTAGCTATCAACACAACAATAGGCAACTATATAGCTTAGCTAGCAATAACAGCTTGATGTACCATCGATTCTCACTCCGGAATGCTCTGCAGCGACGGCCCCCACTGCCCGGCCTGCCCCCTGTGCCGAAAGTTGGAGCTGCTCGTCATGCACAGGAGCTCTGCGATGACGACGCCGCCGTCCTTCCCGTCGAGGCGCCGCAGCAGCTCCTCCAGCTGCTTCCTCGTGATCCTGACCTTCACCTTCGTCACCGGCGGCGCCCCTTTCTCGCTCTTTCCGTGCAGCTCCTCCTCTTCGTCCTCCACCAGCACCGCACTCTTCTTGGCTGCGCAATGCACGGCGTCGCCGCCGTCTCCACCGCCGCATTCACGATGGGACTTCTTGAGACAGTTTCCCATCCCCGCAGATCAACTGGAACGCCAAAATAGGTGTGCGATTTTGGTTTGATGAATCGGGTGTTTCGAAGAAGGAATGGAAATGGCGGATCCTTTGCGACGGTCACCGTGTTGGTGTATTTATATAGGCGTGGCGGTTGGAGCCATGGAGGGAAAGGAAGGGAGGGCTGAGCCGGTGCGTTGGGACACGTGGGCGGCACAGATCGAGTCGAGATTGCCGGGCCGCCCCGAGCCGACCACGTAGTTGCGTTAAGATGCGTGCTTGGGGGTTTGGACGGACGGGATGCGGTTTGGGCGGTGGCACACTGGCACATGGTGTGAATGGGGTGAAAAGGAGAATCGTATTTTAATAGCCGGGATGGGGCCCAGCACGCCGTGTAAGGTGTAAACGTGCCTTCTGTTTGTGTGTCCGGAGACTGGTGGACTTTTACTTTTTACCTAAATTTACATCAGTAAAATACTAATGCTAGTCTTACTGTATTAAAAAGGGTTGCTAATTAACCTGCGGTATTCTCTCTCTCTCAAAAAAAAAAAAACTGGGCTAAATGATGAACCAGGAACTTTTGTTTTGAGCTTATGGTAAAGTCTTGCATCACTGCATGGGAGTATGGGACCTCCATTTGGAACAAATTGGATATCTTTGCAGGTTAGTTCATCAGACAGTTTGTTCAAACGTGAAGTGCTCTTCTGCAACTTGAATTTCTTATGTTAATTAGGTTTTAGACCCGCTTCTGTTATTTAATTGGGAAGCTAACCACAATGCAGCTGGTACTCGTAAGGGAAAAATAGAGCATCTTTCTGAATTCTGATGGATGGCTTAAGTCTGCAGATTGCTTGTGCAAAACTGCAAACACAACTTGATCACACGACAGAAGAAATACCAGCTCATGCATCTAAGATCAGGTCAGTTCTCATCTTTCTTCACTCAAAGTTAATCCTATCACAAAAGAAACCATCAAGGCCGACTGTCCAATCAATCGACGAGCTTACGATGCCTCATTTCCCCTCTAAGATCAAGCCAGCACATGTGTTTAGACTTCAGAGTTCAGACTCTGCAGCTTAGGCTTGGCTAGCATGCTACAACTGCTCACCAACTGTGGTCAAGTATGTATTATTCATAAATAATCCAAACACTGATTTCTACAAGATCTCATATACTAAAACATTAAATAGTAGGTATATATGGACTGTTTACATAGCTCATACTTTCTACAAGAACAGAACAGCTACAGTTTTATATATATCAGGCTGCTCTGGACCACGACCAGAGCAACTTCAACTGCGGGGATTTTTATTAATCTGCAGCTTTCTTATGTGATATTTGAGGATTTTGTTGGTAAGTAAATTTATCTTTGCTAATGGTCGAGTCGTCGCCAGCTACATGAGCCCCTCGTTCTCCGGCTATGACCATATACAATGGGCTGATAACAGTTATTTATAGCCTAGGCTACATAAGATTTTGGCGAATGAGGGTGAGAGAGAACCAGCAGGGGCGAATCGAAGGAGGGCAGCCGGGCCAGTGCTCCTACCAACGGACTGTTCACAGTGTACCTCTCGCTCAGCCGATGAACGGTTCACGGTATACTTCTAGCATCTTCTAGTCTAGCTATGTTCAGACAAACTACTTACTTACGTTCAGACAGACTACTGCTGTCCCGTAACTCAACATTTGACAAGCCACGAACCGATGAGAGCATCACCAAAATTTTGGCGCTGAGAACTAGGAGAGAAAAATAGATGGTCTGTCGCGCAAAGTCTACTCCTGCTGTCGTTGTTATCGAAGCCGTCGATAGATATTATCGCGCAAAAGTCTACACCTAACACTCTGCCTCGACATGTTTTGTGGGCCTTCTCGATCCCATGCCGCCAGGGAGTTGACGACACCGGAGACGACGGGACGGGCGTAGCAACCGGAGACGAGAGAGACGACAATCAAAGTTGACGAGCTCGAAGGGTAAGTAGCGGTGACCTCGCGTGTCCACGAACGTCGGCGAGCAGGATCTGGTCGAAGTTGGCCGTCGGTGGGCCGGATCCGCCTTCGCCGATTTCTTACGCGGCGACGACGACCACCGCGGCCGGATCTGAGCTTGTCGACGCCAACGATGGCTTCGATCCGGCCGGATCTTAGCCATGGCCGCCGGATCCGGCCTGCCACGGCAGCGGAGGCGGAGCACGCGGGTTGACGTGGCGCGTCGAAGAGGAATGGGGAGGCCGGCCGCGGTGCGAAGAGGAAGGCCGAGCTTGCGAGGGAGTGTTGCAGTCTTGGAGAGGGTTGCCTGCGCCCTTTTCATGTGTCCATCTGTGCTCCGACTACATCAACTGCTTTGATTTTCAGTTCCGGGTCCCACATCCCCTCTCTCCACACAAACTGTCTTCCCAACGCAAACTTAGGAAGCAGAGGTAGAGCTTAACAGATGTCCACGGCATGGAAGTCGCCGGCGGCGGCAATCAACGTCATCGGCGGCGGCCTGCGACCAAGGGACGTCGCTAGGCTAATTTTCATCACCATGAACCTTGTTAAGTAGTGTGTGATAATATCCACGAAAACTGGAGCTTATTATGGTGGACGCCTGAATTATATGCACCTACAACACTAATTAAGCTACCAATTGAAGGAACGCTACTAGCAATCTCACTACTTGGTCCAATTTTATCAATGAAGATGAAATAATCCCCAATTTATGACCAGCAGTTCGAAACAATGCAACAACTTGTTGGGGGCATCAACCTCACAACGTGGTCTGCCGGCGGGAACACGATGTGAAAGAAAAGCACCTCGAGGGAGAGACAATTTTCTTTTTCAAAGGAAGAGGAATGAGGGTTTTTGATAAAGTAAGAGAAAATAAGATAAAATAAAAAGATACATGAAAAAAAAACTCCGGCAGAAGGAAGCCCACACAACTGAGACAATTTTCTTTTGATCGGTGGAGTTCATCTCATCTTTTGTTTTGTTTTGTTTTCTGTGACAATAGGAAGGGGTAAACATGGTTTGTTTGGTTTGTAACCCAAGTAACAAAATCAAAATTTTGGTAATATCAAAATCAAGACATGACTAAAACTTTGGTAAACTAGAGATGTTTGCGTGGCAACTATGCTAATAGACAAAAAATATTGTCAAATTTTTCCTAGCTTATTAATCCAAAAATTAAAGCATTTAATACAACCAACCACCACCCGCCACATCAGCAAGCCAAGTTGCAGCTGCTACAAAAATTTTGGCGGACGATTCTGCCGCCCTCAAATTGCTTGGAAAACGGCTTAAGCACTGGGCCGTAAAGGCGTAAACCAAACACTAGTCTTTTCGAGGGCCTGAGACCTGACAGGAAAAAAAAATCAGAGCCGCGGTACAGTGAAAGCTTTATAAAATTATTAATGCTCACGAACAATAACATGCAGCTCCGGTACAGTGAAAGCTTCAGAAAATTATTTTGTGAAATTTATGGGTTCACACTTACGAACTTTTTTTATTAATTAACCTTTTTTTGAATTTTATTTTAAAGTTAACCCCCGGCGCATTTTATTTCCAATTCTGACCTCTTTGGTCACGCCACGGGTGGTGGCGTGACAAAACAATACTGTCACGCGCCAGGATAAATCTCCAAAATAGCACTTTTTTGTCACGCCACTGGTTGTAGCGTCACCAAATAACACTAGCGTGACAAAAGTTTGACCATAAATGAGTTGACGTGACAGTGTTGTTTTGTCACGTCACGAGTGGTGGCGTGACTAAAGGGGTCAGAATTGGAAATAAAGTGCGCCGAAAGTTAACTTTAAAATAAAATTCAAAAAAGGTTAATTAATAAAAAAAATTCCACACTTACAGGCTGGGTGTTGTACATGTTCTCTCTTAACTTGTCTCTAGAGGATCTAATCATATCGCAACTGAACAAATGATTAACAGCGTATATTCTCTGGATGAAAGATGTTTATTGCGACTTTTGGAATGGCTCAACACTTGTACTCCATAATAGTAGTAATATTCTAGGCCCTTTTTTTCTAATATAAAAAGGATGTTGTTGTTATTAAACAATTGTGCAAAGGTACGCATCAGTGTATGCTGAAGTGCTCTAGTTTGGAACTCGATCGATCAAGCTAACATTGCTGCTGCTTATATTGTTGCACCATATCCAACACCAACAGCTAAAAATCTGTCTAGGTCGGCAATTTTGGTTGGTTGGTTGGGAATATATGCCGAGTTGGTTTGGGCCACCTGATTGGTGTCGGCCCCACATCGCCTCCACCGGCCGGAGGTTGGCCGGTCGCCGTCGCCGCCGGGCTGGCTCGCTTCCCGTGGAGGAGGAGGCAACCAAGTGCCAACCAAACCAAGCTCATTTGACTAGAAGCAATTGCGTACTAGTACTAATTGCATTGCATTAATTTGACTCTTAACTTGGCCCATCGGTCGCCAAAACTCCAGCTCAATGTGCACCTAGTTAGCTTAGTTTTATGATGCGCTCTTCAATATTTTCCCCGCTGCTGTTGTAATATTCGGAAGGTGACACTGCCATTGTAGCCGAAATGGAGCTGAAGCTATTACTTGCGCAGTATTTGTTAACGTTTATGTAACTTGTTGCTGAGAGTGTCCTTTAGAACAAAGGCAATGTACCACATCCATTCTTTTTTACTTGTCGTTTTGGATACGGACATGGTCTATAATACATGCATTTGACTATTACTTTTTCTAATTATATGTTACCAAAAATTATAAAATATATATATATTGATGTCGAAGTGCTTTCGATGATAAATCTACTCATATGATTTTCTTGAAAAATTATTAAAGGCATCTAAGGCCTCATAGAGCACGGGCACGCTCACACCACCCACGTACGTACGCGTGTGCGTGTCCCCTATACACTCTAGAAAATTATTGGAGGCATCTAAGGCATCATAAAGCGCGGGCACACGTTTTCCTACTGAACATACACGCTTGTGTATACTCCTAAAATTGAAGAACATTAGCACCAAGTCTAGGACTTGAACCGTAGTGGGATAGATGCACAACCACGCATCTAGCCATCTGGTCACATGCCAGCTTACAGGAGGAACCTTTGTTGGTAAAGTGTGTCCAGTCTAGACCTGTTCATGGGCGATCTGACTCGAGCTCGGCCCGAATTTTCCAGGTTCGAGCCTTGATTTTTGGCCCAAAGCCCGAAAAAACCGAATGCAATAAAAATAATTAAAACTATTTTTTTAATCTCGAAATAAACTAAATATTGTTTTTTATTCCAAAAAACTAAAACAGTACTATTTTATTGAAGGAAAAAAAAAACAATTTTGGGCACTACCCATTAAAGATCGGGCTTTTGTAGGGCCGGCCCGGGGTGAACAGGTCTAGCCCCGTCCAAAAAATCCTTCTTCCTTCCTACTCGTTGTGTTTAACCCATTAATTCAGGCCCAAGCTTAAAAACAAGCGCTAACTTAAATAACCAGACTACAAGTGGGCTCTGTGGACCTTGTCCGAAGATGCAAATCGGCCTTCTGGTAATAGCACGTGAGATTTGGCCTGCTACAGTAGCGGCGCGCTTATAAGAGAGCACAACTTAAGTGATGGGTATATCGGCCGGTGGCACGTCGCATGTTGCTACTTCCTCCGCTTCTTGGAAGAGGAGGTTGATGGCCTGATGGGAGTAAAATCGATTTAAGTGGACAAGCCAGTTGTTTATGGGCTTATAGCTAATTGCCTACTTCTTTTTCTTCACGTTTTTTTGCCTAATTGTTTTAACACAGATACAAGCGGGCAGATTCTTGTTACACAGCACTCACACGCGTGCGTACACACAATGACACGACATATAACCATTTACCACTAGGCACACCGCGGAGTTGGAAATGGAACTCAACGTCATTCACGCGTGGACATGCCCTAATCATACGTATGCACAAGTTAAATGTAGTCACAAATATATGTCATTTTAGACACCGGCACGGTCCACAAAACACAAATTCGACCAATAATTTGTATTTTAATATGTTTATAAAACTCAATAAGAGATGCTTGTGAGAAATCAGGTAAAGCCAGAACTAGACACTCATTCATGATTTTCTTTAGGTTTTCAAATGCTTTAGTGTGATAATTTTGCCAACTCCGGTCATCTTTCTTCAGCAACTCGAACAAGGGTTTACAAATCTTCCTATATCCCTTGACAAACCTTCTATAATATCCAGTTAAACCTAAAAACACTCTGAGTTGAGTAATGGTTCTAGGTTTAGGCTAGTAAAATATGTTAGTTACCTTTTTTTTTGGGGATCAATGGCAACCCCAGCTCTACTAATGATATGTCCCAAATATCCTACTTGAATCATAGCAAATACACGCTTGCTCCTCTTGGCCGACAATTGATTAATCCTCAAAATTCCCATGACTATTCCCAAGTGTCTTTCATGATCTTCCATAGAACGACTATAAATTATAATGTCATCAAAGAAGACTAGAATAAAATTCCTCAAGTATTCACTGAAAATGGTATTCATTAATGCGATTAATGAAATGTCGCAGGTGTGTTTGTCAATCCGAATAGCATAACCAAGTATTCATAGCGTCCCAAATGAGTTTTGAATGCAGTTTTGGGAATGTTTATGTTGGACCGAAAAGGCGACTAGAGGGGGGTGAATAGGAGCACGATGTCTTTTTCACCTTGATCGAATTCAATACGATTTTTACTCCAATAGCTATAAAAGCTATGAAGATCAATATACATGCACAATAGAAGACTTGTATTGAATCCAATCAAAACCCCGAAGCAAATAGACCAAAAACATAAAAACTCAAAACCTAAATATGAGTTGGGCGGTCTGACCTCCAACTAGAAATCGGTCTAACCTCTCAATACATGGCGGTCAGACCTCCAGGCCAATGAACAGTAAAATCAGCCCAAACTCAAAATCATAAATTGGTCTAACTTTTGATTCGTGACTCCAAACCTTACCAAATTTGCAAAATACCTTCCTAAGGATGTCAGGAACTTATTCCAATCAACGATCGTGAAGATCGTTGCCAAAGTTCCGACTTTTCTCCGCTTGAGTAAAGATTGCTCCAAAATCGAGCAAAAACCAAAATATGATCTAGAGACTTGCTCGTGGGGGGATTGATGATCCTAGATGTATCCCCACATGTCGCGGCAAGCCAAATCTAGGCCAGAAACCAAAGGAAAACTCGCGGATCAAAGAAAGACACAAAATCACAAAATAGAGAGCAAAAACACAAAGAGACTCATCTTGTGAAATCTTTCCTTGGATTGATTTGATATGATGTTGGTTTACAGCCACTCCATCCAAGAGGACAAAGACTCAACACATGAGCACGAAATCAAATCCAACTCTCTTGAACCCTAACCTCCCACTATCCTCTCCCTAAGCACCAAAGGCAAACTAGGGTTTCACAAAAGAAAGGGCTGAGGAGGTGCTGGCTAGCACCCTCCTTTATTTATAGTGGAGGCTTAGCTTCTAGAAGGAAAACCCTAATGGGCACCCGTTAGGCCCACACACAAACGGGTTTCACTCACGCACATATTTTAAGGCGTCATCTTCATCTCCTCTTGACCTAATCCGCTTCTCCTTGTGCCGTCTTGCGTCGCGGGTTGGCAAAAGGTCACCAATGTGGTATTTAGGTGAAATTACCAAAATACCCCTTCTCGATCTTTTTCCAAAGACCGAGTCACATCTTTGTGAAGCACTCCTCATGCTTCGCCACGTGTAGGTTGATCAACGGCTCTCATCATGTCAGCAAGTCTCTCCCATTCGGCTCCCACCGAAACCACCATGGCACTTGCACCGACCCCCGCGCCGCTTGATCTAACTCGTCGCACCGAACTACCCGTTCGGTCATCCTTGTCCAATTTGCGCCATGCTTGAATCCATTGACCTCACCCGGCATCCCCAATCGTTCTGGACCTCAGCTCTCCAAGCCTAGTCCCGATCATCCTCGCTGTTGACCGACGTTGACATCAAAGCAACCTGCACAACATTAGACTAAGAAATCGTTTCCGGGAACAAGTTCTTCGCAACTTGACCCGCGTTAGTCAAAACATGCATTATGCAACACATATGCACTGAAACCCAAGAATATGACCTAACCAAACAATCATCACCACCAAGTTGGCCGATGAACAAGCCAAAACCGGTCAGACTGCCACTTTGGCCGGTCTGATCGCCCCCTGGCCAGTCGACCGCCACTTGTTGGCCGGTCTGACCGCTTAGTTGGGACTTACCCAAATTTCCTCCCTAGAAATCTGAAACCTACTGGAATTTTGAAACCAATAGAACTTTTGACTCGAAGCTCCAAAAATTATGAGACCAAGTGTAGTAGAATCTCCTCTCTTACCTACACCCTCTATTTTTGGCCCGGCTCCAAAATCCAAAATCTCTTAATGGCCGGTCAGACCGCTGCCCAAAGGCCGGTCTAACCTCCAGCCAATTCACCCGAAGCATTCTTTGGTCCGACCGCCAAGATGGCTTCGCTCGATCACCACACAGTGCCATCAAACCGCTCAAGCTCGACAAAGATTTGAACTTCACAAAACGAGTGATTCGACAAACCTTCAACGCCATTGCCAATTGTATCATCATCCTAACATCGTGAGCATATCCCCTTGATATTCACAATCTCCTCCTTGATGAACACATTGGCAATTTCCCAAAAATGTAAGTTTTAAGGTTTGAAAATTAAAAACTCGACGTTTTCGCGTAAAGGCACAACTTGGTCCAAATGCAAGAGAAAGCAAAGGAAAAGACCAAGCTGGCTTCAGAATAGCATAGGCAAGTGAGATCGAGCAAAAAAAGCAAGAAAGCTTCAAATTCCAGAAAGGAGTGAAAAATCTCACTTAAGGTCCATATAAAAGAACACTTGTTCAAATTGACCTTTGATCATTGTGAGATTCCAAGAATTGCAATTCAAGTTTAGGAAAGGCAATAAGACCATAAGAATGCAAATAAGATACTCCCCCTCACTATGATCCTTATTTTTCAGAAAATCTCAAATTCTCCATTTTTCTCCAAATAGCTCCCCTTTTTAACATTTTTGTTACATCTTCTCCCCCTTGGGCAATGGAGTCATCAAGGAATCACGTCTTCCTCTCGTCTAGATATGACAAATGCAAATTTGAAGAAAAAGCATAAGAAAGAGTATGCATAAAATGCAATGGAGTGGCTTCATTTTTTTTTTTGTATTTTTCAATTTTTGAGTACAAGAAGCTTTGGAGATTACCCAAAAGAACAAGCTAGCATTTCCAATATTGCACAAACAACATATCAAGCCTGAAAGCGCTAGCAAGATCATGTTAAGACATATATCAATGCTAAGCTAGAAGGCTTAATGTAAAGCAATGAATTGTAACAATTTAAGCAAAGCTTCAAATTTAGCAAGTTCATCAACAGGGATCCTAAAATGATAATGACCATGTCAAAATGTCAATGTGAGATCAAAAGGCTAATAATGACCATTTTAAGAGACAAACAGTTCATGAATTGAATCATTTTGCTCAAATTAGCTTAAACGCCCATTTTTCAATAGTTTTTCATTTGGAATGAATATTGAAGTTGACTAATGGTCTATCTTAGTGAAGAAGATCCTGGACTAGGAGCCATACAAAAACTCTTCCTAAGTTTCGACTAGAAGTTGATTAAAGGTATATCTTAGTGAAGAAGATCCTGGACTAGGAGCCTTCTACAAATTCTTCCTAAGCTTCTACCAGGGCGATAAATCTTGAGGTTCATGTCAATTTTGACAAGCAGTCCCCACGAGATCGTCTGGATCATCAAAATATCTCCAAGTTCATGTCTGTGACATGTAGTCTCGTGAGAGTAGTTTGGCACATTTTAATCATAAGACAATCTTGAGAATTGATTTTTTATTTTTCATTTTGCACAAGAGCAATTTTAAATTCTCAGAAGAACAAGAAGCTCAAGTAATGATCAATTTTAGATTCAAAAGCTAACAAAGCAAGTTTGACAGGCCAAGGTCACAAAAGGAGTACTAATTGCGCAACTAGCTAAAACATCCACAAATTGTAGTTTTTTAGTTCAAGTTGTTTTAGAGTTCTAGCTCATTCAGCAAAGACTTAGCTACACATGTGAAAGCATGATAATTCTAGCAAGTCAAAGAACTAGACATGTCATTGAGCAAGAATTGAAATACCAAAGCTCAAGAGGGTAATAAGCAAAGCTTCATCAATTTTAAAAGACAAGCAGTAAAGCTTATATTACAATGCATCTTTTTGTGATTTTTCATATGAATGCAATATGATACAATGAGATGCAAGAAAAGCTCAAAAAGCCTAAAAAGATCAACAAGTTCAAAACAAGATCAGAAAAAAATCAGATGAACAAGGAAAGATCAGAAAAGATCCAACTCCCCCTCAAACCAACCCATAGGATAAATTACCCCTAACTCGTTCCTCAAGGTGTCAAACCTTGTTGGGTCTAAAGGCTTGGTGAGGATATCAGCTAACTGAGCTTCAGACTCCACAAAATGCAGCTCAATATCAACCTTCTCTACATGGTCTCTAAGGAAGTGATAACGAATGTCTATGTGCTTGATCCTAGAATGTTGCACTGGGTTTTTAGCAATATTAATGGCAGAAGTGTTATCACAGAAAAGAGGAACACTAGCAAAGTTTAACCTAAAGTCCTTAAGAGTGGACGTCATCCACAAAATCGACTACAAAGAACTAGCAAAGCTGAGCTACATATTCACTTTCAAAGAAGGATTGTGCAACAGAGGACTGCTCCTTAGAAGACCAAGAGACAAGAGAAGTGCCTAAGAAATGACAAGTGCTAGAGGTACTCTTCCTATCTAGCCGACAGCCCGCAAAGTCAGAATCAAAAAACCCCCGAATGGACAAGGAAGAAGAGCAAGAAAACCAAATACCATACTAGAGGGTAGAGTGAAGGTACCTGAAGATGCGCTTAACGGCTTGGTGATGCGAAGTCCTCGGAGATGCTTGAAACCTCGCACAGAGACAGACCGCGAAGTGGATGTCTGGTCTTGAGGCCGTCAGGTATAGAAGGGATCCGATCATGCTACGGTACTCGCGTTGATCCACAGCTTCTCCTTCCTCATCTGGATCAAAAGCAGTTGAAGTCGCCATGGGAGTGGCGATCGGCTTGCAGTCACCCATCTCGAAGCGCTTGAGCAGATCCTTGGTGTACTTCGTTTGATGGATAAAGATCATTTCCTTGCATTTCTTGATTTGAAGCCCCAGAAAGTAGTTGGGCTCGCCTATCATACTCATCTCAAATTCTCTAGACATGGTCTCAAAAAAACTAGAAACAAGATCATGAGAGGAACCACCAAAGATAATATCATCAACGTAAATCTGAACAAGCATGAAGTCATTGCCATGCCTAAGAATGAAAAGTGTCTTATCTATTTTTTCCATTTCAAAATCATTCTTAAGCAAGAAGGTCTTAAGTCTATCATATTAGGCTCTAGAGGCTTGCTTAAGACCATACAAGGCTTTGGATAGCTTGTAAACACGATCTGGGTGCTTAGGATTC
The DNA here is from genome assembly GCA_036346405.1 of Phyllostachys edulis. Classification (NCBI taxonomy): domain Eukaryota; kingdom Viridiplantae; phylum Streptophyta; class Magnoliopsida; order Poales; family Poaceae; genus Phyllostachys; species Phyllostachys edulis. The sequence goes on along the minus strand of CM070557.1, from coordinate 43,665,575 downwards.
TCAAAGCCAGGGGATTGCCTAACATACACTTCCTCCTCTATAAAACCATTCAAAAAGACACTCTTAACATCCATTTGATGCAACATAAAACCTTTAGATGCAACAAATGCCAGAAAAATGCGAATGGCTTCTAATCTAGCAACAGGAGCAAAGGTCTCATCAAAATCTAACCCCTCAACCTGGCTAAAGCACTGAGCTACCAACCTAGCCTTGTTTCTAACCACAGAACCATCCTCGTTTTGCTTATTCTTGAACACCCAATGGGTTACTACCACATTATGACCACTAAGAGGCTCTACTAGGTTCCAGACCTTGTTTCTCTCAAAATTCTCTAACTCCTCATGCATGGCATTGACCCAGTTAGAATCAGATAAAGCATGTGATATATCGTGGGGTTCAAAAGAAGCTACAAATGCAGAACGAGATAAGAGACTCGGATCATGATACTTGGAACGAGTGACTCGCTCATGAAGATTACCAATCATCTGATCCAAAGGGTGTTGCTTTTGAATGTGCAGTGGAGCGCCTGGGGGAGATAGCATCTCCTCAACCTCCGCAGGTACTGCTGATGATGAAGATGCAGCAGAAGCCTCAATTGTAAGTGAAGCAGTCGTAGTAGGTTCTAGAGCTTGGATAGGAGCATCAACAACAGGTGGAGAAGCAGTATCGAACTCATCCTCATCTTCTTCAACAAAAATGCTCTCTGTCCAGATGTCACCCTAAACATATGATCTAGCTTCGTATTAGTCTCATCAAAAGTGACATTGCATATCTCCGGACAATGTTAGTTTCAATATTAAAGACCCAAAACCCTCGAATGAGCAGGATAACCCAGAAATAAACCATCACAAGTCCTTGATTCAAATTTATCTAGGTTTCCTGTCTTGATAATAAAACACTTGGATCCAAAGACTCGAAAGTGAGAGACAGAGAGTTTTCTATCAAATCGAAGCTCATAAGAAGTCTTGCCCAAAGACGGTCTCAAGAAGACACGGTTTGAAATATAGCAAGCTATAGCAATAGCTTCGGCCCAAAACCTCCTCGGTGTGTTATACTCATCTAGCATCGTCCTAGCCATCTCGACTAAGATTCTGTTTTTCCTTTCCACAACACCATTTTATTGAGGGACATGTGGAGAAGAGAACTGATGCTCAATGCCACGCTCAGCACAAAAAGAGGCAAAAGAAGCATTCTTGAACTCTGTGCCATTGTCACTACGGATCGCTCTCAAGGTACCAGAAAGTTCAGAAGCCAAACGAGGAACAAGATCATAATAATGATCAAAAGCCTCATCCTTCGAAGCAAGAAAGAACACCCAAGAGTATCTCGAAAAATCATCAGCTATGATAAGGATATACCATTTTCCACCGACTGACCGAACCCTAGTAGGACCAACAGTATCCATGTGAAGCAACTATTCGTCCGTCACCATGACCATAGTCAATGAAGGGTGTGAGGCGGCAACTTGCTTGCCATGCCTACATGTATGCACATACAACATCCTTGACACTTTTGAGTTTAGGCAAACCTCTCATGAGATCAAGGCCGCTAACTCGTGTCGATGATCAAAACCAAGGTGCCCTAAACGTCGGTGCCAAAGCCGATATCAAAAGAAGATGCAATTAAACATTTGAGAGATCCAAAGAAGAGATTCGTAAAAATCACTCCAAAGATTCTACCAACTCTAGAAATCCCAAAAACAAGCTCATTTGGCGAGTAATCAAGCATACGATAGGTATTTTTCTTAAAATGAGTTTCAGAGCCATCATTAAGAAGTCAGGAAACGTAGCAAGTTGTACCTTAGCTTGTCCACAAGGGCGACGTCCTTCAAGATGAATCTGTCATTCACCTTGATCGTGTTGGAAATATGCCCTAGAGGCAATCATAGAGATGATTATATTTCATTATGTTCATGACATTGGATAATGTGTTATCTTGTTCCTAGAATAATATTGTTAATATTTATTATCAAGTATGTGACTTGGTTGTGAAACTCTATATTTCTGCAATAATTATTCTTATACGATCCCTGGTCGTAAACATATGAGGACACATATGAATAGACTAGCATATGCATTGGTTGATGACTATGTTTCACGAGTCATAGATATGGAGATATCAAACCAATAATATGGACACATGTTAGAGAACATGATGTTGATAAGACCCACATTGAGACACTATTGAGATTGTTATGAATCTATGTGTCGTTAGTTGGTCTCAAGCAATGATGATGTATAATCCTTAGACACGAGATCGATGGTTTCCTACATGTGTAAGAGCACTCTTAGGGGTTGCCAAACGCTACACCGTAATCGGGTAGTTATAAAGGTAGCTTTGGGTATGCTCAAACATGGAGAGGAATGTGACCGGCCGGATATGGATTTGCCCTCCTAACATAACAGGAGAGATGTCTCGCCCCTCGTTGATCGGATAAAGAAAGTGCATGGCCATGCCACTAGTAGTCGAAGTGTTCGACCACGTAAAGTTATCGACACTCGACGAGAAAGTATTGAGCAGTCCATGGATGACACAACATCTCACCCGAGTTCGATCGACATCGTGAGGCAAAGGAGTATACACGAGTAGTTGTTTAGTTGCTTAGATTGACGATTCGGGTCGTATGGAGATACAAGCAAGTCGAGATCGGTCGAACGTAATCACAGAGTGGTTGAAACCAAGTCGTAAGGAGTTACGAAGTTGGTCGTGATCAAATCTGAACCGTCGTATAGAGATAGGACCTAGTCGTAAGTGATGAGGACTTAGTAGTAGATCATATTGCATTAAGGTTCGTCAGATATAATTTGTGTGTATTCGGAATCGATATGTTACGCTAGGAGCCGCTTCGACTCGTGATTGGAAGCGGTTTCGAATCATAACCGAACTACACATGAACCTCTGAGGTCACACACTTAACGGGTTGGAATAAACCAATACGAATACGATTAAATGGCGATGTCCTGATAGGATCCGTCCACGAGCACTATATAAGGAGGTGCATGAGGTCATTGGAAAGGATGGGTGAAACACCACGAAACCCTAGCCGCCATCTTCCTTAGAGCTCCACCGTGCGATTTGGTCTTTGGCACACCGTTCGGTTGTTCCTTCCTGGGCGTGTGGATACCGAGTAGGCGCTACTACGATTGTTGCGCTTGAGGACGATCGCGATTTTCACAAGGAACCACGAGGCGTTCTTTGGAGGAGGCGATCGATGCGACCCTTTGCATCGACTTGTCGGGCGTTGGACGATCGACTCACGACCACTACATCGACGCTCTTCGTTGGACGGTCGCTCCAACCCTTCTTCCGCCGCTCTCTGGCGTCGCTGGTAACGATCTGTGATCATCTACTTGCTTGGCATCTGGTTCGCGTGGTAGAATTTTGTTTGTAGCTATCGTAGCCTACCGTGACCCAACAGATCGATCTCGTTCCTTCAATTCTCCCTTATGTATCACCTCCAAAGGTGATAAAGTCATCACCGTCGGCCGCGTGAAGGAAGTGAATCATCTTAAGTCTTTGGTCATGTGGCGTGAACAGCCGGAGTCAACGAGCCACGTGTTCTTCCTCTTTTCGCGGCGATCCTGAAAATCAAGGCACAAAATATCGATGTGTCTCAATACTAGGGTTAGTTAAACATGACTTGGGAATCCAGTACTGAGACACACGTCTGCGAGTAGTATGCAAAGCAGAAGTGCTATCCCTGATTTTATTTGAAATTATGTTATGAGCAATGGTTACACAAACATGAGAAGCATCCTGTCTAGGAACCTTATGATGATGAGCATGCGAAACAAATCCTAGTCCAGGATTCTTCCTTTCTAAATGACCATGTCTCATAAAAGCTCTAGGTTGATTAGATGAAATTCTAGCAATATTTTTCTTAGCGTTCTTCAACCTATGCCAACAAAACTCAACCAAATATCCACTCTTCTTGCAATAGGTGTAATAGTATTTGGTACCACTGGGAGACTCACCTTTTGACTCAAAAGAAGATTGACAAAACCTACAAATTTGAAAATTGTTTTTGCAGGTTGGGTTTGTGAATTCAACTAAGCCATTTTCCAAGACCTGAATGACATTAGGCTTGGATTTGTCCTGAGCAGAGTTGTATCCCAACCCTTGTTTCTTATAAGGAGATCTAGACGTGTCCAGAATCATGTTTAACTGTTTCTTACCTTTAGATAATTTTTCTAATGTGTCCTTAAGGTAAGCATTTTCTTTTCCAAAGTTAACACATGAATCACAAGTCTTGGCCTTAATGGCTCTAGCATGTTTCTCCTTAAGATAAGCAACTTCAAGCTTATAGGCTGCACATGAGGCACAAGGTGTAGACTCAACTGTGCCCTTAATCTTGGCATATTTAGCTCTAACTGCTTCTAGAATGTCTTTAATTTCTTGTTCACGTTCTAAGCAGAAAGAGCAAAAGCTAGATTTAACATTACCAGAGGCATCCAACTTATTAGACTCTAAGTATTTTTCACAGGGAGCAAATTTAACATCAATTAGCTCAGTCTTAGCATTTGCAAGTTGGTGCAAAGCAATATCATGAGCAGATTGTAGTTTAGCAAATTCAGAGTGTAGAGCATGGCAAGATGAACATTCATCAGATTCAAGAGTCTTAGCATTTACAAGTTTTAAAGTCAAAATTTCTACTTGTGACTCTAAGTTCTTGTTCCTAGCCATGGTAAACTCTAATGACTTATCCTAACTCATGAGTTGCTCAAACATGGTGTCGCATCTAGCAGAAAGAACATCATAGGAAGGAAGTACCTCATCGTTGTCATCGGCGTCGACGGAGTCGGCCATGAAGCACATACCAATGAAGTCCTTGGCCTTCCCTTTCTTGTCTTGAGGGAGCTCCTCCTCCTTGTCCTCCTCGCTCCCGGAGTCCATATCGCTCATGGATTGCTTTCCAAAAGCGGCAAGGACCCGGTGAGTAGCCTTCATGAGCTTGGCAGCATCATACTTGGACTTGCTCCCCTGAGGTTTCTTCCAAGCAGGCTTCTCATCCTTACGGTCAGGGGCGGACCCATGATAAAATATTAGGTAGGGCGAGTCGCGGCCTCGCCGGCCGCGACGTGGCCGCGCTCCCCGCTCTCCGACGTCATACATTAAAGATTTTTTCACATATGTAAGAATGTGGTTCATTGAGGCATTGTAACAAACAGGTGGTGCGCAAACTCACCTTAATAGCGGTGATGATGGCCGAGATTGTGCATCTAGCAGCACTCCCGGTGAGACGTAGCGGCCGTATCCCGGAGCACGCCCACAACGCCCTTGTTGAACCTCCGCACGCCTCCATGGGCCCAACACCGCGCTCACCGCCGGCCGCCGGGGACGCCAAGAAGACCCACATCGGTAGCAACCCCAAGAAGTTTCAAGAAGCTCGGCTTCTCCTCCGCTGAAGCTCATGGATCGCCGGAGGCCGAGACGCCGAGTGGGAGATCCGGAAGGCCGGAGCGGAGGGAGCCGAGGCTGGGCGCCGAGCGAGAGGAGACCGCCTGCCGCCGCCGCCAAGACCAAGCGCTCGCTTCTTGCCACTGCGCCCCACGCCAGTGCTCTCGCCGCTGCCGCCTCGCTCGCTGGACTCGCCACTGCCGCCATAGCACCACAAGCCCATTGCCGCATCGCTGTCATCGCTCATTGCTGCTAGCGCTTAGGTTTAGCGCCGAGCAATTGCTCCTTTCCTTTTGTGGCTAGGGGCACAGGGCCGCCGCCATGCGTGAGGATTAGTGGGCCGAGAGTGGGCCGAGTTTGCTTGCTGAGCTGAGCTTCGGGCAAAGACCGAAGCCGTGGCAGGATGGACGGTCCGCTCATCGCTTGCTGTTCTTACCTTTCACTTGGGACATTTGCTTGATATGATATAGTCTTCACACTCATAGCACGTCACAGGCCACCTCTTCTTGTTTCTAACATTGTTATAGGCCCGCAGACTTCATTGTTATTTACTCTTTTATTTGGCTTCATGCCCAAATGTATCGAATTCGATTTACTATTAATGCAATGCGAGACATGGTTATGCTATCATTTTTGTAATCGTACACCGGAAATCCAGGACGGTGTATGAACACGAGGGTTCGGATCTTCGCTCCTGGTCCGATAAAAGTGGTATCGAGCCATATCGATCGAGGTCGTGGCCTTAGAATTGCCTTAAGGACTTATTTCCAAAACTAAAACTATTTTGAGTCTATCCGAGTCATTTCTCAACCTTTCTTTAAAACGCTTACTAACTCCTCTCCTTCTCAAAAATTTAGATGGTCGAGAGACCTGACGCATTTTCCCACGGCCTTTGTTGGATACCGAGCCGAGATACTTTGGGAAATGATGCACACAGGTTACTGAAAAGGCCAACTTTTCAAGGATACAAGTACCGGTGGGAGAACAACAATCGTGGAGAGTGGAGGTGCTCATCTACTCCAATCTTGAGCCGACACCGCCTTCCACATCTTTGACGCCCGATCCGTGCGATACCTTTGACGACGGATTCGTGATGTGGCGAGAGAGGCACCGCCAACTTCACTACACCTCGACCATCGCCTTCATGGCACCGGTTTCATTATTACCCGATGCATATTCCGACTGGCTCGACAAGATTTTCAACTCCGCTAGAGACGAAGATTCCCCGAGCCGACGCACCTGTGGATCTGCTAAGGCTTTGGGCTACGCCTATGGGAACACCTTGAATGACTTGCTCACCGCCGTAATGCATTTCACGTGAGGCGAGGAGAAGTCAAGACCGTAATCATGAGCTAGCTAGCTACAAGGCCGTGAGGCTAGCTCCAGTGAGCCGGATTATACCCCTAGTACCCCATAGTTGTTATCTTCCCTTTAACTCAATCTTTAGTTGCGAATTATGAGCTACTATCTCATTTGTGGTAGCCATAATCTTGGAATAAAATAAATTAATAAAGGAACTTCTTGGAAAATCTGCTCTTTGTCTTGTGTGCTCTTGGTGTTCTTGGGCTATTAGAATTTACCCCCTTTAGAGCTTTCTATCTGTCTATCTTTCCTAATTCTTTGGAGTTCTAGCAGATGGTGACCACCCGTACCGGCAGTGGCAGTGTCCGAGGTTGGGGCAACGAAAACGCGGATTACCAGGAGGATCCCGTGCAGCAACCACCACCACCACCAGTTGAAGGACCAGATTGGCGTCAGATGATGGAAAACCAAAATCATCTGATTAACCTCCTGGCTCAGTCCCTCAACAGCGTGCAGAATGTGCAAGCAACAGCTCGGATTGCACCACCACCTCCACTTACGCAGAGATTGACCATGGCAGATTTTATGCGCATGCGCCCACCGACCTTCTCCAGCAGCACAGAGCCGATGGATGCCGATGACTGGATCCGTGCTATCGGGAAGAAGCTAGATATCACTCAGTGTACTGATCGTGAGAGAGTCCTATTTGCCTCTCACCAGCTCACCGGCCCCGCATCGGAATGGTGGGATAACTTTACCATCTCCCATGCTGATCCGCAGACTATCACTTGGGAGGAGTTTGTGCGGGTTTTCCGCCATGCACATATCCCCGCGGGGATAATGACCTTAAAGAAGAAAGAGTTCCACGCACTCCAACAAGGCAACCGCACAGTGGGTGAATACCTGCATAGGTTCAACCAGCTTGCTCGCTATGCCCCAGCAGATGTGGCTAGTGATCAAGAAAGGCAGGAAAGATTCATGGATGGTTTGAATGATGAGATCTCAGTCCAGCTGATCTCCCAGGACTACACCGACTTCTAGCAGTTGGTGAATAAAGCTTTTTTCCAGGAGGCCAAACATCTGGAGATGGAGAACCGCAAGCGGAGGATGGCCGCTAAAGTTTAACTCGAGGGCAACCCAAGCCTCGCCTTTCGCCAAATTTCACCCCCAAATATGGTAGATTCCATTTTCACGCCTAGAGCCCCAAAGACCAAGACAATACCCTAGTTCTTCCGGCTCAAAAGAATGCACCAAGAAAGGCCAGCAGAAGAACCCAACTCCATCAGCAGCAGGTGTGACATGCTTCCATTGCAACGAGACTGGGCATTATGCCAACAAATGCCCGAAGAAGCAGCAATCTGTGACACCAGCCAGGCCAGTATCAGGAGTACCAGCCATCGGTGGCACCCCAAAGCCAGCGGTCAAGTTCACGAAGGGACGTGTGAACCACGTCACAACAGAGGAAGCTCAGGCAGCACCAGATGTAGTCCTTGGTACGTTTCTCATTAATTTGATACCAGCATCAGTTCTGTTTGATTCCGGAGCTTCGCATTCTTTTGTATCCAATAAGTTTGTGGGCAAAAATGGGTTATCTATTTTTCCATTAAATAATCCTATGATAATCCATTCCCCGGGCTCGGAAATGAGAACCAGTTCTCTATGCCCGAATCTTACCCTAGAGATATCCGGAGTTTCCTTCATGGTAGACTTGATAGTTCTGCATTCGCAAGGTTTGGATGTGATACTTGGAATGGACTGGCTAGCCAAGAATCAAGGACGGATAGACTGTGCCAATAGGTCTATCACTCTCACCAATGAGGAAGGAGTCACAGTTGAATTCAAGCCCAAGACCTGTACCGGAGGAAGCCCCATACTGACCAGCTTGAAGGAGTTAAAGCTTGAGGATATACCAGTGGTGCAAGAATTCCTGATGTTTTTCCTCGATGATCTACTCCTAAGATGCCAACGGATAGGGACATAATGTTTTAATTGACCTAGTCCTGTGGACCGCTCCAATCTCGGTTTACCCTACGTAATGCCGCTAATGAATTGGCAGAGATGAAGAAACAAATTGAAGAGTTGCGAGCAAGGGATATATTCGCCAAGTTCATCACCTTGGGGCACCCCAGATCGCTTTGTCAAGAAGAAAGACAACAAGATGAGGATGTGTGTGGATTATAGATCACTCAATGAGGTGACAATCAAGAACAAGTACCCGCTACCTAGGATTGATGATCTGTTTGATCAACTGAAGGAGCAAGTGTATTCTCGAAGATTGATTTGAGATCTGGCTATCACCAACTCAAGATCGCACTGTAAGATATTCCTAAGACAACCTTTCACCACCAGATATGGACTGTACGAGTTTACAGTAATGTCTTTCGGTTTGACGAACGCCCCTGCTTATTTCATGAATATGATGAACAAAGTGTTCATGCAATTCTTGGATAAGTTTGTGGTTGTTTTCATCGATGACATCCTTGTCTTTTCAAAGAATGAAGAAGAACATGAGAACCACCTCGACTAATTTTGGGAAAACTCAGAAAACCAAATTTTATGCTAAATTCAAGAAGTGCAAATTTTGGCTAAGTCAGGTGGCATTCCTTGGACATATTGTGTCAGCAGGAGGAGTTGCAGTAGATCCAGCCAAAGTCGAGGCAGTAATGGATTGGAAACAACCCAAGTCTGTCACAGAGGTGAGAAGTTTCCTTGGATTGGCCGAGTATTACCGTAGATTCATTGAAGGTTTCTTCAAGATAGCAAGACCAATGACTCAACTCCTGAAGAAGGAGAAGAAATTTGAATGGACAGATGCTTGTGAGGAAAGTTTCCAAGAACTGAAGACGAGATTAGTTTCTGCACCTGTGTTAGTCCTACCAGATATACATAAGGATTTTGTGATTTTCTGCGACGATCTCGTCGTGGACTCTACTGTAATCGATGCAAGAGGGCAAAGTCAGTAGCTTATGCATCTTGTCGCTTGAGGCCACATGAAGGAATTATCCAACTCACGACCTTGAGTTAGCAAACTATTGTACATGCATTGAAGATCTAGTGGCATTATCTCACTCCAGAATCACCGTGAGGTTTTCACGGATCATAAGAGTCAAGTACATCTTCACTCGCCCGACTCAATCTCCGATGAGAGAAGATGGTCGAATTAATAAAGGATTATGACCTTGGAATCCATTATCATCCCGCAAGGCAAATGTGGTTGAGATGCCCCGAGCAGAAAGGCGATTGCAATACCATCTTGGTTCGTAAGAATCACCTAATTGTACGAAGAATTGAAGCATCCGAACTTGGAGATTGTTGATCAAGGATGTAAATGCTTTGGAAGTTCAATCAACACTTCGTAATCGATCGAGAGAAGCGGATAGAAGATGAAGACATCAAGGAGATCAAGAAGAATATGAGAAGAGGCAAAGCCCTAGGATTCGCCAAGATGAGCAAGGAACAAGTGTGGTTCGGGAACCGTGATCTCGTACCGGATCGCAGGATCTAAAGCGAACGATTCTAAGGGAAGCTCATGAGTCGCTTTATTCCATTCATCCCGGCAGCACCAAGATGTACCAGATCTAAAGGAAAGATATTGGTGGGTCAAGATGAAGCGAGAAATTGCCGAGTTTGTCGCCTGCCAGATGTTTGTCAACGAGTCAAGGCGTAACATCAAAGACCCGTTGGTTTGTTGCAACTGCTACGATTCCCGAGTGGAAGTGGGAAGAAGTTGGTATGGATTTCATCACCGGACTTCCTAGGACCCAATCAGATGTGATTCCATCTGGGTGATAATTGACCTGCTAACTAAAGTAGCTCATTTCCCCCGCCAAGACCACTCTACCCGAAAGCAAAGAAGTCGGCAGAGTTATATATGGCCAAGATCGCCTGCCTCACACGGAGTACCCAAGAAAATCGTGGTCCAACAGAGGTTCACAGCTCACATCCAGATTTTGGCGTAGTCTCGCATGAAGCTTTGGGAACCAGACTCAATTTCAAGATCAGATATCATCCGCAGACGGATGGCCAGACCAAACGAGTCAACTAGATTCTTGAAGACATGCTTCGAGCCTCATACTTTAGATTATGGAAAAAGTTGGGACAAGAATTTTCCCTATGTAGAATTCTCATACAACAATAGCTACCAAGCTAGTCTCTGAGATGTCTCCATTTGAAGCTTTGTATGGCGTAAAATGCGAACTCCGCCTCCTTTGGGATGAAGTAGGAGAGCATCAACTCTGGGACCTGAGTTGATCAAAGAAGTCGAAAGTAAGGTTAAAGCAATAAGAAAACATTTGAGAGTAGCTCGACCCTAGCAGAAGAGTTATGCCGATAACCGCTTGAGAGAGTTGACCTTTGCAGTGGGAGATTTTGTCTATCTCCGGGTTACCTCACTCCGAGGAGTAAGAAGATTCTGCATCAAGGGAAAGCTCGCACCTGCATTTGTGGGACCTTACCAGATTATAGCAAGAAGATGTGAAGTTGCATATCGCCTTGAGCTACCAAAGATCTTTATCCGCCGTCCACAATGTCTTCCATGTTTCACAGCTAAAGAAGTGCCTTCGAGTGCCTGAAGATCAGACCCTTCTAGAAAGCATTGATCTTCAAGAGGACCTCACATATGTGGAGCAACCAATCAAGATTCTGGACGTCGCAGAGCGTGTCACCCGGAGCAAGATCATCCGTTCATACAAAGTCCAGTGGAGTCACCACCTGGAAAGTGAAGCCACTTGGGAGCGAGAAGAAGATCTGGCGAGTATCCCCACCTCCTCGCCACAGTCTCAATCTCGGGTCGAGATTCCCTTTAGGGGTAGGTTTGTAATGACCAAAATTTCAAATTTGGTTAAAGTTTAAAACTTATTTGAATTTGTGAATTTTCTGAATTTTAAAAGCTTTTCTTTAAATTATTTAAAGCCAAAACAAATTTAAATTCAAAATCTATTATCAACTTTAAGTTGGGATTATTTTATTTAGGTCCAGAATAATGCTAGAGACTTCTGTGATTTTTTCTAGAATTTTAGGAATTTAATTACTATTTTCTAAAGCTTATTGGAATTAATCTAATTATCTAAAATCATAAACCAATTTAAATTCCCTAATCTGTTCGTGGGCCGAATTCTTCGGCCCAATCCTTTTTTCCTTCCGCACGGCCCAAGCCGCACCCCACTCTCTCTCCCTCACCTTCCCGGTCCCACCTGACAGCCTCTCTCCTCTCACTTCCAAGCGGGCCCGCCCTTGTCTTCTACCCTGCCTTTCTTCCCCACGAAACCGCACCGAGCCGGCCTCCATTGTTGATCGGCCAAGCTCAGAAACCACTGCTGCTGCTCTCGATTCATGGCAAGACGCTTTCGACGACCCTAAGTGCCCCAACCGCCTTTCACCCCCATTTCTCCCTCTTCTCCGCGCTCGACCACCCACGCCACAGAATCGCCGCCACGCCTTGCACACGATCTCCACCCCTCTCCTCCCGGCCCTATAAAAGGGAGCACCGAGGCCTCCTCCTCCTCACCTCGCCTCCACCACTCACTCCTCCTCCGTGCTCCTCTTCACGGAATTTGTGTCCTTCACACACCACCAAGGCTTGAGCTTCGATTCAGGCTGCTGCCAGAGTCAGCCAGCTGGCTCGCCGACACCACCATCGGCTTCACCGCACCTCACGATCCCGGCAAGACTCGCCTCACGGGCCTCGCCGAGTTCTTCGCCGCCAGCCGAACCGCACGCCAAGATCTTCCCGCCACGGCCGCTTCCATCATCGCCTCGTCAGGTGGGCGAGCGCACTGCATTCTCGCGCGTCCTCCTCTTTCTCGTGGTACCTGCGCACCGCCGGTAACCCATCACGGGCGACCTTAGGCCGAGAGCCTCGCCGCCTTGCCGCAGTGGCATGCCATGCGCGACGCCACGAGGCGCCACACTCAAGACTAAAGTCACGTGGCGGCTGGTCACAAGGCCTGGCGATCCGCCCGATGTTCTTGGTTCGGTGCTGAACTAATCCACCGTGAGTCAGGTCTATGACACGTGGGGCAATTGCTAGATTTATTTTAAATTCGAATAAACTCAGGGCTGATGTCAAGATTGCGCAATAATTAGATTTTCCTTTAGAAAACAATTCGTAAATCCTTTTAATTTACGATTTAGTTTAAAACTTGTAAAATTCATATCTTTTTCATCTCAACTCCAAATTGAGTGATTCCAAATTCTAAAATCTTATAAATTAATATCTAGCTAAGTAAAATATAATTATTTAATTTAGAGTAAGTTTAAACTGTCTGCTTGAATTTGAAATGATTTAAACTACAAATTTAGGATTTAAATTTGTAAAATCCATATCTTTTGAACCCTAATTCCAAATTGAGTGATTCAAATTGCTGGAATCTTAGAAAATTATTATCTAGCTATATAAAATAAAATTATTTCATTTGGACTCAGTTTAATTTGTCTTGTTGAATTTATTTGAATTTCGATTGATTTGTCATATTTTCACGTTTAGACTACGACGATTCCGGGGAATTTGATTCTTCCGAAGATTTATAATTTCAAGACTTCAGCGAAGGCAAGTTACACTTTGACCATGTTGCCCCCAGTATTTTAAAGTTATTTAATTTAGTCTTGAAAATTATTATTGCATGCATATTTTTAATCAATTATTTTAGTGCCCTGTTTAAATGCTTAGTTATTCCAATTGTTATTGTATGGCCAATTTTGAATATTGAAATGTCATCCATTTGTCACCATAAATAAATTGTTTGGAAATGCTTAGCAAATGCTTAGACCATGATTTTGATTTTGGGAGGATTTAGCCAAACCATTACAAATTGTTTGAAATTAAATCCATGGTATTGTTTTACCATAGAGAGTTTGTAAAGATGGTTTTCACTAAAATAAAATTAAAATGGTTTGGACTTGGGCTAAACGGATGAATGGTGGGTGCAGAGTTTATGCACGGTTTAATCTGTTAGGATTAAAGCCTGTGGTTTGTTTTGAAAGACGCCCAAGTCAATTAAGGACCGACCTTTGAGCTGCCTTTGCTATGCCAAAACGTACTACCACATGTCCTGTATGGGCAGGACCTGGCTTATTAATTTGGGATACCTCTTAGATATTCGTGCCATGTTGTATGAGTGGGTGTTGGTTAGAAAGTAGTCCCACATGGCGCAAGAGGGAGCTCCCAGAGGATGGTTAGTCCAATGGAAGCGAAACCTTAGCGGGCATGAGTACTTTGAGGTAGATCATTGTAAAGGCCTTGTCACGTGCTCTAAACTGCTTACCTAAGGTAGTGAGCGGTGGCATAGATATATGCCGGATAGACTAGAGAATTCGTGTCTTGTGGGTAAAACTGCATAAACTCTGCAGAGTAGAAAACTATTCGAGTAGCCGCGTTCGCGGTCATGGACATGCTAGCAAAGCCACTTTGAGTTAGACTTGATTTTGGTTTTAAAATGATTTCAACAGATGTTTTCAGGATGGTTAGTCCTGTGGGAAAATTGGGCGGTTAGCCAATGTGATTGGAGGATATCCATCACCTTTCTTGGAGGTTATCCACATTATACATTGACATTTAAATTATGATTTTAAATACTGTATGAAAATGGCCTTGCAATCTATTATGATTATTTAAACTAAAACTGCTGCTTAACGCAAAATAACCCTACCAATGTCCTTTGTTCACTTTATGCATGCATTACAATTCCATATTGGGTGTAACTTGCGAGCACGGTAGTTGTGCTCATGCTTGCTTTATGCAAACAAAATTTCAGGAGAAAGCTACTATCGACGCGCGAGGACATCGACGCTTAGGTTACGCCTCCGCATTTATTGTGGCGTATGATCGCTCGCCTACTACTACCGTTTTTACTTCCTTGTGTTATTTACTCTTTTATTTGGCTTCATGCCCAAATGTATCGAATTCTGATTTACTATTAATGCAATGTGAGACATGGTTATGCTATCATTTTTGTAACTGTGTACACCGGAAATCCTGGACTGGTGTATGAACACAAAGGGTTCGAGATCTTTCGTTCCCGGGTCCGACACACGATCTCTTTTTCACCTTGATCGAATTCAATACAATTTTCATCCCAATAGCTATATAAGCTATGAAGATCAATATACAAGCACAGTGGAAGACTTGTATTGAGTCTAATCAAAACCCCGAAGCAAATAGACCAAAAACATAAAAACTCAAAACTTAAATGAGTTAGACGGTCTGACCTCCAACTAGAAATCAGTATGACCTTTGGAAATTGGTCTGACCTCTCAATACATGGCGGTCAGGCCTCCAGGTCAATGAACAGTAAAATCAGCCCAAACTCAAAATCACAAATTGTTTAACTTTTGATCCGTGACTCCAAACCTTACCAAATTTGAAACATACCTTCCTAAGGACGTCAGGAACCTATTCCAATCAACGATCGTGAAGATTATTGCCAAAGTTCTGACCTTTCTCCGTTTGAGTGAAGGTTGCTCCAAAACCGAGCAAAAACCAAAATATGATATAGAGACTTGCTCGTGGGGGATTGATGATCAAAATGATCCTAGATGTATTTCCACATATCGCAGCAAGCTAAATCTAGACCAGAAACCAAAGGAAAACCCGCGGATCAAAGAAAGACGCAAAATCACAAAATAAAGAGCGAGAACACAAAGAGACTCATCTTGTGAAATCTTTCCTTGGATTGATTTGATATGATGTTGGTTTACAGCTACTCCATCCAGGAGGACAAAGACTCAACACATGAGCACAAAATCAAATCCAACTCTCTAGAACCCTAACCTCCCACTATCCTTTCCCTAAGCACCAAAGGCAAACTAGGGTTTCACAAAAGAATGGGTTGAGGAGGTGCTAACGAGCACCCTCCTCTATTTATAGTGGAGGCTTAGCTTCTAGAAGGAAAACCCTAATGGGCACCTGTTAGGCCCACACACAAACGGGTTTCATTAACGCACGCATTTTAAAATGTCGTCTTCATCTCCTCTTTACCTAATCCACTTCTCCTTACGCCGTCTTGCGCCGCAGGTTGACAAATGGTCACCAAGGCGGTATTTAGGTGAAATTACCAAAATACCCCTCCTCGATCTTTTTCCAAAGACCAAGTCCCATCTTTGTGAAGCACTCCTCATGCTTTGCCACGTGTAGGTTGATCAATGGCTCTCATTATATCTGCAAGTCTCTCCCATCCGGCTCCCACCGAAACCACCATGGCACTTGCACCGACCCCCACGCCACTTGATCCAACTCGTCGCACCGAACTGCCCGTTCGGTCATCCTTGTCCAATTTGCGCAATGCTTGAATCCATTGACCTCACCCGGCATCCCCGATCGTTCTGGACCTCAGCTCTCCAAGCCTAGTCCCGATCATCCTCGCCATGACCTCCAAGCAACCCGCACAACAATAGACCAAGAAATCAAGCTCGGATCAAGTTCTTCGCAACTTGACCCACGTTAGTCAAAACATGCATCATGCAACACGATGCAATCAAACCCATGAATATGATCTAACCAAACAATCATCGCCACCGAAGTTGATCGATGAACAAGCCAAAACCGGCCAAACCACCACTTTGGTTTGGCCCGACCGCCTTGCCTGGCCGATCGACCACACCACTGGCGGTCGACCGCCAACAGAGACTTAGCTAAATTTCTCCATGGAAATTGAAATTCATCGAATTTTCAAACCAATAGAACTTTTGACTCGTGTAGTAGAATCCTCTCTCTTGTCTACACCCTCTATTTTTGGCCCGGCTCCAAAGTCTCTTAATGGCCGGTCCAACCGCTGCCCAAAGGCCGGTCTGACCGCCAGCCAGTTCACCCAAAGTATTATTGGTCTGACTGCCTGTATGGCTGGTTTGATCGTCACACAGATCGATCAGACTGTCTGAAACCTGATAGCACTTGAAAGAAAAAAAAACTCCGTTCAAAGCATGCACAGATGCCGAACACCTATCTACCTGTAGGCTTACACAAGTTCTAGTCCAGGTGCAATGAACCGAGTAGGCAGAAGAATACTTTTCCTTTTTTTCCCTTTACATTGTCTTGCCCCTAATCTAATCACGGGGCTCTTTTACGATGGAAACGGAGAAACCAAACGGTGACTAACAGCAGAGCCTTGTTTTCGCCGCACAAGATCAAGGGCTACAGTAAAAGGCCAATAAGTGCGTACCGTATCTACAGTAGGTCGCTACAGCATCGCTGTAGAGTTGTTCATTCAGATACTGTTCATACAGTGCTACGTGCCGTAACAAGCCGAAACATCAGAGAATCAGGATCCTTCTAGGCTAACCCTTGTCTGGGACACGGATTCGTGGAGCCGCGCAGGAAGATCGACAACGAAGCTAGCGAGCCGGCAGGGCGGCAGGGGTGTGACGTCACCTCTTATGCCACTCGCCAGCGCTGCACGGCAGCGCACGACATGCTGTCCGGTGGGCCGCACGCCACAGCCAGTGGCACAAGCTTACGTCCACGGCTAGGCTTGCGAAACTCCCACCACACCACGGATTGGCATCATCTAACATTCCAATTGAAATATCACCATAAACAGTACCATGACATTCGGTAAATCCGAACCGTTGGATCTGAAAAGAACGGTCCAAAACAATAGCTACAGTGATACTATAGAATGATAGAGGATACGTTTCCCCACACCACGTGGGCGGCTGGCCCACCCGCATTGGCTGGCTCCGTCCGTGCGGCGGGTGCACGCAACGCAGGGAAGCAGTGACCTGATGACCCCCTATCCCATCGTCGTGGACCCGGTCTTCCTAGACCACGGTGATACGATACCCCAGCCGCATCCGTGATCTGATGAATATGCTAATGCCCTCGTCATATGACACGATGTATGCATGCATGCATCCCTGTAAAAAAAATCCTTTCAAGAAAAGGAGAACGGGAATGAAGCTGCAGCCTGCAAGGAGGCTTTCCACGATGGCAGGGCAGCTGAGTTGCATCGTCGTATTCGTATCACTCGTTCTATTTGATTATCAGAAGACCGGTTAAGAAGATCGCATTTTTGTTTGGGGAGTTGACGTTGTTTTAGCTGAAGCTCCTCCAGATATGACCGGGATATATGGCACGTTCAGATGACGTATGACCAGTAGCACTAAGTACTATGGTACTATCCACTTCTTATCATATGACTACGCAAATACAATTCTGACCTTCTCTGCGAACAAAAAGATTAAAATAGCATGGAGACGTGCCGGCGGACAAAAATGGTACTATCCACTTCTTTTCATATGGCCACAGTAAAACGTGTTCGAGTAGAGAGGGGGAGTACTAAACACGTTTCGTAATATTGCAGCGTATAAAACAGAAAAGAAATCACTAGGCATTGACCATATAAAAAAGAAAAGAAAAGAAATCAAACGGGAGCTCGCAAACACGGCGTGGACACGTAAACTAACGTGAAGTGGTTACGGGGAGGGGAGCCCGTCACGACAAACAGCTCGGGCTGCTGGTGACGGGCCCACCGCCCACCGCCCCAGGTGGGGCCCACCGCCCCCCCCGTGGTCTATAAAACGCTAACGCTCGACAGGTTGCCTTTCAAACCTTAACCAGTCCCCCTCAAGGCCTCAAGTCTCGTGCGCGTCCTTCTTTCCTCTCCTCCCCGCTCGACTTCTGCAGGCCCCACCCCCAACCAACCAGGAGGAGCCGACGCCGATGGCCAGGGCGCGCAAGCCGACGCCGTTCGCCTCCGCCGAGCGCTTCCTCGGCTTCCACCACCGCCCGGGCACCGTCGCCCCGTACTATGACGGCGACGACCTGCCGGACCTGGCCGAGTCGGACGTGTGGTACTCGCCGGCGGCGAAGGGGCCCACCACCACCGCCTTCGCCGCGGATCGGCAGGGAGAAGGCTGGGAGCTGGGCGGGCAGCCGGTGAGGACGTCGGACAACGGGCCGCGGCTGGTGGGCGGGCTGAGCCGCGCGTTCGCGGACGGGCGGCAGGTGGCGGCGTCGGCGCCGGTCCGGGTGCCCGCTTGGCCCAGCCGGTACGCCGAGCAGGAGCCGGAGCCGTACGCTGAGGAGAAGGACGTCGAGGACGCCGACGGGTGGGTCCCGCCTCACGTGTACCTGGCGCGGCGGCTGGCGAGGGCGTCTGTGGTGGAGGGCGCCGGCCGGACGCTCAAGGGCCGGGACGCGTCGCGGGTGCGCGACGCCGTCTGGAGCCGAACCGGCTTCGACGGCTGAACCGAACCGGACCGGACTGCGCGGGATTTAGAGATTTCTTTGATTTTGCACCCTCCTCTTCCTCCTCTTCTTCTTTGACAAAATTTTGTACATGGTTTAATTTTTGTTTCGGGGAGTTAACGAGAAACAAGGATTTGTATATTGTTAAGGGAAGAAGAAGAAAAAATGTGCGGTGTATAGCGTAGCACATTGGTTGAATAATCTTCTTCTTGTTGATTGGGTAGTTTGGTAGCTTCAACCAAAGATGGTTGAAGTTTGATTATTCTTTCGTTAGTTTGTTATGGCCTAAAAAGTGAGAAACAGGCCATGCATCTTGTGATGACAACAATTGGAACGTCTATTTTTTCCCCTGCTAAAGTGCTTATGCTTTCGGATCATATATTTCTTTGAGAATGCTGTTAAAATTAATTTGGTTTATCCCATATATATGCATGAGAAGAGGACGAATCAAATGGAATTCGTTAAAGCTTTTTACCTTCCAACTCGAAGGATGTGTGTTTTGTTCACTACTTCAGTGGATCACACTGTGCATTAAAGAAAAAGAAACCCTTAAATCAAACCGTTGCCCCCGATACTACGAAAGCGCGTTTGCGTCCATTACTGGTTATCCAAAGTAGAATAAAATAATAATAATCGCAATTTGCGCGTGTAGTTCAGCCATTTTATATTGGGGTGATAGACTTAGTCGCATATAACCACAGAAATTGACGAAAGGGATCATCTGCATTTCATTAATTAATACGGAGGATCTACAGTACGGTGTCATTAAACCATCTCTAATGTTATATTTTACCTGGTTCAAATAGAGAGAGAAAGCATTGAATCGATTCAATACATTGAAGGGGTCGATTTTAACAAAAAAGTCATAGAATCGAACTCTACTTAAGAATCGATTCAAAGTATTAAACAACTCATATTAGCATTAAACTATATAGGAGAGAGTGCGGTTGAGATATGATATTATTATTTTGTGGTTTTTTAATGTAACACTGGTCCCAATTATTAGTAGGAATCGGTTCAATACATTGAAGAAAAACAAGCTCAGTTCCTAAAATAATTACGTCACATGACTTTAAATCGATATCGGTTCGATACACTAAAGATGCTCTTAGAAGCGATCCTCACTTCCAAGCAAAAATAAAGCCTATCATTATAGTTGCTATAACGTTTTCGCTAAATTAAAACCATTACATCATAGATCACACTGTTGCTACAGTCACTGTATATCGCTGTTCACCTCCTCATGAAACCACTGTTTGCACGGTAGACCTTGTAGTATTAGGGAGAATCCGGATCGATAAAGTGAGGGTAAAGGTTGTGAGAGAAGCCACTTCTTGGGATGGATTATTCTAGCTAAGCTACGAGGAACATTCCTTTGGGCGCATGCGTGCTCAGCCAAGATTAGGGATGATGGCTCAGATAAGCTACACATTGTAGTTACAGGAGGACCAAATAATACTAAGGATGGTAATTTTTTTTAAATATATAAGGCTACAGTGTAAATTTGTCAAAACAGGAGGAGCCTCCTCTCCCTCTGGAACTTTTTTTTATTAACCCTTTATTAAATTTTATTTTAAAGTTAAACCTCGGCCTACTTTATTTTTAATTCTGACCTTTTTTATCACGCCACCACATATAGCGTGACAAAACAACGCTATCACGCTATAAGATAAGTACATTAAATAGCACTTTTGGTCACGCCACGACAACACTGTCACGCCACGGGTGGTGGCGTGACAAGAGTTTATCTTAGATACGGCCTGACGTGACAGTGTTGTTTTGTCACGTTACGGGTGGTGGCGTGATTAAAAAGAATAGAATTGGAAATAAAGTATGTCGGAAGTTAACTTTAAAATAAAATTTTAAAAAATGATTAATTAATAAAAAAAATTCTCCCTCTGCCCCTGTGTGCATTCGTGCCATTGCTTCCTAAAAGTGCTTCAGTGGATACAACCTTAATTTTGCTTTATCCACAACAGTATAGACAGAATATTACACGTTGAAAAAAAGATCAGTAGAGATGGAATCGGTTGTACCAAAGAATATATAAAGCATGTACTGAATTTTTCTCGCTCCAACGGATTTTAGCTTGTTCTCTGCCAAAAAAAAAATGTTTTCATTTATCCACAACAGTAGAAACTAGAAACTATGAAGATATGCACCAGGAAATGCCAAAGAGTAACTAGCTACTTTGTCGACGGTTTATCCAGATAAAAAGATATGCATCCCTAGAAACAAGAGAAAAACGAAACGAGCTTCACCTGTAAATATTCAAGTAGCACAACGGTATGGAAGTATGGAGCACAGAAATAGATCCCCTGTATTAAAGGTTTCAGTTTAGGGATCTATGGTGCATGGTATTAGAAAACGATCTCCATTGTCCGATAAAAAACCAAATAACCGGATCAATTGCTACAGTGTTTTATTGCTGTAAATATCTTGATGCGGCTACATTTGCTATCGTCACTGTTGAGTACGGTTTACTTACTCACAAAACACTGATCCGGATCCAAAGAACGCGCGTGCATCGGATTTTTTATAGTACATTTTAAGTTTTTCTATTTGTTGGATAGGTACATTTTAAACCATTTTTGCTTTTGTTTTTGTTTTGAAGGAGAACATTTTGAACTCAATGTGCTAACCTAGAATTTTTTTATTAATTAATATTTTATTAATTCTATAATAAAGTTAACCATCCGTAAACTTTATTTCCAATTCTGACCTCTTTGGTCACGCCACCACCCATGACATAATAAACCAACACTGTCACGCCAGTTCGTATCTGGGCAAACTCTTGTCACGCCACGGGTGATAGCATGACAATATTGTTTCGTCACGCCACGATCAGTGGCATGACAAAAAGTGTTATTTAGTGGACTTATCTTATGGCGTGATAATATTATTTGTCATATTGGTTGTGGTGTGATCAAAGAGGTCAGAATTGAAAATAAAGTTCGTCGGAGGTTAACTTTAAAATAAAATTTTAAAAAGAGTTAATTAATAAAAAAAAGTTCGCTAACCTTCTGTTTGCACAGACGCATGGCTTTTAGTGAAAGAAAGCACCATCCGAGTGGAAGTTAAAGCTTTTTTCAAGTTTGCACCTCCAAATATTGCTGGACTTTTGTACACGTGAGAGAGAGATCTATTCTAAGGAGAGGCGCGACGCATGCACCAGCGAAGGCGGAAGGAAGCGAGCAGGACAAAATAAAGGGAGACAAAAATTTCTTGGCGAAGCCCATCGCCCTGCAGCTTATCAATATCACCTCTAGGTTCAGAGGATCTATAATATCACTTATTAGAAGCTGATCTTTATTGTCCGATTAAAAAGCAAATGTTGAGATCAACCGTTACAATATTTTTTGCTGCAGAAAAATTGCTATGTAAATGTTTCACCGTTTCTATAGTATAACTGTCGAGTATTGTTCACTCGCTCATAGATCATTGTTCACACAGTGATCCTTTGCATTACAGCTGCAGCGGATTCGAATCCCACCTGTTGGCCTTCTTGCAAAAAAAAAAACATGTTGGCCTTCTCGCAAAAAAATAAAAAATTGTTGAAAAACGTAATAATCGTAGTAATCCAATCAACCAATCACCACATAATATATGAACACAATCAAAGAGACAATAGATAGATAAACAATATGGAGATCCTCTTTATTAATAGATTGATCTCTTTTTTAGTACAATGAGGTCTTATTTGTAAGATCGAGGAGGCCAACTAGAGGAGGGGTTGAATAGTCTTTTCTAAAAAAAAATCTCTAAGACTAAAACCGATTTATAATGCGAAAGCGAAAGTCAATTCGGTTTTGCACAATTAAAACCTAAAGATTCTAGTTTGCCTTAAGTGCACCAATACCATAAGTCTAAGTTAAGGTTTGCAATCCTAGTTTGACATGCAATCAATTTAATTCTAGGAATGTAAATTGCACAAAGTAAATTACAAGAAAGCAAACCACAATGGCACAACTGCACAAGGATATTGTCCCGTGGTGTTTGGAGACTTGTCGGTCTCCCCTAATCCACGTTAAGGTAAGCCCAAACGAATTGGATTGGCTCCACGAATTAAGCCAACACCTCCAAGGTAAGCCCAAACGAATTAGGCCGGCTTACAACTTAAACCAACACCTCGATCCACTCGGGTTGCTCTTCCTCCACTCCAGAGATGGCGAGCATCAAACCGCACACAACACAACGAGTATTCTCACAAACTTCTTGAGAAGATCACCGAACCACGATGCCTCCACGCTGTCTACGTGTCGGCAAACACCGAGAGTAATAAGCCAATTCTCTTGCTTGACTCTCACCAAGCGCAACACATGCATAATTGAATGCTCAATCCAATTCTAGTTGCAACACATGCAACTAGAACCTCTCCCTTTGCTCACAATGTGCAACACATGCACAATTAAGAGGAGAAGCTCACACTAGCTCAAGATAGTGAAATAGGATGCCAAGCGCTCCCCCCCCGCCCCCCAACTAGCTATTGGAGGCGAAAAGGGCTAAAAATAGTGAAATCTAGTCTGACCACCAACCAACGACCGGCCACACCGCACTGGCTCCAACGGCTATAAAACTAGTCATTGGACGCTCAGCCGGACTAACCTCACAAGGGCCGGTTAGACTGGACCACACCAGTCAGTCCGCCCAAGGGGGTGGTCAGACCTCTCCACAGAGGAGCCAACACAACTCAGAGAACACTTTCTCTGAAAAAGGCTAACCGGAATGCTGACCGTGGGGCCAGTCAGGCCGACCAACACATAGTGGTAAGACTGCTCCACAAAGGAGCCAACCAAACCAGAAATCACCTTATTTGGAAAAAACTGACAGCGCCAAGGAACCATAAGTCCGGTCTGTCCGGCCTACCCACTGCGGTCAGTCCAGGATATCAAATCAAAGAAAAGAGAGTGGCGAGGATTGTTGACTAGTCAATTATCCGAGGATATATTTAATTGCTTATTTATAAATAATCTAGGTTTCTTACTAGGCTCAAATTGGCTTTCTAGGTCCAAGATCAATTAAGCAGTCAGAAAGTGGGTCTGAAAGCCTTTTTCTTTGACCATTCTCAAAACCTCTTGCAGATGTTCGGTTGGACATCCTCTATAGGTCTCTCCAGGACCACTCCAGGATCTCTCCCCCGCAGAGGAGATCTTGGAAAGCGGTTACCCACGTGTGGTTAATAATAACTACACATGGAGAGAAGATGTTGGCTGTAACATTCAGAGATATATAACGGTCATCACGAAGAGATGTGACTATTGGCTGAGACCCAACCATTGGCGCGAAGAGGCACCACTGCAACAAACTGCCGACGTTTTGTAGACTATAAGAACCCGGCCTATGTGCCTTGTAATCTAGATCCAAATTCAGATCCAAACCTTAATCCACATGTATTCATAGTCATTTTTCCCTGTAATCAGATTATACTCTTTGCAATATGCATCACCGTTTCGAGTCCTTTGGCGAATAGATAACAATCTCAATTTTTTTATATTATTGTTTGTCTGTTCTGTGACGAGAGTCCCAGACGTTGACAGAGAGGTCTCTGGAAAAAGCTGACCGTTTCGATGGTCCGGGGTTCCAGTCAGTCCGGTAGACCCACTGCGGTCAGTCCGGCCAGAGACAATAAAAGCTGATTTTGCAAATCACTTCAACTCAATTTTGCAAACACATTTGCTAATTGGTATGCGATGCAAACAAGGGATGAAGGCAAGATTCTCAACAAGTTACGAAACACATTTGGTGACTTTTAGAATCACGCCTCAAGGAATTGGGTACATGGACTTAAACTATTTGCAAAACATATTCACAAACTAAAGTCATATGCTACAAGAATTATACATAAGCCTCAACTATTTGCAAAACACATTTACAAATAATAGCATCATGCCACAAGGAGTAGGTGCATGGACTTTAACTATTTGCAAAACATATTTGCAAATTATACTTTTATGCTACAAAGAGTTAATGCATGAGTTTCAACTATTAACAATAGTATCATGCATAGAAGAGCTAGAGCAAGCAAGATAGAGCTATCAGCACATGATGAGACTCAAGCTACTAGACAAGACTCCTCTTAATAGTACGGCAACCTATACTAGCAATACGGTCTATCAACCAAACACCGAGACCGGTAAAAGACTAAAAACATATCCTTAACATATGCTAGTCATACCTTTGCCTTGAGATCCATCTTGGAGTGATCACTTGATGATGAACATATACACTCTAAGTCTAGGTTCTTGACTTCATAATCATCAACACATGATGATTTCCTTTACTCCAAATTCTTGACTTAAATATCATCAACACATGATGATCTTTTTTACTTCCGGATCTTGTCTTAAATATCATCAATACATGATGATCTTCTTTACTTCAGGATCTTGTCTTGATGCTCATCAACACATGATGATTTTCTTTACTTAAGGATCTTGTCTTGATGCTCATCAACACATGATGACATCCTTTATCTTGAATCTTGACTTGATGACAATCAACTCACGATGCCACCCAAAGTCTTTATCATCATGGGGATTTAACCTGTTCCACTAACTCATGAAAAATGTTAGTCCACATAATGATTGTCATTAATTATTAAAATACTCCATTAACTCATAATATCGGGTGTCTAGATTCTTCACTATTTAAAGATGAAACCCCACCGGAGGCAGTTTCGGTATTACGCCTATCAACCCTTAGATCATGGTTTCTCAACACTCCCTCTTGGGCGAATACCGCATCATGCACACGTCTAGTTAAAAACTCCTCACAAAAACCCAGTGAAAAAAGGGATCGGAAAAAAAGAGTACATTACATCTGCAAGCTGTATTGCATTGTTGCCTTATTAAAAACCTTTATGTGAGAAATCTTTTAAAAACTCGCTAAGGGAAAAAGAGTGCAACATCTCTACCTTCTGAGTTAATCTTTAGAATTAAAGTAAAACTTCATGACCTTAAGTGGATTATGATTCAGGAGATTCTCCCCTTGATCCCTACAACTCTTCAAGCCACTTCATCCCAATACCACGAATGCATCGTTGGAAACTGAACGTAGGCAAAGACTTAGTGAATAAATCAGCCAGATTTTCACAAGATCTAGTTTACATGATCTTCACTGCATCGTTCTTCTGGAGTTCATGAGGATAGAAGAATTTAGGAGCAATATGCTTCGTGATATTACTTTTAACATAATTCATTTGCATTTGTGCGACACATGTAGCATTATCTTCATAGATAATTGTGGGGGGTATTGATGGTGTTAATGCCACATGACTTCTAGATATGGTTAATTATACGTCTGAGCCAAACACATTCAATAAAAAAATCACCCGTTGGCCTTCTCGCAAAAAAATAAAATAAAAAACAAATGTTGAAAAATGTAGTAATAGCGGGAATCCAATCAACAAATCATCACACAATAGATAAACAATCAGAGAGACAATAGATAAAGACACAATATGGGGATCCTCTTTATTAATAGATTGATCTCTTTCTAAATACAATAAGATCCTATTTAAAGACTAAAACCCAGTACCATCAACCCCTACAACGGGGTTTCTCAACAAAATCACATGTTGGCCGCTTGCGCCTCTCTCCCTCGCTTTTTGGAGGACAAGGACATGTGTGGCCTGGCCTGTTCTCTTCGTCCAATTGACCGATCGGTGCGTGAACCTGGTGTGTTGCCTAGCGACGCGTGTGCGTACTCAATCGGAATGTTGTGGCTTGGCCTTTGGCGCCTTGGCCCCGGCGGCTGGTCCGATCAACAGCGACCGATTCCGGTGGAGGGTCGCAGGTATGAAATGTTTTCTAGTGCTGCATACGGCTGGCTAGGCAAGCTAGCTACCTGCGCGAGTCGAGAGAGAAGAGGGTGAGGATGTGTCGGATGTACTCGGGGGTGGAGCTAACCACAGGTAAATCATGGCCCAACTGCTTTTAACCTAAAGTCATATTTTACTGATTTTTCAAATATTTTTATATAGTCTTCTCATTCTAGATCTCGAATCAGATCTAAGACCCACCTCGCCCCTGGATGTACTACCCCTGCTGCTGGTAACGAGAAAGCTCCTGTTTTGCGAAAATGACGTGCAGAAGGTGAAACCAACGTGCACCTGTGACGCCCCAGTGTCAAAAACCGGCTGGCCATGGTGGCCACGCCACTCTCAACATCGTCCTTGGGGATGAAGTGGTCCGGTATTAGAAGCTAAGGGTTACACGGACTAGCAGAGCCCCAGTGCCAAATTCGCGCTCCTTGAGAAGATTAAAGATGTTTTATTTTTTCCCCACAAATTGAAGTATGCGACGTGTTGCGTTTCTTTCTAGCTAGCGTGGGGAGCATGTCCTAACGTTTCTTTTCAACAGTGACGCAAATGTTTTTATCCGTTCCCGTGCACGTCCGCGCGGGGCCACGACTGCGACACACTAGAGAGAGAGAGAGAGAGAGTACTAGGGTATTGCCGGGAGCTTCCTGGTGTCCTTCGTGCGTTCATGCATTCGCGATGTGTGCAGTGTTAATTCCGAGTTCCAAGATGCATGCATGGCGACGGGTTTGTTTGCTAATTAATCAACTCTCTATACTCTACGTCCAACCAAATTCTTGTCCAACCAAATTCTTCGGCGCCAACTGTGCTCATCACCATATAAATCCTACGAGACCTCGTTATCTTTAAACCTTTGTCCAAACTCTTTTCAAATGATGATACGTGGACATACAAAGAGGTGACTGATTTGTTTTAACACGTGTCAAACATGAAAAAAATATAAAGATGATAATATCTCGTAGAATTTTCTGCAGTTCTATCCTATACATACGAAATATAATATTGGTGATAATATCTTGTAGAATTTTCTTCAGTTCTGTCCCATGCGTGCGGTTTTGTATGCCATCACGGGCATTTTTATATCGGCGTTCGACCGTGACATACGAGACTATTCCTTTTGTCACTAGAGGTGATGTGATTTGCTTGATGGTTACAGTGGAAAAAGTTCCTCAAGTAGGTATGTTCCATGATGCTACATGCATGTCCCCATTAACCTAATCGCTTTTTAAATTTGCAGATGAAAAGACTTGTTGGCTTGTGGGTCTTGAGCCTTGGTGTTAGCCTGATAACCAGAATTTTTTTGAGAGTACATCTACGACGCACACACCGTATGCACAATCAATTCACATTATACACACGGGTGTGTGCCTCTGCTACACACGCTAGAAATTTTATGGATACTTTGGAGCCTTATTTAGGTATGATACTCCTGGGAGTACGTACTCTCACCTCTCATATACCACTTAAATCGAATGATAATACTTTTTTATCAATTTGAGCATACTCCAATAATGATTATAAGATACTCCAGAGTGAGTTCCGTAAAGATTTCATTAAAATCCACTTTTTATAGCAAAATTTGTGTATATACTTTTTTTATATATGAAAAAGGGTATATAACAAAAATAAAGAGCTCCAATGAAAAGTTTTCAATCAAGTCGTATTGAAAGATCTTATAATTGGTATTTAAGATACTAAAAGTG
Organism: Phyllostachys edulis; assembly: GCA_036346405.1. Lineage (NCBI taxonomy): Eukaryota > Viridiplantae > Streptophyta > Magnoliopsida > Poales > Poaceae > Phyllostachys > Phyllostachys edulis. The sequence goes on along the minus strand of CM070557.1, from coordinate 43,637,173 downwards.
ATAAAAAGTATGATATCTTCTTCGCTAAGTGGTATATCAAAGTTATATATATATATATATATATATATATATATATATATATATATATATATATATATATATATATATATATATATATATATATATATATATATATATATATATATATACACTATTGTACACTCCATGTATAAGGCACTCGCGCCAATCGTAGTGATCGAATCCGGTGGATGAGAACGGACACCCATCACTATTGATGTAGCTCGATGTTGGATGATGATCTCACGGTTTTTCCATATCGGCATATGGATGGAAGATTCCAGCTGATTGCAACACTAGTGTCGTGGATGCCTCCTCTTCTTCCATCTCTCTTTTCTCTCTTAGGTAGATGAAACTTGATATGCATAGTGGAGGCACAATGATAGCCATCACCTCTTGCTTGGACTGCCCACTATGAGAGTGTCCGAGTCATCTTTGTCTCTCCTTGGGGCATATCCCACGTGAAGCCTCCTTTCCAAACAAAACACAAGAGGAATATTCACTAGCACATAACATGGAAAGCTATGATATGGATGTTAATTATAGTTGGCTAGCTTTTGCTAGTTCTCTTTTCCAAAGAGGCATATAATATATATACATATCCCATTGTTCTTTGGTTTGTGGATTCAGGATTTGTTATGTTCTGCATGTAGTCAAGATGCTTGTCATTCTCTTGGGAGTAAGAAAGATGTGTCTGATTAAACTGTGCTATGGAGTCCGTTTGCTAATTAATTTATCAAATCAGTGCAATTTGTCTCCATTTGAATTAATTCCAAATCCAAATCTTTCCCGCCCTCTTCTTGGGCTGAATCCAGCCTCAACCCAAGTCCATTCACCCACACCTGACGCTGTCTAGCCCAACAGCGTTCCGTCTCACCCTACTCTCTCTCTCTCTCTCTCTCTCTCTCTCTCTCTCTCTCTCTCGCACGCGTGCTGGCATGCGGGGCCCACTGGCAGGAGTTGCCTCCCACCTTGCGGTGTGCCGGTTGAAACACCGTGACGAGCGCCACCTGGTTTTCGACCATCACCCATCGTTTCGTCACCGGGCGAGCCATCGCCTCCACCCCGTCCCGTCGTTGCAGGCGTCCTCAAGCTGCTTTGTCGCCTTCTTTTGTCCCGTTCAAGCGGAGAGGGAGAGCGCGCCTTCAAATTCTTGTCGTGCACATGAGAAGTCCTCTCCTTCTCACACTTTTCTCCTTCGTATATAGGCCAAACCGAGCACGTGCTTTTTTACACAGCTCGTCATTCCACGCAATTGGGCCAAGTTATGGGGTTCCTAAGCCCTTGGACCGCTCGAAACACTGCTATCTTCCACAACGCCAGCGAGCACGCTTCGCAACCTCCATTGAGCTGGTGAGCTTTCCTTGTTCGACATCCGCATCCAAGCTTGCATCTTGCCTCCCTAATGCTTTCCTGTAGCTCGTTGTTGTAGTTTGGGTCATGATCAAGCAGGAACACTTCGTCTTTCTCAAGTCCGGTGGGCCCGATCGTCACTACCGCCATGTTCCCGATGCTGTGGTGAGTTACTTGTGCCGTCCTTGCACAACATCGTGCCTTTTCATCTCACAGTCCAAACCCATCAAGCTATTGCATATTTGCTGTAGTAGGTCCTCGAGTTTGAGCATCATCATTGTCTCCAACTGCCACCACCATTCCCGTCGATTCTCGTAGTCCGGTGAGCCTCCGTGCATTCGTACTATTTGAACCATCCTCAACATGCATGTAAGATGATGCATGGTTCCTTATAGCTTTTCTCCTTGTCGCATTTTCTACTACCGTGAGCCATCCTCTACCATTGCTGCTCACCACCGTCAAGTCGTCCCGGTGCCGCTCCGTCGTTGTCATTCATCTTGGTGAGCTCCCCATGCCTCACTCAGTCTTTTGCACTCCTTGTTGAGGCCGGGCGTGACCTCTAGGCCATCTCTCTCGGTCTCATAGCCACGCTGCTGCTTGTCACCATCGCCGGTGCAACTCTGGTCACCTCTCACCTTGTCGTCGCCACCCAGAGCATCACCGTCGACTCCTCTTTCCTTTCCGCTGCTTGTCATCGCCAACATCTGCGTTGTTCACCGTCGACGAGCGCGACAAGCGCCACCGCACATTGGCTCTCTGCTTTGAGTCGCTGACATCTAGGTCCCAGCTGTTAGGGCGTCAAATCCGATTTAAAATTTTAATTCTAGGTTAATTATTAATAAGTGCTAATGTATCACTGATAGGTGGACCCACTTGCAAGTTTTGCAATTAAAATGTGATTTAAAACACATGAGTATGACATTCATGGCCCACATGTAAGAAAATAGTTTTTGGAATTTTATCAAAAAGGAAAAAATCTGACGTGTAGGGCTCACGGGTCAACACAGTCAACACCACCTTTCTTTTTATGGATTTTCTTCACCGAACCAACTTCAAATGCTCATAACCTTTTCATTTGAACCCTAAATTGCGTGAAACTTGTTTCTATTTTTTTTCCCTAAAATCATGAAATTTTCTAATATGAAACATATGTGAATTTTCCTCTATTTGAATTTATTTGGCTCTTAATTGTGTTATTTGCGATAGATATCGACATGTAAAGGTCGTGTTTTGTCGTGAACCCATCTTCTAAAAAAGGGCCTGTTTGGGACGGCTTCGGCTTCGACTTTTCGCTAGGAAAAGCGAGAAATCGTCCTAAACGGACAACTTTTAGTAGCCGCTTTTGGAAAACCTGACAACAATATTAAACGTGGAGAAGCTGGAAGCGGGAAGCCTATCTGGGGCAGATTCCCACGGCTTTGGCGGGATGAGGTTCCGACTTTGGCCCTAGAGTTGGAGAAATTTACCTTCCTCATACCATGTATAAAATCCGAAACCCACCCACCCTTCTCACCCACATTCCCCATCGGCCACTTGCACCCCTCCCTCTCGCTCCTGAACCTTAGTGCCGCCTCCGCCACACACCGTCTTGCGCCCGCCCTGTCGGGTCCCCGAGTAAGCAATCCCGAGACTCTCTGTGCATTCTGAGCTAGTCACAGGGTCGGCAGCTAGTTCGCATAGTTTCAACACCGATGTAATCAAAACCATACAATAAACTATAGAAGAAGCAGACAAAATAATATTAATAGAAGCAAAAGACCTTATGGTCAAGATTTTTACAGAGCTGTCACGCAAGGCTTACAACAAAAGAAAGAGCTTGCATTGGAAAAGACAAAACACTCGTGGAAGCCATTCGATATGCCCACAAGCAATAGAGTGGAGGACGTCTCCTAGCACACGTGGTCTTCGAAGGCCTCCTCTTCATAGAGCTCAGAGCTCCCTGGATCCTCTTCAGCGGCTGATCAACCATAAGGCATAAAGCTGTGAGTACTTTAAATATACTCAGCAAGTCATAGGGAAATATATGCAATAGTATTCATGCCAGGCTTGACAAGGATAGCTTTATGGTTACTTTGCAGAAAGCAGAATTGATTTGAAATACAGTAAATAGATTGCAATGCACAAGTTGAAAGATTAATACATAAGTAATCGGGTTTCTTTGAAACAACTCGTGGACACCCTGTCCACTTTCTAGACCACTCGTGAACACCCTGTTCACTTCTTAGACCACTCGGAACACCCTAACAATAATTTTTTAGAAAGTCTACCCCTTGCGTGAAATCACCAGGCATTGTCCATAACCGGGAACACAGCTATTCGAATAGTTTTACACTCTGCAGAGGTTGTACAGCTTTACCCACAAGACACGACTTCTCTAGTTGATTGGGCACCTGTCGATGCCCCTGCTCACTTCCTTAGATAAGCAGTTTAGAGCACGTGACAAGGCCTTTACAAGGCTCCGCTCTGACCCGGTTCCGCTCGCTAAGGATTCACCTTCCTAGCCCCCTCTTGCGCCATTCTCAACCCAAATAGAACCGACTCAAAGCATTGCCAATTAGTTGGCCAGATCCACCCCATCCTGGACATGTGGTTACATGGTATGGTCTGGATCAATGGCTTACAAGGTTAAGTTCTTAGTGACTACTCAGGCGAGACAACCACATCCCAATGTGCTTCCTGCACCTCCTTTACTGCATGATCACTCGCCCAAGTATAAAACATTTTGGGTTCAACTCGGCCAAATGACCACCCTAGTCATGGCACAATAAATTTTAACAGCAGTGGCTGCACCACAATTCCATATAACATTAAGTCAAATTCATCATTATTGAATTATGTGATCAAGAGACATCGCATAACTAAAGCAGGACTAAGCAGTATACGCACCTATGTTGGTATCACAAAGATGTCCAACTAAGAATACCCAACCTACGGTGTCCAAGGGTACATGCCAACATGTCAATCACAAGTATTCAAGGAGTCATACTATCGAGTAGGTTATTTAGCTATTTCACAAACCATTTTTATACAATTAGCCATGCATGTTGGTATAAAACAATATAATTTTTGCAACTGGGAACGACATGATCAAAGGTCTACGACTTGCTTTCGTTGAAGAGTTGAAATGCTTCGGTAGAGGTCGTTGGGTCCAAAAACTCTTCAGAGAAGCCAGAATCTACACGTGCAAAAAGAGCCAAATAAATACAACAAATCCAGACAAAAATCAAAGACTACCATACTAGAACCAAAAGAAAGGGGAGGGGGAGGTCCTGAGGAGGTCAAGGGAGGAGGTCCTGAGGTCCAACGAAGGGTACGACTACTCAACGTGGCCGCACGGAGAATACAAAAGGGATACAACTAGTTAACGTGGTCGCACAGAGAATACAAAATGGTTGTAGAAGAAGGGAAAAGAACAGGGCACGGAGAAACTCACCAGGAGAGAGAGAGAGAGAGAGAGAGAGAGAGAGAGAGAGAGAGACCGGAGAAAACAGGAGGAGGACGGCGAACGGCACGGGCGCTCTGGCAAATCTTCAGCAGTGAGGTGGTCGAAGACAGCGCAGGCTCCAATGGGCTCCTTGGCGACGAGGAGGCGACGGCGCGGCTTCAACGGACGGTGGTGAAACTCGTAGCACAGAGGAACTGGGCGAGAGCAAAAGAGTTGTGTGAGGAAAAAGGAGATGAAAGAGAGCTACTCAGGCTTTTATAGCCAGGGGAGACGGGGAGAGTCGCTGAGAGACTCAGAAGCGCACGTGATCAAGGGTAGGTGAACGAGGAGATGGGGGCAGGTAGGGGAGGAGACAAGAGGGGAAACAGGTACTGTAGAAGTGACATCATTTAATGCGACACAACAACATTTAATGCACTAGGACTTTTGCGTCAGCAGTGATGCGACGGGAGGAAGAAGAAGGTGAGCAAGACTGACAAGTGGAGCTAGTCAAAACTCGGGAGGGTGGTCCAACCAAAGGGGAGGTCGTGACCAGAGAGGTGGTCGTGACCACCGGAGGTCTCCCAAGACCACCGAGGAGGTCTGGACTGAGGGAGAGGTCCAAACGAGAGGGAGGTCTGGACGGAGGGGGAGGTCCAAACAAGAGGGAGGTCTGGACGGAGGGGGAGGTCCAAACAAGAGGGAGGTCTGGACTGAGGGGGAGGGAACGGGACAAACAGAAAAAGGGGATTTTCAAACACCAGAGAACTCCAGCACTCAAAATAAACCAAACTCGAATTAATTGAAGTTTGATTTAGTCATTTTAAACACTTCTAATTCCAAAATCTCAAGTTAAGCTTTAGAACTTCAACAAAACCAAATGGTTATTTTTATTTTGAAAATTCCAAAAAAAAGGCTTAGAAAATTGGGTTGTTACATACCCCGACCGACCTCCTTATCCGTGGCGCCACCCCGGTCGGCCTCCTTCTCCCTCGGCCCCAGCCGGCCTTCTCCTTCCTCGACATCGCCTCGGACGACCTCCTCCTTCCTCGGCGCTGCCCTGGCCAACCTCCTCCTCCCTCGGTTCCGCCACCTCGACCTCCTCCAGCCGCCTCCTTTATTTTGTTTTTTCTTGTGTGCAAATTGTCGTTAAGATTTAATTGTGCGCAAATTATCATTAGTTGTCATTAAGATTTGCCTGTATGCAAATTATTGTTAATTGTCATTAAGATTTCAATTTTTAGTGTAACGTTTTGTATTTAATGTTTGGTGCAATCCTTATGGTGTTCTGATGATGCAATGCAAACGAATATGCGAAAGTTTAAAGCAAAGATCTCATACATGTAACGTTTTGTATTTAATACTTGGCAATTGAGACTTTAGTATGTTTCATTCTTAAATTTACATTTCTATGCGAACGTGCAAAAAAAAAAATCAAATCCACTCATAATATTCGTTAAACGATATAAACAAGCCATTATTTGTCTCAGTGGCATTTTAAACATTTATCAACTCAGAAGCTCCAGCCATCCTACATAAAAGCCAGACAATCAAACACTAAACGTCTTTAGCTCAATCGCTCAAATTTCAATTAAAAGTCGCTTTAAAAGCAAGAGTCATGCCAAACAGGTCCTAAAGCTAATGGAGAAGGGCTTTAGCTTCTTAGTATAAAACGAGCTCAAGTTTTCTTAATGACTTGGGAATACCGCTCCCATTTGGACGAGCCTAAGCTTCCCATACTTTAACCTGAAGTTCAAACTCCCTTAAGAAGGCTGGCATAATGATACTCGCCTCGTTCAGAAATATATAACGTTTTAGAGAATATACAGTCAAATTTATCTAACTTTGACTAATAAGATATGACATACTATTTAGCTTGGTCACGGAAGAATAATATCATTAGATCTACCATGATAAATATTTCCATAATATAATAATTTTGTAATTTTTTACTAACATAATTATATAAAAAGTAATAATCAAAGTTAGATATTAGAGACCGTGTTCATATCTAAAACGTCGTACATTCTTGGACAGAGGGGCTATTTGTTACGTACAAGACAATATATATTCTATTCTATATTGTAAAGTCAATAGATTAACGTGTATAAGATATAATTAACAACCTTGACTTGACAACAACGAAGTCATGCATCTATCCATTGTCCCGCACACTATCTTTAGTCTACCTTTCTTAAAAAGAAAGAACAGGCATGCAAATTACAACCGGTCAACAAGAATTTTTTTTAGCGAATTAACTAGAAGATATAAATGAAGCTGTATCGAATGAGAACCGGCAGCCTCACAAATCAAACACTAAAAGCCGCCGGCACTTTTTGTTTCTTTTTTTTAAAAAAAAATTGGATTAATCTACATTACATTTATGCCCCTTTTTTTTTAGACGGCCCTTACACCTTCAAGTGATATGTTTGTTCACCCATACTTGTTACTTTTGACTAATTTGTTTGTTCGCCACTTTGTGTTACCCTATACACAGTTTCCTATTTTGCCCCCACGCGGTGGGCACGTGTTTTACAACGATAATGACAAGATAAGGATTAGTTAACGATGACACTTCTGTCCACATTGTATGAAAAGTATGATTGCGTAGGTAACCGTGCTAACGTGCCATGGTCAGTAGTGACTAGTACTCGGGAAAAGGAGGGAGTGAGTAATTCACTCTATTCAGGACTTAGTTCCGTTGGTCTAAAATTCTTGCTCATCTACGAAGATAGACTGATATTTTAGTTCAAATTCACAACTCATTCACATAGATCGTCGCCGAAAATAGGCTTTCCAAATAAACCCTCAAAGTTGATCTAAGGCAGATGAGAGTCATGGTCGTTATCCTATTTTAAGTGCAGTTCCTACTTGACAACGGTACCATGTACCCCAGTTGAAAAAGGCGAGAGCAAGCGTTGTGTGGTTAACACTATTACTTAGTATTACCTTTGTTCTCTTTTATTTGTTGTTTTGGACACCGGCACGGTATGTGATATAGGTATATAATAATTACTTTTTGTAATTATGTTAGTGCAAATATTAAAAAATATTATGATATAAAATACTCTTGATGACAAATCTAATAGTGTAATTTTCATTCGACAAATCTAAATATTTTTATACATTTTAAAAGGACCGGAAAAATATAGAGGGAGCGGTAATTAGTAATGTCATTAAGATGTCGACATTATCCTCCCATGATAGCGTCACTGTTTTGTCGCTGCACAGCAGCCGTCCCTGTAGTACATTTCATGGTACGAAGCTTCACATAACCTTCTTGGAGCTGTCACGTGTTTTCTACACGCGAGAGGGGAATAGGCTGGTGGTAGTACAAATCTGACAAAGCAAAGTGCTTTAAGTACAATCATCTGTTTAAGATAATAATTTAGCCAGCACATAAGCTCATTAACAACATTTGAGGTACTATATGATAGGGATGAAGTGGGTGGGTGTGTATATATATATATATTATCTCATTGACTCGTAGATTACCCCTGGTGCTTCCTTTTTATCCTGGGATGTGAATGAGACCGGCACGAAATGCTTTAACCACCTCTTCAACTTTTCTTTGTGTTGGAGTAAGAAATGCGGGGCGCGTGTCTGCATGTGGAAGTGTAAGATAAGAATGGTAAATAACCTAATCCGGATAAAAACCGTATAAAATTTTTCATTGTAGGGATAAAGCAAGGCACCCACTATTCTACTGGTTAAGTGATTATTTATTAAGGAAAAAAAATCACAATATGACATTGAGTAACTACATGATTCACAATATATCATTTATTGTGAGGCTGACATGTAGGTCTATGAGTCCATAACCCATATATTAGTGAGACGTTGTGAAGATCCGAATGTATCCGGCGGTATAGAAAATTGCCCCATTTATTAAACTTGAGACCTTAGTTCCTATAAAATTCATGCCTTCTAAATAGAAGCTTAGCCTTGATACACTAGTGGTATTTGAATGTTTCCTGACAGCCAAAAATTTGAGTTTTTAGCTCATTTAGCATGTTTTTCAAGTGAAATAGTAAAATACCCCTTAATGAAATAAAAAAAGACACATCTACCGCGCAAAAATACCACGATAGACCACCTACTGTTGACCCACAACACAGCAAGACACGTGACAAGCACCTAATCCGCAGCAGGTGGCCCACCCCAGTTCGCAACAAGCAGACATAGTAGCTTGCCGCTAACTCAATCCACGACAGGCAGACACAGTAGGACTAGGTTAGTGACAGGTCACCTACCACGGTCTAGGTGCACGCTACCCTCTGCCGTGGCGTTTTCACGCTATAGGGGCGCTATTTCATTCGCAGTAGAGCTATTTTTGCTATTTCTCTTAAAAAAGACTAAATAAGCCAAAACCTACCAAAATTTCGATGGCTAGTGTGATCTATAAGGTACTAATGCTACGATGCCATGGTGCTCTCACTAAATGCAAAATCCAAAGTAGCAACCACCCAACAGTGCTCTGCTGAAACTTACAAAGAACTCTTAGCTGATTCGCTGTTCATGTCATGATACTTCTTCCGGACACCAAAGGTTTATCGGATTTGCTAATTTTAAGTTGCCTGAAATTTTCTTATCCATCAGTTATCTACAGTTGCACAGTACTAAATCTAAAATTGCAGTACCAAGTGATGTGTAAGTACCAAGTGATGTGTAATTTTAGCATAACCCTACTGTAACTTTTAGTTCTATTTATTTTTGTATTTGTAGGGTTGTAGGGTTCACTTAGATTTACTTTTGTCTAGTTTAGAAATTTTTTATATTTTTCTTGTAATACTTTTGTCTATTTTAAAAAGAGACAATCTGACCCATAGAATATTGATCCAACGGTGAAAAAAGGTGACTAATGGATAAAAAAATTTCACTCAGCTGAAGCATAGACACTCTCAAGGTTTATTACAGGCAATTCAAGACCTTAATTGGTATACAGGATAAGAGCGACATTTAAGTATTTGTACCAGCAGTTCGGGAAAGGTAGTGCATTCCAGGACAGCGGCCAATTACAATGGCACGGAATGCTTATTGAGATTTTGATGGGTAGTCGCGCACTCGCGCATAACTAGAGAGCAGCAATGCACTCAATCTCGATTCTGGCGTTCAGTGGCAGAGCTGCTACTTGGTAAGTTGAGCGTGCCGGTGCAGGTGCCGGAAAATCTGCAGTGAACAAAGTGAATTTCTTCAGAAATACAGTAAAACAAGATTACTGCCAGAATTCCAGTGCCCACGCACAGAAACAGACATACGTTTCATGCATAAATCATGGCAACAAGAAGGGGAGTACAAATATCAAGCTTACGTTTTGCATAAATCTCGTTCACTTTCTTAAAATCTTGTAGATCAGCCAACCTGCAGGTAGACGAACGGAATTACTCCCAGGGTTCATAATATCTTACAGCAATCCTTGTAAATTTGTAACATATTTTTTTCTCTTTATACACACACACACACACACACTAGGATCCTTTCCTGCTGTTTCTCCTCAACAAAAAAAAAATCACTAACAGCAAACCAAAATCTCATGTAAAGAACATGTACATACATGATTGTTGTCTTGACAACTGAAGAGTAGCTAGCACCGCTTGCTTTCAATATTTCGCCCATGTTCTTCATAACCTGTGACAGAATCGGAGAAACACAAACACAATGTCAGAAAAGAGTAACTTGCAAGTTGCAGCAGATACAGTACAGTTATTTACTAAATGCAAAGGAAGCTATGGAAACTTATAAAGGGGTTTTGTAATTGCCCGATACAGATTCAGTATCACCATTCTACAATGCTACATATACTGTCATATAGCACTGGCCAAATATGTTAAGCCTTTCCACAGAGATATCCAAAAGGCAGAACAATACGTTCGATGCACCACTAAGAAACTCAAGTGCTGATTTAATATAGTAATAGTCCATGGATAAGGCTTAAAAACATACAGAACTAATCTCAAGGAAATGGTGGGCACTGGGAGTAACTCAGAAACTAAGCTGCGTATGTGTTCACATTTGGACATTGTTTCATCCACATTCTGAAAGAACTTTCTTGGGGCTCAAAAATGTAAGCAACATTCAGGAACATCAAGGTCTTCACCTGCTCAGTTTGCTCCTCCACGCTTTCAGAGACAAACTTCCCTGTCTGAAAACAAAAGGTACTCCACGTAAGTTATACTGGCACCTAAAACTAGTAAAATGGCAGACTAAATTCATGATGTAGAGAAATAAGAAGAAAGATGAAAGAACAAAAGTTGAGCAGCAAACCTCAGGATTTAGGCCAAGAACCCCAGAGACAAACACAAGATTGTTTGCTTTGATGGCCTGAGAATAGGGGCCTAATGCTGCCGGCGCCTTCTCCGTCTGAACAGCCTCCTTGTTAACTAATTAGAATATTTGAAAAGCATCATTAGAGTATAACAGCATGGCTTAAATTTAACAAGTTTGAACCATTGAAAAAATCTTGCAAAAAGCCAAGCTATGCAAAGCTGTAATAGAGTAGGACAAACAACACTTCTGCAGTTCTGCCTATTGGTCCAACAAAGCAGTAATAGAGTAGGACAAACAACACTTCTGCAGTTCTGCCTATTGGTCCAACAAATATGCAAGATCAACTGATGAACCAATTTAGTTAACTTGGGCATTGTTTGTTGATCCTTAAGTCCTTTTTGTACTTCACCTCACTTGTAATCATGTCAGGTGAGCCGCAGTTTGTTAAACTTCGTTGCATTTGAGAATTGAGAATCATTCAACACTCTTGCAGCTAGCAGGTATATTACACAGCATTTGAGCATTTATAGGAGTAATTTGCGATCTAGGATCATATTCCCCAACCAATATCAATCCAACAACCATTTTTTGTGGGGGCACCCAAGTGTTAGAGCACAAGGTTGTGACAGTTGGGGTCATGGGTTCAAGCCCCCATTCCCCTTCTTTAAAACAAAAAAGAAATGCGGTTCCTCATATATATTCTTGTATTTAACAAACATTTTTCATGCGCTTTGCCCTTAATCTTCATCATCAGACAACAGTCCTCTTGACAGTAGAACTTCCCTGTTTTTTTTTTCCTTTTGGAAAGCAGGACTTATTTATACTTGTTGGCTATTGCTACTGTCCCACGCACTGCCAACCCAGTCTAATCGGCAATCCAAGATCCTACAACCTTTCTTGTGGTGAACGATGACTAAGTTTGCACTTTCACTCATCCGTCAATCATTATCACTTTCCATGAGAAGAGACTAGAGAGAAACAAGCCGCATTGCATATCTAGCCGCTTCTTGATAGAGTAGCATCTACCATGACAGCATTTCAACCTCTCTCCGCAAAAAAAAATGGTTGTAAAATTACACTACAATGTTCTTTCGTTTAGGTACAATTACTCACCTGACCAAAAAGCAGTAGTACACTACGACACTACAAGTAAATTGAGAATATTGAAACTAAGAACGCACGGTTTACAAGATAATGGGGAATCCTTAAGCTAATTAGCGAATGGGGGCAAACAGAGAGAACCCCAGTTTAAGGCGCGCGACGCGATGGAGTGGTTCGCAGGAGGCGGCCCAGAGGATGAAGCGCTACTGCCAGAATGGGGGCAGGGAGATGCGAAGCGTACCGGTGGCGGAGGTGGAGAGGGACGCGGCGGCGGGGCCGAAGCGGCGGCGCCCGGCGAAGGATACGGAAGCGGCGGCGGAGAGAGGCAGGAGGATCTCCGCGGTCGGCGAGGCGGCGAACCTGGAGACGGCGGCGGCGCTCCACGCCATGGCTAAAACCCTACTCCAACGAAGAGCACGGGACGGATTCTGTTTTCTCTCTCTTGGATCGGAGCTGAACTTAGTCGGAAAATGGGTCCGCCTAGTGGATTAGTGAGTGGAGTCGCGTGACGTGATGGCTGATTAAATCTGTTTACGCTTTCGAGAGCCATTTGTTTGTTAGCAAGTGGAGATTTTTCCGTCTCCAGAGGAGGAGCCGAATCCGCTACAGGAACCGAGTCTCCTGCAATGATTGTAATATATAGTACAGTGGTATTGTAGATACAGTTTTGATTTTACTGTTTCAAAAATACTCCGACGATTTTCTCTGTAGCAACGTCTTGAAGCTGCCAATCTAAGTCGTTGGCTCTCGATCGAACGGTTGAGATGCACCACTAATGCAGAACATTGTGTTTCTTTGCATTGGCTCATGTCATCAATTTCCTTTGGAGGAAGGTCATGGACGAGTTGCATGAGAACTAGAAGGCTTGGCAGTAGGGCCGGAAAAAAAGCTCGAGGCTCGCAAGCCTACTCAGGCTCGTCATGGCTCGGCTCGGGCATGTCTAACTCGCCAAGCAAACGAGGTGAGCCTGAGCCAGCTCACAAGCCTCATTTGGCTTGGCATAGGCGCCAGGCCCAGCAGCGATGCTGCCTGCCTCCTCATCCTCAGGTCCTCATCCTCAAATCCCTAAGTCCTTCCTCCCCCAATCCATTCCCCTCCCTATCCCCTTTCTCCCCCCGATTCCCCATCCTCCCTCGCCGCCCTTGCCAGCACCTCCACCTACCGCCGCTCCTCCACGGCCACCAACCCCCGCGGCGGCGGCCTCCACCTCTCCTCCTCCACCTCGCCGCCTCCACCTCCCTCCCCCCGCCTCACCTCGCCTCCTCTCACCCACCCTCCACCACGCCCACGCCTCCTCCACCTCGCCCAGCCTCCACCCTCCACCACCGCCCACCCACCACCTCCACCTCACTCCTCGCCTTCCACCCACTCCACGCCTCCACCACCCCGCCTCCATCTCACGGCCTCCCCTCGCCTCGCCCGCTCCATGCCTCCACTGCCACCTCACCTCACGGCCTCCCCTGCCTTCGCCCAGCTCCACGCCTCCACCCGCCGCCTCCACCTTGCCTCCTCCACTCGCCTCCACCCCACCGCCTCCACCTTGGTCCTCGCCTCCTCCACCCGCCACCTCCCTCTCGCCCTCTCCCTTGCCTAGCTCCACCCACCGCCTCGCCCCTCGTGATTCCTCGGTGAGTCTTCATTAGTGTCCTCTTGAGAAGTTCTATTGTGCCAAACATTCTATGGATGATACATAATTTCTACCAACCTCTCGTTTTCTCTGCACAACTAAAAGCTTGTAGAGTTACTTTGTTTAGATTCGATGAGATGTTGTAGTTCATACCAATTATGTTTGCTTCTTTGAGTAGAAGTTTGATAGGCCGTGGCAGAGAAAGTAGAGCTTCATTCAGTGTGAGCTATTGAGATTTGAGAGTGCATCATTGAATATCTTTTCCCAGTCATATGAAATTCACCAATCTTACTACAGCTGTAAGTCATATCTACATGCTATTTCAGATTTTTAAGGAATTGTTCTTATGTTATCACTTGTGCTCAAAGTTGCACTTGGAACATATCAAGTACTACTATTTTTGTTTTATTGTATAGTTGGGTGCAAGATAAGCATAGAAATGTCGAGCTGCTTCTTGGCTTGCTTGTGATGTTCCTTGCAAGATGAAATCAATAATCATACATGTCAGTTCTGATCGCCTTCGTCATGTCATACTCATACAGTTCAGTTTAATTGGTGTGATGAGTGTATATTCGAAGGCTTCTTCAAAAGCTAGATGAGTATTATTGCTAGTAGAGGAAACAGTGGCGAAGAACTTGACATGGAGAATTTACTAACAATAGCCTGTTAATGAATAACCAAAACTTGGCCACTTAAATGGATTCTTTGCTAGTGTTAAGCTCACTTTAGGCAACTGACAATGAACCTTTGTTGACTTTGTTTTTGTAGGATCATTGGATGCTTCGGATGACAAGATGACACCAATACGCCATGACATCGGGCCAAGAGGACCTTTTATTTTGGAGTTTAGACTTCAGACTGTTATTTTGAACTCTTGTACATTAAGTGCTTAGTGCTTACTACTTAGCATAGATCCATGGATCGTTATATGGATGATGGATCAATGGATGGATCATTATGTTATATGGACAATGGAGTTATAGATCGTTATATATATGGAGTTATGGATCGTTAAATATTAAGTGTTAGTCTTTCAATTGAATGGATTATGAATCTATTGTGAATGCTTGTATGGATTATGGATTATGTTTCGCGCTCTTTCAATTGAATGGATTATGAATGAACGAATCTATGGTGAATGCTTGTATGGATTATGGACTGTTATGTTTCTGGCTTTGTTTTATTGTTTATGATGATTGGATTATAAATTTAGGATGAACGGTTCACATAATCACATTCTGCCTCTGCTTCGGGCTTGGGGGTCACCGGCTTGAACGAGCTTTTCGAGCCGGCTCGAGCTTTTTTTTTAGCCGAACCGAGCCTGCTTTGGAAACGAGCCTGAGCGAGCCGAGCCAAGCCAGGCTCGGCTCATTTCCAGCCCTACTTGGCAAGCATGTAACTCATACCTCTCCTGGGCATAGGCTCTGCTCACGGCCATGAGTATACCCACCAAATAAAGCTGTGTTTGGACCAGGCAAGTTAAACTCTTGATCATATTGCACCCAGTATTTCAAATTATTTAAGTTCTGTTTCAATGATTACTGCATGCTTATTTATGCTAAGTATTTCAATACCTATTTTAAATTCATAGCTATGCCGAATCCTTTTTATGTCCCATGTTAACATTGACTCCACTCTGTTGTCACCATAGATATAACATGGTTGATGCCATAGTGTGAACCAGGATCATTTGAAAACATTATGCACAGTCATGCTTAGACCCAAAAGCATTTAATTTGGAGGAATTTTACCATCTAAGACCAACTGCTGTTTTAAATGCCTTGTCATGACATTGGGTTGTCATGGAGATTTGAAAATGTGTTTGAAAATCAAAGGAAAAGGAAACTGGTTTGGACTTGGAAGAATTTGGTTGTTTGGTTGGTGCATGTCTATGCACGGGAGTCGTGTGATCCGATGCCCCAGGGTTGAGGTTGTCGCCCAAGTCAGTTAAGGACCGATCTGCGAGCGATCCCTTTGCTATGCCTATAATTGGCTATGCCTCACCGTTGACGAGGATTAAAACCTCTATGTATTATTTTAATGCATAATAAAAGACCATACGTCTTCATGGTCGTAACTCCTAAGACTAACGACCTCCACGGTCGTTAGTATTCCGAAGGTTACTTAATGGGTACCTGCCTGATGAGGCTTTGTACCTAATCCCCACCGATAACCGCCAGAAATTACCGAACTGGTATTTCTTATCATATGATGAATGAAACACGTGCTATAATGCTCCAAACCATGCGATGGTACAACCACGAGACACCGACTATTAACCACCCTACGGTTAAGCTTTTCACAGTAACCGCAAGGAAGTTAGCACGTTGTTAATCGCTTCCACCGCTCCGACCAACCGTAACGCTTTCACCAGGACGTTTTCTCCAGAGTAATCGCCACCTCTTCGGAAGTTATTTAAAGGTGAAGCGCAGAAGACGAAGGGACGGAGACAGAGAGACAACAAGACCAAGACCAACAAAGACAAAAACAACGATAGTTCAATGCAATATATCTGTAAACCTAAGCGGTGGAATTAGAGGCTAGATAATCGACTTAGACTCATATTCTAAGTCCGACACCGATTAGACATTCCCCATTCAAGGTAATTCAGGGTAGTACTTAGCCACATCTTGTAAAACCCAGTTCATATCAATAAAGAGCGACCCCATTCCATCCCGTGATATTCCACGCCATTTTCCTCGCTCATTTTCAGAAGATCGGCGACTTGATCGCCGATCACCGGGGCGCCGTCCGTGGGGAAGAAGGCGTAAGTTTCAAGAAAATTCTTCGCTCAAGAAAATCCTTGCCCAAAATCTCGCAATCGCTCATGCGACTATGCCCGAGTTTGGGATGAGGAAAATCGGTTCGATTTGGCGGACTACGCCGACCTCGACATGGAAGGATGTATCCGCGCCATGGAAGAAAATGGCAGTCATCCTCCTCTTCCTCCTCCGCCGCCGCCGCCGCCGACGTTAGCGAGGTCGACCGGATGGATGAAGATGCGCCGCCACTATCGGTGGCGCAACCAGAGAACCGCCGCTCCGACCGATTCGAATGCCGAGGATCTCTTCAAGCCCGGTCTTACGGGCCGTGAAACAGTGAAGAAATTTCAGCCCCATCACCCGGAAAACTCTATACCATTGATGAAATCATGGCTGAAAGATACTCTCCTTCGGCTTCTGGCAATTCCAGGAGTCAACCGTCACCTGGTAACGGTGTCGATGAAACCTCCACTGGTCGTAGGCCATGTGGGGATGATCACACTCAGCATACGATCGGCGGTTCGTCGGATCAGGCTGAGAAGACCTCAGGAAGTGCTCATCTCCGACCGATCTCCATCGTGGAAGATTCTGCGGTTACCGACAAGCTCTCCATTAGTTATGATGGAAGCTTATCGGAAGATCAATGCTGGAAGCACGAAGTCAACGCGATCGGAGATGAAGATCAAGATGCCCCGCGACGGTCCTACACTCTCTACCACGCCATCACGTGTTGTTAGAGATGATCCGCCGTCAAGCACCAACTTCCGGAGGCAACGGAACTAATCGACGCTAATCGCTTAACTCGCTCGCATCGCCCACCCGAGTGACTGATGGGATCAACAAATCCAAGGTCGGGGAAGGTTTAGACAGTATACACCTATGACCAAGATGAACCCCCGAGACCTTCTATAATCGTATCAAAACTTGCGGCGATTCAAAACATGTTAATAATTCCGATCCCGCTCTAGCAGAACGCCTAGTTTTGTATACAACTCGTAGGTCGGTATCCGAAATTCTCCAATGCACTATGCAATGAATCTGCGTATCGAACAGAGGGTTTCGTGAAGTCGACTATGACTTCATCCCAACGCCTCCTCGGCGAGGGACAACACGCTCATACCAGAGAGCGATCGATACCGAGACCTCCTCGACGATTCCGACCAAGGAGTCACGAGGAGAAGGTTATTCCAAGAAGCTACTCCCCACTTGTGTCGAGAGGAACCTCCACTAGACCTAACGATCTCCGACATCGCTTGAACCAAGTGGGCGGTCGGAGGCATCATATCAAGAAACCACTATCGGATCGGTACACCGGAGTTCCAGCGTCCCAATCCTAGGGATCGGTCTCCGATCGACATAATCCGGCACCTTCCTGAGAAGACGCCATGAATCAATCACAGTTGTCGAGCCTTCTCTGCAGGCTCCAAGTCGTGCGTTAGCATAACCGGTTCGACCGCCAACTTGGACAAATTCAATGGAACTCAAAACCCATTGGAATTTCTCCAATATATACCACCGCCATCGTGGTCTGCCGGTGGCGATGAGAATGTAATGGCCAACTATTTGCCCACCGTGCTCGAAGGGTCCGCCTTGGTCGTGGTTGTTAAACTTACCGGTCGGATCAATATATACTTGGGAACAACTCAGTGATCTTCGATTGCCAACTTCGAGTGGTCGATCGCCGACTGGAAGGAGGACGATCTCCACGTAATCCGGCAGGATCCGATGAGACTTTACGCCAATATATCAAGAGGTTCACCCGGGTTCGTAACTCTATACCCAAGTCGCAGAATCCTCTGTTATTCAAAGCTTTAAAACAGATCGAGAATCGGCGGTTTACGGAGGACATAGCAATGAACCCTCCAAGAACAACCGCTGAGCTTTTTGATATGGCGACAAGTATGCCACCGCTAAGCGAAGCAATCGAATGGTGTGAAGCCATTGATCGGAAGACAAGATTCCCACCCGGCCGACAAACAGGAGAAAAAGAACAAGAAGTCTCTTAAGAAGAAAAAGAACCGCAGACCGATGACAAAGAAGTCCTCGCCGCTCGAGAAAAGTTCGGGAAGGAAAAGAAGGACTATGCTTGGTCGAAGCAAGGCAAAAGCTCCGATCAAGGATTTCGATTTAACAAGAAGTGGTGTCCACTTCACCAAAGCGAGGCATGATCTGCGCTGCCGTGGTCTGCAAAAGAAACGGAGGATTATTATCTGTAGTAAGGACCATTTCCGCAATACAGAACATGGAGAAACGAGCTCCAAAAGGACAAGGATGGCGGCGAAGAGATGGAGTACCAGATCCCCAACACACAATCAACATGATTTTGGAGGATCTTCTTCATACGAGTCCAGACGTCATCCAAGGCCATGGAGCGAGAGGTCAACCTAGTCGAATCTCCGATCAGAGTCAAGCACTCAAGTGGTCGGACACCGCAATTTCTTCAAAGAAAGACGATCGCCCCATCCCATCGACTCGACCGGTAGGTTCCTATCGTTGTTGAACCAACCATTAATAATTGTCGGGTTAATCGGGTCTTAGTAGATGGGGTAGTTCTTTGAATATATTATTTGTGGGAGCTTTAGAAGAAATGCAGTCCCCATGTCAAAGGTGAAACACATGAAATATGCTTTTCATGGCATAGTTCCGGTTCTACCGCTAAACCGATAGGGCAAGTTTCCTTACGATTCGTTCGAAAGCCCGACAACTTCCAACAGAGAGGATTCCGCTTGATGTAGTAAACTTGAATCCGCGATACAATGAATTCTCGATCAAAGATTAGCAAAATTCTTGATAGCCACGTATTACGGTTATCAAAGTTTGAAAATGCTGGGGGCGAAGGAGTCATCACTATTCGAGGATCGAAAATGGCTTACGTATGCGATCGAAATCCTTTGCATTTGGTTGATGAACTTCCGACCGAGAGGTTAACCCGACTCCCATGCGAGTCAAGCACCCGAGGCCAAAGATGACACCCAAACCATCCGACTGCATAAAGGAGGTACCACTCGACAAAAGCGCTTCTCCGACAAATAAGTCTTCACATGGGTCGGACATCCGCACCCAACCGCCATAAGATTCCGGTCGGGCAAGACTCGACCCTAAATAGGAAGAGTCGCTCGTCTCCTTCCTCCGAGCGAATCAGACGGTTTGCACGCAAGCGTCCGATATGCTCGAGTCCCCGGAGGTGATCGAGCACGCAGACTTGCTCTCGGCGACAAAAACCGATCAAGCGAAACTACGACGCCAGACTTTTGATCGGAAGGAAGCAATCCATCGGAGATTGACAAGCTTCTCAAAGCCGGATTTATTCGTGAAGTCGACCACCCACAAGGCTTGCCAATCTGTAATGGTTAGAAAAACAATGGGAAATGGCGAATGTGTATCGACTTTACGATCTTAATAAGGCTTGTCCGAAGGATGACTTTCCTTCCTCGCATTGATCAACCGTAGACTCTACTTACGCGAAGTTACTAAGTTTTTAGATGCGTATTCGAGGTACCACCAGATTAGTATGTGTAAAGAAGATGAGGAGAAAACTTCCTTCATCACCCCATATGGCACTTCTCGTTATATTAAGATGCCATTTGGTCTCAAAACGCTGGTGCAACTTTTCAAAGGTTGATGCAAAAACCTTTAGTCCACAAATCGGTCGGAATCTAGAAGCTTACGTTGACGATCCGTCGTAAAACCACCAACGCCACACACATTCTGACTTACAAGAAACTTTTAATAACTTGAGAAGACATAACCTCAAGTTAAATCCGGAAAAGTGTGTGTTTGGAGTTTCATTGAAAACCGCTCGGTTTCCTAGTTTCGACTAGAGGTATTGAAGCAAATCCAAAGAAAAATTGCGCCATCAACCGATCGCCCTCCGACCACGAAGAAGGAAGTCCAAAACTAACCTATCAGTATGGCGGCGTTAAGTCGTTTCATAGCAAGGTTAGGGGAGAAAGGATTGCCTTTCTTTAAACTTCTTCTAAACATGGGAGTTTTGAGGGACTAAAGAGGCAAACGATGCATTTGAGAAACTTAAAAGTACCTTACAAGTACCGGTTTTAGTTTCTCCGAGACCGGAGAAACATTGCTAATTTACGTGGCAAAGAACACCACGCATAGCTTAGCGGTGTCTCGATTGTAGAAAGAGATAATATCCAACGACCGGTCTATTACGTGGTTTAAGTCTTACATGGACCAAAGGAAAGATACCCACAGTACAAAAGTTGCTCAATGGCCTCCTTATGTCTTCAAGAAAGCTAAGGCACTACTTTCGGCCCCACCAAGTGGTCGTACCTACTAGATATCCTCTTGGTCAAGTCCTTGGAAACAGGGAATCATCGGATTTAATAGCCAAATGGGCGGTCGAGCTAGGGCGTTCGATCTCCATTTTATTTCACTTAACAACAATAAAGTCCTGCAATAGCGAAATTCATTGCGAATGGACAAACCTCGAACCCACCCAAGGACCCGAGTACTAACACCACGACGAGTGGACATTGTATTTTGACGGTTCCTTGATGTTACAAGGATCGGGCCCGAGTGGTCTTGATATCTCCTCGGGCGAACACATCAAGCACGCCATCCAAGAAATATTCACGCCACCAATAATGTGGCGTAATATGAAGGTTTATGGTAGGACTCGAAAGCGGCTCGCTCGCTCGGGATTCGCAGACATTAGTGAAAGGCGATTCTCAACTAGTAGCGAATCAAGTGGGGAAAAGTATCAATGCTCGAGTACCAAGATGTCATCTTATCTGGCGGAAGTACGAAAACTCGAAAAGCACTTCTTCGGTTTTCAGATCCAACATATTCCTAGAAAGGATAACTTTCTGGCGCATCGCTTGGCACGGATGGCCTCCACGAGGTCGACCGTCCCGCCCGAGTTTTTCTCGAGCAACTCAATTCACCCTCGGTAGTTGAGCCTTCCGAGAACATACATGATTCTTTGCAAGTTGAACAAACTAATCAAGGAAACATGGATGCTCCACAATCGTTGACGGTTGGCGCTGGCCACGATCACGGTAGAGATCGGATGACATCGATCTACAATTATCTTCAACATGACACAATTCCGAAGATGATGTAGAGGCCGATCGATAGCACGAAAGCCAAATCATACACTCTAATCGAACGTATCTTGTATAAACGAGGATCTCATGGAGTGTTGATGAGATGCATATCTCAAACGGATGGCATTAGATTGCTAACCAAATCCATGAAGGCGTCTCAGAGCACACCATTCCTCTGAGTAACCTCGGTCGGTAAAAGCCTTCCTAAGCAAGGCTATTCTCGCCAATCGCCCTTCATGATGCAAAAGAGCATGTGATGAAGTGTGTACAATGTCGGTTTCATAGCCGATAAGTACACCAAAGCACAAGCCTTACAAACAATTCCTCTTTCTTGGCCTTTTGCAACTTTGGGATCGGACATTCGGGACCTTTCCCAAGAGCACCCGGGCTTCAATTCTTTTTCGTCATGATTGACACGTTTACAAAATGGATTGAAGCCGAGCGACCGTTAAAATAACAACCGAGGCCGCTAAGAGATTTCTCCCAAAAATGTGATCACGCGATTTGGTGTACCCAACAGTATTATCACAGATAATGGTTCCCGCCTCCAATCAATTCCGTGAATTTTGTGGTAAACTTGGGGTCAAAGTTCATTTTGCTTCTGTTGCTCATCCACAGAGCAACGGAGCAGTTGAGCGGGCTAATGGTATCCTTATGCAGGGGATCAAACGCCGAGTATTCGACCAGTTAATCAAACGGTCAGGAGCTTGGGTTAAAGAACTTCCCTCTGTGTTATGGGCCGTTCGAACCACGACCAGTCGTGCGACCGGTGAAACTCCATTCTTTTTGGTTTATGGTGCTGAAGCCATGCTTCCTCCAGAACTCAAAATTGGCTCTGCTCGAACTGATCGTTTTGACGAAAATGATCAGAATGAACGACGACTCGACGACGCCGATTTCCTTGAAGAACGATTTAAACCAAGCCCTTGTACGATCGGCGAGCTACCAACAAGCCATGCGAAGGTACCATAGTCGTAAGGTGCAGCCTCGCAGTCTTGCTGTAGGTGATCTGGTTCTCAGAAAAATTCAGAGCCAAACAAATCGCAATAAACTTTCTCCTAAATGGGAAGGTCCTTACACTGTGGTCGAAGTCACCCGACCAGGTTCCGTACGACTAGCTATGTCTGATGGCCAAATTTTGTTAAATTCTTGGAACATCGATCAATTGCGTAAGTTCTATGTTTAATTTTCATTCTTTCATTTCTTTCAATTTCAATTTCATTAAATTCATTAATTAATTAAGAAGTGCAACCTTGCTTATATATATACACCTACATTCTGGTCGTTTATTATTGTTAGTCTGGTCGGAGAAGATATTTTTCTCTCGATATCCTTTTAAGGATCTCTCGATACTCTATGGTCCTAGTCGTGAGCATTTTTCTTCAAATGATTCCCACGCCGACTACACTCTTTTCTCAAAGAAAATGAGTAATCGAGCGCCACACAACTAACTATCTCATGAATGATATGCTTACGATTCGAAGATTATGCTTCATTATTTCAAGATTCTCGTCTATTCTTGTCTCAGCTCTCGGTCGGGACACGGAAAGCCTCCTAGTCGAAGTCTCTCCTTTTTCGCACGTGGTCCTGCCCACTGGAAGGAGCTTCCTAGCGACGGTTCTTTTCTTACGATCCTCGCTACCAGTCGGATATAGAATTTGAACACGTTTCAACAAATATATGTCGATGCCTTCGTGTCTTAGCATTAGTTCCACCGCACTATGGGACAATAGATATAAACAAAGTTCACTTATAATCTGTTGCATACATATTTGTATTTCTTCTTATGTCAAGTTTGACAAAGTCTTTTTTCCGACCATATATAGTGTTTTTGATTGGTATTTCCATTATGACAAACAAAGATCTATAACTAGTCGAATCGTCACGGTCCTCGACCACATTTGATTTCCTAGTATTTGCAACGATCGGTTTAAGTCTTACATGTCCAAACATACCTTCAAAACTCACATACATGGTTATGACCTCTTTTTATTCTCTTTCTTGGCTCACTGCTTGTACAGTAACGTTCTTCTACTCTAAAGCAGTCGGGGGCTAGGAAATATACGAGAATTTTTTTAAAAAAGTCAAACAGGATAAACAAAAGCTTTGTCAATGACATAAAAGGTAAGTTTTCATAGATATTCAAATATTTTTACACTTGCAGAACCTACTCTAAGAAATATTCCCAAATAACTCATCGTTTGTCGGAGATTCGACCTCCATCTCCTCTACAACTATATCTCCGAGTGGCCCGAGTTCTTCCATGAACTTGGTCGCCTCCTCAAAGTGGGCGATTGAAGTCATCTTTAACAACTTGGAGATCTATGGAGGGTCGGAAGCTTTCAGTTTTGCCAAAGCAAAACTAACTCCACTTGCAACGCTTGCTTTTAGGGCCGCATAATTCGTCCGAGTAGTTTTGAGCGTAACTTTAAGGTCCTCTAGAAGTTGACCCAAATAGTTCATTTTCTCTATTGGATCTCCTAAGGAAGGCGGACTTGATCCTCGATCCCATATCAAAGATCATCTTGTTCAAAGCATGAATCTTTTCATCAATATTTTGAGCAAGAGCCGCCTCCTTATCCTGCTCAAATTTCGTTTTTTTTACTCTCAAGATTTGCGCTTGCTCTGCAAAAACAAATCGCTTAATGAACACAAGCATAAGTGAAGGAAAAATCAAGCTTACGACATATTACCTTCATTTGTTTTGCTAAGTGTTTCATATTTGGTCGTTGTTTCAATGATCAACCGTCTTTAAATGAACTTACTTCACAGAATGATCGGTCTTTAGCTTTTATTTCTTCTTCAAGAAGAGCTGTCTTGGCTTTCACCACAACCTCCTCTTTTATTTTCTCCAGATCTATCGAATACGATAAGGAGAATAATTGTAGAGGAGCAAAGTATTGAAGAAGAAACAAAAGTTTAAAAGGAAAAGTTCTTACTTTCCAACTCGGAGTGCTTTTGCTCCAAGTCCTTAACTCAAGGTCATCCTCCGATCACAAAGAAAGTTCTCGACCAAATGCTACACAAATAGCGTTCTCTTTCTTAAGTTTCTTATAAACTTTTTAAAGAAGAGCTATGAAGTCGGTCGAGAATACTTACTTACTAATTACTCGGTCATTATAACCAAAGAAAATCAAATCAGGTGCATCTTGAGTTGAGTATCCGATACTTTCGCCACGCCTCATCAAGCTCCTTATCCTCGATAAATCGGGACGAAAAGGAACTTGTTAGGTTGGGAAGGGTTATCAACAAAGGATCGAACTGTTGAGACCTCTCGAGGCATCTACCTCCACGTAAGGGGTTTCAATCACCAAAGGATCCAACTCAACCGTTGTTCTTGTCACCGCCGGGGCTTCTTCGACCACTATTTCCTCAGAACTTTGTCCCGAGAAGTGCTCTGCCTGAACTTCCACAGTGCCAGTCCTCAGAAGAACCCAGTGAAACGACCGAACACCGTAAGACCTATGCAAACCGAAGATGGGAAGTTCAAAGTATCAAATCATCAAGGAATTATTAAAGGTACATACTTATACGACCACTTTCATTTTTATATACCTTGTTAATCTCCTGATTTGACTCAAACGCGCAAGAGAGAAATCTGCCGCTAGCCTTCCTTTTCTTCTCCTCCAATTTTGTTTGGTTACGACCAAAGAAGGTTTGTTGAACCCTCACATCCTCCAACAAGATGTCGGAAGCTATGTCCTCGACCGGTTCATCAAGGACCGCATTCCCGACTATCCGGCCTGAGGGAGTGGTTTCATCAATCTCGGATCAATTGTTTCAAGAATAACCATAAGGTCATGCACGACCACTCTGAGTCTCTGACCTCCGCAGCTACATTCTCATGGCCCTCGAACTTATCCACCTAAATCAAAGAACAAATTTGATTGGGTGAAGAAATCCTTTATCTAAAAAATTCGTACATATATGATTCGAAATGGTCTATTACCTCGAGGATTCATCTCCTTCAAGTGCCTCGGGCACGACTCGGTCGGAACTAAGGTGGGGCGTTGATCCTCACCAGATTGTATGATTCGCAATCCGACCGATCGCAAAATGTAGAGCACGATTGGAAATCTGGTGGAATATATGTATACACATGGTAAAAGGAATTTTGATTAAATTACCTTAAGCCTTGCCGCCTCCTTCAATAGGAGTTACTGGCTAAGATCTTGGGGCATTCAAATTTTCTCCGAGCTCCCCGCAGATCATCTTGACTCATTCTCTAATTTCCCGGGAAAGAGCTTTAATGAAGGAAGAATAGATGATTTTAAGGTAATACATTAATCAAATCAAAATACCGATCGAATTTATCTCAAAGACTTACCACCTTCCGAGGTAGCTTCATCACGATCAAGACACCAGAGCAGGAATGAGTCCTGAGCTTCAATGGGCTAATCGGCGAAAGGTGAAATCCTTCACCACATGCCACGAAGTCGGGCCCCGACTAAGAAGTCATAGATGGCATCCGCCCATCTTTTGACTATCCTGTCTTCTTCTGCCTCCTTCCATTTGGGGTTTTCACTTGCTCTAGTTCCGTAAGTAGAGGCCATCGTCTTCAGAATCGCTCATGTAAAACCAAGATTTTTCCATGACGACCACGAAGATTTCGCGTACATGAGGATGTACTCATCGGCCTTCCGTCATGAAGACGCAATGTGCATTCTCCAGAGTCGCTTGATTTTGCCGCAGATTTTCCCATCACCATGCGGTAGAAATAACTAAATGACTTCAAGTTCGGTTGTATTCTCAGTATGCCTCGCATAAATATGCGAAAATGCTGATATTTGCGATAGAATTTGGGGCCAAATTCACTAATTCCACCCGTAATGTTCAAGAACGCGGAGAAGGAATTTGTGTACAGTAATCTCAAATTTCACATTCGATGTAGGCGAAAAACAGGATTTCCTCATCTTCACGGCTCGGAAAATGCTTTCCAATCGCGGTCTCCAATTAATCGATTCCTATCTGGAGCATTCCCATCTTCGCCAAAGCCTCAAGCTTTTTCTTGCCCAATTCAAGGCAACCACTTCGTAATTTGCTCGACATGGCGAAAATCCTCAAGGATGAGTAGTGGAAGTTGAAGACTTTGTGGTCGGAAGAACAGAAAAGGCTCGAGGATTTCTTGGCGAGAAGCTAAAGGATCGAAGGGATTTTGGAAGCATAAAAATTCTAAGAGCCCAATGAGAGAAGATTTTATAAACTTTCGATACTTTCAAGGATTCCCACAAAGTCCAACCGACAAAAAGCTTTTTTGTTCAAACGACAGAGGAACTCTTCGCTTCCCAAGGCAAGTTCTCAACTTTAAAGTGAACACAGACCACTTCAGATACCACGACATTAAATGGGTTCCGCCTCGACACGATTTCATCGGAAATGTATATGCACGACCAGTTCATTTAAAGTTCGGGGCTAATGACAAGGATTAAAACCTCTATGTATTATTTTAATGCATAATAAAAGACCATACGTCTTCATGGTCGTAACTCCTAAGACTAACGACCTCCCGGTCGTTAGTATTCCGAAGGTTACTTATCGGGTACCTCGGTGGGATGAGGCTTTGTGCCTAATCCCGACCGATAACCGCCAAAATTACCGAATCGGTATTTCTTATCGTATGATGAATGGAACACGTGCTATACGCTCCAAACCATGCGATGGTACAACCCCGAGACATCGACTATTAACCACCCTACGGTTAAGCTTTTCACAGTAACCGCAAGGAAGTTAGCACGTTGTTAATCGCTTCCACCGCTCCGACCAACCGTAACGCTTTCACCAGGACGCTTTCTCCAGAGTAATCGCCACCTCTTCGGAAGTTATTTAAAGGTGAAGCGCAGAAGACGAAGGGACGAGACAGAGAGACAACAAGACCAAGACCAACAAAGACAAAAACAACGGCGCTTTAACAGAATATACTGAAACCTAAGCGGTGGAATTAGAGGCTAGATAATCGACTTAAACTCATATTCTAAGTCGACACCGATTAGACATTCCCCATTCAATGTAATTCGGGTAGTACTTAGCCACATCTTGTAAAACCCAGTTCATATCAATAAAGAGCGACCCCATTCCATCCCAGGATATTCCACGTCATTTTTCTCGTTCATTTTCGTAAGATCGGCGACTTGATCGTCGACAACCGTGCAACCACATGTCCTGTCTGGGCGGGACCTGGCTGACTAATTTGCAAAGTTCTGTCGCGGTCGATCCCGTGGATGTGGTGGGAGGTCTTTCATGGCCTATCTTTTATGACTTGGTTTTTCCCACCTAGCGTAAGAGGGGGCCTTGACCTCTGCGGGTTTCTATCCGTAGGGTGGTCGAAACCTTAGCGAGGATAGACTGTGGTGGAATGATACATTGTAAAGGCCTTGTCATGAGCTCTAGACCACTTACCCTCGGAAGTGAGTGGTGGCATCGACGGTTGCCAGACAAACTAGAGAAATCATGTCATGTGGGTAAAGTGTACAACCTCTGCAAAGTGTAAAACTATTCGAATAGCCGTGCCCACGGTCATGGACGTGCTGGCAAGGCCTCTCATAGTTAGATGTTGGTTTTGTTTTCAAAAAGGACTTGATAAATTGATTTTGGATTTCGATCCAATGGGTTTGGGCAGGGAGCCTTGTGACAGGAGGGTATCATTCACCACTTGTTGATGAATGTTATCCAACTGAAAACTGAGATTTAGAAAATGAATTTTAGTTATTGTTATCTGTCTTGAAACTTAGTACTTGTATTTGAAATAAACTTGGCTTTATGCAAATCAACCATATTAAGCCTTTCTTTGAGATATCCACTTATGCATGTCATTCTGTTATTTGACGGGTGTAACTTGCGAGCATGGTTGTTGTGCTCACTCTTGCTTGATATTCTTATTTAGTAGGAAGAGAAAGCTTGAGGTGGTCTTCGCTGTGGACCTAGAGGTCCAGGCCGACTAGGATGCGTGCTCTGGCCGATTGCCTGTGGTGTATCGGGTGGTCTACTTATTTATCTTCCGCTGTATTCTGTTTGCAGGCTTGTAAGCCTCCCCTTTGTAATCAACTTTGTTGTTAATAAAGCTTGCGTTTGATGTATGTTACCATTGTTGTATGCTGTGAAGAGCTAGCTGTTGATCCTTGGGACTAGCTCGGTTCACACAGAGAACCATGAGGCAATCCCCACTCCCCACGACCACCCTCGGGTCTGGTCGTGGGAGGTCTTTGGGGTGATCCCAGCCCTCCACGACCACCCTCAGGCCTGGCCGTGAGAGGTCTTTGGGTCACCTCTGGTTCCATGACCTCCCCGGACTTGGTCTCTCGACCACCCCTAGGTCAGGCCGTGGCACCTGGGGGTCATCTCGTGGCTATCTCGAGCTCATCTTGGGGACATCCGGGTGGTCTTGAAGGACCTTCCGAGAGGTCTTGAAGGACCTCTAGGTGGTCTTGAGGGACCCCCCGGGAGACCCCGGGTCGGGCGTTACATGTTTTCACAAAGGATAAAGCCTAAACAAGTTATTCACACAACCATATGACTTAGATCACACAGCTCCCTTCCCAGATATTTTATAAAAATCTACCACTCGTGTGAAATCCCCGAGCATGTCCATGACTATGGACGCGGCTCTTCGAATATATTGATTAACACTCTGCAGAGGTTGTACACTTTACCCACATGATATAATCAGTGTAGCTAGCACTAATCATAACAAAATTTTTCAGAAACTTCATCTCAAACATTGACACTTCCGATGTGTTTTACTGACGACACTAACGCCCACACTGGAAATTAGCCCATCGCACACTGTTGGATAGGGAAGCGACGAATCGTCCCGCGATATGATCGCCACGAAGACAGAAAACACCTCTACCCTAGCACGGAGCCTAACCTACTACCTGAGTAGTCAATATCGAGACTCCATAACTTATTAAGTTAGGCCCATCCCATACCAGGCATGTGGTCGTACAGTTATGGTTCAGTTCAATGGCACACAAAGTTAAGTCCTTAATTGACCAAGACAAGACTTCCAATTTCCAACTAAACAATTATTCTTTTCAATTCCCAAGCACTGAGCTCCACCATGTCACAAAGTTTTCACCACTTGCCTCAGTCTAAATCTTTTCCCACCCTGTTGGTTCAGTGCAACACATGCCATCAACGAGTAATAGTACACAGTACACAAAGTTTTATCACAAAGTTCCATAGTCACTTAGTCAAATTCATATTTACAACTCACATGAAATGATGACTCGTTGCATGACTAAACAATCTACTCGTATCTAACCAATCCATGTTGGTGCTATGATAATACCAATTAAATAATGAACCAATCTAGGGTGACAAAAGATCATGGCATAATAATAGACAAGGTGGACATAAACAAATTGGATTAATAACTAGACCCAAAAGTATTTAAATAAATACTTAAAGTAAATACATTAATTTGAATCAAAGTAATTTTAAAAACTGGGTACAATATGATTAAAGGTATAACTTGCCTTGGAATAGATCCTGGTACTAATCTTGGTCTTGGTGAACTCCTTCAAAATTCCCCGAAGAATCAATGTCAACTCGCAAACGAAGAAAATAAGAAAAATAAATAAATAACAGATAAAAAAACTCCAAAAATTAAATAAAAATATTATTAAAATAGAGCTCAAATTTAGATGAATTTAGAAATTTGAATGGGCTCAATCGGAGTCCGGATGAAGAAGATATGACTTTTGGAAATTCTAAATCTAAAGAAATAGTCAAAAAAGAATTTATGGGATTATTCCGAATTATTTTTCTACTGAAAAATCAAAATATGACGCAAGTATGACATCAGCCTTGGTTTTTGGATTTAAAATAAATTTAGGAAAAATACTGCTAAGGCTGACATGTGGGCCCTTGGTCCATGGATCGGGTCCACGAAGATGGGCTCTGGTCTACGGGTTCATGGGCTCATGGAATCGTCAACTAACACGCGGGGCCCACAAGTCAGTGACTTGGCCCACAGTGGAACAGATCCACACGGGGTTGGATCTAGGGTTTGGCTGGTTGTGCCATGCACGCGCGCTCGTGGCGTTGACGGGGACGCCACGTAGGCTGACACGCACGCACGGAGCTGACATGGCGGCTGACATGGGCGATAAGGACGCGCCGGCGATGGGTGGTACCGGTGTAAAGAGGACACTGTTGCAAACTCATTGGTGCCCTTACTGGTGCTTGAATACCACAGTGGTGGCCAACAGCGAGGTTCAAGCAAAGAAGGTTCGGCTATTGTCGGGAAACCTCTTCGGCGATGCTCTGACGACATGGAGGGATGCTGGAGGTAGCTCTGGTGACGACGGACTCGGCGGTGCGGTCAATGTTGTTGAGGCGACAAAGACGACAGTGGAATTTGAAGAAACAACTGCAGCGGCCAAAACCCTAAAACTCCCAATGCGGCGGCGCTAGGGCTTGAGGGGTAGAGGCAAGGGCGATCCTCGAGGTCCTATTTATAGGGCTCGGGCATGTACGGGGTGGCGTATTGGCGGCGGAGACCTAAACGAGACCGAAACAAAAACGTGAAGAACTCGGGGATAGAAAGAGATACAGGATGTGATTCAGCTGGATTTGGATGCGGGGAGATAAGGGAAGTCCAATGCCGTATTTCCGAGGGATTCTTTCGGTTGGAAACTCCGTTGTCAGACAGAGCTCACAAAAGGGCAACAATGGTGAACGAGAAGGACTTGGGCGCGATGAAGACGAAGGTGAAGTTGGGGATGACTGACGTGTGGGCCCCACAAGTCAGCGAGAGCAAGCGAACACACACAATTGGACCGGAGTGAAAGGCCACGCGGGCCCACCGGTCAGCGAGAAAGGAGGCGCGTGCGCATTCGGACTGGAGCGAAAGTGAAATCCAAGCGGGATGGCCAAACGAAGAGGAAATGGGCTGAACAAAAGGAGATTCAGCCCATTGGAGTTTATGATATTTATAATACATTTTCTTATTTAGAAAATACCAAAGATGCCAATAGCGAATAGGAAATAGCAAATGAACTAAGAGAAATTCTAGAAAAATCTAGAAATTATATCCAAGCACATAGAACCAAATAAAATAGTTTTGACAGTAGTTAATATTGACATTAATCATATTAAATGGTTTTGATATTAAAAGTCCATATTAAGCTTTGAATTAAATTCAAATATAACTCTTGAGTGAATTTTCCAACTACTAACTATTCAAAAGATTTTAAAAGCTCGGAAATTGGGATGTTACACCTATGCTGTTGTAAAAGGATGTTTGAGGGGTACAAAATATGCATATTTTGTGAGACGATCGACAATCACCATTATCACATCACATACTTCTGATTTGGGAAGTCCCTCGATGAAGTCCATGGTGAGATCCTGCCAAGAGCCTTTAGGAACAGGCAATGGCTATAAAAATCCAGCTGGTTTTTGATTGTTATGTTTAGCTTGTTGGCATATAGGGCATTGTTTGATGAAATTTTCCACGACCATCTTGATACCCGACCAGAAGAACAACTTCTTCACTCGATTATATGTAGCCTGAATACCCAAGTATCCTCCAATTGCACTATCATGCAAAGCACTAATGAGTTTAGTCTGCAAAGCTGTATTTGAGCCAATCTAGACTCTGCCTTTGTATTTGATCAATCCATGCTCCAAAGAAAAACCTTTCTCGTCAGGACTTGTCACGGATAAACTAGTGAGCAATTCTTGGGCTCCCAAATCCATTTCATATGACTTAAGGACTTCCTGAACCGAAACGGGCTGACAAACAGATACTGCCTGAAGAGTTAACAAATGGCTTACTCGTGATAGTGCATCAGCAGCGCCATTGTCGATACCCCGTTTGTACTAGAATTTAAACTAAAGACCGACAAGTTTGGACATAGCTTTTCATTATAAATCTGAGGTCAGATGCTGATCTTCCAGGTTGCACAAACTCTTGTGATCTGTCAGTATGAGGAACGGACCACACTGTAAATAAGCCCACCACCTATCAATGGCCATCATGACTACCAAAAACTCCTTCTCATAGATAGATAATCTCTGATTGTTCACACCCAGTGCTTTGCTCAGATACGCAATTGGATGTCCATTCTGCATAAGTACTGCTCCCACTCCTGTGTCGCAAGCATCAGTTTCAACAACGAAAGGCATGTGGAAATCTAGCAATGCTAAGACAAGCGTACTGACCATGGCTTGTTTCAATTGCTCAAAAGCTTGAGAAGCTAGAGATGTCCACTCAAATCATTTCTTTTTCATTAAATTGGTCAGTGGTTTTGCGATAATACCATAATTGCGCACAACCTTTCTGTAGTAACCTGTGAGGCCAAGAAATCCTCGTAATTCAGTTACTGTGGTCAGTCTCGGCCAATTTTCCATAACTATTGTCTTGTTAGGATCGGTTGCTACCCCATCGTACGAGATGATGTGCCCCAAATAATCAATGCGCTCTCTGGCAAATGAGCATTTGGACAACTTTGCATACAAGTTGTTGCTTTGCAGTGTGTCCAAAACCAATTGCAAGTGTGTGAGGTGCTCCTGTAGATCACGACTGTACACCAAAATATCATCCAAAAACATAATCACAAACTTACAGGTGTATGGCGCAAGCACTGAATTCATCAAGCATTAGAAAGTTGCCGGCGCATTGGAGAGCCCAAATGGCATAACCTTGAACTGAAAATGCCCATGATGCGTCTTGAAAGTTGTCTTTTCCTCATCTTCTAGACGCATCCGAATCTGATGATAACCAGCGCGTAAATCCAACTTGGAAAAGAACTTGGTGCCAACGAGTTCATCAAGAAGCTCATTAATGATTGGAAGAGGAAACTTGTTATTCACCGTAAGAGTATTCAGGCGACGGTAATTGATACAGAATCGCCACCCGCCATCTTTTTCTGTACTAATAGCACCGAAGAGACATACGGGCTCATGCTTGGTTGAATTAACCCGGCTTCAAGCATCTCTGCCACTTGACATTTGATCTCATCCTTTTGAGGAGGAGAGTAACGATACAATTGATAGTTGACTGGATTCGCATAAGACTGCAAAGTAATGTCATGATCATACTGACGATGAGGCGACAGTGTTTTGGGTTCAGCAAACACGTCACGATATTTGTCGATCAATTGCTGAACTGCTACAGTCAGCTTCTCTGAAATGTTTTCTTGCATTGCACCCGGATGAGTCTTCACAATAGCAAAAGCCCAAACATCGTTTCCCTTGTACTATTTTTGTAATTGATCCACAGATATTTTCTGACAGTTGATTCAGTTGGCGAGGTCTAACTCCCTGTAAACAAACCCGACGCCCTTCATACTCAAAAGTCATCGTTTTATTAGTTCAATGACAGTCCATGGGACTGAATTTCTCCAACCAATCCATTCCTAGAATTGTGTCATAAGCCCCTAAATCCAGAATGCG
Source organism: Phyllostachys edulis (assembly GCA_036346405.1). NCBI lineage: Eukaryota > Viridiplantae > Streptophyta > Magnoliopsida > Poales > Poaceae > Phyllostachys > Phyllostachys edulis. The sequence continues at coordinate 43,603,156 of CM070557.1, read as the reverse complement.
CATATCTATTTGAAAGGTCACTCCCTGTATCCACCAGTTCAGTTTGGGTACTCGGCTAGAGCAGTTCACAATTTCTCCGTTTGCAATTCTGACAGAAACAACAAGAATGCATTCCATCTTGTAGTTAGCACGATCTACAAATTCTTTGTTGACAAAACTGTGAGTGCTACCCGAATATACCAATAGCAACATTATCTGATTTCCCATCAATGCTCGTGGCCTCACTGTCTCCACTTCTTTTTTTCCTAACACAGCATGGACAGATAGCCTGAAACATTCTTATTGAGTTTGCAGTTGTACTGATACCTCGCTTCCTTCCGAGGCATTCAGAGTATCTTCCAATAACACTTCACCGAACTCCCCCATTTCAATCGTCAACAATTGAACGGGTTTCTTGCATGTGTGTTCTTTACTGTACTTGTCACCGCACTTAAAACATAGACCATTGGAACGTCGGTACTCCCTTAATTGACGGTCATGCCATAGGTCATTAGCCATTGGGTGCTTTGGGCCCTTTGTTCGCCCTGCCTGAGTTGTTGCTGCTGGAGGTGCATTGGGCGGTGGGTGGTACGTCTTTGCCACTGAACTAGCTCGATGTCTTGGTCGAGTTACCTCAATTTCTTCTTCTTGAATGCATGCTAGCACTGCAGCTCTAATCACACTAGTGGGGCTTGCAAATGCACTGCCACTCGGATTTCATCCCGCAACCCAATCAAAAACTGACTGACAAAAAATTTGTTGTTCAGAGTTGCGTCCAATGCCAGCAGATGGTACATACATGCTTCAAACGCAAAACGGTATTCTGCTATTGTTCCCATCTGTTTGAGCAGCAACAACTGGTTCATCTGCACATCATATTCCTCCAGACTGAATTCCTCTTCAATGGCTTGATAAAACATATCCCATCTTGCGAGTACATGATGTCTCTTGAAAGCTTGAAGCCAAAGGACAGCGTGACCTTCCATGTACAGCGTCGCCGTGGAGACCCATTGCACTACGGGCACACGGTACATCTCAAAATAAGTGCGACAGTGATCCAACCATAGTAATGGGTTCTCTCGTTGAAACTTCGAAAAATCATATCGATGCGGTCTGGAAAACCTTTCCTCATCTGTGATGGTGGTTGGGGCAATCATCACCTGGTAGGTGGGATTTGGAGCAGGAGGTTGAGCGAGAAGCGGTGGTAGATAGTTTGCCAACATACTTGAGGTGGTCACGGTGGGCACAAGGTCCGCTTCTGGTGGTATGCCTGTGTACGATGTCGATGACCGAGGAGGCAGTAAAGGGGGTGGATGTGGAGCAAGATTCCACTCCGGTTGTTTTTTCTTCACTTCATCCATCGCCTCCTGAGTGATCTCCACTTGTTGCCCAAGTTGCTTCATCCCTTGCCCTAGTTTCTTGATCTCCATCGCCTGGTGGTCGAAACGCACTAGGATCTCGGATAACTTCTCGTGCATTTGCTTCGCCTGATCATCCATCGTCGTGAGCAACTGGCGAGTCTGCACGTTGGGCTTCTGTGGCACCATCGTGTAACACATTTCCCTCCGATCAACCTTGTGCTGGTATTGCGGCCTCCCAGCGAGCACCGACCCTTCCCTCGAAACTACTGATCGTGCGGCAGAGGCAGAGTGAATGGCTCTAATACCAGATTGTGATGACCCGATCACTATCGAATGAATCTCACAAACTTCAATGTGGATGGGTAGCCGAAATCGGAAGATTGGGGAAGCAGGAGATGAGAGAATCAGAGAAGAAGAGAATAGGGAAAACAAATTTCATTTCTCTCTGTCCTTTGTCGTTTTTGCTACAATCTATTTAAACTCATTTACAGACTCCGACAGTGGGCCCGCTAGTGCAAAACCACAACGGTTTTTCCATAGCCAAACACACGCACACTTACAGCTGGGCCTTCATGCCAGCACGTCATTTCTGCCGTGGCCGCCTTCACCTTCGTCCCGCGTATTTGGTGGAGGCGCGACAGCACTCCAGCCGCGGTGGTGGCGGCACGTCGGACAAGCACCTAGTGGCTAGCCGGTAGCCCACCACCGGCTGGGCGGTCATGTTGCCTCCACGTACTACGCTACACCTTCAATGGCTGGCGGCTCGCGATTATCTACTATTTGCTGAGTTTCAATTTGTTTCTATCCTGATTTTCGTCGGTGTATTGGTAGTTTTCATAATATATCATTCTTCTCAATCAGATAATTCTTGAAAAATAGATAGGAACTCTCAAAAATTAGAAAAAGGAAAAAAAATACGATACTTATTTGGTGGAACGAATTTAAAACGATACAAATTAATCAGATGTATAAATTAAAGCTATTACAACTGTGTGGCAATACTACCATATTTTCAAGGGTTTTGTTAGCTAACAGCTGACTGTTTTATCACAAAAAAAAACATCTAACTTGACAGACCCTTCAATTATTTCCAACTGGATTTTTTAAGGTATACCCAAACTATTTTGGACCTTCTATTTTGTTTGTTCCAAGGGCTTAGATTGAACATAGGGGGGCCTATTACCCTATAGGAGGTAATAGGTCACCCATAATAACTATTAAATGATCACTAATGTACTTTTATTTGGACATTTAGTATATAAGAAAATAACAAACTTGGAAATGTGCAATTTCCTTGCATGGAAATGTATTATCAAGTAATCAATATTGGAGGATGGGCATCAATGTGCCAGATTTTTAGATGAGTTAACGTGACATAACTTTTTTAGGTGGTTAATACGCTAGAGTTGACGAACTAGTGCAAATTAGTGCTACATAGAAAGTTGAATGAACCGATTTCAAAAGGATAGAGTTGAATGAATGCACACTAAAAAATGAAACGTATAAGTGGGGAAAAAATATGAATAGATGAATTTAAGAATTTTCTTTTTCATATTGAACAAACTCGACCGATTGTTTAAAAAGCACATGAAACTACGGATCACATTTTTTTCATGTATAAAATCATATTCTATTAGATGTAATGCGCGTAGTTGTAAGTTGTAAGAGTTTTGTAGTAAAAATTAGTATTATGGATTTCTAGCTATGAAATTTAATTTCTCTTAAAATTAATAACCAAAGTTTAGCACTTCTTGTTCATAAATTTCATAATCAGAGTTAATAATCAAATTTATCTTAAGAACATGTACAATGGGCTTATGTCAGCCGTCTATAACTATGGCCACGTAGGATTTTTGCCGACGTGGATGAAAGAGAATGAAAAGAGGGAAAGATGTTGTCTACAATCCTATAGTCGACTATAGCACAAGAAACAAGAAAAGCATTAAAAGATTGTGTGTTCTATAAAGATAACTAAAAAGACGGCAGCCGTCTATACCATTGTATGAGCTGTCTTTAGTGCTGTCTACAAGTGACATGAATAGTTGTTATAGATAGCAGTTATCTATACCATTGTACATGCCCTAATGCTAATAACCAAAACTCGAGACACATGCACGCATGAATGCATGGCCGCTCCCTTAGAATGGAGGCATTGTTTCTTAGCTTAGTCAACATTAATTACGATATTAATTACTTACTCTCTTTTTGCATGGAGAAGCAATCGGTAGGAGCCATGTACAATGGTTTACATTAGTTATCTATAGTTTATATCACGTAGAATTTAAGCTGATATGGAAGAAAAAGAATAAAGAGAGAGAAATGTACTGTATCACCATAACAAGATAAACATTAAAAGATTGTGTAATCTATAAATAGAAGTAAAAAAGACAACTTATTGTATGAGCTGTCTTTAGTACTGTCTATGTGTGACATAGAGAGTTGTTATAGACAGCAACTGTCTATACTATTGTACATGCCCTAAACATACTCATGGCCTAAATTTTCGCCTAGCCTCTGGATGGGACATAGGAGCACCATAAAATAACTCTTTTCAATTGTAGGCATTACAATTGTCTAACAGATACAACACTATTTGTAAAACATAAATACCCATGTTGTAGTAGGGATGGCAATGGGCCCCATTCTCCGCTCCCCGACGGGGAATTCACCCATTAGGGGTCGTGGTTGGGGCTATTTCTTTCCCTACGGGGATGCTAATATGCAAATACAATTTTTCATCGAGTGAAGCGGGGCCGGGGCTATTCCCCTACTCCCCATTCTCGCTACCCGCATGGCCTCCCGATAACCCTATGACATGTGGGTCACTAGCCTACTACTGCATTGTTTAAATCTTTAAGGGTTTGCTTGCTTATTTGCTTAGGAGTTGAGACATCATCTTTAAAAATATTGTTGGAATTCTTCATTTGGAACACTGATAAGCATTATTTAAATCATTTGGAACACTTATTCTGTCGTCTTTATGTGTGTCTGTGTAGGAGAGGTTGAAGATCTAATTTTCGGGCCTGAATCCCCGTGAGGCCCCGATAATCTAATAGGGACGAGGAATAGTGGAAAATAACACCCTAGGACGGGGATGAGGACAGGGAACAGAGATTTTTTCTTCTCACGGGGATAAAAATGTTCCACCACTTCTCATCGGAGAATGGCTCCGTTGCCATCTCTATGCTGTAGTAACTAACCGGGAAGAAGAGAGAGTACATAACAATCCGATAATTTCTGAAAATCACGGCAGGGCATAAATCCTGTTCAGGCAAAAGGGAATGCAACTACGCAAGCGGCTGACTGAAACTGACTAGCATCAGAATACAATGTGACCAGACCCGTGGCTTGATGTCAACATAGCAAGGAATAATCTGCTCTCAATCACGGCAGCATCGCACAGTGCACAGCGTCATCAGTTCTTCACTTCTTAGACAACCAAAGAGTGAGGACTGTCAGACTGTCGGGGAGAGATTAACAGTCATTATTTAATTAGTGATGACTGTGAATACTGAATACACACATTTCAAAAGAAAAAAAATGAATCGGTCCTGCACTTGTTTCAACATTTCCATCCTGCAGTTCACAGCTTCTTCTCTCATGAGTCGAATCCACCTCTCATCAACTGACTGCATCACATCTTGCTCGGTTCCAGAATGACATGCTGAAAAGTTAACGAACAGACACTCATCCTTACCTTAAGTTAACGACGATAGAACCGACAATTATCATCGCACAGCAAGAACAGAACAAAGACTACCTTGATTTGAGTCCTTTTGTATGTGTATGTGACATGAACCAGCCCATCGGAAGTCTGAACCACAGCAGGGTACGAGAACTCCATACCATGGGTCTCCTCCAGTGTCAGCACATCCTCCCACGTGTCGCCGTCGTCCAAGGAGACGGCAACCTTGAGCACGCCTCTCGAGGTAGTGTTGTACACCAGCACCAGCCTCCCATCCCTCAGCTTGACTCCATCAACGCCTTCCATTCCACCACGATGAGAGCATTAGACAAGCAGCAATGGAAGAAGAGCTACAATGCAGAACAGACCGCAAGACCATCCATACTAACCGGAATTAGGATTTTGTAGCTCAGTTGGTTGAGCATAGCTCCAGTTGACACCGCAATCCTTGGACTCTGCAATGCAGATGCGGCCTACTTCATGGGACGGACGCAGCAGCATCCGGATTGCGCCGCCGTTAGTCTGGTAGAGGACTGGCTGAATGACACCCATGGGTTCGCCTTTAACGTAAATTGGCCCGTACTTCTTCCATGTATGACCGCGGTCCTTGGTGACCTAGGTAAGATGAAATGTTGAGACGGGTAAGAGATATCTTCAAGACCCTGATGAACACTTGCTACTGTTGGTTGATTGGAGTGTGACGTCACCTCAAGCCAAGCGCCCCATGAGTTCCAGCTTTCGACTGATGTTCCACAGAGCAGGTGACCATCCTCAAGCAAGAGAGGCTGCATTGTGAAAGCGCAGGTATAAGAATGTTTATTGCTTCTGAGATGTGGCTCCATGGCATAATGGTAGTAAAGGTATCACGTATCAGCATCAAAATACCGAGCAATCATGCAACATTGCGTGTACCTTGTTCTTGATTGGGCCAAGGATACCAGGTGGAAGTTGCTCTCTCTTAGACCAGGTAACCCCACCATCCGATGAGCGTTTCATACATCCGCTCCACCTAAACAAAATTATGTTCAGCTGAACAATAGTGTACTCCAGTATGTGCATAAACAATTTCCTGGCATGTTAAAATTGCAGATAGGGAGATTAATCCCTCACCCTTCAATGGTCCTGCCGACCTTGTAGAAGAGGAGGATTTCGCCAGAAGGAAGCTGAAAAAGAACAGGGTTCCACATAGGCACATTGGACACTTCATCAGCTACTTCTGGAGCGTGCCACGAGCCATTCTGTAATAGGTTAATTTCATTGAATGTATTTACTATCAAGAAACTATAATAAACATATATACTGCAGGATCGTTAATCCATTTCAGAATAAAAAGGATGAATTTGAAGCATTTTAGCATACATAATATCTCTGCAACCAAATTTTGACATCGTGAGCGCCTTCCTGTGTTCCTCCAAAATAGGCCACCAAGAACACTTTCTCCTCGACCTAACCCACAAGGGCATGCATAGCTTATCATGAGAAGAGTCAAGATAAACCATCCAAAAAGTTTGAAACAGGAGGACAAAGGTAGGAACTTAATCTGACCTCAACAATGGTGGAAGCATGACAGCTTTCAAAAGGTGTGTTTCCTGCAGGAAATGTGAACTCTTCCTTCAATATGCTCCACCAGTTGGTCATTTCTTTATCGCTATAACCTACAGAGCAACCAGAATTAGTTATTAGAACTCGGTTTCCACACAAGTATGAGTTATCCATCAATTGGTCATGAAAGAAAAAGGAATAGTGTCTCACTAGTTAGTAGAAGCATTGGGTTAAATTGTTTGAAGACAATATTGTTGTTATTTAAAAACAGTGGACAATCCACAATGTATCATATTTTCTTACGACATATTCATGTTAGACCATTGTTCATTTTATTCTTCAAGAAAATTCTTCATTCTTCAAATACAGTGTTTCACTTTATGGAAGCTGAATATGCCTATTCCTTTCTCTCTCTCTCTCTCTCTCTCTCTCTCTCTGCAATTTCCTTATGGAAAGTGGAATCAGCGGATAATTGCAATTCTTGATAAATGATTTTATCCCAGTATTGAAAAGAGATTCTGAGAATATTAAGCACAGAGCCTCACTTTCGGATTCTTTTTTCCTTGCATGTCACAGAGTTCACTAGAAAATAGAAATCATTTAGTGCTACTATCTGGGAGTAGAGAAAATTAACAGGACAAATTGCCAAATTATACAAAACTACAAAAGATAGATGCAAGGATGGGGATGAAAACTTAGAAGAACTAAGGCATACCTGAGACTAGGCACGTCAAACCGTAAATCCACTTCAGCAAGAGAGAAATAGGGTCGATTGGGAGATCAAGTAGCCAGAAGTCAAGAGTTACTTGGAAACTTGCAACTTGCAAGTATGCTTCATATTTCATAAAGAGTGTGCAAGATCACAGGTTCCCATGTAACTTCCAAGATTCTTTCACAAAGAGAAGAACAGTACAGAGTGCCTTGGGTCCTTAACAAATGCCCAATACAACAAGTTGAGTTTTGAACCCTTTTGGTCAATGTCTGATCACATGGATGCTTATTAACATATTCACCATCACAAGCTGATGACTGCTTCAAACAAAACTTGAGTGGGGACTAGGAACTCCTATACTTATATAAAATTTGTAAAGAAAATGTACATTTTTTGTCTTTTTATCTCCTTTTGTTGTGTTGCTTTCGAAATACTGGCCATGATTATGGATCCTGGACAATAAAATACTTTATAAATTTTGTTCTGGTGCTCTTTTCCAAGAAACAAAATCACAATTACTTGCCGTTCACTGAAAACCTACTGGCAACCCTGAACCAGAGGCCGACTGAGTTTTAATTAAAACCCTGTAGTGTAATAGAAGAATTCATCTTCCACATGGTCTTGAGCTCTTGATAGATCCAAGAGTCACGACAAAACAATTTTTTCACTATCTTCTAACCCACTGTGATATAGTAATATCTGTCAGAGCTCACATGTTCATCCTCGTGTCTTTACATTCTACAAGAGCTCAATTTCTTTTTCTGAAAATTGAAGGTCAAGATTATAGTACTTATATGCTATTGTAAGAGGGTTTATCTGCTCTGTAGATGTTTATGATTCAATCAAATTCTAGGACCCTCGACTCAATAGTGAAGTCTTTCTTGAACAATACAAACGTAACAAATATATTACTATATCAAGATGGATTCTATGGAGAAGTGATAACTGATAACCATAATTTATTTGCTGGAAGTTGCGTCAGAGCCAAAGGCACATCGCAACCAAATGAATAGTATATTTGATTGGCACAACAAAAAAGAAAGGGAAAGAACTGCCATATAATGAATACCTTATGCAAAATTGTGGGGCATATGTACCAGGGAAAGAAAAACCAGCCGGTAACCGGATTTACCAGCCGGTTCCGAGAACGGAAAAACCGGCCGGTTTTTCCCCGTTTAACCAATTCAAATTTTATTTTTTGAATTTCGATTAGTTTTTAATCAAATTCAAACGAATTTCATCTGGTTTTTCAGGAATTCGATGTACCCACCATTACCATTTCCGACCAACCGAAATAGCCCGGGTCCGGTTCTTTTATCCCTAATATGTACTATTGTTTAAATTATTATCTTTATTAAGAGAAGCCTGGAAAATCATTCATTAGGTTGCAATTGCATGCAATTATTCAAACGAGCACACATACAAGCTGCATTGAGGATCAATTGAGCAGAAAAGTACATCAACAAGTACATCAACAGAATCTAGTCAGTATGATGTAATGGTCACACCAAGTATGTCGAGATAAATTTAAGTGTGTGGATATTATGGGAATATGTCAATGATCTTAGGATGATGATACAATTAGCAATGATGTTGAGGATTTGTCGAAACACTCGTTTTCGACGAAATTTAGGTTCTGTCGGGCAGTAGGCGGTCCGAGCGGCCAAGGCGACGGTCAAACTGGCCTTGGTGGCGGTTTGACCGCCACCTCAAGGCCGACCGGGTTGTTGGCAAGGTGTCAAGTAGAGGCGGTCGAGGCCGGCCATGGGCGTGATCGACCGTCCATAAAGGTGACTTGTGACTTTAGAGCTGGGCCAAAAATAGAGGGTATAGGCAAGAGACAGGATTCATCTACACTTGGTCTTATAATTTTTGGAGCTTCGAGCTAAAAGTTCTATTCGTTTTAAATTTTCAGAGAGAAAATTTGGCTAATTCCCCATGCTGGGCGGTCAGACTGGCAAGGGGGCGGTCAAACCGGCCTTGGGTGGCGGTCTGACCGGTTTTGCCATGTTCGCTGGCCAGCTTGGCGGCAATGTTTGTAGGTTAGGTCAATTTTATGGGTTTTAGTGCATATATGTTGTATGATGCATGTTTTGACTAAGAGGGGTCAAGTTGCGAAGAACTTGTTCCCGGAATCGGTTTCTTGGTCTATTGTTGTGCAGGAGGCTTAGAGGTCAACGACGGTCAACGGCGAGGATGATCGGGACTAGGCTTGGAGAGCTGAGGTCCAGAACGGTCGATGATGTTGGGTGAAATTAGTGGACTGAAGCATGGCACAAAATAGACAAGGATGACCAAACGGGAAGTTCGATGTGATGGCTTGCATCAAGCGGTGCGGGGGTCGGTATAAGTGCCATGGTGGTTTTGGTGGGAGCCAAATGGGAGAGACTTGCCAATATGAAGAGAGCCGTTGATCAACCTACACGTGGCAAAGCATGTGATTGCTTCATGAAGATTGGACTCGGCCTTTGGAGAAGGATCGAGAAGGGGTATTTTGGTAATTTCACCAAAATACCGTCTTGATGACCTTTGGCTAAACCTGCGCGCAAGATGGTGCAAGGAGATATGGTTTAGGTCAAATGAAGATAACGATCATGAAGAAACGGATTCGGGAAGCCCGATTCATCATCCGCTTTGAGAAGCATGCGTGAGTGTAGACCTGTTTGTGTGTGGGTTTAACGGGTGCCTATTAAGGTCTTCTCTCTTAGCCTAGCCTCCACTATAAAAGGGAATGTCCAGATGTGGAGTTCCCAAGCCCTTCCAAGAGAAAAACACTAATTTGTGTTATAGGGATTTGGAGTAGTTGAGGCTAAGGTTTGTGATAGATGGATTAATTGTGTGCTCAAGTGTTGAGCTTTTGCCCTCCATGGTGGAGTGACTGCAAACCAACATCTATTTCAAATCAATCCAAGCAAGATTTCTCAAAGATGAGTCTCTTCTTGTTCTTGCTCTCACTTTGGTGACTTTTGGGTTTTGATGATCCTTTGGTTTTTCTTTGTTTTTTTGCAGTGATATTGCTTGCTGTGACACGTGGGAATACATCTAGGATCATCTTTTACCCATGAGTAAGTTTTGAGATCAAAGTTTGATTTTCCTCGGTTCTTGTGCCTTCCTTCCCTCATCTATGAAATTTATGGAACCTTGGCTTTGATCTTCCCGATCGATTGGAATATGTTTCTAACCTTCTTGATAAGCTATGGTTGAAATTTTAGGGGATTTGGATCACCAAATAAAAAGTTGAGTCGATTTGTGATTTTGATTTCCTACTGGTGCTGATTTCACTGTTCATCGGGCTGGAGGTCAGACCGCCCCTGGTGAGAGGTTTGACCGCTAGGTCACGGTTAGACCACCCAACCTGAGAGGTCTGACCGCCCGACTTGCTTTGATTTGAGTTTTTGGTGATTTTGGTTGCTGTGCTTCGTGGTTTCGATTGGATTCAATACATGTCTTCCGCTATGCTTGTACATTGATCTTCATAGCCCTCGTAGCTATTGGAGTGAACATTGAGTTGAATCCGATCAAAGTGAAAAACAGATAGTGCTCATGTCCGTCGGTGTCGAGGAAGAAGACCACCACGCTTTGGTTGATCCTGGGGGTAAGGAGGGCCAAGGAGGTGAGAATGAGGTGACGGGGTTTACTACGGTCCCGAAACGAGGACCTGGGACGGTGGGAACCCATCCGGGCGATGAACGGGCCCGACGGCGGCGCCATTGCCGAAGTTTAGACCTTGCCTTGCTCTCATGGGTTTGGCTTCTTGGCTCGGTGGAGAAGGAGGAGGAGGAGAGGAAATGGCAGGGAGGGGATGAAGCGAGCTCGAGGCGATGTTTTTATGGGCGATGTGCGCGAAGATGGCAATGCAGCCGGCATGGGCAGGCGATGCTCTCGGCGTGAGCGGCATTGGTGATGTCAGTGCATGGCATGGGCTCAAGACAGGCGCGACATGAGTGTTGATGGCTGAGCCACGGCCGAATGATGTGCTGGAGATGAGTCCCGATGCATGGCCCTGACGTGGCGAGGAGCTCCTGAGAGCGTTGACGCCCGGGAGAGATGAGCTGGGTTCAGTTCGCTCGGGGAGAGAAGAAAGGCAAAGGGCTGAGCCGGTCAACCAAACGAATGGGTTTGGTGGCAACTGGGTTCAGCCTTAGGAACAGTAGGAGAGTGAAAAGAAAAAGTAAGGCTGGGAAAACTTGGGAAAAGGAATGAGATAGAATTTTAGGGTTGACTAAAATTTGGGTATTTCCTTTTGGTAATTCTCATGCGATGACAAATACAATTTGATATTTGTTAAACACTTTCAATTGGACCTTTCGATTATTCGAAGAATTAGGTTTTAGAATTCTATACTTTCGATCTTAAGGTTTACACTACATGTAATATTTGGGAGAGCAATGATTTTAAGTTTGTTTGCTCTGGCCATTTATGTTTCTAGGGTTTCTATATTTAGGGTCTCTATCTCTAGAGTATTTATGTTTTTAGGGTTTCCTGTTTTACACTGCTTGTACCAGCAAAAGAGACAATGCACTCAAATAAGTCTAAAAAATGCAGACAAGTAGAACGACAATAGGTAACATACAAAAAGTTTCAAAAATCTTATATTTTCATATTTATGTATTTTTGGGATGTTACACCAAGAACCGTCGAGATCAAGATGACGAAGAAGCATCCACAACGCAGAGTTGCAGACCCACTAACCTGTGTGACGTGCATCGATGTGGGAGTCTCGGCTCAGCTGCGGTTGCGGTGGGGGCCACCTGGCAGCTTCAGACTAGGAAAGGCGTAAAAAGGGGAAGGGAGAGTTTTTGACTCATTTAATCTCTTTTTAAAACGAAATATAAAAACTAGACCCATGAAAGAAATGACAAAAATGAAACTTCTACTGCCCAATTTTGCCACGAAAAGCCACGTGCCGCGCCCTCAGACTGTAACAGACGGCAGGAACTAGCTCCTGTCACCCAAAAAACAGTGTAAAATGTCTCTGTAGTAATTTAAAATGGCGACAGATATCAAATCGTCATTTCAAATGACGACAAGTTCATGTCACCAAACCAAATGGCAACAATAGCTGGATTTTTTTCCAGAAATAAATGAAATAAATTTATATTTATAATAAGAGAGAATGTAGCTTCAAAATTTACAGGATTTTGCAGCTTGTAGTGCTTATAGAAGTTGGAGTTTGTTAACTGCATGGATAAACTTCTTATATGTTAATTGCACCCGAGTTGTTGTTACCGAGTATAGTGTTTGCACAACCGGTTATTTTTTAAAAAGGGAACGAAATATTAGGTAGAGAACAACTATGGAATTTCATTCAAAAGATAACATTTTAACTGCGAATTACATGGCACGGGGGATTTGGTTACGTGTGTTTGTTTGTCCCGCTACTCTTACGGTTGAAACAACAACATCCACGAATCATCAACCCGATCGACACGTAGGATACATGTGCGCCTTTTGGAATAAAAAAAGTGGTGATGTCTACTCACTGGGAAAAGCTGGTCCCAGTTGTACTATCGGTTTGAAAACGTGGCATGACATGGTATGGTCAATTCGGCCTGAAAAGGTGGAGTGGCAGCGTGCGGTCATTTCTTTGTGAAAAGGTGGGATGATTGGTGAATGATATCTACTCACTGAGAAAAGCTAGTCTAGATTGTCCTATCAGTATGAAAACATGGCATGACAGGGTGTGGTCAATTCGGTCTAAAAATGTGCTAAAGGCTAAAACGAAGGTAGGGTGTGATGTTATGCTATTTTAACGTGAATTGAGACTTGCTTGATAGCTTAATTTTGTTTTGGTATTGTAATGTTATGATATTCTGGTACTTGGACTTAATGATTTTGCCATATTGTGGTCCTACAATGCAATTGTGTGTTGTCATGTTACGTTCATACAAATCCAGTAGTTGAAAGTTAAAGACCTCTTACAATTCATAGAATGGAGGCACAATATAAGCATACAACATCCTGCATACATGAATCCACTTCTGCAGACAACGAAAACTACTTCATACATATTGCATAAACTACCACAAAGATACACACACATAAGCTTCTCCATCCACTTCAAATGGTCCAGAATCTTGTCAAGGCATCGTCCGCGGGTGGCATGTTCATCATTGGAGTAGATGGAGCCACTGGTGGATGTTCTGCTACCCTTTCCATCATGGCACCAATAGAGTCCACCCACTGGAAGTACTGGCATCCGCCGACCTAAAATCCACACCGAATAGTAAAAAAAAGTGGCGAAACATACAAAAAACTGAAATACCAACATTCCTAGAAATCAAACTCACCGAGAAATACGAACACTTGTAGAACACACACCCCATGTTCTCTTTGGTGTTGGAGTAGATGACGTTTGCTTGTACCTCGCGGTTTGGGCAATTGACACGCCTTGCATTCGCCAATGCCAAATCTCTTCTGTTCATCGAAGTTGACGACTAAGGCATGGCGTTGAGGAGAAGAGAAGGAGGGGAGTGGGACAACTGCAAGTAGATGAGAAGAGAAGGAGAGGAGTGGGCCAACTGCAAGTAGATGAGAAGAGAAGGAGATGGATGAAGGGCTTTTATAGAACTAGCGTTGGCGGGAGATATGACACCAACGTTTCTTCTGTCCAGTCGATGTGAGTACCCGCTGAAATCGATCTGTCATTTCGGTGTTAAAGGCTACAACAAGGGTGGTGTGTACACGTTTGTTTTGTCCGCACGATGTGTGGGGTGTCGCGATGCTGACTCCCACACAAACTTAGTTGTATGCACAACAACAACAACAGTTAAGATCGTAAACCAGACACTAGCATAATGTTAGTCATACATAAATTAATATTTATATAATAAGACTGATACATCTAGTCGCGGGCCCTCTTCAGGAGTACCCCATAGGTGGCCCTGTGTAAGATCGAGGAGGCCGACTAGAGGGGGGGTGAATAGGCGGTTTTAAAAACTTCTTTGGTTAAAACCGAGTTTTATGTGGAATTATAAATCAATTTGGTTTTGTACAATTAAAGCATAAATCAACTAGTCTTTACAAAGTGCACCAACAATATGAGACTATATAAAGATAGCAATCATACACATACAAGTAAGCAATTTAATATAAGGAATGTAAATTGTAATATAGTAAAGCACAAGAAATCAAACCATAATGACACAACGATGTTTTTACCGTGGTGATCGGAGACTTGCCGGTCTCCCCTAATTCATGTTGAGGTAAGCCCAACCACGTTGGACTGGCTCCACGAATTAAGCCAACACCTCCGAGGTAAGTCCAACCACTTGGACCGGTTCCAAACCGAACCAACACCTCGATTCACTAAGGTTGCTCTTCCTCCACTCTAGAGATGGCGAGCACCAATCCACTCACAAACGTCCGGGTCTTCTCACAACCTTCTTTGAGAAGATCATCAAACCACAACACCTCCACACCGTTTAGGTGTCGGCAAACACCAAGAGTAACAAGTCTAGAACTCTCACTTAAATTAATCAAGTGTATAAGCTCAAGTGGATACACAATCCACTACCTAAGGCAACACATGCACTTAGGGTTTGCCTCTCAAAGCTCACTAAGTGCAACACATGCACAAATGAGAGTAGAGGGCTTGCTCTTAGGTAAAGAGAATAGAATGGGGGCCCAGCAACTCTCCCACAACCGGCCATGGTGGGTATTTATAGCCCACACACAAAAACTAGCCTTTGGGACAAAGTCTGCTGAAAAATCAAGACGAAGCAGTACTATCGCCAACCAAGTCATGCAGATTACCGCACCGCTCTCGGCACACAAGAACGGCTATATCAGAGGCTCTGAACTAGCAGTTGGAAATTGGCATGGTACTACCGCCAACCAAGACACGGTAGTTCCGCTCAAAGCACTGCAGTACTACCGCTTCCGTTGAGGTCCGAAAGTGACCCTCTCTAGAAATAACGTACCGCCAACTACAAATCAGAACTTTCGATGTGCGCAGTAGTTCCACCACGAAGGCTCCAGTACTACCGCACCTCAACAGAGCAACTCATGCTCAAAAGGCGCTTCTCTGGAATTTACGTACCGCCATCTAGGAATCGGAACGACCGGGTTGCGGTAGTACCACACCACAAGCTGGTCGTACCACTGAGTGACCAGATCAGCTTTGCCCGATCGAACTGATGACGTGGACGGCTCAGATTCAATGGGCTGTTCGGACCACCGTTTTAATCGCACGATTTCGGACGGTCCGAACGTGCACCGGTAGTACCGCCAAAGGATATGCGGTCATACCGCTGAGCGGTAGTACTGCAGACAACACGCCGGTACTACTGTTCCTCCTGAGAAAACAACAGTTTGCATCCAAAACAAACTCAATTGCAAAAAACATTTGACAATTGATGAGAGATGCAAACAAGGGTTCAAAGGCAAGATTCTCAACAAGTTACAAAACACATTTGCCAACTTTTAGAATCAATGCCACCAAGGAATAAGGTACATGGACTTAAACCATTTGCAAAACATATTCGTAAACTAAAATCACATGCTACAAAGATTATGCATGAGTTTCAACTATTTGCAAAACACATTCGCAAATATAAGCAACATGCTAACAAGAGCTAGAGCAAGCACAATGAGCTATCAACACATGACTAACTCAAGCTACTAGTCAAAGACCCCTCTTAATAGTACGACAACCTATACTAGCAATCCGATCTTCCAACCAAACCCCAAGACTCGTAAAAGACTAGGAACACATCCTTAGCCCTAGCTAGTCATACCTTTGCCTTGCACAACTTCTTGAAGTTTGATGACTCACATCTTCACTTCAAGTCCGGGTTCTTGATTTGATAATCATCAACACATGATGATTTCCTTTACTTCGGGATCTTGACTTGATGCTCATCAATACATGATGACATCCTTCATCCCGAGTCTTGATATGCATCAACACATGATGCATCCTTCACTTGCCCTCCATCAACACATGATGGATCTTCTCTTGACTTGATGATCAACTCATAATCATCTAAAGTCTCCAACTGTGGAATTCAACATATTTCACCAATTCATAGAAAATGTTAGTTCCACAATGTGATTGTCATTAATTACCACAACATACCATTAACTCATAATAGTGGGACAAGATACTTCAATCTTTCCCTCTTTAGTAATTGATGACAACCATTTTAATTACAAATAATTGAATGTTAAGTTATATGAATATATATAAACTACACAAGTTTTCTATACTCATATGATTTGTTTCAAAGTAAAGATCCTATACTCATATGATTTGTTTCAAAGTAAAGATCCTTAATATACGCGAAAAAAGAATATGGATCAATATTAATGAAACCACAAAACATAGAATGAACTCCCCCTAAATGTGTTCATACACGAATGTGTAATAAAGACATATGCACATATTCAAGTTAGACTTTTGGTGGAGTTCAACCTATATTTTGGATCCGAGGAATGCAACAAGATATAGGAATATAATGTCGAATGCATACCTCTTTGATTTTCACCTTTATATCCAACTAAGACTAAACAATAGGTATAACAATAGAAGTGTTAGTCTCATAAATAGATTTGTCATTAATAACCAAAATACTCCATTAACTCATAATGACGGGTCTAGATTCTTCACCCTGCGCTCGTCCAGTGGACCCGCTGCTAGCGCAAGTGCGAGAACGTCAACGGGTCTAGCACCCGAACCACCCTAGAGGGGCGAGTAACCTCTGTGGGTGTCACGAACACCAGCTGTGTCGGCTGGGGTCGGTCAAGGCGCACCCTGGATCTGTGAAGCCCCAATGGAGACCTGGTTGGGAACGCCCTTGGCCTGCGAAGGCCCACCGCCGTCTCGTGGTACCTGCCGCTCCTTGAACTCATAGTCCGAGACATCTAGCCCCTCCTACGCAAGCAGCTCCTCGTCCCAACCATGTTGACGCCCTATCAAACAGTCAGACATGCATTTAAATGTAATGCAAGTGCTAAAACGATACACGATTAGGGAGAAGTAATCGACCTAGTCGTTGCATCGGAATGGATGTCTCTCCGTGCTCCTATCTCGTCTACGCATGGAACTCAGGTCCTGCTCGAACAACTTAGCGTTAGTTAAAAAATCTTTTAAAAAGGAAAAACTCACGAGACTAGTAGAGGTGTACCTGCGAACTAGGTAAGGGTAATGTTGGCATGGTGCCACAAGGACCCACCTAGCAAGTCTGGGTCAAGAGTCGTCGTCGTGTGCGTCTGGTGTGATGCATTGTGGCTCACCCCCTGTCCACGTATGTTGCCCGCACGTGACCGTGCGTCCACCATGTCCCTCGGTCACCGACACAACGTTAGCTCGACGGTACTCCTAGCTATGTCCCGGATCCGGAGCATGGCGTCTCTGTGGTCTTGTGCTGTCATCTCGATGTAGTCCTCGATTTAGGATAGAATGGAGTTCGCCTCCGAGTACACCCCTTGATAGATTGCTCTGTTAGGCACAAAGCTCAAGTTAGAACGCAAAAACATGACAATTAAAATACATATTACGGGCCATTCACTACGTATCGTGCGGTGGAATGCAGAGTCCAGTTGCGTGGTGTAGGTGTCGCCCGTCGCGGCAATGTGTGGCGGTGGGTCGTCCATGGCCCAGACGCAACACACTCTCGTCTGAGTGCTGTACCAATTGATGTAGTCGTAGTACGTCTGTTGATCGTACAGGGCAACCTCCTAGACCATGTCCTCCAAGGCATGTCCCCACTGCTCCACCCACGGCTCCAAGCATACTGCTCAGGATGTGGTACCTCGGACACCCTTCCTGGTGTGTCTGCATGTACACGTCATGCGCCAAGCAACGCCACATGAGCCAGTAGGCGAAGTCTCACACGTACTGGCTAGACCACCCATAGGGTGCGCGCTCGTACACCCTTCCGGCAGTGTACGATGTCCATATGACACGGTTGTCCGTTAGTTGGTCGAACATCGCGACGTAGTACGGGTACGACGCGTGCGTATTGACCGTTGTGAACGTGACTTGTGGAAGAAAACAACACACACCTTAGCACGTGCAGTGGAAACAAAGCAGGAAACGAATGAACGGTACGAAAAACTTACCCATCAGCAACACCACATCGTACCTATGGTCGGGCCATCCATGTCGTCGTCGACATATACGGTGATGGAGTATGCCCTGAGGTTGAGTTGTGGACGTCCGATCTAGAAGCGCTCGAACAATCATAGCTGCAACAGATTGGGCATCTAGAGATTACAAAACTATCCCAACCCTCCGGCAAGCATCGCAAAGGCCATGGGCCCCAGGCGTACTGCTCGATCTCCTCTTAGTCCATGTCTGCCAACTCCTGTACATACCGGATTATGTGCTTGTCAATGCTGTCGCCGTGGAACCCGCAGAACATGACCCACCCGAAGAGGCACATCAAGTAGGTCTCGAAGTGGCTCCTCACTATGTAGTCGGGAACGTCAGGGGCCATACCCTATGGCTGCAAAATAACAAGGACTTGTTAGTAAGTTTAATGAAAAAAATAAAGCGCGAACACCAAAGACAGGGAACTTACGCAGAATTGGCAGAGCCACTTCAGCGAAGGCCTGTGCATAATGGTGAACTCCCTGTGCCTGCCACCTTGCGACAGCACCCCAATGAACATGGCGAGGAAGTCTGTGCGCAACTAGAGGAAAACCCACGCAAGGCAAGCCTGTGAGGTACATGACGTCCTACGGCATAGGAGCCATCTCCCCGCATAGAAGGTGCAATGTGCGCGTCTCTGGCTTCCAACGGTCCACCAAGACCATCAGTAGGCACCGATCATATAGAGAATGCCTGGACGTATGGACGTCCTGGTCGTCCTCCCATGTCGCCTCCACCATCCTCGTAAGCGGAAGCAAGCCGGATGCTCTCAACTTGAGTCCAAATGATCAAAAGGATACGTGAGTACACCCACACAAGTCGGATTGACATTGAGTACATAAATACTTAGGAACCTAACGTTGGTCGACCCTCAAGGCCCTCATGGGTGTGCACAAGCGCAACAAACCAAGCTCTGTGGGTGCCTTGCTAGGTTGGTGCTGGACGGTACTAAGGCGGAGCCCCACGTCAATAGTGGGTCCAGCAACATGAATGGCCACTTCACAAAAAAATTCAGTGCTTACATTATTAATAAATAAGAAACATAAAACAAAAGATAAAAATAAACAATATTAACCCTATTTCGAAGCCAATCGTCATTCCAAATGGCGATAGAGACATTTCATACTATTAGGTGGGCGAGAGGGCTCCCGCCGCCAATCCAACCGGCAACAGGGGCATGTTGCAAATCCAACAGACGACATGGGCATGCCGCCGTTTAACCATTTCAAAGGGCGACATAAGCTTATTTTCTAATTTTATTAAACGAGTATTTATTTATGTAATTCTATTAAAAATGTACTATTAAAAAATAATTAACGACATATCTAAAACTAAACTACACACATAAAAAGATATACTATAACAAACTAGACTACAAAAGCATACATCTAAAACTATCTAATCCATTCAATTACTGCACCATAAAAAATATCTATCCAGTTAACCACATCTCTAAAACTAAGCTACACACACCTAAAAAGATTTACTACAACGAACTACACTAAAACCATACATCTAAAACTATCTAAATCATCCAATTATTGCACCATAAAAAATACACGATTAACCACATCTCTAAAACTAAACTACACACCTAAAAAATTACTACAACAAACTGCACTACAAAACCATACATCTAAAACTATCTGATCCATTCAATTACTGCACCATAAAAAAATATCTACACGATTAACCATATCTCTAAAACTAAACTACACACGCCTAAAAAGATTTACTACAACGAACTA
Organism: Phyllostachys edulis; assembly: GCA_036346405.1. Taxonomy (NCBI): domain Eukaryota; kingdom Viridiplantae; phylum Streptophyta; class Magnoliopsida; order Poales; family Poaceae; genus Phyllostachys; species Phyllostachys edulis. The sequence goes on along the minus strand of CM070557.1, from coordinate 43,583,034 downwards.
CAATACAAAACCATACATCTAAAACTACCTAATCCATTCATATACTACACCATAAAAATATCTACACGATTAACGACATATCTAAAACTAAACTATACACCCCTAAAAAGATGTACTACAACGAACTGCACACATAACCATACATTTAAAACTATTTAATCCATTCAATTACTACACCATAAAAAAATTACGACTAGCCATATTTCTATAATTAAAGTACACACATCTAAAAAGATGTACTACAACAAAGTACACTACATAACCATACATCTAAAATTATCTAATCCATTCAATTACGGATCTACTAGTTTTATTTGCTAACCTACTAGGGTTTCAAAATTAAATATAAAGTTACAAAAAATACCTACAATGTGGGCGACCTGAACTGCTCCTCCTTCTCTCCCCTCCTCCGGTATGGATGAACAACACTTTGCTAGTTCCTTTCCCTTCTCTTCCCTTACTTTTTTTGGGATTAAAAGTGGATTAGGGCTGATTTTTGGGGCATTTTATAGCCTAGCCTGTGTCGCCATTTGAAATGGTGACAAGGAGCTGCGGGGTCCTTGTCAACATTTGGAACGATGACATAGGCATTAACTCCTGTTTATTGGGCGACATGGTTACTGTTGCCAATTTAAATGGCGACAGAAACCTCCTTTTTTTTTCTTAAACAGGCATCTGTTTCTGTAATTCTATTTAGAGAAAAAAATTACTCGCCTGTGTGTGTGGTGTGTGTGTACACATGAGTAGAGCTGGGCATTGGCAGTCTTGCGTCTTGGCCCTGGTCCCGCCCACCGTGCTTTGGGCCACGTCGTGTCGCGTCTTGGCTTAGCCCGGCCACCCCGTCGTCTTGCGTGCGCGTTTACCACCTTGCCTCTGGCCGAGCCCAGACACCGACCCAAAGCCTGTCAGTGTTGGGGTCGTCTTGCGTGCATAGCCCAAGCCCAAATTTCCAAAATAACTATAGACAATGGAGGCGGCGATGGCGGCGGCAACCGCCATCTTCATTCCTCTCGGCTAGAGGAGAGCCAGAGAGGGAGGAAGGCGGTGCGTGGGGAGGAGAGAGCCGGAGAGGGAGGGAGGAAAGCGGTGCTTGGAGAGGGGAGGAACTAAGGGTGGAGGGCTAGAGGCGGTGTGTGGCATTGGGGATATGGATTAGCCGGGATGGGGGTTAGGGTTAGACCAGGCCGTGGGGGGGGGGGGACGAGATTGGGCTAGGCTACCAGGCCGGGGAGGGATAGGATTGAGCCAGGCTAAAGGAGGGATTGGAGGATTAGGCTTTTTTTGTGTCGTGTCGGCCCAAGCACGACCTAAATGGCCGTGCCGTGCCATGCCGTGCCGCTCAACGGGTCGCGTTCTCAGGCCCAGTCCGACCCGGACGCATGCTGTGCCGTGCTGACCGGGCTTCGGACCAACCTAGAAAAGTCCAGCTCAAGTCCCAGCTCTATACACGAGCGTCTTTTTGTTATAAAAAATCTGGCTCGTTATTGATAGAACCAATTTGGACAGGAAGACCAGGTTATGCCACCATCCATCGATCACCACTCGACCTGAACAAGTTATGTTTAGCATCAGATCACCACATATTGTCATATTTATTTTTCGTTATATTTTCTCATCTAGTCATTGTAGTTGACATAGGAAGAAACAAACTAACGAAGGAACGTGCTTCTCAGTCTTGACCAATCTTGTAGAAGAGAAGCAGAAGCCGCTCGCTAGGGAGATCGCGCTACCCTCCTTGGCTGCGTCTTCTTCAGCGCCGGCCTCCCCCCCTCCCATCTCTCCTGTTCTGCTCTTGGTTCCCACCACCGGCTCCCCTCTCCAGCTTCCCCCTCGACCGCCACCCCCACCCACGGGCCAGCCTCCCGTCACACTCCCACCACCGCCGCCCTCCCGCGAACCCGCGGCCGGTGGCGCCACCGCCGAGCCGCGCCCCCCCTCCCTCCTTCCCTCCCTCCCTCTATACCCGAGGGTCCCGGTGAGCCCTCACCCTAACCTGGGCAACCCTAACCCTAGCCGGAGAAGAAGGCTCAGCAGGGAAGTAGACTCGCCCGCCGAGAGGAAGACTCGACGGAGAAGACCCGCGGAGACGGAGAAGACAACCGGTAGCTGGTAAGACTTACTCTTCAATCAAATCGTACCTCACATTTTCGCAGGCATTCATATTTATCCTTGTAACAACATTCCACTGCACTCTGCTCTGCTTCACACCACCCGTCTTGTAACTGACAAAGGAACAAGCAATGCGTAACACTGTAAGCAAGCATTCCATTCACTTCCACAGCCATGGCTGCCTCTTACTTCACCAGACAAGTACCCCAGAAACTAAGAACTCCCGGCCCGCTGTGAAAAATGTCTCCACAGTGTAAAAAAAAGGACAGAAAAAAGATTCAAGAACTGAATCTCAAACACAGCTTTGGATCAGGAAGAACTGCATGCGATGCAGGAACCTAACAATGTGATGCGGATTAATCTTAAGGCGAGATTAAATCCGTAGGTTGCCCGATCTTTTACGGTAGAAATCCCCGAACAAATATATGGATCACAAATTACATGATGCCACTCGCACTTGGATAAATAAATCTCACACCCGTGCACACCACAGTACACGAACGAGAAATAGATATCAAAAATCCAACGAGTAACCCCTAGCACCATAGCTAGAAACCCTCACGCTAAGATGAAATCCGAGATTGGAATTCACAGGAACACACATAAAACAGGAAAGAACCCTAACTACCGAAGGCCAACACACACGTGATTTAATTCATAACTCAAAACTTTTAAAACTCTACATAGCCGAAAGCGAATGGCTTTATAGCCTGACTCACGCACAGAACTAAGTAGCCTAACACGTTGCACACCCACACATCTAATTAGCCATCACAAGAAAAACAACTCGGACTCATCTACACGTTACATGCATGCAGGCGGGCCCCATCCAAGAGCACGTAGAGAAAGGAAAATACGCAGGCCTCGCATGCGCATGAAAGAAACAACGTGACATCCTGCTCTTTTATCTCCAAAAATACTTCGATTTGTTTCCTTTTTAGTTGTCTCTGTTCCTTTCTTATCTCCTTGAAAATCTCTATCAAAGGTAACATAATAGTATTCCTCTTTGGAAATATCCTGTATGCATGTTTCCTTTCCTGGCTTGCACCATGGAGGGTCCCACGTATTGGAAGCATACGGGTCTATCCCTGATACGTGCAGTTGATGCCTCCCTTGATCTCCCATGGCTTGAAGATAAGGTAAGTTTATTTGCAAAATTCCTTCAATCTTTATCTCCAAGGAAATACTGCAGCTCCAGTGGAAATCCTTTTGGATTTGGTGTGATTCAACGCCTAAAAAATCTGAGGTTTGCGCCGGCCCTAAATGTGTACGTGCACATGCACACGCACACGTATGGCCCAATCTTTCCATATATGAGAAAAAAAATCCTCACACACGTATGCGGCAGCCAGTATTCCGTGGGACTCGGCACGTACGCATGCATCTCACAGATAGGTTCAGTGTCCGTACGCATAGCCTCCTCCACGTCGCTAGTCATCATAAATGAAGGTTTCTTTGGCCGCATCACAATGCGATGGATCAAGCACATTTCTGAAGTGGCGAGATCTGTACCCTGCGTGGTATTGGAATGGTAGCCAGAGGAGGAGAGCTGAAGGCGTTGACTGCGCATCTGTCCGCCGGCGCAGCGGCCGCTGGAGCTCATCTCTTTCTGTTCTTGGTCATTTTCTATTGAGGAAACTTACTATTTGCCACAGTTGAGGGCCCGATTGGCAGTCTGTCACTACAGGCAATTTTGCCCTCTTCTTCTACCTCCCCTCCTTCCTCGTCTCGTTTCTTCCTCTTCATCTCGCTTAATGTAATAATGTTGACCGCTCCGCAGGAGAAGCGCAGAGAATACACGTTACGTAAACGAATGGCAAAGGCGTAAACACCTGCGCAGAGTATGCACGTTACGTAAACGACTAGCAAAGGCGTAAACCCGCTCTGGACACGTACAACACATAGTAACCGTTCGATATTGGGCCGGGCCCAGTAATCGCTCGCATCACCAGCCCAATACGATGCCAAGGGTCCCGTGCGACGACTGTTTTTGTCACCACGTGTTAGGTTACCGCCTCAACGACCCGCCCTGGCCTGCACACATGACCGGAAGAAAATCCTCTGGGCACGTCCCCCGTGAGGCTCTGCCCCGCGGACCGTTGGATCAGGGGGGCGAGATGAACAGAGATGGGGCGGGGCCTCACGGTGAGACCCCATCCCATAGCATTTTCTTCCCACATGGTCAGAGGGCCCGGTAGGCCCCGCGGCCTTGGTTCCCACGCCTTACGCGACGCCCACGGTCCACCATGAGCCCTCCATTTCGTACGGCCTCCCAAAAATCTCAATCCATTTCTTCTTCCTCCCTTCTTTCCCAGGGAGGAGGAGAGGAGAGGAGAGAGAAATCCTCACGGGACAAGGGAAATCGGAGGAGGGGGGAGGATTGCGACCGGAGAAGTGGCTGGCTCCGTGGATTCATAGGTGAGGGTTCTATTCTGGGTGGCTCTCCCGAATTTTCCGCGGATTTTTTTTGTGGGAATTCCGGTTGAGGGGGTTTGGCTGGACAGATCGCCACTGGGCACTGCATTTTGCTAGGATATGTGGAGAATTTTTTTCCTGGTGTAATTCTCGCTCTCGGGAAATTCGGAATTGTGCGAGGAGTCCCTAGTCCCAGATGCGCTTTTCGCGGGTGATCGGTTAATGTGCTTCGATGCGGATTCGTATTTAGAATTGTGTTCACATGGAATTGGGATCTGAGAGCCTATATGCGGCAGTGTCTTCGATGCCGCAGTTGTTAATTGTAATCCGTTTTGCCGTGGTAAATTGTTGCGGTTAGGTTTCCCTTTTTTGGTGCTTGATTGATGTGAAAGTGGAGTGGGGATCTGGATGAGGTATGAGGTCGGAACTTGTCAATTTGGTGACGGGTTTATCATCCAGTTCTTCTTATCAGTTTCTCTCTTCAGCTAGTGTTTTAAAGAAGCTACTAGGGGCTAGGTGCATGACATTGTTTGTCTTGAAGTCAAGAATGGTATTAAGATGCTGCAATTGTTACAGTAAATGTTTTAAGTTTTCTTAAAAAAGAAATTTGGAGTTGCCAGAAAAAAATATCTATTAATGAGTAGCATGGTGTTGCTCTGAACTCTGAAGCACCCAAAATGGTTATTTTTTTATTGACTGGTCTTTCTGCTTGCGTTAAGAATGATCTGACAAACTATAAGTGGCACTTCCGTCTCTTTAATATGGAACGATAGCTGCCCTGGGGTGGAAATTGTTTTTTCAATGTGCAACTAAACCCTTCGGCATGTAGAAAATGCATTGGGGTCGCTCTGAAGAGCAGTTTAACTGCCATGGTTCATGGTTGGGTTTGTTTGGTTCTGATCAGAACATAGATAGATTGAAACTCCTTTAGTTCAAAAATATATCCTGTCTTATCCTTTAAGAAACACTGCTAAGAACGAGTCATGGTTGTTGCTATGCTTCTGAGTTGCCAAATCTGCTGAAAATATAGTTTACTCGATTGTGTTAGGAGCATCTTTTGGCTGCCTTCCCCCAAATTTTTTACTTCGCTGTAGCAGTGTTTCCTTTTATGCTTCATGATGCACCCTTATGGCCTTCTTTGGGATTTTATTTAAGGCCTGCTCTTTTGCTAGAATTCAATGCAAGTCTGTATCTCTGGAACTAAGAAAAAGATGCTTCCTCCAGAGGCAGTAACTAGTAAGTGATATCCAATATTAGCAAAAGAGCATTCTGTTGATGTCCCTTAAGTAGTGCATCGTAATGGTTCAGCGATCTGAGCACTCTCATTTATTATCGCTGTTATTGCTGTCATTGTTATAGTTGTTACTCTGTAAATGTTGCAATGCAAAGAAGTCCATAGTTGGTTTCGCTTAGTGGATATGAGGCTATTCTGCACACAACTCATCAAGGAAATTGATAATTTGCTGCTTCCAATTATCTTTTTCTGTCTATTATCTTGTCTTGCTAATATTGGGTTTTAATTAGTAGCTCAGCTGTATAACTGGGCCAATTACATATTATTCTGTATTCAATCTATCTGTTATTAACTCTTTGCCTTATGATGCACTCTTATGCTATTCCACTTTTGCTCTTTACTCAACGTTCAGATGGATTACATATCCCCTGCGAGAAGCCTGGAGGGGACTTGTGAAGATCCTGGTCCTTTATTTGTAGATCAAGATGGTAGCTTGTTGGAGCCCATGGATTATCACGCGGAAGGAGTTCCACAACATGAATCTCCACCACTGAATGATGGAGTTTTAGTTGATCCAGCTGATGAAATCTCATATTTGGATGCAGATTCTCTATCCTTCATGAATGATCAAATCCCATGCAATGCTATGAAATCTGCTTCAACTAGTCCAGCATCTCCCCTGAAGCAAGCTCAAGAACATCACGTGCATATAGAATCCGATAAGCAAAACGATGCAGCTGAACAGAATGTTCACAATAGTGACGCTGAAGCACAGACCACTCCTGTGGGATATGATGTACATCAGAAAACAGAAGTGGCTGATGCTGTGCTGCCTCCGGAGCTTCATGAAAGCAGTGGTAATGAAACACCAAACTTTCAAGAAGAAACTACGCATTCTGATCCCTATCTTGGCGACTCTATGTTAACTGAAAATAGCAGCAGGGATTACCAACTTAACAATAGTGGTGCTGATGATGATGAAATTCCAAACTCTTCTGCGCTTCAGATGGAAAATGAGGACGTCAGAAAGTTACATGAGACTTCCCACAAAGAAAAGGATGGGATAGAGCAGGATAAAATGAATAGTAGGGATTCTAGTCCTCGTGATGAATGGGACAAGGAGAACTTTAACTCTGCAATTGCACCTTCCTATTTGGAAGGGATGGAGCAGGGAAATCTTGGTACCAAAAATGGCATATCAACCCCAGGCAATCAATGGGATTCTCCTTCTGAAAGGTCTCCAAGAGTGGAAAAGGGCACACCACCACCAGACAGGAGATTCTCACTTCCAGTTGAGAGGTCCCCTCATGCTTCATCTGGGAAATTGGAGTCACAACGTCCTGCAAAAGAGGTTGGTAAATTAGCTCGTTCTCGAAGCCCACCAGCAAGACGTCGGTCCCGGTCTCCTGAAAAGCATGACACCAACCGCAGAAGAGCTTCTTCACGTGAGTTGACTCCACATGCACGACAGAACTCTCCTCCAGAAAAGAAAGCACGGACGGAGTCTCAACATGGAGATGGGTCATTACGACAAAGATCTGCATCCCCTAGAAGAAAAGCATCTCCCAAGAGGAGGAGCTCACCAAGGAGGAGGGACTCTCCACCTGGAAGGAGGGATTCCCCACGAAGGAGGGACAGGTCAAAATCAAGGTCACCTTCAAGGAAAACTGATAGCTCTAGACATAGAAGGGAACATGGTACATCTCGGTCAAGGTCTCCCTACTCAAGGGATCACCATAGACGACCACCAAGGTGATTTTTTTTCCCATGAGTAACTTGCAATCTTCTAAAAGTCCAAATTCTTTTGAATGAGCATGCTTCCAAGCCAATGATATTTATAAACAACCATTTGTCTGCTCATACAACTTTGAATAGGCTTATTTTCCTTCCATGGACAGTCTGGTCATATAAGTATTTGTTTTGAATTTTTTTCATTCACCTTTTTATGTTTTTTTAATGCTAGCTTATGCTTCTGCTTGCTTTGATGTTGTAGAAGAAGGCATTCACCGAGGCGCAGGTCATCTCCATCACATCGTCATCATTCGCCTAGAAGACCTTTGTCACCACCTGCCAACCGGAAGACTGGCTTGGGTAAGCCTGGACGGAATCTTTTTGTTGCAGGTTTTAGCTATGCCACCACCAAGCGAGATTTGGAGAAGAAATTCTCTAGGTTTGGACGCGTAACAAGTGCATCTGTTGTTCGAGATAAACGGTAATTAATTCCATATGCAGTTATTTGTAGTACCTCATTGCTTCTTTTTGGCAATTGTATCCACACTCATTTTGTGCTCCATAGTGCCATGCCATCATTGGATGATACTCTCCTTTTTTTCCATTGCCACTCAATTTTGCAAGTTATTTTATTTTCTTTTGCAACCACGGACAAGGTGCACCTTGTTTAACTAAATTACGGATAACTCAATACATGGGAAGGGTACTGTGTGATTTGTGGAGCTGTAGCCAAATTAAAAAATACTGTTTTGTTAATTACATTGCATTCTTCTAATTTGGGTTCTCTGTATGATTCTATTCAAAGACTCTAGACTGATAAGGTTAATATTTAACTTGTTGACATTTAAACCTGAAAAGCTTGATGGGATTGAATTTATTTTGCTGAATATATAACTTAACACAAAACCATAGCTTCCCATTTCACATTTGTTAACACAAAACCATTCTTCCCATTTCACATTTGTTATAGTGGTACAAAATATTTGAGCTGGGTAATACAGTAGAGCAGATCTAGATATCTGTAATGGAATAGCCTTTGTATATAGTATTGAAGTGGTACCTGTAATTGAATTATTGAAATACACTGGAAGTGATCCACTTAGAGGTATGAGAGAGGAGACTCATGCCTTCTCAAGCTCTCTTTGATGATGATTAAACTTTGTATTTCAGCAGGCAAGAGCATAATTGTTAAATTTTATCCTGCCAAGTTTACTATGATTGAACTAAAAGCAGTCAACCATTGGATTTGAGCGGGTTTGCTCTTTTACTGATTAACCATGAGAAGCTTCTATTGCATTGATGAGACTGACATAGATTATCATTTCGACGGTGATAAGAGCTTCTGTAAGTACTTATCATTGAAATATTCCCAACATGTGATATATGACATAGCTCGAGTATTTTTTTTCCTACCTTGAAAGAACCAGTTAGTTCCCAGCATGCAATAATACCTTCTGAAGAACAGCTCATTTTACATTTGTACTCTGTTGAATCAGTTTGCAAGATAAGTTTTTCTTAACCCAGTTTACGTTCTTTATAGATCTGGAGATTCTCGAGGCTTTGGATTCTTATCCTTGGAGAGGGATGAGTATGCTGATGCTGCAATCCGTGCTTGCGATGAGACTGAGTGGAATGGTAGGATCATTCTTGTGGAGAAGTCAAAGGCACCTTCATGGTGAATTTACACCCTGGAGCTCCGCATGCCATGCTCTATGGGGGACAGTATTGCTTCAGTTTGTACAGCTTTTATGTACCGAAAATTTCCTATTGACAATATAGCATAAATGATCATTACATATGGCAAGTTCACTTGAACCCAGCTCTTGATGCTGTATTAGTAGTAGTAGTAGTAATGAAATTCCTATGACTACATTGCTGACAATTATAAAGAATAAGATGTTAAGTCACACCTTAGTTTGTTAGCATCACTAGGGTGGTTAATCGACCAAAGATGTTTTTTTCCCAACGATGACAACATGATCCTGAAGGTCCAAATCTTCTGCGATCCTTTTTCACGTGTGTGATGCAGTCATGGTATCGCTTCTGAAAGATAACCCGGCTATTATGGCACTGGCTGTTCCAGTGATCTCCATTCTTCTGTCAATGTTTTTGGAGCGATACTCCCTTTTTATCCCCCCAAAGAGTTTTTTTTGTACCTCTTGAGTCTTGACCTAAGATTTTCATTTGAACCAGGCCAAACACCTGGGCACAGTAAGTCACTATCGGTCAGCAAATGAGGATCACTTGTTTGTATGTACGTAGTGCTTGTATGTGATCGATTCGTATCCCATGTGTCTCGACGTTAAATGTGATCTTGTAATCTAATCCAAAGCCGCCTGGGCTCGTATAATCTGACTTGTCAGTTTTCACGATGGACGTGTATGCAAACCATTGGATTACGCATTGATTTTGTTCGTCCACACCCCGTAGGTCGTAGCCGAGACGGTATATTCGGGGTTCACGTACCCCGACGCTGCCGCTAAGGCCATGTACATTGGTTTCACGTAGGTCTATAGCTCATGCCAGCTAGGATTTATGCATACTTGGAGGAGAGAGGAGAGGCCGTCGATAATTCTACAGTCGGTATCAGCGTGCGAACTAAGCAGGAGAAGACGGCTTCGACGCCCATTGTATGGAGATCGTCTTCTCCCCATGCGTTTTGTAGGCCCGGGTGTTGGAGCAACCGCCACCATGAGCGCAAAGGTGATGGCGACCGGGACAACAGCCATTGGGACGATGAACAAGACGGCGGTGGCAACCATTGCAGGCTGGTGAAGAAAATGGTGTTTGCCAGATCTGGCCGCCTCCCACTGCCATCTCCCTAGATCTAGCCAGATCCGGACACAAGCTAGTCAAATCCGACCGACCGGTGGTGGAGGGGGTGAGGAGATGGTGGGCACCGGCGCGAGCTTGAAGAGATGGCGGGGCACCGGGAGGACACGGCGAGCCGCGGTCCATGGGGCAAGCTCGAGGAGATGGTTGGGTGGCATGAGGAGATGGCGAGCGGCAGTGCGAACTCATGGAGATGGCGGCTGATGGCGCGAGCTCAAGGAGGGAAAGAGGAGGGAAGGAGGCGTCGGTGGGGAGTAAGAGAGGAAGAGTGAGCCGTCGGTGGGGGGTGGACGGTGGGGAGTGGGTAAGGGTATTATAATATCTGACGTGTGGGACCACTACGAAGGAAAAAATAAAAAATAAGCATTGAGAAGTGTGCTATAGACAGTGGTTGTAGAAGTTGTCTTTTGTGTTGTCTTTTGTTGACGTGAATAAATTATAGACGGCTCAATAGATCAATCATTGTATATGGCCTAACGAGGTTCCCGGTTTTTCTTTTAAAATATAAGACACCTTTTCTAATTGTTAGGTCCGCACCAATCGCACCGCGACGCGTGGCAGCCATACAACCACCCCACCAACAACGTTATGACATACAACCATCACTCGCTATGCACGCCCGGAAGAGGCAAAATTATTAAAGCACAGCCAGCCTACCTGAAGCGTACCACCAACACCATCAATTGCACGACGCGCACTTTTTTGAGATGACTCGAGGCCAATCCTCACGAACGTAACTCAGACAAACAACGCTTCGCTAGGCCGAAGGGGACGGTGTGCCTGGACCCTTCGGGAGAAAGGCGCGGTTTTAGCCATGACGAAGTAGGACCTCGACCGCGAGGGGTTTGTCTTAGGGGCAACCCACCGGCCCCTGCGACCCAGCGAACAGGACCCGGAGGCCACAGGAATGACCCCAGGGGTCGCCCAAAGTAGTACCCGAAGCCCTCCAAAGGGGGCCCGAAGGCTTAAAGGGGGCCCCGGAAGGGAGCTCAAGGGTGGCTCGAAGGCTGCAGAAGGTGTCCACCAGTGCTCTGAGGGCCATCTCATGGGCACCAAGGACAGCTGTAGCCCCCTCATGTAACAGCCCAAAATCCCTAAATTGGATTAGTTAAGCATCTAATGAGCATTTATGAAATTTTGGACTTTTTAAAACTTTTATTTCAAAGCAAATGTGTTAAAACCTAGTAGTTCAATACTTCCTCTCCATTTCAAAAGTCCAATTTGAACTTGGGGCAAAACTAAAAATGTTTTAAATGTGGGAATGTATTTTTGGAATTCAACTTAAAAATAGTAATACCTCAAATACTCCTAAAATACTTGAGGTAATTCTTACAAAGAATCTCAATTTTTAAACTTGGAAGTATATTTCCTTAATTTCAGGAAATGCAAACCGAATAGTATTATGAAAATATAGTAGTACCCAGCTAAGAATATTTTAGTTGAGTTCTATATCCTCTGGTTTGTTTATTTGAGTTTTTCTGAAATTTTTTAAGATTATTGGTTTCTTGTCAATTTGCATGTTCAAAATTGAAATTGAAATTAAAATGCAAACAAATATGGTGAACAGTGCCTGGAAATAATTTTCCTAGGTTCTGGAACACTTTAGCAACTCACTTTCAAATTTTCACAATTTGTAGATTTAAATTACTATTTTTAAGCAACCAGTCAATAAAAAAAAGATTAAAAGTCAAACACCATAAGATCAACTTAAAATAATTTTAGAGAACTAGTGTCAGGGACCTTCCCTAAAGTTTTCATCATTTTTGGAGTTGAAAATCTACTTTCAAAAATTCATCTAAGCCCTCAGCCTTTTTCCACAAAATCAAGCTATCACTGTTCATGCAGTCGGACTCAATCTTTCAGACCGACCGGCACGCGCCATTTTTGGCTCAGCCCAACCAGCTCCGTGTAGCTAGTGCTCCTCTCTGTTGCTGACCGGCCGGGCCCACCGGCAGGCTTTCCCCTCCACGACGCCCCGCCCAGCTTCGCCGGCCATGGACACGCACCCGGGCGCATGGCCACGCGGCCGCTCAACTCTGCGCATGCACCAGCTCGCCCACCGGTTTTCGCCAACGCCCACAGCTTCGTTCGCCACAGCTAGTGCTTTGGGGAGGTGTAGCTACCCTCCTCTCTATTGGCGGCGGTGGTAAAATCGTCTAGATCTCATCCTCCTTCCCCACAAAACCTAAATCCCCACTCTCCCTTGCCACTGCTCCATCTCTTCCTTGTTTCCAAGAGGGAAAAGGTCGAGCCTAAAAGAACTCGCCCAATTTTCGCCAAATCGATATGGCTGAGCCTAACTCCATCCGCCGCCATCCCTCCTACGCCTCACCACTAGACAACGACGACCTCCAATCAGAGATCCTCCTCCGCCTCCCGGCGCAACCATCCTCCCTCCTTCGCGCCGCCCTCGCCAGCAAGCGTTGGTGCAGCTTCATCTCTAACCCCGAGTTCCTCCGCCGCTTCCGTGTGTTCCATCAAACACCACCCCTGCTTGGCTTCTTCCACAACACCGCCCTTGGGCTTACCCACCGCTTCGTCCCCATCGGCAACCCGCCAGACCGTATCCCAGCCACGCGCTTCTCTACGCCGTTTCAGAACGACTGGAACTGGAGGTTCCTGGACTGTCGCCACGGCCGAGCCCTGCTCATCTACATGGGGCGACGCGAGATCCACGTGTGGGACCCCATGGCTCGCCGCCGTCGCAGTGCCCCTCTTCGCTCGGATATCGTACACGTCGGCTACGGGGCGGTTCTCTGCGACCACACGCCTGGCAGTGATTGCCCTTCCAATCCCTTCCATGTGGTCTTGGTGTGGAGGAGACACGAAGCGCAGCACGCCAGGCGGACATTCGCTGCCGTTTATTCGTCGGAGTCCTGCGCATGGGGCAAGCTCATCTCTGCAGAGTCTGCGTTTACTCATCCGAATCCGAAGGTTACGTCTGAGAGGAAGCCCGGCACGCTTGTTGGCAATGCCATCTACTGGTTGCTTCCTCAGGGTTACATCATTGAGTTTGACCAGGGTAGGCAAAGCCTAGCTGAGATCATGGTGCCAATGGATGAAAATTTTCTCTATTGGCAATCTCAGCTCATGCGGACGGACGATGGTGGGCTTGGCCTCGCCGTAGTGTCGAAACAGAGCATCCAAGTGTGGAAAAGGGCGACCGGTTTGGATGGTGTTGCAGGACCAGGATGGGTGCGGCACAAGATCGTCCAACTGGACAGTTTCCTTCCCCCGACATCAACGATGCAAGCAGGGCAAGTGTACTTGCTGGGGTTTAACGAGGACAGCGATGTAATTTTTATATTGACCGATGCTGGCATCTTCATGGTCCAACTCGATTCAAATCATTCCCAGATGGTGTGCCAAGGTCACAACAACCAGTTCAGCATTTATCCGTACGCAAGCTTCTATACTAAAGGTAAGCTTGCAGAAATAATGCAATGAAGTTCTTTTCTATAACTAGCTGCCAGATTATTTTTCACATGATTTATTCTTTAAAAAAATCGTAGATAGCTAACTTTTGGGAATGTTGCTCTCGATGGCTTCATGGAGATCTGTGGTTGTCTTCGTAGATAGCTAACCTCTTTGACTAATTCTTCTGATGAATGTGTATAGAATTATAGATACAAACCATGTCTAGTCTAGTAAGACTGGCATGCTTATTTGTGGTGTGTTGGTGTAGCAATTTTTTTTTGCCATGTATATCATTACCGTTCTCCAATATCATAGTTTAACTGCAGTTCTGCATATGGTAATCAATTTCGTTATGCACTGATTGTACTTTGAACAAATCTGTTTTATCGTTAGTATCTTTTCCCTGAAATATAGATTGTATGCAATATTCTGTAGCTGTAACTTTTATCTTTCGATCTTTATCCATTTCATGTTGGGTCTAGCAGCTGGCAAAGTTGATTCCAATGGCAACTGTCTTGCACTGCACAATCAAAAGCCCATCATTCAAGGTTTGCCATTCACCCTATTTGATAGATTCAAGCAACTTTCTTCTGTTAATTAACTTCTTCCCTTATCATATTTGATAGATTCGGAGAAAATTAAAAATGAGGTTCTAGCTAAGGAAACCATAATAACCAAGCTTAAACAAGAATGCCAGGCCAAGGACCGGTCGATTGAATATTTGACGACCAGGTACAAGGAAGTTATCGAAAAATCAAGATAATTGATCGTAAACTTGACTAGTGTACTGTTTATTCTAATTTTATGTATTTATTTTTAATCTACTCATGCAGAGCAAAATCAAAAAATAGCAAGAACAGATAAAGCTCTTAAGTTCGAGCAGAAGAAAGGGGAAGGTCTTGAACAGGGTCTTGAAGAACAGGTCAAAGCTCTGAATAAAATGCTCTTCGACATAGGATCGGGAGTGCAACTGCCCATCTTAAGAGATCCTGTGGAGAAGTTAAACTTCTTTAGCCAACAACTTGAAGATCTCAAAAACCTGCTCGAGACAACTCGGAAGAACCACGCTCAGACCATGAAGGAAGCCGTTGCTAACGGAGTCAGCCTTGCTTTGGCAAAACTGAAGGCTTCTGACCCATCAGTTCATCTCCAAGCTGTTGAAGAGGACTTCAACTGCTTGGGAGACGAAGCAACCATGTTACTTGAGGAAGTAATGCCTCTCGGAAACAAGGTTGCGGAGGAAATGGAGATCGGATCTCCGTCACGTAGCGACCAGGCTGATGGTCCTAAGGAGTAGACTGATGTAAAATTAGGATTGTAAATAAAACTTACCTTTTATCATCAGTAAAAGTCTTTGTTTTATCTTCTCAACTTTGCTGAGTACTGATATATTTCCTAGCCCCCGACTGCTTGTGTTAGTAGAAGAACTTACTAAAGAAGCAGTAGACCAAGAAAAGGAGCAAAAGCTACGACCATGGTACAAAGTATGCACTGATTATGTTATAAAAATGATCTAATTAATATTAGAAAATCAATTTGGTCAAAACCAGTGTATAATTTCGATTAGCTTTAGATCTTCTCCATAATCGAAATACTGCATAGTACCTTGTATGGTCGGAAGATATCATAAGACTTGTCTTGATGATAAGAAATTATGTAAAAATGATAAGTGATCTTATTTATACGCGTTATCCAAACTGGTCATAAAAGTTGCCAAGAACCAAAGACATGATAAACACTTCGCGAAATATATTCATGCTCAAGTTCCGACTGACAGCGAGGATCGTAAGAAAAAGACCGTTACTAGGAAACTCCTTCTAGTGGGCAGAACCACATGCAGAGAGGAGAGATTTAGACTAGGAAGTTTTCTGTGTCCCGACCAGTAGCTAAAATAAGAGTAGAATAGAATGTTAAAATGATGAAGTAATGTCTATAAGTTTCGTGGCATGTAAGCAACTATATCGAGTTGTTTGTGTTATGCTCTTTTACTTGTTTGATTCTTTGAGAGAAGAGTGTATGGTCGCTCGTGAGAACCATCGTTGTAACGGTCACGATTAGGACCTTTATGGCCCGTGACAGCTATGTCAAGGCCAAAAAGAAGTAAAAGGGATCATTTTAGAAGGATATCGGAGTGAAATCGATCTTCTGTGACCAGTTAAATAACAATAGCATGTGACCAGAGAATAGATAACATACATATAAACAATATCACTCATCGGAAAGGCACCTTCGTGGTGAATTTACACCCTGGAGCTCCGCATGCCATGCTCTATGGGGACAGTATTGCTTCAGTTTGTACAGCTTTTATTGTACCGAAAATTTCCTATTGACAATATAGCATAAATGATCATTACATATGGCAAGTTCCCTTGAACCCAGCTCTTGTTTGTATGTACGTAGTGCGTAGTGCTTGTATGTGTTCGATTCGTATCCCATGTGTCTCGACGTTAAATGTGATCTTGTAATCTAATCCAAAGCCGCCTGGGCTCGTATAATCTGACTTGTCAGTTTTCACGATGGACGTGTATGCAAACCATTGGATTACGCATTGATTTTGTTCGTCCACACCCCGTAGGCCGTAGCCGAGACGGTATATTCGGGGTTCACGTACCCCGACGCTGCCGCTAACAACTTCCAAATCTTCGCACCAAATTGCGCCACGAAACTTGATGCTTCGCACGTCGCGCCAGTAAACTACTGCTCCAGCTAAAGATAATACGAACAGGACAAAAGGTTCGAAGAACTCGAACAATGACTAATTAATATTCACTGGTTCGATTTCAAGAAAAAATATATTTGCAGCTTGTCTCGGTTCAGAATAGAGTTTTTTTTTCTTCTCGTTGGGTACCTTTTCGAAACAAAATAGCAACAATAGTTATTAAAGAAATGAAACGGCAAAAAATAGCACTCCTATTACACGAAAACACCACAGCAGGATTCCTACCGTACAACCAATCCGTGGCAGGCCACCTGTCGCGAATCCTGATCGCGGCAAGTGGCCTGGCACGATCTAGATGCGCAGCAGACCGTTTGCCGCCGGCTGGGAGGACGTCATGTGTCCTGTCGTGCTCTGGATTGGCCGGCAGGCCACCTGCTACGGCGTTTTCACGTGGCACGTGACCGGGATCATCTAACCGCAGAGGCACTGTAGCAACAGTAGCCCAGGCCGGTTGGTACCATGCTCTACAGTACACTGTAACCAAGTACCGCAGAAACAGATATCAATTTTACTGCCTGGTACCACTGTAGGAAAGATGTCTAATACCACTTATACTGTGCATCTAGCTGCTACAGTGGCGGATCTAGGATTTTTAGGATGAGTGTTCGGACTTCAGAACTAGGTTGCCCAGATATGTCGATACCAGTACGCTGATACCGTGAGATGCCATTTCCCTAAAAACACTGATACGACGATACATGTATATATAACAAAATACAAAAAATATAAAAATTAATGATTTCATATGAGGAATTGGACGATATAAGGCAGGCATAATGGCATGAATTAAACAGCAAATTATAGATATCAATGACAGTTGAGGAGGTGAAAACTAGGAATAGAGTTATTTTTGCTCTAGGCTTCTTATTTTGCTGAGTTATGCTGTTGTTGCAGTGTACGACTAAGACTTGTGCTTGGTGCTTGACTGTTGTTGTTTTCTCTATTTTTCTATTCTGGGCTGTACCAGCTATACCACTAAATCTTATTTTCTTCCTCTAATAGTGATCGGTAGATGCTATGTTTTCTTTTTCAAAAAAAAAATTTATGCTTGATCTTGGTCGTTGTTGTTTTCTCATTTTTTTTCTGTTCCAGGTTATAGTAGCTAGATTGCTAAAACTTATTTTCTTCCTCTAATAGTGATCGGTAGAGCTCCTGCCTTCTTTTTTAATTTTTTTTTGATAGATGTATACAAATATATAGTAGGAAGTAGGCTAAAGTAGGAAGAAAAATGAGTCTAATGTGTTACATGGAGAATGCAAACTAAATTCATTTACGGACACAAATATATAGTTTTAATCTAACTAATAACATATGCATCTAATATACCTATTATATATAAGATATTTTAAAGAAAAAAAATATAGGCGTTGGGCTGAACACTCGTCGGTGAGCTGCTACGGCAGATAATTCGTTTCCCGTATCTCATGTACTCACGTGGCGCCGCGTGGCCTCGAAACAGATGGGTACCGTCATGGGCCCAATAATCACAAGCGAACAACGTGCGTCATGTGCGCTTAACCAGTATCCAAATCATGGCCTTTGTCGCCTTCCTCTCCTCACTCGACCGGCCTAACCCCTCCCACTAGAACAAGTCTCCCCCTCGTCTGGAACATGGAAATTTTGCAGGAGTTTTTTATACTGTACAGATTTATATATGAATTATATCGTTTTGTATGAAATTCCTACCTTCCAAATATGCTTAAAAGTATAGTCATGACAGTGATCATCATGGCTCTTTTTTTTTTAATAAATATAACCAAATGGAAATGGTTTTTCCTAATATAATTAGAAGATGTATGTGCCTGTGTTGAATTCAAATAAGGTGTCTTTTACGGTGTGGTGGCTTTTTAGAAGCACTTTTATTTTGTTATTTTTAATTTATTAACTGATTGCAGCATATTCCAAATCTCTTACTACTATCTAATCATTTGTTTAAAAATATTCTTTAAAATAAATTTCTACCAAACTTATTATAAAAAGAACATTGTCTCCTAAAAAAACTTTGGCCATACACATGACAACTTGGCATTGCAATGTTCAGTTTGCAATACCGACAGTCATGACGGTGCAGGTATATTTTCAAAGTTAAAAAAATGAAATTTCTACTAGTTTGTAAAGTTTTTTTGGGTCTAAAAGTGGATTAATTACATAGCTCGGTGCAGCACATTGCAGCGATGCTGAACTGCCCCTAATTACATAGCTCGGTGCAACACATTGCAACGATGCTGAACTGCCCCTAAAGATTCAAAACAAATAAGCTCCCGATGTTTTGTCTTATAGTACCCGGATCTTCTCCATGAAAAAAGAGAGAAAATACCTAGATGTTTTTCACGTCTACTTCATGGAACTAAAACATTCCCATATCTTTCATGTCTCGAATCTTCAGTGGTCAGATAAACTGTTATCTAAACCGTATCCTTGCTAAGCATGTAATGTAAGTCAACTAACAAGGTAGTTAATTAAGTTATCAAAGCTTAGTCGCAGACAGTACGCATCAAAGATGTCACCTAATTTATTTATTTTCTGCTTTAGCTCACTGGTTGTTAGGGAACCAAAGAGTTTATGCACTGCAAACTAAAGAGTTTATGCAAACTCCGGAAGCGCGTAGAACAGGGAAAACAAGGTCAGAATAAAAAAATAACTATATATCTTTTCTCCATTTTTTCGACATGGAAGAGATGTACACACACGTACAACACGGCACACGGAATGCATCCTTTAGCACACGTTTAGAAAGACGGATGCCGGGAATACATCCGCGACATCACAAAAATCATACTAAAAGCGTACTTGCGTGTACATAAAGAATAATAATAAAAAAGAAGAGCACATTGTTTGAGACGTGAAACCTTTTCTTCATCTTTCGGGAGAAAAAATCCAAAGGGAGAAAATTTATATTACAGCTAATCCGTGATTTTTTAAAATAATATCATTTTAAAAGATATTTACAAAAATATATAGTTGCCCTAAAAAATTACAAGACTAGGTGCCTGTTGCCTGAACTAGTGATAGCCTAGTGTCGCCTGTTCAACTAGAGACATGTAACCTGTTGCCTCCCTGTCGTCGGTCTAACTACTTGTCACCAGTTCAACTAGCGACAGGAAGTGAACAGTGTTTCTGTCACTAGTTCAACTGGCAACAGGAACTTGCCGCCAGTTAAACTGGCAATTTAAACTAAAACTATTTTTTAATTAATCCAATGGAAATAATTGGGGAGAAATAAATTGTATTTTTTGTAGGTAATACATTTAGCAAATCATGTTGTTATTTTTTTTGGAAATACAAGGTTGGTTAGTCCGTGTGTGATTTTCGTAGATTCTCATGGGTACGAAATCTATTAGACTCGTAATAACATTTTGTGATCGTCGTATGTTATTGTAGTGCGGTAAATTTCTGAAGAATTTTATGAGGACAATTGAGGTAGCAATAATTCGTAAGTAAGAAGATAAGTGATATTGCGATGCGCTAGGGAATTCAAACACGGTGGAGAACTTTGGAGAAATGTCGCAACGATAATAATACGATAATTGATCCGACAAGGAGATTACATAGCACGTAGGCTAATGAATCAAGGACGGTACATACATGCCTTTAGGGAATTAGAAATACATGGGACATGTGGACAAATTAAGAGGGCCGAACTACTGCGTGAAACGTGGCCATTTGCCTTTGACCCAGCTCGGCGTTGTACTCCTCGCCTTGCTCCTTAGCTTTCGTCTCGATGGCCCTCTTTCGCGCTCTCTCGGCCTTGTGTCGCTTAGCATGCTCACGCTCCTGCTCCTCGTGCAGCCTTCCCGCCTCTTCTTTTCCTCCATCTCAGCCTGCAGCTCTTCGAGGCGCCTTTCACGGTCCTTGTAGTCCTCCCTGGCCCACTCCTTCTGTGTCAGCAGTATCCACATGTTGTAGTGGTGGATCTTGTTGTCAATCCACTAGCTGAAGTTGCATAGGCGTGGCAAAGACTGCGATGGGAAGAGAGATGTGGTTAGGGCGTAACAGGAAGCAAAATAGTGGTGCGCACTGAAATACGATTTCATTACCGGCTGCCTGTGGCTCGGCGTGTCAAACTTGCGGTCGGGGTAGTCCGCACAAAAGTTTGGGCAGCATCAATATAACATCCTAATTTTCTGAGCTTTAAAAATCTTTTGAATAGTTAGTAGTTGGAAAATTCACCCTTGAGTTTTATTTGAATTTTAAATAAGCTTAATATGGACTTTTAATATCAAAACCATGTAATATGATTAATGTCAACATCAACTATGATCAAAACTATTTTATTCGGATTCTATGTGCTTAGATATTTTCTAGAATTTTTTCGAGCTCATTTGCTATTTTCTATTTGCCATTTGTATTTTCTGGTATTTCCTAAGAAGGAAAACCTATTATAAATCTCAGAAACTCCAATGGGTTGAATCTCCTTTTGTTTGGCCCATTTTCTCTTCGATTCAGCCAGCCGCTTGGCTTTTTCCTTTCGCTCCAGTCCGAATGCGCGCGCCTCCTTTCTAGCTGACCGGTGGGCCCGCTTGGCCTTTCGCTCCAGTCCAATCGTGCGCGCCTGCGAGCCTCCGCTGATGTGTGGGGCCCACACGTCAGGTTTCTTTTCCACCTTCACTTTCATCCCCGTCGCGCTGAGCTGCGCCACCGCCAATGACATTTCTTGAGCTTAGTACGACAACAACGTTTCCAATGGAAAGAATCCCGTAGCGATATGGTTTTCAAATCCTTCTATCTGTTCACATCCAAAACTAACAAAATCTTATCCCGAAACACCTTCCTTCTCCGAGATTTGCTCGTGTTCGTCTCAGACTCTTTTAGGGTTTTACCTAATCCGGCATGCCCGAGCCCTATAAATAGGACCCCGAGGATCACCTCAGCACCCTCATCTCGAAACCCCAAGTCGCGTACCTCAAAAAAAAAAACCTAGTGCCGCTGTAATCGGAGTTTTAGGGTATTGTCGCTGGCATTGACTTTCTTCAAATTCCCCCGCCGTTGTTGACTCCTCGTTGACATGATCTGCGCCGTCGGGTCTGTCGTCGCAAGGGCTACCTCGTGAACTCTTCCCCGTCGCTAATACCTCGTCGGAGCTCAAGTCCGACAACGCCCGAACCTTCTTCTCCACTTGAAGCTCGCCGCCGGCCATGACCATTGTCCTCGAGCACCAGTAAGTGCACCAACGGTTCGCAATACCGCCTCTACCTGCTGGTACCACTCACCATCAGTGAGGAGCCACCGTTCACCGGAGTCCATTGGGACCCAAGCCTTTGTCGTTGTCGAATCCACATGGCCATCCACCTCAGCCGCCATCTCAGCATCTATGCCTGCGTGTCATCCTGTGTGGCACTGCGTCAGCAGTCACATGCACGTACGCGTGGCAGATCCAAACGCCCCCATATTCAAAGCTCGGTGGATCCAATCCATCGTGAGCTATCTCAATGACATGTGGGTCCCACATGTCAGGAGATTTTCTTTTTCTTTTTCTTTTCGGCTAAAATTCTAGGGCTGACATCATGCTTGCATCATAATCCGCTTTTCCAGTAGGAAAAATATTTCGGGAAATTCCAGAAATTCCAATTTTTCCTTTTTCTTTAGATTTAGATCTTCCAAAGGCCACATCTTCTTCATCTGAACTCCGATTGTGCCCATTCAAATTTCTAAATTTATCTAAATTTGAGCTCTATTTATTTGAGATTTTTATTTAATTTTTGGAGGTTTTTTTGTTATTTATTTATTTTATTTATTTGCTTCATTTGCGAGTAGATGTTGATTCTTCGGGAAACTCTGAAGAAGAGGGAGTGCACCAAGATCAAGATCAGTACCAGGATCTAATTCAAGGCAAGTTGTACCTTTGATCATATTGAACCCAGTTTTCAAAATTACTTTGATTCAAATTAAGGCATTTACTTTAAGTATTTATTTAAATACTTTTGGGTTTAGTTATTAATCCAATTTGATTATATCCACCTTGTCTATTGTTATGTCATAATCTTTTATCACCCTAGATTGGTTATTATTTAGTTGGTATTATCATAGCACCAACGTGGGTTAGTTAGATACGAGTAGATTGCTTAGCCATGCCATGAGTCATCATTTCATGTAAGTTGCAAATATGAATTTGACTAAGTGAATATGGAACTTTGTGATAAAACTGTGTGCACTGTGTGCTATTACTCGTTGATGGCATGTGTTGCACTTAGCCAATAGGGTGGAAAAAGATTTAGGCTGAGGCAAGTGGTGGATATTGTGTGATATGATGGAGCTTTGTGAATGGGAAGGATAATCTTTGTGGCATAGTTATAAATTGCAAGTCTTGCCCTGGTCAATTAAGGACTTAACTTTGTGCACCATTGAACTGAGCCTTACTGTATGACCACATGCCTGGTATGGGACGGGCCTAACTTAGTAAGTTATGTAGTCTCGACATTGACTACTTAGGTTGTAGGTTAGGTGCTCAGTGATGGATGGAGGTGTGGACTACCAAGTAGATCACATCGCGGGACGGTTCGCCGCTTCCCTGTCCAACGGTGTGCATCGAACTAACTTTCTCAGTGGGTTAGTACTGTCAATAAAACACATCGGGAGTGTCAATGTTTGAGATGAAGTTCCTGAAACGTTTTGTTATAATTAGTGCTTGCAACACTAGTTATATCATGTAGGTAAAGTGTACAAGCTCTGTAGAGTATTAAACAAGTCTATTCGAATAGCCGCGTTCGCGGTCATGGACATGCTCGGGGATTTCACACGAGGGTTAGATTTTCATAAAACACTTGGGAAGGGAGCTGTGTGATCTAAGTCATATGGCTGTGTGAATAATTTGATTAGACTTTGTGTTCTTTGTGAAAAAATTGATAAATTAATATTGTTTATTTGTTTTGAATTATGTTTAATCTATTATTCGTATTCAATTGCAAATGTTGTATTTCTGCAAAAGAACCACAGAAGCCATTCCTTTGGAGTAAGCCATCATGTATATATTGCATTATGTGGTATGACTTGCGAGTACAGTTGTGTACTCATGCTTGCTATAATAAATCAACAAAAGTGGAGGAGTCTTCGCCCGCTTTTGAGGAGGAGTTCTACGAAGGTGCTAATCGCTAGGTCTTGATCCCAATCGGTTGCCTATGGCGAATCGATGGGTTCCCATTGAAGTTATTTGTTCTGCTACTGCATATTTCATTATTGCCAGCCCTACAAGGCTTAATAAATGTAAACTCGACTTTAAGGTCACAACAATTATTTATTATTCAAATTACTCGTTTATTCTATTATTTCGCCTTGTGTGGATCGATATTTATCTATATTGGCACTGTGTGCACTAGCGTGATCCTAGACTAGTGCGTTATACATAGAGGGTTTAGAATTGCATTTTTGGGTCCCGACAATCAATAACGCTGCCCAATGGTCTACTCGTTGGTTGATTTGATGCACTTGTAGGCGTCCCGACACCAGCAAAGTGGTGGTGCCACCTCCGTCAGGGGCCCTTCCGGAGGGCGTTCTGTGGGCATAGGGGGGGCGGCTCAACCCAGAATCATTGGGCGTACTACGAGGCAGCTTCCTTAGATCGATGAGCTCCGGATGGTGTGTGTAAGGCTGCTGACTAAACGCCCTGTGGCAAGCGGCGGTCCGCCGGGAAGCCTCCTAGTCCTTCAAAAGCTCGCAGATGTGCTCCCATTCCTTCTCCTTGTCTATGTTATCTAGGTAGTGTTGTTGGTGTGGAGTTCTGGCGAAAGCAAAGTATTTATAGCGAGAGCGGGCGCTTGGTATGGCGGCTCCATTGCGATGAGGCACGGATGTGTTTCGCATCTGTGCGCTGCACCCTTCGAGGAAGAAGCTTGCAGCAGTCGAGTGGTCTCTTCGTACTTTGCAGAGCGAGATCTTGTCCTACTTTACAAAGAGTGGTCACGTCCTGCTTTGTAGAGAAAAGTCATATCCTGCTTTGTAGAGAGAAGTCACGTCCTACTTTGCAGAGAGTGGTCACGTCCTGCTTTGCAGAGAGTGGTCTATTCGTGCTTTGCAGAGAGTGGTCATGTCCTGCTTTGCAGAGAGTGGTCTCTTCGTGCTTTGCAAAGTGAGATCACGTCCTACTTTGCAGAGAGTGGTCACGTCCTGCTTTGCAGAGAGTGGTCTCTTCGTGCTTTGTAGAGCGAGATCACGTCCTACTTTGTAGAGAGTGGTCACGTCCTGCTTTGCAGAGAGACATCATGTCGTGCTTTGTAGAAAGAAGTTATGTCCTGCTATGCAGAGAGTGGTCACGTCCTGCTTTGCAAAGCAAGGTCACGTCCTACTTTGCAGAGCGAGGTCACGTAGTTGCATGGGGGAGTCAATGATAGAAAGAGGGTGGTGCAGGGTGTCCCATGCGGACTTCCTCACGTGGTCACGGTGTACATGCAAAAAAGGAATATTGAAACATGAGACTAGCATTAATAATAGTTGTATAGAAATTAATATTTACATGGCATAACTGAAATTTAGAGGAACAAATATTTAGAGGTACAAGTAGTCTAGGATCCTTTTTACCTTTTACCGGTCTTAGGAGATATGGATGGAAGACCAAATTTTAGGTTGAATGTCGTACTATTAAGAGATATCATGACTAGTAGCTTGATAGCATGTTCTTGTGCCATTTGGATCAATTTAGAATCATGCATGCACTTTGAATTTGTTTTAAAAGCCAACTTGCATTGTTAGGACAATTGGTAGTATCGGCGTTGTGTGGGCGGTATGACCGGGAACGTGGTGCGGTACTATCACAACCCGGTTGTTCCGAAAATTAGTTGGCGGTATGTAAATTCCAGAGAGACACCATTTTGGGTTAGATGCAAATCCGGAGAAAGAACAAACACTAGTGATCGAGGGAAGGCTTAATTCGTGGAGCCGGCTTAATTAGTTCAAGCTTCCTCAACGTGGACTAGTGAAAACCGGCAAGTCTTCGATACCACGGGAAAAACTTCCTTGTCTCAATTGTGGTTATTACTTGTCTTTACTATTTCTGCATTTACAATTCTAGCATTTAATCTTGTGCAGAATTGCTTAGTTAGAATTGTATCTAGTTTAGACTTAGTTCATAATTGACTTAAATTGTTCATTAGTCAAAAATTTTAAAAACCTCTTATTCACCCCCCTCTAGTCGGTTATCCTTAATCCTACAAATGGTATAGAGCTTGGTCTCTCATTGATTTAGACTTAACCATCTAAGAGAGAAAATGATGGCTAGTGAGGGAATTGTTGTAGAAAAGGCTCCTTTGTTTGATGGCTCTAATTATGCTTATTGAAAAATTAGAATGTCAATTTATTTTAAGGCCATGAGTCCTAGCATATGAAAAATTATAAATGAGGGTTACGTTATGCCTCTTAATCCACTACTTCCCACGGACACAGAGGGACGTAATGCTCATTTAGATGCTCAAGCTATGAATGCTCTTTTGGCGCTTTGAACGCAGATGAGTTCAATAGAGTGAGCAATTTGGAAACCGCTCACGATATTTGGACCACTCTCTCAGAAATCCATGAGAGAACATCCACGGTCAAAGAAGCCAAATTGCATAGGCTTCGGATCAAATATGAGACATTCGTAATGTTGCCTCATGAAAACATCAACGAGATGTATTCAAGACTCAACAACATTGTGAATGAACTCAAAGGTCTTGGCACTAACCTTGTTGATATTGATGTTGTGCGCAAGATACTTAAGGCTCTACCGGACAAGTATGAGACGTTGGTGATGCTATTTCTCAACTCTCCCAAGTTGCCAAAAGTGACACCAACGGGACTTTTGGGCAATCTCATAACAAATGAGTTGTTTAAGAAAGACAAGGAAGAGCTCTTAGAGTCATCTTCTTCAAAGAAGAAGATTACCGCTTTCGAGACCAAAGTGGAATCAAGTGATGATGAGGATGAAGAAGGAGACTCTGAACAAGAGTTTGCTTTCCTTATGAGGAGAATGAAGAAATTCAATAGAAGACACCCACATAAAGGCTTCAACTTCAACAAGAGCAAGAAAAGGCAATTCTCAAGTGACGATAAGCGTTATAGCAACATTCGGTGCTATAATTGCGAAGAGAAGGGACATATTGCCTCTCATTGCCCCGCAAAGAAGGATGACAAGGGCAAGTCATTCAAGAAGGAGTTTGATGGCAAGAAGAAGCTCTTCAAGAAGCTTCATAATGATGGCAAGTATGAAGCTCAAATTGGAGAATGGGATTCTAATGATAATCAACCGACTCCGACTCCGATGAAGATGAGTCTCACAAGAAGAAGGGACTCGTTGGCATCGCCATAAAGGAGGCTCCATCACTCTTCTCCACTCCTACTTGCCTCATGGCAAAAGGAGATAAGGTAAAATCTATTAATGATAATGAACCAACATATGATGAATTAATGGACATGCTTGAAGATTTGAATGAATATCTTGGAAAAAAATGTCAAAATATAAAGTCTTAAAGAGAGAGAATATCTCTCTAAAAGATTCTTATGAGGAGCTAAAGGAAACTCATGACTTGCTTATCCAAGAAAATTCAAGCAAGTCTTGCTCTAGTGTAGGAATTACATGTGATATTCTTGATGAAATATCTAGTGTAGAAATTGCTAAGACTAATGCATCTATTTCATGTAATGATCTATTTGCTATGCCATGTTGCTCTAATATTAACTCTAATCATAATAACGTTGAGTCTCATGATACAAAGCTTGTTGTTGAAAGCAGTGAGCTAAAAGAGCAAGTGACCAAGCTAAGCAAAAGCTTGGAACGATGCTTCAAGGGTAAGGCTACCTGTAACATTCCAAAGTGTTGTTACCAAAATAAAAATAAATAAAGTTATTATTTTATTGGATTTCCTAAATTTGAAAGAGTTTTATTGTTTTATTTGAATTTCTGGAGTTTTAAAAGTCAAAAATAAAATTTATTAAAGTTTTTGAAGTTTTATTGGTTTTAAATTGAAAAATAAAAATTAAATTAATTTCTGGAATTTTAAAAGCTTTTTCCTAAATATTTTAAAGCCAAAATAATTTATTTGCAAAATTAAAAGCCAACTTTAAGTTGGAAATAATTTTATTAAGTCTAAAATAACTCTAGGAATTTCTGTTATTTTTTCTAGATTTTTTGGATTTTATTTCCTATTTTCTAAGCCATTTTTTTTATTTTTTTTTGGATTATTTAAATTGGAAAGGCATTTAAAATCCTAAAACATCTTCTGGGCCGAAACCTGGGATCGACCCATTCTCTTTCGCGTGCACGCGACCCATTTGGCCCACTTGCCCGCACGCTCTCACCCCCTCCCCCCGCTCATCTAATGGCCACCGTTGGATTGAAATCCGACGGCCAGCCATCTCCCACTCGTTGCACCTAATTCAGCCGCCCCATCCACGCCGTCGGATCAAGATCCAATCGCCTCACACCGTTCTTCCTCCTCCCCTTTTCTTCGCGCAGCCACAACCGACGCCGCCATGACCGAGTCACGGGAGCTCCAATTATGCCACCTTTTTCTCCCCCTCCTTCCACGAACGCACACGCATTAACACCCTCGAATCATACTGCGCCTTCACCGGCCATTTCCCCCTCGTTCACGCGCGCATTAACCGAATTTTCGAATTGGCCGCCTTCACCGCCTTGATCTCCTCTCTCCGGCCCCCTCCGCCCCTATAAAAGGAGGCATGGTGCGTGTAACATCCCAAATCTGGGTTTGTGTTTCAAATGTAAGAAAATGAGAAGAAATTAAAACTTTTCTTGCATCTTGTTGTTTTTGAACTTTTCTGTAATTCTTGTGAAGGAATTGTAGAATTCAAAAACTCCAATCTCCTATTGACTAGAGTCATGACCCCTTGCAACTTTGCTGAGAATCTTGTGATCAACCTCTAGAAATATTTTTCCTTGGTTCTAGGACTTCTGTGTGACTCCTCTGAAAAATTTCATAATTTTTAGAAATTATTTGATAATTTTAAGAGGCCAATCAAGCCAGTTTGACTCTTGGTCAAACCCTAGAATAGAACCTTGAGGAATTTCTGGAGAAAAAATGCTTTGCATGAAAACCTCTGGAAATTTTATACAAGATTGATCCTGGAGCTAGGAACCTCCAGTCCAAATTTCAGAATTTTTGGAGTTAGTTTGCTACCTCTAAAAATTCTTCCAAGTTTCAGCCTATTCTCAAACCCTTGTCAACGCTACTGTTTGGGTCTAGGTCGGACTTGAGCTTCGCGGTCAAGCCCAACCGCTTAGTGCTCAGGTCTGCCATTCAAAATGCGCGTCGTGTTTGGGCCGTTGGATTTTCCATCGGACCGTCCACGTTCGTTGGGAATGTTCGGACCTCCGAAACGCGCAAATCGTTTTGGACCATTGGATCTCTTTTCAACCATCCAGATTGGAGTGAACGTTCGGACCGTCCAAACGTTACTTTCAATAGTGGCCATTCATTTCCGATCCAACCGTCGGAGTGTTTTGACCCGTGCCAGTTGGCTTAGCTTAACCCACTCGTTTGTTTAGACTCGAGCCACCTTGGGTGTGTCTCACTGCCTGGTGGGCCCCGCTGGGTCTGTTCTTCCCCTTCCTCTGGTTCGCGCGTCTTTCTTGCGCGTGGCGGGGGCATGGGAGAGGGTGCGCCATTGTTAACTTTGTGCGTCACTTTCAATGGCTCTGAGCCCTGGTTTAATGCCCGCCAGTGTTTCGCCCCCAAAGTCGCGTTCTTACCTGCTCCCATCTTCTCAACTCATCCATGGCAGAGCCATGAACCGAGCTCATCGTGGAGCTCTGTCCTTGCTCAATTCCTTGCCCTCCGGCTATTTAAAGCCCATGAGCTCCTTCTCATATTCTTTTTCAGCACCACCTTTGCTTACCCTAGCTTCCTCTCGGCTTGTTTGAGCTCAAGCACCCGAGAGCCCCAAATCGCCATTGTCGGCCGTGAAGCTCCTTCGTCACCGCCGGTGCTTCGAGGGTTCTTTTTCACTTCTGTTCGCGTCACTTGGCGCCCCTCATCACCTTAATCATTTCCCCTAATCCAATTTTGTTTAACATTCACAGGAATCGCCTGATTTTGGATTTGTTCTCTTTCGGCCGAGTTTCACCCCTTTCGTCCCCAACCCCGGTAAGGACCTCCTCTCTTCAATTCTTTGCTCATGAACCATCTCTGAGCCATTATGAAGCTAACCTTATCACCCGGTCCTATTCTTTTTGCTCAGACCGTCGTCCCCGCGTTGTCTTCCTCAGCGTCGGCACGGGTCTTCGTCGCCAGAGCTTCTCCGGCCATCTCCTAGCCTCTCCAGCACTCAGGTAGCTCCCTAGTAGTCCCTAGATGCTTGGGCACTCGCTATCTTGGACAGCTACGGAGCTTTTCGCTATTTGTTGTTTGGTCGTGCTTTGCACCGCCGCTCCTCTCCGACTCACCACCGTTATAGGCTGGCTCAGCTGTTGAGAGTGCCCCCAGTGTGTGCGCATTGCTATTGTCTACTCGTTCCTGCCCTTGGTTTGTGCCATTGGCCGAGTCGCCACGATGAGCCCAACTTTTGCTTCAGACTTCGTTATCGTGCAGACAGAACTGTAGCAAGCCATTAAATCACTGATTCGATCATTAATCAACTAATCATGGTTTAGTAATTAAATGGCTGTCCTAAGATGGCTTAAGTGCCACTTATATGTGGGCCCCACGCACTTAATCTAGATCACTGTGAACATTCGAACCACCGAACCTCCGCCGTCCATTTTGAGATCAGTGGTTCAGATCGCGTGGACGTTCGGACCGTCCGAACGTTACTTGCGCTCTGAGCCGTCCATCTTTAGATCAACGCTCCAGATTT
The DNA here is from genome assembly GCA_036346405.1 of Phyllostachys edulis. NCBI lineage: Eukaryota > Viridiplantae > Streptophyta > Magnoliopsida > Poales > Poaceae > Phyllostachys > Phyllostachys edulis. The sequence continues at coordinate 43,552,801 of CM070557.1, read as the reverse complement.
GTTGGAACGTTCGGACCGTCTGAACGTTCCCTTCATTTTGGACCGTCCGATTTAATCCAACCGCTAAGTTTGAGTGGGCTGTTGCGCGTCCGATCGTCCCGTGCGCTTGGGCCGTTCGATTCAATCTCAACGGCCCAAGTTTTTCCGCTTTGAGTTAGTATAAGAAAATCCGAAATCTTTTATTTGTGAACTGTTAATTGTGTTAATCTTCAAAATTGCTTAACTAATTCGTTTTGCTCCATTTTAGTTGTTTCAAATTTTGTTGGCTCTAGTTTTAACTGAGCTTTAATCTAAAAATGGTTGGAGGCTTGGTTTTGTTCCAAAAAAGTTGTTAGTGGATTTATTTTTCTGTTTAGACTTTATTGTTGCTCTAAAAATTCATTTAACTTGAAAAATGCATAAGTTTTTCTCTGTAGCTCCTTTTTGAGTGAAATTAAGTTTGTTGGTTTTCTCTATTAGTGTGCTTAATTTTAGAATAGGTTTTAGGCATGTTGCGGCCTCTAAAGTTTATGTGGTTGCATTGGTCTTATACACTTTTTCATGTCTTGGAAAAATCATAGAAAATTCATCCTAGCTCCAAATGAGATGAATCAATTTGTGTTGTTCATCTCATGTGGTGCTCTGTTTACCATAAAAATTTCAGGTGCACCACCTCTCTGGAAATTTGTGCCAAAAATTTAATTTCGGATGAATAGTAACCGAAATGAATTTTTCAGTCTTTTTCCAACCGACTGATTTTGTTTTGGCCATAACTTTAGTATTGAGCATCCAAATCAATTGGTTCTTGTTGCTAAATTAGTTGAAAATCATGCTCTTCCTACTGTGTAAATTTCATGGCTTTTGGTTGAATTTGGTTTTTGAGTCTTTTCGGTGTTCTTCGTTCTTATCGGTTCTTTTCGTTTCTTTCGTTAGGTTCCGACGAGTTCGTTGAGTACGAGGGTGATCCTCTGCAGCAAGAAAGCTATCTCCAGCAAGGCAAGAAGTTGTTTCCATTTGATCATATTGATCCAATTACTTTCAAAGTCTAATATCTTGTTTGGAAAGTGTATGTATGCATGCTCTAGTTTGTTGTTAAATTATCGATCGAGTAGTTGATCCTCTAGATGCATAATCTGTAGGCAAACGTTCATCCTCTACTACTCAGCCTAGGATTATATCGCTGTGATGTAGAGCTCGCTGGATGAGCCCTTGTCACTTAGCTTGTAGTTACGAGTTGATGTCGCTTAGCAATGCTTAGCTACCGGTAGAATTGGGCGGTTGTCGACTTAGTCGATGACCTTGATCACACAAATCTTATTATTAATTTATGTTCAGCACCTTGTGCTTTGTTACTTTGTAAAGTCTAAAACTGAAAATAAAATGTTTTAGACTTGGGCACAGTGGTGTGATGGTGTGCTTTTTGGTGTGATTGAATGGTGCCCGGGTCAACAAGGACCGAGTTACTTGTATCACTGATCCAAGAGATCTTTGCGTGCTAACCACACGAAAGGGATATGGGACCTCTCTTGACTAAGTACTTTGGGAGGTGTTAGTTAATGAGTCGCTGGTGGTAGTTGTAGGAGAAAAATGTTCGTTGTTGGGATGAGAGGGATGGGTTCCTTTCTAGGTTCTCCATACCGGTGAGCATCGGCGATTGCTTGGTGGGCGGTGTGTCGACTCAGCGTGTGGGTCATTAGTGGGAGCCCATAACGACGGTTCACTAAGGGTTAACCCCATACGCGACTCTTAATTAATACATTCCATTGGAAAGCGTCTTGTAGGACTTAGCCGTGCCGGCATACCAAAGGAAGTGTGCTAAATAGTTTGGCGAAAAGACGGTCTGACGTGTGGGTACATTGGTACACCCCTACCGGGTTAAATCTATTTGAATAGCCTCATCCTAGGTTATAGACATGCTTGGTAAGGTCGTGCAAGAATTAGACTATAACTTTTCTCTAAAACTTGAATTCGGGTGGTGCGAATGGGGAATTCTTGTTATGTTGTGGTGGCTATTGGGTTAGTCACCTCTAGGTTGTCTTTATGTTATTATTTACTGTATCGCTGTTATTTGAACAAACAAACCAGATTGTTAAAATGGCTTTCAATCTATTACATTATTGCAAATGAAAACTTGCTTTATGCTGAAAATGAACCCTATAGCCTTCTCCTTTGATTAAGCTTGCATGTAGCTATGTATAGGCTTGTTACTCGTAAGTCTTGCGAGTACATTTTTGTACTCATTTGCATTGCTTAATTGTTGCAGAGGAGGTTGATCCCCAAGGGATCGACTTGTGTGAGGCAGACTTCGTACAGGACGACTAGCTTGGCGGCCCGGTCGGTTGCCTTATGGGTAATGGCAAACCGGTTGGCTTTTGTTTATCGCCATCTTATGGCTTTTGCTTCCGCTATTTATTTAGTTCTCTATCTGTCATTTGGCCGGTCGTCCCCTTTTGTAATAGCTCTATTATGTATGTCTTTTGTGTTGTAAAGTTGTAGACTCAGTTATGCGTTCTTGTATGGAAATGATGCATGATTTTGTCAAGGGGTATGTGTACTGCTGTTCTGGGAAGTATACATATCTCGAGGTTCGGATTATTTGATTTGTAATGCTAGGACCAATTGGATGGTTAAATATTACAAGCCAAACGATCCGGATCCTCACAAAGTTGGTATCAGAGCTATACTGACCATAGAAAACCCTAGCTTGGTCATCTTTAGGATGTTTTGAAAAACTTAGTTTTAAAATACCAAATGGTTTACGAAATCTTAAGTAAGTTCTCAGATTTTACTCCTTACCTATCTTAGATTGCTCATCTCACCTTGCTCTTGATTGAGTTTAAAAAGTTGTTTTCCTCTCTTTCTTTCAAAATATAGTTGTTATCGTTTAAGTTCGGTTTTAGGGAACCAATGAGAGTTGTAAATTTGAAGTGCTGGCTGCCCTTGGGTGAAGAGTAGAAGCGCTTGAAGCTTGGATTCAAATTTGGACAGCAAGCACAAGTTTTTGGACAGCAAGCTCTTAGTTAGTAAATAGGGCTAATAATGAGAGGATAATTCAACTAAAATTTGTAGGAATAAAAGGGTAAGATGTGATACTAGTTGGCTAAGTATCTAACGCCCCCTTAGATGGTTTTACCTTGGTCTTTAGATGTGTTAGATCTAGAGTTGTGTTCTGAATTTTATCTTCTCAACCGATTGCTCATTCTTTCAATACGGGTTAGTCGTACCGGGAAGTTGATCTTAAGTCTTGTGGTTTCTCGTTGTTTCTTGTGCCTGTTGTAAGCTAGTAGAGTTCGCTTCTTTGCTGTCTTGTTGGCTTTCGGTTAGGGTGATGTTTCATTTCCCTAGTCATTGGCTTTTCTTTTGCTTTCTTTCGCTTCTAGTTTTCGGGTTTTGTTGCTAACCCATCTCTTCGGAACAGGATGGCCGGAAGAACTTGAAGCGGACAAGGTCAGCCGGCTGGTCAGGATGAGGAGCTCCCGCCTCCTCCGACCATGGCCGAGGTTCTCGCTCAGATCGACCGAAACCGAATGGATCAGACGAGGATCTTGGAGGTTATCGCGCAATACCTCCGCTCTTTCTGGTGCCTCCGAATCAGGTGGAGAAGGTGGACATGAGCCGCTGGGGGCTCTCAGAGTTCCTTCGCACCCAGCTGCCCACTTTCTCCCGGTCCGAGGACCCACTAGAGGCAGACTGTTGGTTGCGTCTGGTTGAGCGGAAGCTCAGCATTGCTCAGTGTCAAGATCATGAGAAGGCACTCTTTGCCTCCCATCAACTGGAAGGGCGGCTTTTTGTGGTGGGAGAGTTTCCTAGCCATGCAGCCATGCGAATAGTCATCACTTGGGAGGAGTTCCATCTTGCTTTCGTCGGGCTCACATCCCTGCCGGCTTGATGAAGCTCAAGAAGAAGGAGTTTCTTGCGCTCAAGCAAGGGCACAGATCGGTGGCGGAGTATTTGTATGAGTTTAACCACTTGACTCGGTATGCTCCAGAAGATGTGTCCACCGATGAAGCCAAGCAAAGAAGTTCATGGATGGCTTGTGAGGAGCTGCAGGATAAGCTATCGATTGTTGACTTCCCGACTTTCAGACCTTGGTCGACAAGGTTATTGTCGCCGAGCACAAGGGGAGAGCGCTGGGAGAGTCTCACAAGCGCAAGTGGAAGTCTCAGAAATCAGCAAGGGTCAACCTTTCCCGTCCTCGCTTCGGGCAAACCCAGGTGCCCCGTCCTCAGGCTTCACCCCCGCAGAGGCCGTCAGCACCTGTACCTTGTCCTCCGCAAGCCGTGTTTTGACCACGTGCACCTGTGGGTTAGCTAGGTGGCCTCCGCAATCCAGCTACCAAGGTCACTTGTTTCTTCTGCAACCTCAAGGGCCATTATGCGAATAGTTGCCCTAAGAAGACTAGAGCGGCCCCTCGTCCTAATGGAGGATGCAGGCAAGGAAGTGGTCATCCTCTGGATCAGAAGGTTGTCCAAGCGACCCAGAGCTTGGGAAGCGACCGCGTCAACCACATCTCAACTGAGGGAGCACAGGAGGCACTCGACATCGTGTTGGGTACGCTTCTTGTCAACTCTCATCCTGCTACTGTTTTGTTCGATTCAGGAGCTTATCATTCCTTTGTATCTAAGTATTTTGCTGCTGTTGGTGATGATCTTCTTTTTGCTCCTCTGCTGGTCCCTTTGCTCATTCGCTCTCCCGGTTCGGAGTTGAGAGCTGAAACAGAGTGTCAGGATGTTCTGTTGAGATCAAGGGAGTGGGATGTTTGGCAAATCTTATCCTCCTCAATTCAGCGAGCTTGGATGTGATTCTTAGCATGGATTGGTTGTCCCAGCATTTGGGGCAAATCGATTGTGCCAAGAAGTTCGTCTCCCTCACAAGTCCCTCCGGCGAGCAAGTTTGTTTTTCGCTGAAGCTGCGAGGACCGCATCTCTTCGCGCTTGAAGCGACGCCGGCTTTGGAGATTCGTGAAGTCCCAGCGGTGTGTGACTTCATCGATGTCTTCCCCGAAGATCTGCCTGGGATGCCACCAGTTCGAGACCTCGAGTTCGTCATCGAGTTGGCACCCGGTACTACCCTGATTTCAAAAAGGCCTTACCGGATGCCTCCGAATGAGTTGGTGGAGTTGAAGAAGCAACTTGGTGAGCTTTAAGAGAAGGGTTTCATCTGCCCTAGCTCATCTCCTTGGGGCTGTCTAGCAATCTTTGTGAAGAAGAAGGACAATACTTTGCGCATATGCATTGATTACCGTCCGCTTAAGGAAGTAACGGTAAAGAACAAGTATCCGTTGCCTCGCATCGACGACCTCTTCGATCAGTTGACCGGAACTCGAGTTTTCTCCAAGATTGATTTGAGAGTGGGATATCATCAAGTTAGGATCAGACATGAAGATATTCCAAAGACGGCTTTCTCTACTCGTTACGGTCTGTACGAGTACACCGCCATGTCTTTCGGCTTGACAAATGCTCCTGTCTTGTTCATGAATCTTATGAATTTGGTGTTCATGGAGTATTTGGATAAGTTTGTGGTGGTCTTCATCGATGATATTCTTATCTACTCCAAGAATGATGAAGAACATACTGAGCATCCGAAGCTTGTGTTGGGAAAGCTGCGTGAGCACCAAATTGTATGCTAAGTTCAAAGTGTGCGAAGTTCGGTTGAAGGAAGTGGCATTCTTGGGCCATGTTCTTTTAGTGGGAGGCGAGTTGTGGATCCTAGCAAGGTCAATATGTACTCTCTTGGGTCACCCGCCGCGAATCAAAGTGAGGAGTTTTCTCGGTTTAGCGGGTTACTATCGTCGCTTTATCGAGAACTTCTCTAAGATTGCGAAGCCGATGACTGAGTTGCTCAGGAAGGACAAGAAGTTTGTGTGGTCCACTGATTGTGAGGAGAGTTTTCAAGAACTCAAGAAGCGTTTGACCTCAGCTCCTGTTCTCGTTCTTCCCGATGTCCACCAAAGCTTCAATATCTTTTGCGATGCTTCTCGTCGAGGACTCGGGTGTGTTCTTATGCAAGAAGGCAAGGTAGTGGCCTATACATCAAGACAATTGTGACCTCATGAACTCAATTATCCAACCCATGACTTGGAGCTAGCTGCAGTGGTCCACGCACTAAAGATTTGGCGACATTACCTAATCGGTAATTGTTGTGAAGTGTATTCTGATCACAAAAGCTTAAAGTATTTGTTCACCCAACCAGATCTGAACCTTAGGCAAAGAAGGTGGTTGGAATTTATCAAATACTACGACATGGGTATTCACTATCAACCGGGCAAGACTAATGTGGTTGCCGATGCGCTCAGTCGAAAGGTGTATTGCAATGCCTTGATGCTCATGGAGCAGCAGCCCACCCTTCTTGAAGAATTTCAGCATCTCAACTTGGAAGTGGTTGAGCATGGGTTCCTCACTGCCCTGGTTGTGCAACCAACCTTGGTAGATCAGATCAAGGCTGCTCAGCAATCGGTCGTTGGGGTGAACCGAATCAAGCAGAATGTCAAGAACGGGACAGCCAAGTGTTTCTCAGAAGATGATCTTGGTGTTGTGTGGTTCGAACAACGCCTTGTGGTTCCAAAGGACATGGAATTACAGAATTTGATCCTCCACGAAGCCCATGATTCTCCTTTGTCCATTCATCTCGGGCCACGAAGATATATCAAGATCTTCGGCAGAGATTTTGGTGGACCCGAATGAAGCGAGAGATCGCGAGGTTCGTTGTCGAGTGCGACGTGTGCCGTCATGTTAAGGCTGAATATCAGTGTCCAGCGGGTCTGTTTCAGCCCTTGCCAGTGCCTGAGTGGAAGTGGGATTCGATCGGTATGGATTTTATCACCGGTCTACCCCGAACCCCCAAGAAAAATGATGCCATCTTGTGGGTAATGGTAAACCGGTTGGCTTTTGTTTATCGCCATCTTATGGCTTTTGCTTCCGCTATTTATTTAGTTCTCTATCTGTCATTTGGCCGGTCGGACCTTTTTGTAATAGCTCTATTATGTATGTCTTTTGTGTTGTAAAGTTGTAGACTCAATTATGCGTTCTTGTATGGAAATGATGTATGATTTTGTCAATGGGTATGTGTACTACTGTTCTGGGAAGTATACATATCCCGAGGTTCGGACTATTTGATTTGTAATACTAGGACTAATTGGATGGTTAAGTATTACAAGCCAAACGATCCGGGTCCTCACAGTGCGCCCCTTCCATCTCTCATCCCAAACCCCCAAATCTCCCGTCTCCTCTCCCTTTCAAGTAGCTAGATTTTGAGTACTTCTCCGCGTCGCCGAAGCTCCGTTTTTCGTCTCCTCCAGCACCGTCAAGCCTTCCCTAGCGACTTTCACCGCACCAATGGCGTCGCACCACCACCGCCTACACCGTGCGCCCTCTATTCCGGCCCGAGGACCACCAGAGCCTGTCGCCCGCGTTGACCTAGCTTCGTCGCCGCCATTACCTTCGCCGCCGGTGAAACCTTCACGCCCTTACGCCACCACGGTAAGCGTCGTGACCCCCGCGCTCCCCTCTTGCGTTTGCACAACTCGCCAGAGCTCGCCACGGCGTAGATTGTCGGCAAGCTCAACGGCAAGCCGCCACCGGCTTCGAGCCGACGTGGCATCTCCACGTCACGGCCACATCGCCAAATCCTCGTACGTGGATGCCTCGTCACCGCTTGCGTGGCGCTGACGTGGCGACCTTTCAACCAAAATGTAAATCCCGTCACTGACGTCATGCTTACGTCATAAGTCGATTTTCCTTTAGGAATTTAAATCTGGAAAATCCAGAAATTCCTTTTTGGGGTTTTCTTTAGGGTTTAAACTCCAATTTACATGTCTAAATTCTTATAAATTCAAGATCTAGCTATCTAAACTAAGATTATTTAATTTGGAGTTCATTTGAATCTTCATTCGAATTTTGTTTAAATTTGGCTTATTTTCACAGATAAATTTCGATTTACTTTGAGAGTCGATTTCGACGCTTTGAGAGCAACTAATCAAGCAAGGCAAGTTACATCTTTGATCATATTTGATCCCATTATTTCAAATTATGTAAATTTTGTTTTTAAATTATTATTGCATGCTTATTTCTATACAGTAATTTAAATTCATGTTTTAAATTATAGTTAAGCCTAAATCCTTTGTACTGCCAATCTTGACATTGAAATAAACCTACCTTGACACCTTAGATGAAAATCTAGTTTATACAATAGTATGAACTAGAACATTTTGAGAAAAATTATGCTTAGCCATGCTTAGACCAAAAATATTTGATTTGGGAATTTCAGCCAAAAATCAAATGTTGTTTAAAAGTCTATGGCATTGATTTGTCATGGAAGATTTTTTGTAAATGATTTTGAAAAGCAAAAAGGAAAAGTTGGTTTGTACTTAGGCGAAATGGATGTTTGGATGGTGCATGTTGATGCACGAGATCGATTCATTTCTATGATCGAGGCCCATGGGTTTTGTGGAAAGTTGCCCAAGTCAGTTAAGGACCGGCCTCTGAGCGTTCCTTTGCTAAGCCACATCGTACTACCACATGTCCTGAGTATGGGGAGGGGACCTGGCTGACTAATTTGCAATGTTCCATTGTGGTCATTCCCTTCAGATGCGGTGGGTAGTCATGTTACGACCTACGTTAATCCCACCTGGCGTAAGAGGGGGCTAGGAACTCTGCGGATTTCTATCCAAAGGGGGCAAAACCTTTGCGATGGGGGACTGCGGTGGAATGGCGCATTGTAAAAGCCTTGACACGTGTTCTTGACTACTTATCTAAGGTAGTGAGCGGTGGTATCGACGGGTGCCAAACAAACTAGAGAATTCATGTCATGTGGGTAAAGCTGTACAACCTTTGCAGAGTGTTAAGAACTATTTGAATAGCTGTGTCCACGGTCATGGACATGCTCAGCAAAGCCACTCAAAGTTAGACTTTGGTTTTGATTTAAAAAAGATGTGGACAAATGACTTTGGATTTCTATCCAAATGGGAATTGGGCGGGAAGCCATGTGATAGGAGGGTATCATTCACCATTCTTGTGTGAATGTTATCTGACTATAAAACTTGAGAATTTATAAAATGAATTTTAGTTATGAAATAATTGCTTTGGAACTTAATACAAGTATTTAAAGAAAAGATTGTTTTATGCAAAATTAACCAATAAGCCTTCCTTTGTTATATCCATGCATGCATTAACTCTATTATTGGGTGTAACTTGCGAGCACGGTAGTTGTGCTCATCCTTGCTTTATGCAAATAAATTTCAGAGGAGAAGGACTTCGATGTGTGGATCTCGACGACTAGGTCGGCCGCCTAGTCGATTGTTCAGGCGCATCACCGACTCCACTACTTCTTCGTCTTCTGCTGTGTTTGTTTATTGTTGGCTTGTAAGCTTTTCTTGTAATAAACTCTGTTGTTATTTATTAATAAAGTTGTGCGATTTATGGATGTTACCATATCTGTTTACTGTGTGAACTTGCTACTGATCATGGGACTAGTTCAGAAATGCACAGAGGATTTGGGGTGTTAATCCCGAGTCCGATACTACCCTTGACAAGCTTTTGAGTGAGCAAAGGTGCTCATTCAATAAAGAGGGACTTGGGTATGTGCCCAAGAAAGGTAAAAAACCGGTAAACAAGCCTACAAGGTTTGTTAAGCAAAATGGTAAGTATTGCTATAAGTGCCGGGAAATAGGATATTTACAACAAGCTTGTCCTATTGGTAAGACTCCATCCTTTGGAATATATGATTCATGTTATATGCTTAGAAAAATTAAGGATGGTAAAGTTATTGCTAGATTTATTGGCACTTCAATTTTATGCGCTAAAAAGAATGCTATTTGGGTGCCTAAATCCTTAGTCACTAACCTCCAAGGACCCAAACAAATTTGGGTACCTAAAAGAACTTAATTCTTGTTTTGTAGGTGAACTACAAAGCCGATGGAAAATATTGGGTGCTTGATAGTGGGTACACTCAACACATGACCGGTGATAGAAAGATGTTCACCACATTCGAGAATGGTAAAGGAGTTGACAAGATCACCTTTGGCAATAATAGCAAAGGAAAGGTAATAAGATTGAGTAAAATCGCTATCTCAAATGATCTTTCCATTTCAAATGTATCTTTACTAGAATCATTAAATTTCAATTTGCTATCCGTTGCTCAAATATATGATCTTGGCTTAATTTGCTCATTCTCTAATGAAGGTGTTACAATTTCAAATGCAAAAGATAATTCTTTAATTTTCAAAGGTTTTAGATTTGGAAATCTTTAGTTGGTTGATTTTACTTCAAATGAATCATGCTTAAAAACTTGTTTAATTGCAAAAACCTCATTGGGTTGGCTTTGGCATAGAAGGCTAGCTTATGTTAGAATGATTCAACTTAAAAAGCTTTTCAAACATGATTTAGTTGTTGGCTTGAAAGATGTGAAGTTTGAGAAAATAGACTTTGTGTGCTTGTCAGTTTCGGTAAACAAGTCGCTAATTTTCATCCTTCCAAGAGTATCATGTCAACTTCTAGACCATCGAACTCTTACATATGGATTTGTTTGGGCCAACAACCTATAAGAGTATCGGGGGTAATAGCTATTGTTTAGTTATTGTGGATGATTACTCTAGATACACACGGGTATTCTTCCTAGATGACAAAGCCGAAACTTCCGGCATTTCCAAAAGTTTTGCAAAAAGGGCTTAAAATGAATTTGATTTCAAAATTAAGAAAATTCATAGTGATAATGGTCCCGAGTTAAAAAATACTAAAGTTGAAGACTTTTGTGATGAACTTGGAATAAAGCACGAACTTTCCACAACCTACACTCCGGAGCAAAATGGAGTTGTAGAAAGGAAAAATCGTACATTAATTGAAATGGCTAAGACAATACTTGATGAGTATAATACTTCCGATAGTTTTTGGGCGGAAGCAATTAACACCGCTTGTCATACCATAAATCGTCTTTATTTGCATCGGCTTTTGAAAAAGACTTCTTATGAACTTCTTATTGGAAGAAAATCGAACATCTCTTATTTTCGTATTTTTGGTTGCAAATGTTATATTTTGAAAAAGGGTGTTTATCTTTCAAAATTTGCAAGTCATTGCGACGTTGGGTTCTTGCTTGGTTATTTATCAAATAGCAAAGTTTATCGTGTCTTTAACAAAAACTCCAGTTTAGTTGAAGAAAGACATGATGTCCAATTTGATAAGACTAACGGTTCTCAAGAAGAGCATGGGAACTTGGATGATGTAGGTGATGAAGCCTTAAGAAAAGCTATAGAGTATATGCAAATAGGTGGCATCAAACCTAAAGACGACCCATCATCTTCCACTCAAATTGAACCTCCTACCTCTTCCACTACAAATCAAATCCAAATTGATGAAGAGGACAATAAAAAAGATGATCAACCATCCAACTTAGCACCAAGAATTCACAATACAATTGTAAAAGATCATCCAATAGACCAAATATTGGGTGACGTAAGTAAGGGTGTTCAAACTCGATCTCGTGTCGCTTCTTTTCATGAACATTACTCTTTTGTCTCTTCTATTGAGCCAAAACATGTAGAAGAGGCACTTGATGATCCAGATTGGGTGAATTTAATACATGAGGAACTCAATAACTTCACCCAGAATGAAGTTTGAACATTGGTGGATAGGCCTAAAGAACACAACGTCATTGGTACAAAATGGGTTTTTAGAAACAAGCAAGATGAAAATAGTAGGGTTGTAAGAAACAAAGCAAGATTAGTCGCTCAAGGATATTCACAAGTCAAAGGTTTGGATTTTGGTGAAACCTTTGCTCCCGTAGCTAGACTTGAGTTAATTCGGATATTACTTACTTTTGCATTATGTTTTGATATTAAATTATTTCAAATGGATGTTAAAAGTGCTTTCCTAAATGGAAAATTTTCCGAACTTGTCTTTGTTGAACAACCTCCCGGTTTTGAAGACCCTAAGAATCCAAATCATGTCTATAAACTCTCCAAGGCACTCTATGGTCTCAAACAATCTCATAGAGCATGTTATGAACGCCTTAGAAATTTTTTAGTATCAAAAGGATTCAAAATCAGAAAAATTGATTCAAATTTATTTACTAAAGTTTTAGATGATAATTTCTTTGTGTGTTAAATTTATATTGATGATATTATTTTTGGGTCTACTAATCAAGACTTTTGTAAAGAATTTGGTGATATGATGTCTAGGGAATTTGAAATGTCCATGATTAGAGAATTAAGTTATTTCCATGGACTTCAAATCAAGCAACTCAAAGATGGAACCTTTGTGAGCCAAACAAAGTATGTAAAAGATTTGATCAAGAGATTTGGCATGGAGGATACAAAACCCATCAAGACTCCCATGGCAACCAACTGTCAACTTCACCTAAATGAGAGAGGTAAATCGGTAGATTTAAAGCTTTATAGGTCTATGATTGGTAGTTTGCTTTTATCTTACCGCATCTAGGCTTGATATTATGTTCAGTGTTTGCATGTGTGCACGCTTTCAAGCAACTCCAAAAGAGTGTCATTTGATTGCCGTAAAAAGAATACTAAGATATTTAAAACATTCCTCTAGCATTGGCTTATGGTTTCCCAAAGGTGCTAAATTTGATTTAATTAGATATTCGGATTCCAATTATGCGGGTTGTAAAGTAGATAGAAAAAGCACATCGGGTATTTGTCAATACTTAGGAAGATCCTTAGTATCATGGTCATCCAAGAAACAAAATTCCGTAGCTTTATCCACCGCCGAAGCCGAATATATTTCCTGGGTAGTTGTTGTGCTCAATTGCTATGGATGAGACAAACATTGATGGATTATGGAATTAAATTCAATAAAATGTTTCTTTTGTGTGATAATGATAGTGCGGTGAAAATAGCTAATAATCCTGCCTAACACTCAAGAACCAAGTATATAGATATTCGCCACCATTTATTGAGAACTCATGTGAGCAAAGGAGATATTGAAATTAGCCACGTCTGGACCGAAGACCAATTAGTGGACATTTTCACCAAACCATTAGATGAAGGCCGCTTTTGCAAATTGAGGACTAAATTAAATGTCATAGACTATTCAAATGTTGGTTGAACTCTTGCCTCATGTATTTTGCTTCATTTGGTGTTATTTGAAGCCTTTTATGAAAATATTTTCAAAATATTTTATTAAAGATCCCTATGTTCTTAGATAGACATTAGTCTATTCAATGCATAATGATCCTAAATGATATTTATTTAAGTGCAAAACTATGGATCATTTGCATAATTATCAAATCGAAAGTCAATTCATGAAGTTCCAGGATAATCGAAACTATCGGCAGGTTAATCGCGGTACGACCGCAGTGTGGAACTATCGGCGATGTAACCACGGTACTACCACAATGCGGTACTACCGACGGTCAAAGTGCGGAACTACCGCGTCGGTTGGTAAAAGGGCATTAACTGCCTTGAGGTTTTTAATCCTTCACCTTTTACCACTGAACGGTTCTACCGCATCACCACCATCCGCGTCAATTCTTTCTCTCTCAGCCTCTCTCCCCCCCCGAAGACTCCTCAAAATCCCTCGAAAAATCCACAAAGTCTTTCGGTGGTTCTTTAATCTTTGTTGATTTCTTGCATCTTTAGGGTTTATCTCCTTCAAATCACAAGGTAAAACTTTTTATCGTCTATTTACCTTGCTCTCAAACCCTAGATCCCAAATTAGGGTTAATTTAGAATGTAGATGATTTAATGCGGTTTTTGTTCGGCAAATTGACAAAAATGATATTTCATGATGATTACACATCTATTCCATGTATTCATTCCATAAGAAATATCAAAAATTTCAAATAAAATCGTGCCCTAGAACTCGGTTTGGGAAAACGGTACTACCGCTCTTTTGAGCGCGGAACTACTGCAATGCGGTTGTACCAAATGGATAATGGCGGTATTTCGATCCCAGATTACCGCCAAAGAATCTGCAAGATTACCGATTCCCTTGAGAGAAAAGCAAAGATCATCCGATTCAAATTAAGTCTATTTTGGTTGATCAATTGCATCCTTTGTAACCTATTTTCTCTGTCTAAAGATGCCAAGTACAAGAATTGCTGCTCGGAAGTCCGTTGGCCCCTCCTCGAGGTCAATCTTCTTCAACTCCTACACCTCTTGTTCAAGAAACTCGAGAGGTTCGCCAGAAGAATGCTCATGACAAAGGCAAAGGGCCAGCAGCTAGTCAGTCTGAAAGTGAGGAAAGGTTATCTCAAGCTAATTCAGGATCTGAGTCTGAATCTAAGACAGAAACAGAGGTTCAAGCAGGATCAGATGAAGAAATGGGGGAACCAGAAGAGCCTCGGGTTGATTTGAGTACTATTTCTGCTGATGACTATGCTATTCTGCGTCATAGTAATCAATATATTTATCCTTTAGATTCTATAAATCCAAGGTTCCACACCAAATTTCAAGAAAAAGTCTATGAGTAGTTGTATGGCCCTCACAGAAAATTTGCAGATTATAAATGGATAAATTGGCCCCAAATTAACTCCTTGAGTAAATATGATGGAACATATTGGCTTTCTCAGCAAACCGGTATTCATAACCTAGTGGCTCTCAAAAACAACTATGATGAGGAGATTATCAGACAATTCTATGCCACCATGCATGTTTCTCCATATTTTACCAAAATGCAATGGCTGTCAGTGACTAGATATGTGAAAAGCAGCAAGGAAGAATTTGAGCATGTCCTGAGAACACCATCTAGCAAGTATGAGAAAATATTTGACAGGCCTGCTCTGCTAGCTCCTGCTTGGATATATTTCTATGATCAAACTGTCAGGTATACCCCAGGAAAGATTCATGGTCTCCAACCTATCCCTAGTTTGATCAATAGAATCATTAATCATACCTTTCTTCCTAATAGTTGAAACTTTGATGTTGTAAGAGAGCATGCATGGAACATTATTGATAATATCATGAATGGGAGAAAGTTTGATGTGGTGGATGTCATAATTAGGGGTATAGCTTCGTCAAAGAATGACAGGGTCAAAAGAATCTATTATGCTCCATATATCATGGCTTTGATCCTCAGAAAAATTGAGTATCATGGAGGATTGGGCTCTCCCCATAGGGCATACAAGCCACGAGATGGTCCTCCTCTCCCTCCAGGTATAAGTGCTCAGGGTCAGCAAGGAGGGGAAAGGGAAGATGCTCCAGGGGAAGCTGCTGTTGAAGAAGATCAGGTGTCTCTTGCTTAGATTCTCAATAATCAGCAGGTGATTCTCAGCAATCTGCAAGTGATTATGACTAATCAGCAGGAGCTTAAGGACACTCAACAAGAAATGAAGACTGCTCAGATTGAGTTTTAGAATGAGACCCACAACAGATTAGCTGCCCTGTCAGAGAGTGTTTTTTCTATGGAGCAACTCTTGACTACTCCACAACATTACACTTCTCGTCGTCGCCCCAACACTCCTCCAATGGCCTCAGCTTCATCTGCTCTAGCTACACTTCCTTCAGCTTCACTTCCTCCTCAGGATCCAGCTCCACTTCCACATCAGGAACCAGCTACTTGATGTTTTTGGTACTTTGATGCCAAAGGGGGAGAATGTTTGAAGAAGAAAGATTTGAAGATGAAGGGGGAGTTTGAGCTTTAGACTAATATCATATTATATACTCTATGCTGAACTTGTTATGTTTGTGTGCTTGTGCTTGTAATAGTTTAAAACTATGTTATGGCTTTATGTTTAATGTTGTCTTGTTGAACTTGGTGGTTAATATTATGCTTATGTTATTCTCATGGGATGCAATCCTTATTATGGTCATTTTATAATATTGCATTTTCCCTCAAGTTCAAACAAGCAAAAGAAACTCTGCCAAAATTTCAAAAAATCTCTACATGTGCTTGCTAAAATCTTCTCTCATTTATATGCACATGTTTAGGGGGAGCTTTCTTTGCATTGACTTTAAGAAGAAAATAATTTTCAAAACTCTCTTAAGCTTATTGCAACAATTATTTTGTTGTTAAGTTATCACTGGAATATACAACTCGTTTTTCAACAAGTAGTATATTCAAAACAATCTTTCTCACATATTAGTTAGGTTGTCATCAATTACCAAAAAGGGGGAGATTGAAAGCATTTAGGCCCCTAAAAATTGTTTTGATAATTAATGATAATATGTGAATATGGGATTAACATGTTTATTGAGTATTTACAAGGTTAAGTCCTAATGGTGAGTTTGACATCTTGGAGATGAATGGTAAAGGACAACATGAAGATCAAAATGGCTCAAAGACAAGGTATAAGTAGTATAGGATCCTTTTTACCTTTTACCGGTCTTAGGATATATGGATGGAAGACCGGATTTTAGGTTAAATACCATACTATTAAGAGGGATCATGACTAGCAGCTTTATAGCATGTTCTTATGCCATTTGGATCAATTTAGGATCATGCATGCACTTTGAATTTGTTTTAAAAGCCAACTGTGCATTGTTAGGACAATCGGTAGTACCGGTATTATGTGGGCGGTACTACCACTCAGCGGTACGACCAGGATCGTGGTGCGGTACTACCGCAACCCGGTTGTTCTGAAAATTAGTTGGTGGTATGTAAATTCCAGAGCGACACCATTTTGGGTTGGATGCAAACCCTGAGAACGGTAGTTCCGAAGGTTTATTGGCGGTACTACTGCAGCGTGGTATGACCGCACTTGTTCAGCAGAACTACCACACCCGATGATTTCGAAAGTGAAGCGGTACGTTTTTTCCAATAAGTACCCTTGTGGGTCGTTTGTGAAACAGTAGTACCGCTATCATTGTGCGGTATGACCGGCCAGTGGAACTACCGCATGATGGTTGGCGGTAGTACCGCTCTGCGATTTAAATGGTTATATCAGAGAGAGTTAATGCCTCTGTTATAGCCGTTACGGAGTGGTAGGTGAGGTACGGTAGTACCGCATGATAGATGGCGGTAGTACAGTATTTTGCTGAAAGTTGGGGATTTTCTCCCCAACGGTCGTATTTGTTGGTGGGAGGTATAAATACCCCTCACCTGCTCAAGGACAGGATGTGAGACCATATTTAACATCTTTAGAGCCTTGAGTATCCTCTCCACACCTCAAATACATTTGTGCATTCATTGTGAGGTAGTTGAGCTCAAATTCAAGTGCATTCATTCTAAATTGATCCATTGCACTTCAGTGCCGTCAAGCGAAGGTCATTGATTCATTACTCTTGGTGTTTTCCCAAACACCTAGACGGCTTGGCGGTATTAGCACGATGATCTCTTCAAGAAGGATTGTGAAGAGGTCCGGTGCCAAGATTGTGAGTGGCTTAGTGTTCGCCATCTCCGGAGCGAAGGAAGAACAACCACTAGTGATCGAGGGAAGGCTTAATTCATGGAGCCGACTTGATTAGCTCAAGCTTCCTCAATGTGGACTAGTGAAGACCAGCAAGTTTTTGATACCACAGGAAAAACTTCTTTGTCTCAATTGTGGTTATTACTTGTCTTTACTATTTCCGCATTTACAATTCTAGCATTTAATCTTATGTAGAATTGCTTAGCTAGAATTGTATCTAGTTTAGACTTAGTTCATAATTGGCTTAAATTGTTAATTAGTCAAAAAGTTTAAAAACCACCTATTCACCCACCCTCTAATCGGTTATCCTTGATCCTACACGCGTACACCCTCTCCCGAGTGTATGGTCTCCAGATGACGCAGTCATCCGTCAGCTGATCGAACATCGCAACGTAGTCCGGGTACAACCCCTGCGTAGTGATCGGTATGTAGGTGACCTGTGGAATAGACCAACAGGAACTTAGCACACAAAATAAAAGGTTACATTACGAACAATAATGAATGTTCATGAAACTAACCTGTTGGCGGCACCACACCATGCCCATGGTCGGCCGGTCCACGTCGTAGCCCTCGGCGTACAAACTGACCGTGTATGCTCCCAAGTCCAGCTGTGGTCATCCGATCTAGAAGCACTCAAAGGACCACAGTTACAGAAGTAGCGAGCATCCAGAGAGGATGGAGCGGTCTTGGGCCTGGTGGCTCGTGTCACACAGTACATGGTACGTCACGCACAGCATGATCGGACCCCAAGCGTAGGGTTGGATCTCGTCCACCGCCCAGTCCGCTAGCTCACGTGCGTACCAGACGTAGTGCTTATCGACGCTGTCGCCGTGGGACCTTAAGAATATGACCCCACCTAAACAACCACAGCAGGTAGGCCTCGAAGTGCCTCCTAACAGTGTTTGTCATCTGCGTCCGCCGCCATATGCTCGGTCTACAAGAAGACATGTACACATCAGCAACGTTCACATATGAATTGATGCGAGAGGACAATAGTTATGAAGACTTACGTAGAATTGGCAGATCCAACTCACCGCCGCCCTGTGAGGGCTGCTGAACTCCATGTACCCGTTGCCCGGTGGCAGCACATCCTAGAACCTCACCAGCAACTCGCCACCGGAGGGAAGCCAGCGCAGGGCAACTCGGTCAAGAAGGTGACGTCCTGAAGGGTTGGTGCCATCTCCCCGCACAGAAGGTGGAACGTGTCCATCTCTGGCCTTCAATGGTCAACCAGCGCCGCCAGTAGGGTTCGGTCGTACAGAAAACGCCTGGACGTACGACCAGGACGGCGGTCCTAGTCATCCTCACACGTCGCCTCCACCATCCTCACAAGCGGAAGGAGGCCTACCGCCTCCAACCTGCGTTGGGTAAGGTTACGAACGAACGTTAGTCCACCCGAAGTAGTCAGGCTACAAATTAGTACATAAAGATCGCAACGACACGTACCTCGGAACCCAGCGCGTGTCCACCCTCCATGCCTTGATGGGTATGCATAGCCGCAACGCGCCAAGCTCAATCGTCACCTCGTCCTCCTGGGGGAGGATGGTACTGAGGCGACTACAATGATGTGCGTCAATCACCGGATCAAGCGACTCGTACGACCACTGCGCAGTATGGCCTAGGTCCGCCATACCTGAAAATTCAGTAAATAAATTGTAAAGACCACAAAACATGTACATAATGTAATAGGAAGCGGCATTAAGAAAATAATTACCAGCCACAAATCGAAACCAAATTTAAGTTGATATTATTTTGGTTATACCTACCCTACTTAGCTACTCCGGATTTTTTCTATAATTTTCAAATGTGTCATGCAATTTTCCTAGTTCAAAATGAATTTCCAGCATTAACAATATATTTACCGTGCACAAATGGTGAGCTAAATAAAGCAGGGATTACTCTGATTATGCTCTACCTACCCTACTTAGTTACTATGGATTTTTTTCTACAACTTTAAAATGTGTCATGCAATTTTCCTAGTTCAAAATGAATATCCAGCATTAACAATATATTTACCACACACAAATGGGGAGCTAAATAAAGATGGGGTTACTCTTATTACGCTGTACCTATCCTACTTAGTTACTCTGGATTTTTTTACAATTTTAAAACGTGTCATGCAATTTTCCTAGTTTAAAATGAATTTTCGGCATTAACATTATATTTAGCGCGCACAAATAGGGAGCAAAATAAAGCTAAGATTATTTATATTACGCTCTACCTACCCTACTAAGCTACTTCGGATTTCCTATGTCGCTATTTATGTCATGAACCTATTGTATTCTATGTCACTATTTCTGTTTGCTAACCGACAAGGTTTTAACATAATATACAAAGTTGCAAAAAGCCGTACTTGCAAGATGGCCGACCGGATCTGATGCTTCTTCTCTCTCTCTCCTCCGCTACAAACTGGTAGGGCTTTGCTACCTTTCTTCTCTCGCTCTCCTTCGCTCTTCTGTTTTTTTTGAATTAAAATGAGCTTGGGGCTGATTTCTTACAGTTTATATAGCCAGGTTGTTGTCGCCGGTTGAACTGGCAACAGGTTGTTGTCACCAGCGCAACTGGTGATAGAACGACTGTTCACTTTCTGTCGCCAGTTGAACTGGCGACTAGTAGTTGGATTGGCGACACGGTGTCAATTGGGTACTTGTCGCTAGTTGAACTGGCAACTGGCGACACTAGCCAACTTGCGATAGACACCTAGTTTTGTAATTTTTTAGGGGTGACTATATATTTTTGTAATTGTCTTTTAAAATAATATTATTTTTAAAAAATTCACTAATCTGAGGGGTCTTTACAGAAAACGGCTAATCCATTTCTTGGCGTAAGCATTAAGCCATCAACCGATCCAAAGTCCAAACTAACAACAAAGCTTCAAAGCTCCAAGCTTTCTCTACCCCATTTCTTCTCCTTTTCCTTTCTTCTTTGTACCAACTTTTCCTTTTATTTTCCTTCGTGAGATTTTAATTTGTGCCTCCGTGTGTGTATTAGGATTTTTTTTTATATTTAATCTTTTTAACAATATTTTAAAGTTAACCCCTCGCTAACTTTTTTTTCAATTCTGACCCCTTTGATCACGCCATGACGCGCGGCGTGGCCAAAACATGCTATCACGCCATGTTCTCGGTGTGGCAAAACCCGCCACACAAGCCCTCGCGTGCACGCCTTGCCAGTGTGGAGGGCTTGCGTATCTGTTGTCATGCCCGCACTCATGGCGTGACACGCCTGCCCTATCACGCCAACTCACGTGGCGTGATAGTGCTGACTTAGGTGCCGTCGGCCCACTCAGTTCTTCATTTTTTCCCAAATCTCTCTCTTCATCCCCGTGCATCCTCTCTCCTCCCGCCCTAACCTCCCCAAATCCGATGATTTGGAGCCGATTCGACGCCTATAAACCCGTGAGATCATCCCCCCAAGTTAATCTCACCCATTCCATCCATTTATTTCAGTTTCATTCGGTTTGATTTGTGGATTTATGGTTTATGCCGAATTGGATGTTTGAGTGAATTGGTTATAATGTTTGCACATCAGCCACTTGAGTGTATGATTATGTTTCGGTCACCTTTTGCAAAGCTTGGCTGCTAGCTCTTGCCAAGTTCAGGACCTTTTACATGCTTGGTTAGAATTTAGGCTAAAGATTGCCACACCTTTTTACATGCTTGGGTATATGTGACTAAGAGATCTCGTTTCTTGGGGAAGTCATGTTGTCATAGCATTTGTGTGAGAACCCTAAAAAGATTAACCTGATCTAAACAACGTTAATCGAGAATCAGTAGTAAATAAAATTCATTTAACTAGGAACAAAATATAAGCTTAGATTAATATTAAACATATCTCCAAGCAAATTCATGCAAGATATATCCTCAAGAATGCATCAACATAATTTCTAATATGAATTATTACAACAGCAGTAAAGCGATATTACAATCTCTGAATTAATTACAACATTAAGAGTATACAACTAGATATCCAAATCAACATACATCATCTTTATAAAATTCAAAGTCAGTTACAAGAATCCTTTACAATCGCAGGTAAAGCAGTAAAATCAAACTTAGAATTAAATTACACTAATTCTTTACATCGAATCAACATACCAGAATTGATTACAAACAAAAGTAAAATATTACAGATTTGGGATTAATTACAAGATTCATTTACATATCAGAATAACAATTACAGCCTCGAGTACATTTCAAAATAAAATAATAAAATCTTGCATGCATATCACCAAAGCCAAAGCCTTCATCCTTGTCCGTATATCGCCAGCTGATCGAACCCATTCCTCAGCCAATTCAAAACCCTAACCTCTTTTCCATCGACCGCCAATGACCAAAAGACCATAGCAAAACAAAAGCTATAAAAAGAAGTTAGAAGAATGTTGCCGTCAGATCGCAGGAAGATCATCAAGGTTCCTAGACCAACCTAGGTTAGTCAACACCATCTCACTTCTAGTGGGTCTCATCACCCGGCGTTTATTAAGATCTGACACCCACGATTATACTTACTTACCTCTGTCGCAGAAAATCCGAAGCATAGTGCGGATAACACCCTTTGGACCAAAGGACCTTAGCCAAATA
Organism: Phyllostachys edulis; assembly: GCA_036346405.1. NCBI lineage: Eukaryota > Viridiplantae > Streptophyta > Magnoliopsida > Poales > Poaceae > Phyllostachys > Phyllostachys edulis. The sequence goes on along the minus strand of CM070557.1, from coordinate 43,530,950 downwards.
GTCATCTGTGAGAGCCAAATGGATCAGGGAAGGGCAAAATGGACATGAGCAGGGCAAAGGGAGAATGCCCAACCGAGAGTACCTCCCCCATAAGCCTCTCCCTCAGTCAAAGCCAACCCAAGCACAAGTCTCATTCTCTCATAGCCGAGAGCACCAACAGAGAGCAAATAAGCCAACCAAACCTCACAAGCCCTGTCTTCCATTCTCAACCAAGCAAGCCAAGAGCAGAAAGCCAAGCCACACTTCAGTCCTCAACAAAGAAAGCCAACCGAGTGCACCATCCCATTGCCACAACCAAGAACTCCCACTACCAACCAAGAACAAAGCACTAGCCAAGCCTCACCACCACACCATTTCCACAAACCACCCATAGAGAGCAACCGAAGAAGAGGAGCAAAGGAGTTAGGCAAGGCAAAGGGAGCGGGAACGGCGTCAACGATGGCTTCGAACCGGCAAAGACCACCAGGAGAACGCTAAGCTGACAAGGAGAACCAGAGAGAAGTGGTAGGAGCATGGAAAGCACCACGATCACCCTACACGGCCGGCATCACCAACTCGACCATCATCACTGCCATCCCATTTCCAAACCGAACCCAACAAGGTAACCCACCATTTGCCCCCATATTCATTTTTGCCCAATCTGAAACCCACAATATGAACTACACATGCACAGAGAGCACAACCACAGTAGCATTATCATTCACCAAACCATCACAACACCAACCATAGCCACATTAACTATATCACCACCCACATCACAGAGCAAAGGGGGGAAGCAGAGTAGAGAGAGTAGAGTAGTAGTTTACCTCGGTAGACCACGACAACGGTGGAAACACCACCACTACAGTAGCTCACCCCTAGCACTATTCACCATGTACATGCATCAACCAACCCACCTTAGAACGTGAATCAAGCAAACAAACCATAAAACCGAATTCACAGAAAGGATGAGAACATTGAATCTGAGGGAGAAGAAGAAACCACTCGGCCTTCACCCGCAAAACAAGCGACCTAATAGCCGGACCCGAGCCGTGGTAGGGCGACAAGGGCGTGCGGGCGCAGCCAAACGCAGAGGTGCGCGAGGACCAAGCTGCCCGGGCAGGCGCAAACCACCGAAGGCACACAGACGAGCCATGGCCGCAGGGGAGCGCATGAGCGGGCACGCGGGCGCTGGGAGAGGCGGCGCTGGCGGCAGGGCGTGGGAGTCCGACCGGGAATGACGGAGTCGGCGCCAGGAGGTCCCCATGGAGGAGCAATTCGGTCGAAGTCAACCAGGGGAGAAAACAATGGGGAATGAGGAAGAAGGAGAAAGAAGAAAGAGTAACCAGGGGGCATTCGGTTGGAAGAGATAAGCGAGAGAGAAGAATAAGGGGAGGGAAGGGTTTAGGTGAGAGAAGGGATTAGTGTAGGGGTTAGGTAAAGAGAGATTAGAAAAGGATAGAAATTAGGATTTAAGTACGGGTAGAAAGGTAATTTCTAATAAAGATTAATAGCAAAAGATTTAGCCATAGAAGTGAGCACCGCTAATATTAAGTGTCAACGCTATGTAGATATCGGACCAAACCAAATGTATAAAACACATGAGGATAAATAGCAGTAGACCGACCGGTAGAAAATAAAAGCGGGAAAAATATAAAATTAACCTGAGTCTATATAACTAAATAAATTGCCGATGAAACTCCCTAAATTAGACAAATAATTGGATGCGTTAGAATAATTTAATCATGATAGAATAATTAAATACAACTAAGCAACCAATGATTTCAGAGCCAGTAGACCGTAGAATAACCGTAGTGAAGCATGCTAACTTAATGGAGAGCCGAAAAATGTTATTAAATTAAAATATGCTGAAACAAAAAAATCAACTAATTATTGTACGCCTAATAGCACCAAAAGCAACTAAGTATTTATTTATTATTCGCAACTACCGTATAATTACAGAGGACGGACCAACGCAGACCGAAGTAGTTGATCCAGAATTCTTCGACACCGATCTTTCCTACAACTACGAAGGCAAGCCTATCTCTTGAACATCAACATAGTTATATTAAATGTAAACATTACTTTGATGTATCATATATGTATTGCATGAAAACTATGTCTCAAAAATCAAATCGAATAAAAGAGATAAAGAGAAATGAGACGAGAAATGAAAAATGAGAAAAGAGCAGTATAACTGAGATGAGCAGCTGTATTGCAAGAGAAATATTAGGATGGTAAAGGGGGACCTTAGCAGGAAAAGAGAAAAGAGAAAAGAGAAGAGAAGAGGGAAGAGGCGGGACCCCTTTACATATGGATAATATATGAGGACCAACCAAACTCTTACTCGGATAAGAGGCCATATTTAAGTGCCAACCATTGTCCCGTTTCGGCGGGCAGAAAATGCTACCTTATTACGTGGCTATAATCTCCACATCGGGTAAGTAATATGTGTGAGTGGTGTGAGTATGGAGGAACTCAGGACCGGTAGGAAAGTCCAGAAGTAGGGGATCCAAGGTGATATAGTACTGCACGGTGGAGTGTTGGGTGCTGGAGAGAGCCACCCCAACCAATATTACAGGAACTCGTTGGAGGACTGGGTGAGTGCCCTAGGACACTGACGAAAAGTAATGGGTAGAGACTTAATCATGTAACTTGAAAAACATTCGGTATTCTGATCTCGAAACCACATCAAAGGAAATATGGGAGACCTAGTGTAAAGAGAACTTAGAGTAGCAATGAGTAAAGTGGTACAAAGCCTGCGCAGTACTATATCTCAAACCATGAATTCATGCTTGTCTCCTGGATTGAAGTATGTGGTGACCGTTGTGGGTTTATCTTCTTGTCGAGCGATAAGTGTTCTTTTCAGAATTAAAATTGCCATGTAAATCTTGATAAATTATTTTTCTAGAAAAAGAGATGAGTTAGAAAATGTGATAACGAACAGAGAAGAGTCATCCAGTGCATCTTTGCTAATACATATTTGCTGAGTACACTAGCACTCAATCTTGCTATTATTCTCCTTTGTTAGATCATAGTCCGGCTGGGAACTATCTCGAGTGGGATGAAGGATATGCAAGTGCCGAGGAGGCCGCAGGAGGCGAGATGGGCACCTTATTCAACGAGTGGGACGAGTAGACGACAGGTGGAGTAGGGCAGACAAGCGAGGGGAATTATTTTTCCATTGTAATTAAATAAGTTGTATTAAAGACCATAGCCTTGCATAGCTAACTGTTGCAATAAAGTACAGTTTCTATCTTATTGTTCTGATGCATTAACTCCGGTAATGCTTACTATTCATCGGAGCGGTGTCCTACCGGGCAGAAGAATAGTAATCCGTATGATTAAGTGTGATTACCCTATGGGATAATAACACGGGGCACTGCAATTTTCTATGCTTTATTTAGCCTCTATCTCTTGTTGATCTTGATAGTGTTGGAAATATGCCCTAGAGGCAATCATAGAGATGATTTTATTTCATTATGTTCATAATATTGGATAATGTGTTATCCTATTCCTTGAATGAATTATTGGTTATGAAGATTAACAAGTATGTGACTTGTTGGTGAATCTTTTAACTTATGATGATGTCGTACTAAATGTATCCCTGGTCGAATGTCACTGGTCGGAACACTAGTAACTCTACGACCAACACATGTATTGATTGATGACCATGTTTCACCGGTCATGGATATAGGGATATCGAATCAATAATGTGAACATATGTTGGAGAACATGGGGTTGGATTGACCCACCTTGAGACTATTGAGATTGTTATGATTCTATGTGTCGTTAGTTGGTCTCAAGCAATGATGATGTATAATCCTTAGACCTGAGATCAGCATGGTTTTCTACCTGTGTAATAGCATTCTTAGGGGTTGCCAATCGCTACTAGTAACTTGGTAGTTATAAAGGTAACTTTTGGGTATGCTATGAAACATACAGAGGAATGTGATTGGTTGGATATGAGATTTGCCTCTCCTAACATAACAGGAGAGATGTCTCTGGGCCCCTCGTTGTGGTCGGATAAAGAAAGTGTATGGCCATGCCACTAGTGGTGGAAGTGTTCGACCACGTGAAGTTATCCAACACTCGATCGAGAAAGTATTGAACAGTCCATGAATGACACAATATCTCACTTGGAGTTCAATCAGACATCGTGAGGCAAAGGGAGAATACATGAGTAGGTCGCTTAGTTCGACCGCCATTCATCGGTCGTATGGAGATATGAGCTAGTCATGGAATCGAGCCGGTCGTGATCGGTCGAACGTAATCATAGAGTGGTCGAAACCTGGTAGTAAGGAGTTACGAACTGGTCATGACCAAATACGAACTGGTCGTATAGAGATAGGACCTAGTTGTAAGTGATGAGGACCTGGTCGTAGATCATATTGCATTAAAGTTCGTCCGATATAATTTGTGTGTATACGAGAATCGTTATATCCTGCTAGGAACCGCTAACGACTCGTGGTCGAAAAGGGTTTATGAGTCACAACCGATTACGCATGAACCTAATGGGTCACACACTTAACGGGTTGGAACAAACCAGTACGGATACAATTCGTCAAACGTGTTTGGATAGGATCCGTCACGAGCACTATATATGGAGATGCATGGGGTTGTTGGGATAGGGTGTGAATGTAATAGACGAGACACACGAAAGTCGTGAGTTGAGTTGTTCCACCGAAACCTTAGCCGCCATCTTCCTGAGAGCTCTGTCGTGCGACTTAGTGTTAGCACACCGGCGCGTGGTTGTTCCTTCTCTGGACGTGTGGATACCGTAGAGGCGCTACTGCGGTTGCTGTTGCGCTTAAGGACGATCCGCGATCTTCATAAGGAACTGCAGAGGTCGCTGGAAGAGACGATCGACCACGACCACCGCACCAACGTGTTTGACGCTGGACAATCGACTACGACCACTACATCGACGCGCTCTACATTGGACCAGGCTGCTCTAACCCTTCTTCCGCTGCTCTGTGCGTCTGGTGGTAACGATCTGTGATCTTCTATTTGCCTGGCCTTCTGGTTTACGTGGTAGAAAATTTTGTTTTGTTGCTATTATAGCCTACTTGTACTCCAACAGATAGTTGGTCAAAATAAACTTCAGCCCCAACCTGAAATGAACTGTTTGCTATTAGATTTTTGCGAAATTCATGCATTTCGAACCATCGGCCCTCGGTTGTCTAAGCTGAGCATACAGGGATGCAATGCAATGCTCTGAAGATTTTGCAGCTTCCTTGACCTCCACCTAGCCTGTTTGCGCGAAATTCTCCAAACCAACCTAACTAGTCCCGTTCTCGCCATATCACCGTGTCAACAAAAGCCCCAAATTCTCCCCCACACGTTCCCATGGTGCATATGATCAGATGCTTTATCATCCAAAGTCCAAGAAGATGTGCCTTGTACAGCTCTATTGGTAACACATACCTTAATAAGTAGTCAATGCATTATGACTTGGGTAACCCTAGGATTGTCCACAAGCAGAGTCGAGTCTCTTTGGCACCTACTGTACTCTTGTCCTTACCTCTTGTTTGAGCTAGATGAGCATAATTTGTCATAAGCGAAACAATATATCAACGGCATCACGTCTAACAAAACACAAGGAGGCCATGGGATTGTTTGATTTGAGTCCATGTCCTACATTTTTACTCCTACATTTCAAGTTAAAGAATTTTGGGCACTATTGGCCCTATAAGACCACCTTAATTACTAGAGTAGCCCCCTAATCGCAGAATTCCCATTTTAGCCCCTCGCCACTCACCTTTGCTGTCGGGATAGCAGCAGGGCACCCATCGCCCTCGGCACGACAGTGAGCACCTCATCGCCTCCCCCGACTGCAGGTGCACCTACTGCCCCCACTGCAAAGAACTCCCTCCCACCCAAGCACGCAAATCCAAGAGGAGAGAGAAAATCCATTTAAGAATATTTTTTGGAGAAATTTCTAAATATAGAAAATTAGCTCAGAAAATTATGAAATTTTTTGTGGAACCTCCCAGCATAATGTACTTGCTTGTGTAATGTTTTCAGAATTTTATCAGATATTATGTTTTCTCTAAAATTCATTAAATATATTGTTTGTAGGAATTTTGTAATATAGAAAATGAGGTCCAAAAATTATAAATTTTTTTCTAGGCTCCTTATACATTGTACTTGATTGTGTAATTGTTTCATAATTTTATATGTTCCTAAATTATCTCGATAAATTAAGGGTTTAGGTCTCAAAAATTAGGACAAAAGGTTTCGGAAATTAGGGTTTCATGATTTTGTGTGATTTGGAATGTGAGAAGTTTAGTACCACATAACTACTTTAGGTAAGAGACACTCCCTCCTCCGTACATCTGTCACCCCATTGTTGCTGTCCCCTCTTGCCCGCAATGCTCGCTTTTATGGCGTGCTGAATCTCGAGATTTGACTCCCGATTGATTCGCTCGTGCGCCTCCACCAGCAAGGGTGTTGTGTGATGCTTCATGGCGCCACACCAGTGTTAAACCAAACATATTAGAAACCCTTCATGCAAACATGTCTTGTCCATTTAAATACATATAAATACATACTTCAAGTGCATATAAATACATACTTACTGCATATTCAAAAGATTGTGCCGGTTCAAACTAGTTCAAACATTAAATTTTAAAACTACCATCCTTAATCAATAATAGAGCATGAAAGATTTGTTGCCAACTTGCCATGGCCCCACCACCTAATTGTTCATGTGGCATTTTTGGAACTTTTTGCCGTATTGGCACCTTTTAGGACAATTTTATATGTGTTCTGAAATTGTCTCCAAAATGAAGGATTTAGGTCTCAAAAATTTGAATTTTAGGTTTCAGAAATTAGGGTTTCATGAATTCCCACACAAAGTACTCATAACAGAATTAGGGTTTTGGAAATTAGGGTTTCCAATGGAGTTGCAGTGTACGTGTTCATACATAAAATTGACGACATTTGAAGCGTTACAAACATTACATGATACACACGTGGGCGTAGGTTTATTGCAATCGAGACACTCTTTGTTTATTTATCAGTTTATTATGGATGATATTCTTTAATATTGTATTATACCACAGACTAGATAAGCTTGTGCTTGAACCGACTGAGGGAAATGTTTGGCATGCAGATGATATAACAATGTGCATGCTATGGTATATTGTTATACGATCTGCATGATACGCATTTTCCTCTGTTGGTTCATATACAAGCTTATCTAGTCTGTGGTACAATACAGTATTAAAGAATATCATACCACACGATAGATAAGGCTGAGCATGAACCAACTAAAGGAAATACATCCTCAGGCCCGTTGCTTCGCGGATGCGAATATCCTTCAACCCAATTGCAAGTGGATCGACCTAGAGATCCACCAACGCGACCAGTGACAAATCGACTACGAGGAGTGGGATGCCAAAAGGGCACGTGAGATCCGAGAGGAGGAGCGCTGCAACGATGAGCACAACGAGCGTATCTGGCGGGAGACGCAATCTCATCTCGAGGCGTGCAGATGCAGGGAGCGCGAGGCTCGCGAGAGGGAGCATGAGAAAAAGAGGAAAATAGTGGCCGAGGCCAAGGTGACCAGCGAGGAGTACAACGCCGAGCTCGAAGGAAGGGCAAATGGCCCCATCCACATAGTAGTTCGGGTCATTCCGTAGTAGTCCCCTGTCTTACCCACTATGTTTTTACTATCCCCTAAAGGCATGTATACTTATATGGTCCGGGTACTTGTGTTGCAGTGTACCATAGTAGTAGCGAGGATGACTAAAGCAATTAGCCGAACCATCATGCCATGTGACCACATGTAACATGCTTCTATCTGTGGACTCTAATATAGTTATGGTTCCGTGCCTCTGCTAAGCCATCAAAGCAAGCCTATATTGCAAGTATGCATCTTCTAGTCGAATCTCAGAAAGAACCATTCGCACCGACATCGAACCCTCTATGTTTTAGGGCATCTTCATAATCACAACGAGCGTTCTCAGCCCCTTCAATTGCATTCTGTACAAGCTTCATAAAGTATTTTGCTTTAACTCCACCATAGTGAAGTGATGTCATCAAGAACCGTAGTGACTAAGATATTATTCCTTCTTAAATGCATTGTACTGCAAGGGGATGAATGTCTCCCACAAGTGTTGTATGCCATCAAACGTTTCTTTATGAAATTTGGTTAAGAAGGAAGCTAATAAGCACAATTTGGTTAACATGGGAGCGAACAATGAAAACTTCCCCCATTCCAAGTCACATGAAATCATGAAACTCTAATTTCCGAAACCTTTCGTCCTAATTTTCGAGACCTAAACCCTTAATTTGTCGAGATAATTTTGGAACATATAAAATTATAAAAAAAATTACACAATCAAGTACAATGTATAAGGAGCCTAGAAAAAATTATAATTTTTGGACCTCATTTTCTATATGAGAAAATTCCTACAAATAACATACTTAAATGAATTTTAGAGAAAACATAATGATTGATAAAATTCTGAAAAAATTACACAAGTAAGTACACTATTCTGGGAGGCTCTACAAAAAATTTCATAATTTTTTGAGCTCATTTTCTATATTTATAAATTCCTCAAAAAAATATTCTTAAATGGATTTTCTCTCTCCTCTTGGATTTGCGTGTGCCAGGGGAGGGGAGTTGCCGCCGTGGGGGACGGCAGCAGGGCGCTTGCTGCCGTCGGGGAGGGCAGCAGGTGCCTTCTGCCGTGCCCGAGGACGGCAGGTGCCCTGCTGTTGTCCCCGACGGCGACAGGAGGAGAGAGGAGGTCAAAATAGGAATTCTGCGGCTAAGGAGGCTACTCTAGAAATTTAGGTAGTCTCATGTGACCTCCAAGTTAAAACTGTATAGGCTCGAATGGAGGGAAGGGGAGGTTGGTGTCTCACTTTGGGCCAGGTTTCCTAGTACCAAACCAGTGTTAGTGTGTCCGAGCAACATGTACATGCTGGCGCCTTCTTCGCATCAATCCTTCTACTCTTCCTTCCAACATGTAGATAAAAATATACTAGCAAGAAAAACTAAATACTAAGAACAAAATCCAGTCCCAACTGCCCCTTGGCCCCAACTCCATACGAAAGTCCAATCTCCACCAAGAAAACGTACACACATCACAGTACCCCTCCTATATATAGTCCTAAGTTGTTTGCTTCTTTTTTCCCCAGCAATGTAGGCTTTGCTTCAAATGTTGTAGTTTTTTACCATTGTCTCGTGTGTCTTTAGGACTTATAGAACTTGACCCTAAATTTGTTTCTAAAACCTTTCTACTAGAAAAGCCTATTTAGTTATATATGAAATGGTTAGTACTACTTTTGAGCGTAGTTGGTGCATATGGCATGTAGTACTGACTTTTTAATATTTTGTTCACATTGTTAGATGTAGATGGATAAAGTTATGCGTGTTTTTACTGGTGGGCCGGTTAGCCAAACCGAGATATATGCATACATCTTGTTGTTTGAATGAAATGAATCAATGGATATATGCATACATATTATTATTTTCTATTGGTAGAGGTATCACACGCCAATTACTCATGGCGTGATTGATCGGTCTCGCTAAGCCAGAGCCCTAGCGTGACAGGACTTAGCACCAGAAGTGGAGACCTAGCTTGTAACGCCTCTGGAGTTGCCCACGCGCTGACGTGGCAGCATGGTACTGTCACACCAGTTCCCATGTTGTGACGGACTAGTACTATCACACCAGGAGTCCTAACGTGACAGGACTTAGCACCAGAAGGGGGCACCTGGCTTGCAACGCCAATAGAATTGCCCACCCACACTACAAGATAAACACCCCTTTACCAACGCATAAGTTGCAACGCTTTGTACATACGTTGCGAAGTAATATTATGGCTACGCATAATATGCGTTGCAAAATCTATTCATCATAAATCATGTGGATGACTACAGATAACATATATTATGAAGTAATATTATAGCCACGGGTGCCGGTCCAGCGCTATGCACAAGCTTAGACCCAATTCTGGATTCAATCGAAATTGAATATTTTGTGCAACTCCCAAAACTACTTTCATCTCCCTCCAATCCTTCCCTAAATATTTTGTGCAACTCCCAAAACTATTTTCATCTCCCTCCAATCCTTCCCTCTATTTTTTCTCGTACCATTTTTTATCCCACCATTTTCCCTCCCGATCCCACCAATTTTTTTGGCCACCGCCCCCGCTGGGATCTCTCGCGGCTTCTCTTTATTGCTGTGGTTGCGCCCCTTACTTCATTGCGCCCCAAATCCCCCAGGCCCATCCTCCTCCCCATCCTCCTCCCATTTCCATTCCCCAATTGCGCATGGCCGTGCCCCCTGTCGCTAGCTAGCCCTCGGAGGGATGGCCACGCCAGCAGTGGCCATGGCCAGCAGGCCGGGGCATGGAGATCCCATGGGTGGTGGCTCAGATGGCGTGGTGGCGGCCGAGGTGGTGCGGCGCGTGCACCCCACTTGAGGACTCCAGAGCTACCAAGGGGGGTCAATGAGGTTCTAAAAGTCGGGGTTAGGCGTCGCCTAGGCGCCGACTAAGCGCACATCGGCCCTCATCATGGGCGATTTCCACCGAGTCGGCGCTCCAGGCGAGAATGGTGCCGAGGCGGTCCGAGGCGGTTGTTGGCGGTGCTTTCGTGGTCAGAGCGAAGCGACGCCGAGGCAAGACATAAGAAGAACAGCGTGACTCTCGACCATTCGCCCACTCGTTGGCGGCGCTTAGGTTCGCCTCCCCCGCCGAATCAAGCTCGCCCGAGTTCCGCCATCTTCTTGTTGCTGGTTGGACTCGCCACGACGAGTCGAGCTCAGACCGCCATCTCCGCCACCGAATCAAGCTCGCCGCCTCCAAAACGCTGCTGTCGTCCCGCCATTGAATCGAGGTACGAGTCGGTATGCCTCTTCCTCTCGCTTCCCCACCGACCCTCTCTCGCCTCCCCACGCCATTGGAATTTTTATGTGAGATCATCTGAATTGTGAGTGCTATACTTAAGAACATGCTTGTTTGTTTTGGTGTGCGATCTTTGTGCCCAGACTACTACCACCGTAGCACCGGTCAACTTCGCCTGCTTTCGGCCTCTTCACCGTCGCCATCAACTTCTCCACAAGATGACATGCGCTTTCACCAATGGGTAATGAACCGCCGCCTCATTGTTTGGTTTGTTCCTCCGCAACACACACCCATGCTTATGCTAGCGCCTAGTTTTGTTGATTAGAAATCTAAAATATCTCTATCAATGTATCCCATTTCTTGTGTTGTTTGCAATGCTAAACTATTAGGAAGGTTCCTAGTGTTAGTCAGAACTTTGCTATTTGTGTGTCACCTGCGTTCTGAAATTCAAGTGCCGCACAATATGCCATGTCCGAGCTAATTTTGCAAAGGATATGCTTATGGTGGGGCTATTGAGAAAATTTCAAGGACATTGCCAGGCAGCCATGTGATTATAGTTGTTGTATTTGCCCAGTTTGTGTGATGACATTCTGTTTAACTTGTTCGCTTATTGTCCTGAGATTTTTAACTATTGTTTGTACTTTTCATTCCACATGTCCTGAGGTGATGACATTGATCAGGTTTCACCTTTACAAAGAGAACAAGGACACCCAAGAAGCATTAGGAGTAGTAGGAAAAATGTTAGGACTTCAGGTATATCTTGGCTGCTATTTCATAACATTGTGTTTGTATTTCATAACTTGCTACTGATGTGCTAGTCTTGGTGTTGCTCTTGAATCTTCGATGTGTTGCATGCCCAGTATGTGCGTGTCTTTTTCATTTCTGCTAGAACCAGTTCAGGGCATAGTGCTTGTTCTCTGCTTCTTATTTATGGGCTACTGCTGGAAAGTTTGTTATATGTGAATTCTTTTGAGATGTTGCAAGCTAGGTAGGCATAAAACAAAGCTAATTGAATTGTCAGGAATGCAGGAGCTACGGATTGATATGCCTTTAAGGTACCTTTCCTTCTTCAAAGTTCACAGTTCATGTTATATCTAAAACTTACCATGGTAAAGTATTTGATTTGTATAGGTACTCATCCAGTTGCTCTTCTATAGCAAGTTTGGTAATCTCCTAACGAATTGACATTGGAGAGCATAATACCTAACACTTGCACTTTAAGCTCGACATCTTAGATAAGTGTCTTGGCAAGAGATTCTAAGATATGGTTCACGGAATATCATGGAATGGACACAACTAAGGCAATTTGAACTCCATTTCTTAATGCTTGCAACTGTAAGGGTTCATAAAGAGATTTTTTCGATATATTTTGCAACATATGCTCAGTATGCAAGACTAGGGACATTTGCAAATTAGTAAGATTAGAGAGTGATGTTATCCTTATGAAGTACTAAATGATTATTTACATCATGCACTCCACATGGATGAGTGTATATTGTTCTGAATGCTTGGTAATTCATCATAAGCAAAAGAACTAGAATAACTGTTTTTCTCCATGTTAATTATCCACTTCCACAAAGGGTGGTTCATCCCATAGTGTACACTAGTGATAGCATATGCTAATTGGTGCAATTTTTCAAGACATTGCTCAGCTTGACTTCACTGTCTCGATCGCGTGGGCTAATTCATCAAAATAGCAGCCAAGATAACTACAAAAACTTTTCTTACTGTCCTATGTTTCTGCAGCTAAGAAGATTTATGTAAGATGATTCTATGTGCGCTGGTACTTTTTATTCCCTATTATTCCCTATGTGCAAAATTTATTCATATTTTTTCTTTCACTCTCGCTTTTATTTTCTCAAGAAATGTTTCTTCAAAGACACTTTTTTGTCCAAAATCATGTTGGTTGATCTATGCCCATCAGAGAACTGCACTAAACAATTGTTGGCGCTTTCAAATCGCATACCGCTAGGAGGGGACCTAATGAGAATGATAAACCGTGAAGCTATCGCTTGATTATTCAAACTAATATTCGTGTTGATATGCAAAGGACTTCACACTTGAGGAACTTAAAACACTGAAAGTGAAGCAGGGATACCCATTTAGAGATCAACAATACAATGGCATGTGGCTATGTGCTCTTGGGCATTTTTCTTTTCTTTTTATTTACTGTGGTCATCGCGCATGATATCGTTATCCTCTTTTATGTATCATGATATTGTATTTCCAAAGATCAACAATATGATTCTTTTCATATGCATGTGCATTTATGTTATCCATAGTGCACTACTATTGTGCTTACTGCTTACCAACATTGCTATAAATGCGGCAGTTAACTGCCAATGTTTACTGTAGTCAGCCAATTGGTAGTTTCATGAGCTCTTTTATGACTTAATTTGGTTGATGATTGGTTGAGCGGCAGTTTGATATGTGGATTTTGAGTGATTCTACTTGTTGGGTAAAACAAATTGTCAGTCTAGCATGTCCTATCACGATAGCATGCCAAGTTTAGCTTTTGATCAAATAGTAATTTTATGAATTATTAGATTATTTATAGGTTGGCCCTGAGTTGATATTTGTGGATTACTGTTCCCATTTGAATAGAGCATAATTCTGATTTTTAGAAGTATGCTTCTGATGGTATTCTTTCATGTTCACAAGTGATCATGCATCATATTATTTGTCATCATATTAACTATCAGTGCCATTACTTACAAAGGCCGCCTTAGGTTATTTTTCATCTTGCTATATGAATTGTAGTGTATCTTTTCTTTTGCAGGTGCTCTTCGGAATCAAAACTGCAGAATACTATTTTGGTAATGTGATTGTTTGCTTTTCCTTTCTTCTTGGTTCAATTTGCAAATAGCAGCCTTCTTCATTTTCTTGGTGAACTACAAGTTGAACTGCATATGCATTTCTGAGCTATAAGCTTGAATGTATTTATATCTACCTCATTGGATTTCAAATCAACTTACTTCAGATATTCTAATTTGGCTAACTAAGCTACAAATTCATAACTTGTGTTAGCACTGTAATCTAAGGTGTCAATGAATGGAATGGGGAGTGGGGAGGTGGTGGAGATTGTTGGGATCAACCATCGACGGTGCTCCTCTTAGTTTTGTTACTTTAATATTGTGATTATGTTTCTTCCTAATAGTGTATTAATGGGCTCTAATTTTTCATTGTAGGTTGATAAGATAAATGGATGATGCTATGGATGACATGTTCAATGCAAGGTGGAGAATGGTGACATAAAGTGGATGATCTTTATTACATTTAAATTACATTCTGTTAGGAAATGATGTTCAAGATCTTCATTACATTTAGATTTCATTCTCATTAGGAAATGATGTTAAAATAAAATATTTATATCATGTCTTATGTGGATGGTTCTATGTAACGTCCCGTTTCTCTTAAGTTCTTGCCAAGTTTTCAAAATAAAAGTAACCATTCGGCTTTATTGAGAGTTCAAAGCTTAACTTGAGTTTTCAAAAGAGCTTTAATTGATTAAACCAAACTTGAACTAAATCATTCAAATACTTTCGTTGTTTAGTTGGAGTTTTCCTGCTCTCCTCTGCGCAGCTTCTCTCGTGTGCCTCTGGGTGTACCTCTTCTTTTTATTTTCCTTTGTTGGTTTGAATCTCTTTGAGGCTCAGACCTCCTCTGCTTTTGGACCTCCCTTGTCAGGGTTTTCCTCATGAGGACCCGGCTTGGGTTTGTATTTTCAAACCCCTTTAATCTCTTAAAGCCAAGCTTGGTTTTGTTTCCTTTGGACTTCCCGTGGACCTCCCACCTCTCCTTGAACCCTCCTAAGTTCACTTGGGCGCCCGAGTTCCTCCGACCTCCCAAAGGCCCTTTGGAACCTCCTTGATTTCCTTCCGTCCCCATTGGACCTCCTTGAGTCCCTACGGCCTTCCTTTGTCCTCTGGACCTCCTCGGCCCTTAGGACCTCCTCGCCTCACATCCTTGTTAAGATCTCGCCGTTAGGACCTCCTCTCCCTTAACCGCCGCACTCCCCTTGTTAAGATCTCGCCGTTAGGACCTCCTCTCCTCCTCTCTGAGATCTTAACCGCCGCACCTCCTCCCTTGTTGAGATCTCGCCGTTAGGACCTCCTCTCGAGATCTTAACCGCTCAAACCTCCCCTTGTTGAGATCTCGCCATTAGACCTCCTCTTTGAGATCCTAACCGCCGCACCTCCCCTTGGTTAGATCTAGCCACTAGGACCTCCTCTTGGAGATCTTAGCCATCCAGGTCCTCCTTCGTTGGATTTGAAGGTTCCGACCTCCTTAGGTCCAAGACCTCCTTAGCACTTGGACCCCACTTGGCTCTCGCGGTCATACCGCTTAAGACTTGGCCTTCTCGCTAAGGACCGTCCGATGTTGTTCGGATGGCCCGATTCTAAGGGCACGCTCGCTGGTCCTAACGTCCCTTTCCTCCTAGCCGTCCGATTTAAATCGACGGCCTAGTCTCTTGGTTCGTTTCGCTCGGTCCGAACGCCCTTGGTTTTGCACCATTCGATCTTGATCGACGGCTCAACCATGAGGTAACGTTTGATGGTCCGAACGTTCCTTTCTTTCTTCGACCGCCTGATTCCAATCGAACGGACTCGCTTTCTCGCTGCTTTTCCTTGGTTCTCGTGACCTCTTCTGGCTATTTTGCAAGGACCACCTCTCGATCCTTGCCGGTCTTTTGCAAAGACCACCTCCTAACCCAAAGTATCCTGTTGGTCGGGACCTCCTTGCACCCTTTGATCGGGACCGCTATGGTCCTCCTATTTGAGATCTTGACCGTTAGGCCTCCCTTTTGGAGATCTACTTGTTAGGACCTCCTTGCACCCTTTGATCTCGACCGCCAAGGTCCTCCCTTTGAGATCTTGACCGTTAGACCTCCCTTGTGTAGATCTCGAGTGTTTTGGACCTCTTGTCCGGGACCTCCCCGAGTGTTTTGGACTTCTGCCCAGACCTCCCTTGAGTGTTTTGGACCTCTTGTCCAAGACTCCCCTGCTTTTTCCCGTCCGGACCTCCTTGAGTGTTTTGGACCTCCCGACCAGACCTCCCTGAGTGTTTTGGACCTCCTGTCCAGACCTCCCAAAGGGTCCTTTGGGGAGATGACCTTTGCGGGGGGCCACCCTTTGACCCCTTTGTGCACCCTTTTGACCGCCCCACTTGCCACCTCTCTCCACCTTGTAATTATTGCTTTGTCTCAGAACTCATGCGCATTTAATAGGTGTCGGTCACATTAAATGCACGATACATCCGAGGTGCCTTATTTTAATTCTTAAGGGCAAGCCCCCCTAGCAAATCCCGTTACAAACACGCCATTGAACCTTTTTCTTGGTGCACTCCACCAACTCGCTATATATAGCTTTGGGTGAGCAAACTCTGCAACCTTTTGCTCATTTGCCCACCTTGCTCCTGCTTTGTTCGCTCTGGCTTGTGCTTGAGCTTCACCAAGAGTGAGCCGCAGAGTTGGCATCTTCTCTGGAAGACCTTCTTTTGGATCTTTGTCGGTCTTTGCTTAAAGACCACCCTCTCTTGCCTTGGACCTCCTTGTTGTTCGGGGTCACTGCTTGTCCGGTTTTGGTTAAGTGTTGTTTGAGTTCTTTAGTCTTCTTTTGAAGTTCTTTGGCCTAGCGTGGTTTTGCTTATTTGGTTTTCTTGCTAACGTAGATCACGTGTTTGAGGAGATCTTGGACCCAGCTCTCTCTATTGAAGGCTCTCCACCGCCGACCAAGGCAAGCCACGCACCTCCTTTTAATCATTTTGAACTTAGTTTTGCAAATATATTTTGGTTTTACTTTATCATGCATGGTTATGTTTATAAGAAAAGGTTTGGGTCAGTAGTACTTTCCTTCTTCTCGTTATGCCTCCTTTGTTCTTTGCCCCTATCATGTTGTTATGTTCCCTCAGTGAGCCCTAGGAATGGTTTTCTAGTTGGCATTTCTTGTTATGTACCAAAGATGGGGTCAGAGGTTATGTATTGCTTCGCTTCTAGAATTCGTGGGACCGTGAATCATGTTTCATTCCTAATAATCTTGATTAATAACTTATGGAACCGTGGTCGGTGCCACTATTAAGCGCCTATGGCAGATGCCTAAGTTGTGTTGATCTGTGGTGAGAGGCCACTTTGTTAAAATCAATTAGCCAAGACTGGGTGGTCTTTTGGCATGGGTATTTACAAAAGGTTTTGCTGAGGCAAGAAGGCAGGGAGTGAGTAGCGGGTGCTATGCACATCTGGGTTTGTGGAAGTCTTGCCTTAGCACAATTAAGGACTTAACTTTGTGTCTATTGATCTGGGCCAAACAAAGGCAACCACAAGATCATTTTATGGGGATGGTCTGGCTGAATAATTAGCAATGAGTTGGCTTAGGGGCTGTGTGGTGGAGCGTGTGATTCGTTGGCGCAAGAGGGGCACCCCATAACCTCATGGATTTCTAGACCACGAGAGGGATTATAAACCTTAGCGTGCGGCCGAGTCGGGCTCAAAGCTTTGTAAAGGCCTTGCCACGCTTTCTAGACCGCCACCATCTAAGTGAGCAAGGGTGACCGAACCCATCCCGCTAGAGAGATCGTGGATTGTGGGTAAAGTTGTACACCTCGCAGAGTGTAAGATCTATTCAATAGCCAAGTCCTTGGTCATGGACATGCTCAGTGAAAATGGTGCAAGGGTAGTTGTTTCAAAGTTCGTGCCATCGACACTTCATGAGATGCCTTGGCCTTGCCTCAAGAGACCTTGGCCACCCAGAGGGGTTAGGGTTGGCTCTGTAGTGGTCCAGGGCTGGTTCGGACTTCCGGAGGTGGGTGCTCTAGAGGGTCTCTTGAGATCTGGACACAGCGTGTGACCAGACCTCCCCATTTTGTTATGGATGTGAGTTGGTGCTCACTCCACCTTTTCCAACATCAAATTTATTATGTACTATTGTTTTACCTTGTCGCTTTCAATCTATTATCAAGTATTATTGTCAAAACTTGGCTTTGCTAAACTAACCATACAAACTCTCAAATGGTAAGCCCTTGCATGACTATTGTTGCATAAATGCTCCCTGTGACTTGCTGAGTACATTCAAAGTACTCATGGCTTAAGCCCTGTGTCAAAGCAGACTACGAAGATGACCAAGTGTAGGGCGGTCAGACCTCTTCGAGGAGGAGTTCTTCGACGACCAGTACCGCTTAGGACGCCCTCCACCCGACACTGTGGTGCTTGTTGGATGGCTTTTATGTATTTTTGGTGTTGGAGCCCTAGAGCTCCTTATTGCCGCTTATAAGTCCTTGTTGGCTTTGTAAGCCCTCGATGCACTCTTGTTATCAAGCTTGACCATATGGTCATGTTATATTAAGTTTAATTTGTCTGCTTCATCTTTGTTTGACCTCGTGGTTATGATATTAGCTTGTGTTCTTGTGCGAGCTAGCTTCTGTTGTCTTGGGACTAGCTCGGATGCACGGGGGCGGGACCTCCAAGAGGTCCTCACGGGACTTAACACAGGAGGTCCCGCTGGACCTCTTTAGTGATGTACTGGAGGCGCCCCCGAGGGGTTGCGAGCCAAGACCTCCAGGGAGGTCTTGAAGACCTCCCGGAGGTCGGTGGAGTCTGGCGCACCTCTCCTGAGAGTGCACCGGCTGCTACCACTCCTCTCTGTGGTGGCGTCGCAGCGCAAAAAAAAATGGTCCTCCCGGACCTCTTGCGGTGCATCACAGGGTGGGTCATCACATTCTTTGTGTAATGCAACAATTTGTTTATAATATATGAGTGTTCTTTTTAACCATGCTATGACCGATAATGATTTTTTTTTACTTTGACTTCTACACACTTATAATTGTTGCAGCAACCTAATTATATCCGTTGTCAAAATAGCAAAACTCATCTGTATGGCAAGTACCAACGCTTCTATGCGTTGTGACAATATAATTATATCAATTGTTAAAATAGTTAAAGTCATCCATGCATGGTAAATACCAACGCATATAAGTATAGTTACAACCTGACTATATCCGTTGCTACTTCGTAACGCCTTTTCCTATCTATTACCAACGCTTATTTATCTGTTGTAATAGACTCTCGCAACAGCCTCAATAACAACGCATAGTAAATACGTTGGTATAGATCGTACCAACACTTATTTGGATTTTTACCAACGCATATATGCGTGGGCAAAGGGATGTTCATCTTGTAGTGCCACTGGTGTGGCGGCCGCAGTTACATCACGCCCGGCTCTCATGGCGTGACAGATCGGTATCTTACGCCAGAGCCCTAGCGTGTTAGGACTTAGCACCGGAAGCGGCGACTAGGCTTGCAACGCCTCTGGAATTGCCTACGCACTAGCGTGGCAGCACGGTTAGACCATGCCAGTTCCCATGGCGTGACAGACTGTACTGTCACGCCAAGGCTCCTGACGTGACATGACCCACCCCCAAAAAGACAACACTCTCTCGCCAGCTTTTCAGACCGACAAAACAATACTCTGCCGCGGAGGCTACTCACATAGAAATAACCACACCCTGCCACTAGCTTTTCAGATCGACATGACAACACTCAACCTCGCTAGCTTTTCAGACCAAAAAGACCAGACTCTACTGCGCAAACTTTTTAGAGGGACATAACAACACTCTGCCTCGCCAACTTTTCAGACTGAAAAGACAACACACTTAGACTCAAACTGGTCAAACATAAATGATTACATTGTCCCATGCATCATTTTTAGATGGAAGTAACAACACACCGTGACACTACCTTTCTAGAATTGAACACACTCCACGCATCGGTTTCTTGTGTGTTTTCCTTCCACCATGAGTATTACACCCTATCCGCTTATAAAAAAGAGGCAGAAGAGATTTAGGGGAGAACACAATACAACCACACCCAACACTACACCAAAACTTGGTTCACACAATTGAGAGGAAGGAGATGGATGACTTGGCGAACTTCTACACGAGGATACTATAGAAGCGCAAGTGGCTTGCCGAGAGGGCTAAACCCTACCCGGATAATTCTATGAAGGATGCGTCGGTACCATTGGAGTTCCCACGCCGCAATGTTTATGCGAAGAACCAACAAAGATCATCCAGTCCACACACCCGGCGACGGCCGCTCGGGCGTACTACACGTGCGGCCACCACCTCGTAAGTGTATCTTGCACACACAAAGATTTTTCACATCATACGTTCCATTCCATAAATCCCTAAGTACACCCTCACATAATGGCAGATGGAGATGCAATGCAACTTCTTCCAATGGATCGACGGCCTATAGATGTACGATAGGACGTTCATCTAACAGAAGTACATGTTGAACTATGCGATGCGAGCCGAGACCTTCAAGCGTTGGACACCTTACATACCCGACCCTGACCAAACTGAAAAGGCATCTAACGAGCCCAAGATAGCAAATGAGTATGACAAGGCCAAGCGGGCGGCAGACAAGGGGAAGACTCCTGCAAGTGAGACTGTCGGCCGTACTAGCGCTCCCCGTCGCCCGGGCGCACTCCGGATCGAAAAGATAAATTATGTTCAATATGTATCATAAGTATTAATTTGGCCCGACGTTGTGTTATCCTAACATCATTCAAGCGTCCAGCCCGTCTCGCAGGACATGACTGACTTCGATACTGACTGCTGCCGCCACGGGTAGCAACGAGACAAGGGAAGGGTGCGATGAGCTACCAAAACTAATGATCTTTGTTCCAATCGACTTTATTTTCATTCCAAAAATACGCATATGTATCGTAGGTGTATTTCGATTTGTTGCAAACGTGCATGATGTCGTTCCTTATGCACGTAAACCAACCCTATGCGCCATGTAATTTGCAACTTGATTATAAAGCATATTTCAATTCGCAACTGCGTTGTAAAGCCGACTTCAAATCTTGTTCTATTTTTGCATTCAATTCTTGGCGTAACAAGGCAGGGAACAACATAAAAATAAAGGTCCAAAAGATGTGTTATGGAAGTAGGTACTAAATGGTCTTCGACCCCTAAGTGACGATGAGCACCACCTATCATTACAATAGGATGGGATGTGTCTACCTATTCATCCAACTGTTCATTCAAACTAACAATATCACATGTTCGAAATAAGATCTACTGCTTAGGATTGTGTAAACACTTAGCACCGTTCAATTCTTGCTATTTCAAATCAGGTTTAAAATTTTTGAATAGATCTCCGTGCAAAATTAAATGCTAAGAACGATGTACATGGCCACATGAAACAGTGAATTTGTGCATTAAAATTTCATTTTTTTTTTCAAATGGTCCACGTATCTTATGCAACAATCGTAAGATTTTTTTATCTAAAAACACTTTAAAAAAATAACTGGCACTGTCACACAACTAACGTGACGTGACAAGTAACTTGTCACGCTATGAGTGTGGGCATCACAACGATCGCACAAACCCTCCACGCTATCAAGTCGTGTGCGCGAGGGCTTGCATGATAGGTTTTGCTACGCTGAAGACAATAGCGTGACATTATATTTTTGCCACGCCGCGAGTAAGAGTCATAATTGAATTGGAAATAAAGTTCGCGATACATTAACTTTAAAATATTATTTAAAAAGGGTCAACTAAAAAAATCGTGTAGCAGTCGCTGTCACGATCGAGGGGCGTTCGCCAAACGCGGTGGCCACCACCTCCAATCCACACCCGCGGTCGCTGCGCCGAGCTGTTCTTGTTCTGTCCTCCGAGATTCGATTCTTTAGACGCGCATTCTTGTGCCGTAAATACTTCTGCCCAAGAAGAGACCCCGGCTCCTGCAGTTCTTGTGCTCTGGATCGGTGCAAAGTTTGGAGCTTTGCGGGTTCAGAGGTTAGGATCTTGTATTCTTGTTCGGTACGCGTCTCCGCCTCGGTTCTTGCTTCATTGTCTTGGGGTTGGGAGGCTTGCTCATGTGACCTTTCGTGGATTAGGTCGTTGTTGCTTCTATGAAAGATTTGGGACTGTCTCTTGTTTTTGGGTTCTTTTTTTGGTAAGAGATTAAGAGTTTGATCTGATGGTGAAAATCTTGCCCGTTTGGATCTGAAAGTGCAACAGTACTTGATGTAAACTATGGGAGCTAATTTCTGACGAGTGCTCTACTCCTGCACTTCTAATTTTAGCAATCTGTTCATGTTCTTGGATTCAGTAGATTTCTGACACTGAAATTTTTTACAGAAAATTTTTTTAGTGGGGTTTAGAGTTTACATTTCTTATTTATCGCTTCCTCTTGTCTTAATCGGTGGAAAGGATCCACTATTACGATACCAACTCCGTGGTGCTGTAGCTTCCTTTTCTTTTTCCCTGAGTGCCGGGTTGGTCCTGTTGCTTTCGGATGGTCCTTTCTTTGTCTCTTTTTACCCAATTTGCTTGCATCCTTATCTCCTCTGATTGCTTCCAGTGTCACCAAAGGGACCGGCCATCTACCTTGTCCTGCAATTCTTGGGTCTGGATTGGGAGTAGAAAGAGGTCAACTTTGTGTCAAAGCCATTTTTTTTAGTTTTTGCATTGCTTCTTTTTCCCCTTCTGTTGTTCTTTGTTGAGTTCTATTGTTTGTTTTGCTGGTAGATCCAGTTTTGTTCTCCTTTTCTTTTCTTTGATTCTCTTGAATGAATTATGAGTTTGTGGTTTCCTGGATTTGAAGTGGGAAATTTCGTGTTTGATTCAGTATAAATCTTTGTTGACTGTTTTGCTTGGTTTTGACACAAGTGCTCTTCTTGGGTTTTGCTTGCAGGTTCAGTTTTTTATTGGTTTCATCTGCACAGCTACTGGATTGCAAATTTAGAACTGGAAGGAAGAATTTGACTAGAAATGGGGCAGTGTTGCAGCAGAGCTACGTCCCCGGATTCTGGCCGAGGAGGTACTAATGGTTATGGCTATTCTCACCAACCAAAACCAGCGCAAACACCTCCTAGTTACAACCATCCTCATCCGCCGCCGCCAGCCGAGGTGAGGTACACACCGCCAGCGCTGAACCCTCCGGTAGTCCCACATGTGGTTGCCCCGCCGAAGCCTGCACCAGACACGATTCTTGGCAAGCAGTACGAGGATGTGCGCTCGGTCTACTCCCTTGGAAAGGAACTTGGCCGGGGGCAGTTCGGGGTGACATACCTTTGCACTGAGATTGCTACTGGTAGGCAGTATGCTTGCAAGTCCATCTCCAAGCGCAAGCTTGTGAGTAAGGCTGACAGGGAGGACATTCGCCGGGAGATCCAGATCATGCAGCACCTTTCTGGGCAACCAAACATAGTCGAGTTCCGGGGAGCATATGAGGACAAGAGCAATGTGCATGTAGTGATGGAGCTTTGTGCAGGCGGGGAGCTGTTTGATCGGATTATTGCTAAGGGGCACTACTCGGAGCGTGCGGCTGCTATAATGTGCAGAGCAATTGTGAATGTTGTCAACATTTGCCATTTCATGGGAGTGATGCATCGTGATCTGAAGCCGGAGAACTTCTTGCTCGCGACCAAGGAAGAGAATGCAATGCTCAAGGCGACTGATTTTGGGCTCTCAGTCTTCATTGAAGAAGGTAATGTGAATAATATATCGGCTGCATATGCTTGACAATTGTGTCTCTACTTGAGTATGATAGCAACTGGGCATATATTTTTTCTTAACTTGGATCTACTGAATTTCATAGACTGGTGCTGATTTTGGGGGTTTGGAGGGTTACGCTGTTGTTTATTC
Organism: Phyllostachys edulis; assembly: GCA_036346405.1. Classification (NCBI taxonomy): domain Eukaryota; kingdom Viridiplantae; phylum Streptophyta; class Magnoliopsida; order Poales; family Poaceae; genus Phyllostachys; species Phyllostachys edulis. The sequence goes on along the minus strand of CM070557.1, from coordinate 43,507,455 downwards.
TGATTTATGGGGGGTTCATGTCATTTTGGACATGTTATGTGTAACCTCTTTGAGACTGTAAACATATCATGCCATAATACTTTCAATAACTAGACAAAGGTAGTTCTCTATACTGTCGATCACACCTAGGCTTCACAAAGAACCAGCCAAAACTGGTGATTTTCAGCCATGTTCAGTTTGAGGGGCTAGAACTTAGAACTGAAAAAAACAGCTGGTTCTATCTTCTATGACAGTTAATTAATAGCGGGGAACTAGTAGTGCAGTACTAGTGTACTACTGGCAGCTTAGCACCTTTTGATTCTAGTTTGGTTTTGAGAACCCCGGTCACTATTGCTTGGATTAAAATATGAAAATGGTATACCAATTAATTGAATTTTATGGGAAATCTGTAACAATTTAACATCAATATTGGTCCTTATATGTTCCAGTCTACTGCCTGCATCTTGGTATGATTTGAGTTTGCTCTTTTTTTAGAAGTCTAATAGAAGCTTCTACATAATTTAAAGGTAAAATGCACCTATTAGCAGGCAAAGAATGACCAATTAATATTGATGCATGATAAAATTCATCATGTTAAAGGAATATTCTAGGAGCACTACAACCGCCATACCAGTGTGTTCATACTTCAATAGGGGAATGACATTGCAACCTGTTAGAAAAGTTGAGAGGGATTTTTGTTATTCACAACTATGCATCTTATTCATCAATGAGAGTATATATAGAGAAAATTACATGGGCCTCATGGGCCACATGGGCTAAGAGAGGGAGAGAATATACAACACTCTTGACAACCCCTTCAAACTCAAAGTGGATCAGGAGGATCTGATGTACTGAGTTTGAGTAGGTGAAACCGATGATGTTCTCGAGTCTGAGCTTTAGTGAAGAAATCCACAACTTGAAGCTATGAGGGAACATACTTGAGGGCGATGGTCGATTGCTGACAATGAGATCGTGTGAAGAATGCATCAACACTAATGTGCTTTCTCAGCTTATGTTTCACTGGATCACTAGCAATCTGAATGGCACTTGTATTGTCACAAAAGAGGTGTAGGATTGTCACAATAGACACCTAGATCAATCAAGAGCTATTGAAGCCAAATGATCTCTGAGGTGGTAGCGACAAGAGCTCGAAGCTCAGCCTCTGCATTAGAGCATGACACCGTAGTTTGTTTCTTGGACTTCCAGGCAATGAGCGAAGTACCAAGAGAGATATAGTAGCCAGTGATAGATCGGCGATCAGCAGGATCACTCGCCAAGTGAGTCGAGTAAGCGTGGAGCCGAGCCGACTAATCGGCATAACAACAAAGCGCCTAAACGCAGTCCCCCTTAAGTATCTCAGCACACGAAGAACATGACCATAGTGGATTGATGTGGGAGCACTAACAAACTGACCGAGCACATGAACAACATGAGCAATATCTGGCCTGGTGATAGTGAGATAGACAAGGCTCCCAACGAGCTGACGATAGTGGGAAGGATCTGTCAGATGTATACCTTTTATAGGTCGAAGCTGCAAGTGAAGCTCCATGGGTGTGGCAGCATTACGAGTATTAGTCATTCCAGAGCGAGCAAGCAAATCTTGAACGTAGTGATGCTGAGAGAGGTAGTAGCCATCACGATCAGAATGAACCTCAATCCCTATAAAATAGCTCAATGGTCCCAAATCGGACATTATAAACCGTCCACTCAATTTCTTCTTGACAAAAACCACGTAGTCCATGTCATCTCCTGTGATCAGCATACCATCTACATACAGCAGAAGCAAAGTGCGACCCTACTAAGAAGTGTGAATAAACAAGACAGGGTCATACTCAGAGTAAAACCAGCAGCTCGAATCACAGAACTGAAACGCTTGAACTAAACACGAAGAGCCTTCTTGAGACCATATAAAGCACGCCTAAGACGACAAATATAGCTTGTAGGAGCCTCAACACCTGGCTGCATATAAACCTTCTCATGTAGATTACCATGAAGAAAAACATTCTTAACATCTATCTGAGATATAGTCCATGAGCGTACGGCTGCAACAACAATGAGTGTGTGGACTGTAGTCATATGAGCAACTGGAGCAAAAGTCTCATCATAATCTCGACCATAAGTCTGCTGAAAACCTTTTGTAACAAGACGAACTTTGTATCGCTCCACTGAACCATTTGACTTGTTCTTTACTTTGTACACCCACTTGCAAGTTATAGGCTTAGGTCCAGATGGTAGCGAAACAAGATTCCAAGTGCATGTAGACTCTAATACTATAAGCTCCTCCGTCATAGCTAACTGCCACTCAAGTATATTGACGGTCTCCTGATAGGTACTCGGCTTAGATACTGCACAAGCACAAGGAAAACCCCATATCTCTGATGCCTGAAGAGAGGAATGATCACGTAGGACATACCGTGATGTAGTAGAGCGATTGTCAGAGTCTGTGGTACTGGTTAGAGGGTCAAGTAGAGGAGAGGAGGATTGAGGATCAGAAGGTTCAAGAGGAATGGAAGTCTGAGGATCAGAGGGAACTCTCTGTCGGCGACTATAGTGAAAAGGAAAAGTGGAGGTGTTAGAAACTGGTAGAGCTGGTGGAGGAGGCACACTAGAAGGTGAAACTGGTGGAGAAGATGTATCTGGAGAAGACAAGTCTGGTGAAGGAATGGGAGGTAGTCACAAAAAGGATGTGGAATCTGTGGAAGAAGTGGAATGTGTAGAAGGATGATAAAAGAAAGGTCGGCTCTCATCAAAGGTCACATCACGAGAGATGCGAATGTGACGTGCTGAGGGATCATAGCAACGATAGCCCTTATGCTCAGGACTATAACCAAGAAAAACACACTTAACTGACTGAGAGCTCAGCTTTGTGCGTTCACGAGGTGCTAGAAGGACATAGAAAAAAAATGAAGATAAGTATAGCGAGCAGGTGCTCTATACAAGACCTCACCTAGACACTTGCCCTGAAGCTTGGAAGAGGGATGACGGTTGATAAGATAGACTGCGGTAGAGACTGCTTCCCCCAGAAGTGAGAGGGAACAAAGGAGGTAATGAGAAGAGTACGGGCAGTCTCAATGATATGACGGTGTTTGCGCTCAGCAACACCATTCTAAGCATGAGCACCAGGACACGAGAGCTGAGAAAGTGTACCCTTAGAAGAAAGAAATGGACGAAAGACTGATGAAATATACTCACCTCCAGAGTCAGAACGAAAAACATGGATGGTAGAAGAGAATTGAGTATGAAACATCTGAGCAAAAGATTGATATATAGAAATCAGCTGTGAACGGTGTTTCATGAAGTAGATCCAAGTGTATCGAGTATGGTCATCAATGAAGATGACATAATAATTGTGACCACCCTTCGAAGCAAAAGGAGAAGAACCCCAAACATCCGAATGCATCAAATCGAAGTGACGATCAGAGCAATTAATCGAAGTGACGATCAGAGCAATTAATGCTGGAAGGATATAGGAGTTGTACTTGCTTGCCAAGTCCACAACCCTTGTACTAAAAATTTGTGTCAACAGAAATAGGACCAAGAACACTTTGATGAATCAATATAGAGAGGTGTGAGCCACACAAGTGCCCTAAGCGATGATGCCATTGAGGAAAAGATTGGCAAATAGAAGTAGATGCAGAAGGACAAGGGGTAGATGAACCAACAACAGAGGGTGAAGGAATAGGGTACTCAGACGATCAAGAACATAGAGCCCTAGCAGAACCTCTCTGACGATTACCTGTACCAATAAAAACTCTTGTTCGTCGATCTTGCACAAAGCAGGAGTTATCGTTGAACCCAACAAAACAACTCATATCTGCGAGCTGCTCGACAGAGATGAGATTCATGGAGAGCGTGGGGACAGGTGAAACTGCAAAGTGAGAGGTGGAAAGAGTCCCTTGATGAGTGACCGTACATGACGTTCCATCAGCTATCTTAATCTTGATACCTTGTGCAGCAGGACGACATGATATGAGCTGAATTGCATCAGATGTCACATGGAAAGAAGCCCTTGAATCTAATATCCATGGGAGTGAAGCATCCGACACAGGGCATGATGGTGCGGTAAAACCGGTGGATACACCGGAACATGCCTGCCGCTGACACAACTAGGTCTGAAGGTTGCTCATCTGAGTGTGGGTCTGACCAGCTTCAACTCAGGCTTCAGCTTTAGCTTCAGATGGACTCAAGCAAAGGAATCGGAACCGGAGTAGCTTCAGATGGGCTGTTTTCTGCTTCAGCTCTCAAGAAAAAGAGCCGGAGCAGCTTCAGATGGGCTCAGGTCGAATCGGGAAGCGGCTTCAGATGGGCTCTGGTCGATTCGGGAAGCGGCTTCGGACCGGCTCCAACTGGATCAAGAAGCAGCGGCTAGAACCAGATGAGCAGAGAATGGTAGGACTTCTAGAACCTCGCGCGGGTGCCACAACCACCAAACTTCTTGGGCTCGCAGCGCCTGGGGTCGGCGACGAGGAGGGTGCGGTCGTAGCGGAGCACAAGCTTAGGGCTGCAGATCGGGGTCGGCGACACGAGCTTGAGGTGGCGACGCGAGCTCGGAGCTTGAGGACGAGGAGGCGTCGGCGACAGGCGAGGACGCCGGGTGTCACCAGATCCAGGCGAAGGAGATAGCGGCAACAACGGGGCGACACGTCGAGCACCTGGCTGCGGCGGTCGGCGAGGAGGGCGCGAGCGGCGGCACTACTGTGGACGGAGGCAGAGTAGAGCACTTCAGGCAACGAAGCAGAGGAGGGCTTCAGCCTTGGATCCGTCGGATCCGAGGTGGAGATGAGGCGACGACGGTCGGAGCTCGCCAGCGGCAGGCTCAGCAGCGGTGACAGTGACTAGGGTTAGGGTTTGGATTGAGTGGCTCTGATACTATGTTAGAAAAGTTGAGAGATTTTTGCTATTCACAACTGTGCATCTTATTCATTAATAGGAGAGTATATATAGAGAAGATTACATGAGCCTCATGGGTCACATGGGCTAAGAGAGGGAGAGAATATACAACACTCTTAACACAACCACCATCCATTGTTGGAGCACTTCGAACTATTGGAAAGTCTTCCCTAGATACTGAGGGTTAAGACTTCTTAACGCTTTATCCATTGAATTATTATTGACCCCTAGTAGTGCAAGACTGCAAATACAAGGTTCGGACATCCCACTAGGCTACTGTTCTGGTTGACCCGAACAGTGGTAGGGAAATGTGCGAAATGCTAATAGAACTCTTCTACTTGCAAAAAACTTGGCCACACTCTACTGTCGCTGTCATTTGCGAGTTGCCTACCGGGTCTGTTGTCTTTTCTAACATTAATCTGGCAACATTTACTATACCTGGGAAGTATCTCTCCCAAAGCTGTGTCATGGAGGTACTGATATAAGTAAGTAGTACTTTCAAATTTGATAAAAAAGTTAGATCTTCTGAGACATAAATCGGCATGAAACGTACTATCATTTCTCATTTTTCAAATACATCAGCTGCTAGTTATGCTGGTGATAGTGAATTTTCTGTCACTGGTTGTTACTATTGGAGTGATATATATAACTGTTGTGCACTTCCCAGGTATAGTAGTGATGTTGGTGGTGGTTGGGTGTGATGGTGGAGGAAGACAGCTCCTCTGTTTGTTTTTCCTTATATATTTTCATCATTGTCATCTCCTATACTGAATACAACATGCTTCCATGATCTCTTTTCTGACTTCGTACTAGCTGATATATTTCTCGAGAGTTCATCATATGGTTTTTTATTTGATAAGCTAGTTTGTCTCATTCTTAATCAATCAAAGAGAGCTTAGGCAATTAATATTACAAGATCCCGAGTTTCCAACTTTTCTGTGGTTATTATTTGTGTACTAACTGCCTTTGAAATACATCAGGAAAAATGTACAGGGACATCGTTGGAAGTGCTTATTATGTTGCTCCTGAGATCCTTAGGCGAAATTATGGGAAAGAGATAGATGTTTGGAGTGCGGGCGTTATTCTGTACATTCTTCTCAGTGGTGTGCCTCCATTCTGGGCTGGTACATTTGCCTCTTAAGATCTCCTTTTACTTTCACTTGTGAATTCATGTATACAATTAAGCAGTAATATTTCCCTTATGTTGTTATTCATCTTTGGTTTTGCTTTGTAGAAACTGAAAAGGGAATATTTGATGCTATTCTACATGGGGAGATTGACTTTGAAAGTCAGCCATGGCCATCAATTTCTGAGAGTGCTAAAGACCTGGTTAGAAAGATGTTGACACAAGATCCAAAGAAAAGAATTACTTCAGCCCAAGTTCTTCGTAAGCTTCTTGACTGTACATTAACCTCCAATTTTTTTAGTTCCTTTGGCAAAAGTTAATGTTTTGTTTATTAAAATCTTGATCAGAACATCCATGGCTCAGAGAAGGAGAAGCATCTGATAAACCTATTGACAGCGCTGTTCTTTCTAGGATGAAGCAATTCAGAGCAATGAATAAGCTGAAAAAGATGGCACTGAAGGTTATTATCTTCATAGTGATGCTTAATTGGCTGCCTTTTCTTTTCTTTGGTTCTTATAAGTTATAAGCAAATGTGTATGCAGGTTATTGCTTCAAACCTTAATGAGGAAGAGATCAAGGGACTAAAGCAAATGTTCATGAACATGGACACAGACAGCAGTGGGACCATCACATATGAAGAACTCAAAGCAGGGTTAGCCAAACTTGGATCAAAGCTGTCAGAGGCTGAAGTAAAGCAGTTGATGGATGCTGTATGCGTCAATCCTGAGCTATTACAGTATGTTTTTTGAACCATGATTTTCTTGACTTTGTATGCTTACCTTCTGATCTGTTCCAGGCTGATGTGGATGGCAATGGATCGATTGACTATGTTGAGTTCATCACAGCCACAATGCATAGGCACAAGCTCGAAAAAGACGAGCATTTGTTTAAAGCGTTCCAGTATTTTGACAAAGACAACAGTGGGTGAGTATTCTAAATTGTCACGTCTCAAAAATTGACGTCACAATTCACAGTACTAGTTTTTCATCAAAGCATTTGTTTAAAGCGTTCCAGTATTTTGACAAAGACAACAGTGGGTGAGTATTCTAAATTGTCACGTCTCAAAAATTGACGTCACAATTCACAGTACTAGTTTTTCATCAAATCTTGTCCGTGATACGTGATCATCAAATATTGTCTACGATACATGATTATGTATCACAGTTTCACATTTTGTTGACAATAACTGCTCGCTAGTATACCATGCACCTGTGCGTATATCCCCATGGTTGATTTGACAGAGGGTTACCTTAATTTTATGCAGCTTCATCACACGAGATGAACTGGAATCTGCTTTGATCGAGCATGAAATGGGAGATGCAAGTACCATAAAGGACATTATATCAGAAGTTGACACAGATAATGTAAGTTGTTCACAAATTATCATTTTTTCAGCTACATTTTGTTTATTCCTTCCATCTTCTTGATGGTGTTCTTTTGGGTATTACAGGATGGGAGGATTAACTACGAGGAATTTTGCGCTATGATGAGAGGAGGGATGCAGCAGCCTATGAGGCTCAAGTAGTCTGTTTCCTTCTAGAAATGATGTATTATTACATTAGTAACTTTTGTTCGTTCTTTTTTCATGGTTGGTAGTCGACGGATAAAAGTTTTACTCTGGACGTTGCTTTTGCATTGTTAAGATTGTGTATATCTTCTTTGCTCGTGCATGGTGTTCCTCTAGTATGTTGGAACCCTCTAGTATTTTGAACGTCCTTGCTTTTGTAAGTTTGTTTCTGCAAGTACAACTAATAAAAGAGCATTTTTGCACCTCAATTTTGCATGTTAATTTCGGTTGTAGCTAGCTATACCACTACTCTGGGTCTTGGGTCTGTTTGACATGACTGTTGTTTTTTTTTTTGAAAAGCAACTTTCGGCTGGGCTGAGTGACTAAATAGCTGAGGTGAAGATGTTTAGTGTTTGATAGTATGACTTTTAGTTAGGCTGACTGGTTGTTCTGAGTTAGAAAATATCTGAAATGCCTCTGATACCAGTGATGGCTTGTTCGAAGCCGTTTGACGAATATTGTGAGTGAATTTGATTTGTTTTGCAGGTGACATACAAATGTAAATCTAAGCATTAAATGTAATACATTCATAATTGATAAGTACTAAATACAAAATGTTACATATATGTGGCTTTTGTTTTGATCTTTTATCTATTCAATCGTCATGCTATAAAAACCGTTGCAATAGCGTCGGCCATATCAACATCATCCATAGCGGTCACAACATCACGTGCACTGAGATTGTTCAACATATCCTCATCTACAATCTTCATCCCTTCTACACTATTAAAATCTATATCAAGCAAAGCACATTGTAATGGTTTTTCAAAGACACTTATAGTTATATTTTTTGATGTAATATTTAGCTGAACATGATTTTCTTTGGAGTCTTACTAGAATTAGTACAGATTCCTGACTAACTAGCTTTCACAGTGCTGCGCAGACCACAACAAAAGCGACATTTTCTTCACCCTGACCATCTGCTTCACTCAAGCGGAGGCCTTGCTGCTTTGTAGTAGAAGAACGCCATCATCCTCGACCATTCCTCGGTCGACCGGACAGCTAACATGAGAGATTCAAGGTCAGGAAGCTTTACGACGCAATTGATCAAATGCCAGTTAAACGCAGCGTCCTCCACTCCTCGTCAGTCACGCGCACCTTGCCGTCCTCACTGTCGCTGTCGTCGTCGCTGGACTCGGAGTCGGTGCCGTCGTCGCGCGCCCGGCCACCGAGCACGAGCCTCGGGGCGCGCGGGCAAGGACTGAAGCGGACGAGGCTCGCGGCGCGCGCAGGCGCAGGAACAGGAACAGGAACAGCGCGGAAATAGAGGGGGTGTGAACTGGGGTGCGCCGCTTCTCTGAGGCAAAACGTCGAACAGGTCGCGGGTAGGGAGCAGCGCAGCGTCATTCCCCACGCGCGGTACGTGTGCGCGGCCTCTCTCTCGCCTAGGCTTCAATCTCCAAAGCAAATCGTGTCGGGGCGGAGGACGGAGTCGGCGTCGGGGGAGCCGGCCGGGGGCGGCACCGATCATAGGGGAGGGATGCGGTCGAGGGTGGAGGAGTCAGTGTCTGCGTTGGGGGAGCCGGTCGAAGGAGGAGGGAGCTGGTCGGGGATAGCATCGGTCGGAGGGGGAGGGAGGCGGAGGACAAAGGACGGAGTCGGCGGCTGTAACATCCTAATTTTTGTTTTTTTTTAAATATTTTAAAATAATTAATTCAAAGAGTTAGATTTTAAATTGGATTTCCTGCTAATTCAAGAGTCTTTTTGAAACTTTAGAAATAAAGTGAAGCATTTGCAATTTATTGGATTAATTTAAAGTTTAATTTGAAATTTTAGAAAATACAAAAGATTTTAAAATGATTAAAATAAACATCAATTAAATTTAAAATTATTTTATTTGATCTATTCAGGTTCCAAGGATTTTTATAGAATTTTCTTGAATTTATTTTATTTTTGGATTTTCTTTCTTTTTTCTTTTTCTCTCTCATATCAATCACCTTCTTCCTCCCGTGGCTTTGTTCTCTGTATTGTTCTTCTCAACCAAAACATCAATGGCAACTCATCCTTGGCCGTGCCATCCTCGCCATGACTCTCTACTGTCGCCCAAATTAGCGCCGCTTCTCTCTCCCGCCCCCTCCTTTCCTCCTTTCTCTTCCTCTTCCTTCTCTCAGGCAAATTTCATGATCGGCGCCACTGAAGCTCCAAATGCCATGGCCGAGCACCACTTTTTCTCCCCGTTCTCCGCACTTGTTCAACCAAAATCAATTCCGTTTGAAGCATTAAGACCGCATTAACCTCACCCATGATGTCGTACCATCAATTGCTATTTGAACCTCCCCGTGTCCTTCAGGACCTCCTCATGTCCTCTAGGACCTCCTCCTTATTTATTTGGACCCCCCTCGAGTCCGTTCGAGCCTTCCGCTTGATTCAGACCTCTATTGCTTGTGTACCGTTCGATTTGCGTTGGACGGTTTGATCTCAGTGAGACTTTCGAATGGTCCGAACGTCCTACTCCTCTAGAACCGTCCGATCCGTATTGGACGGCCCCGATCTGTTGGGGCGTTCGCTCGGTCCGAACGGCCCAATTTGCCTTGATCCGTTTGATGGAAATCCTAGGGCTCCCGCTTCTCCCGCTTCTTATCTCGCTATCGCTCACCTCAGGACCTCCCTTGTTTAGATCTTGACCGTTAAGACCTCCCCTTTGGAAATCTTAACTGTTCAGACCTCCCCTTTGTTAGATCTGGCCGTTAAGACCTCCCTTTTGGAGATCTTAACCGTTTAGACCTCCCCCTTTGTAGATCTGACCGTTAGGACCTCCCATTTGGAGATCCTAACCGTTCAGACCTCCCCCCTTATTTAGATCTGACCGTTAGGACCTCCCCTTTGGAGATCTTAACTGTTCAGACCTCCCCTTTGTTAGATCTGGCCATTAAGACCTCTCCTTTGGAGATCTTAACCATCCAAACCTCCTCATTTGTTAGATCTGACCATTAGGACCTCCCCTTTGGAGATCCTAACCATCTAGACCTCCCCCTTCGATTAGATCCGATCGCTAGGACCTTTGGTCTTGTGCGCCGGGACCTCCCAGTGGGTGAGGACCTCCCCTTGTCCTTTGCGGGACCTCCTCAAGGTCTCCGCAGGACCTCTCCTTCGGGTCTTGACTGGTCCCATTTAGCAGTCACACCCATTTGTCTTTATCCTTTGACTATGTCCTTATGCAAGGAAGTCTCCCCCACATTTAACGCATGTTGTATCACATTAAATGCTACTACTTTTGCAGCATCGTGCCATACTTTTTATCACATCCCTTACTTGCCTTCATGGTCCTTTTTACCAACTCCTGAACACCCGCACCCTGGGGAAACCTCATTGGCTCCAGCTATATATAGTTGGAGCAGCCCTTCCTCTCTCACTTTCTTCTCATTTCCCCTCTCTGGCTCAACCGAGTAGTCCTTGGACCTCTCCCCAAGCTCTTGGGACCTCCTCCAACGAGCTCTCTGGACCTCCTCCCGATTGCCTACCCTCTCAGTTGGTTTTATATTAGAGTTTTATTGAAATTTCTTTTGATCTTGTTGGTGCTCTATTTGAGTTATTTGGTTTTTCACCGTGTAGATTGCGAAGGCCATGAGGAGCAAGAGTTCCTTGAAGGAGAAGAAGAAGCTCAAGACTTTGAGCAAGGCAAGTTACACTCCTGATCATATTTCACCCATTATTTCAACCTATTTATATTTCATTTCAAATGTTAATGCATTGCTTACCACTATTGATCTTGAACCGAACATGTTGTCACCCTAGGCAAAACCCGGTTTGCGCAATACCGTGAACCAGGACCTTTGAAAAACTAGAGCTTAGCCATGCTTAGAAAAAAGAATCTTGATTTGGGAAGTTTTGGCCAAAAATATCACTTCTTCAAATGATTTGAGCCATGACATTGGTGTGTCATGGAGATTTCAACTATGGCATTGGTGTGTCATGGGGGTTTTACAAATGACCATGGCATTGGTGTGCCATGGAGGCTTGAAAAGCAAAGAAATGGAAAATGGTTTTGGACTTGGGCGGTATTGGGTGTTTGGTTGGTGCAAGTCTATGCACGGGGGGCCGTGTGATCCCCGATGCCCTAGGGTTGAGGTGGCCGCCCGGGTCAGTTAAGGACCGGTCTGCGAGTGTATTTTGCTATGCCTTATCGTGCAACCACATGTCCTGTGTGGGCGGGACTGCCAAATAATTTACAAAGTTCCATCATGGTTGATCCGGCGGAATAGTGGGTGGTCTTTCATGGCCTGTCTTTTATGACTTCGTTGTACCCACCTGGCTCAAGAGGGGGGCCCTAGGAAAGGGCGAAACCTTAGAGTGGATGGACTGTGGTGGAATGATGCATTGTAAAGGCCTTGTCACGTGGTCTATACCTCTTACCATCGGCAGTGAGAGGTGGCAACGACGGTTGCCAAACAAACTAGAGAAGTCGTGTCATTTGGGTAAAGTGTATAACCTCTACAGAGTGTAAAACTATTCGAATAGCCGTGTCCACGGTTATGGACATGATAGCAAAGCTACTCAAAGTTAGATCTCAGTTTTGGGTTTAAAATGGCTAGTGAAATGGTTTTGGATTTTATCCAAATTGGGCTTGGGCAGGGAACCTTGTGACAGGAGGGTATCCTTCACCATCTTAATGATGAATTTTATCCAACTGAAAAATGGAATTTACAAAAATGAATTTTAGATATGGTATAACTGCCTTGAAACTTAGTACTTGTAATTGAAACAAACCTGGCTTTATGCAAATCAACCATATTAAGCCTTCCCTTTGATATACCCATTATACATGTCATACTGTTATTTGACAGGTGTAACTTGCGAGCACGGTGGTTGTGCTCATACTTACTTGATTAATGAATTGAGCAGGAGAAGACTTCTTTGATGATGAGGAGGACCAAATCAATTAGGCCGCGCCCTCTAGCCAATCACCTGTGGTGTAATGGATGGAGTCTATCCTTATGGTTTTTTCGCTGTGTATTTTGCTCTTGGTTGCTGGAGCTTGTAAGCAACCCCTTGTAAACAACTCTCTTTTGTTGTTAGTAAAGCCTTTTGTGGATGTATATGTTATCACTTGTTTTTGCTATGAGAACTAGCCATTGATCCTTGGGACTGGTTCGGATCACAGAGGATAGGAGGCAATTCCAAGCCCTCAACCTCCTGGAGTTTGGTTCCGCAAGGACCTCCTCTCAGGATGTCCCAAGCGGTACTACCGGGTCCCCTTGCGGTAGCACCGGAGGGGCATGTGGGGCTGGGAATGGTCTCAGGTCTAAAGACCTCCTCGGGTTAGGGTCCCGGACCTTCGAGCGGTCCTACCGGACCTCTTGAGAGGTCTGGGTGGTACTACCGGGATGCTCTACGGGATGTCCTGAGAGTTCCTAGTGGACTTTCCAGGAGGTCTCGAAGGACCTCTCGGGTAGCCCTAGCCGGGTCGTCACACAACCCTACAGACACACATCATTGAGCATACATAGGTCATTGAAATTACACTCCAAATTCTATGGACCTTTTAGAGTATTGGAGCGAGTAGGCAAGGTTGCATATAAGGCCAACCATGGGGTCCCACACATGGATCTCTTGTCGCCCTATGTTGATGAGCAGAGCTCGACCATGGCGACAGTCTAGGAACCTCGAGCTCCAGTCGTTCTGAAACGGCATAGAGAAGCGCGCGGCTGGGATATGGTCTGGCGGGTTGCCGATGGGGATGAAGCAGTGGGTAAGCCCGAGGTCGGTGTTGTGGAAGAAGCCAAGCAGGGGTGGTGTTTGATGGAACGCGCAGAAGCGGCGGAGGAACTCGGGGTTAGAGAAGAAGCTGCACCAACGCTTGCTGGCAAGGGAGGCGTGAAGGAGGGACGATGGCTGCGCTGGGAGGCAAAGGAGGATCTCTGATTGGAGGTCGTCGTTGTCTAGTGGTGAGGCACAAGAGGGATGGCGACGGATGGACTTAGGCTCAGGCTCAGCTGTAACGTCTCGAAATTTGGCTTTTCAAAAATGTTTTGACTAGTTTAGGTCCCTAGAAAAATTCACCAATTTTATTTGAATTAATAAAGCTTAATTGGGACTTTCATAAATCAAAAATAATTTAATATGATTAATCTCAACATCAACTATTATCAAAATTATTATATTTGGATTCTATGAGCTTGGATATATTTTCTAGAATTTGTCTGAGTTCATTTGCTATGTTCTAAGCTTTTTTTGGAGTTCTCGCTATTTTCTAAAAAGAAAAACTATTATTAAATCTCAGATCATCTGTGGGCTGAATCGATCCCTTGGCCCACTTCTATTCCAAGTCAACCCATTCCTATTCCTTTTCTCCTTGGCCCGTAACCAAATCCTTTGGTCCATCTTCTCCTTTTTCTTTTTTTTATTTCCTAGCCGGCTGTTACTTTTCCTAAAGACTAGCCGCTCTCGCTTTGGTTCCATCTACACCGAGCGGTGCGCTTGCTAGCAGCCGCGCCAAGTCCACTGGCTCGGCCTCCTTTCATTTCCCGTGCGCGCGCGAGAGGCCCGGCCCTCTTTCCTTTCCCGGGCGCAGTCCAACCGAAGCCCACGGCCTCTCTTCCTTTCCGTTCGTGCGTGAGCCCCGCACACAAGCCAGCAGCAGCTTGGCTGCTTTCTTTTATCCTCCCGCGTGCACCACGGTTCGGACCGCAATTCCTTTCCCCTACGCGAGCTCACAGCTCAGTCGCCGGCCCATCCTTCTTTTTGCGCGCGTGGAGACCCAGCTGAGCCGGCCTCGGTCCTTCCTTTCCTGCGCGTGACCCAAACCAAGCCAGCGCCGCTTTTCTCCTTTTCCTTGGCTCTCACAGATTATTGGGCCCAAGATGTTCTGTGCGATCGTCTTCAACTGGAGCCCCTCGAGTCCGAAGCAACACGCGATGGCGCCGTCGGCTTCAACCCGAACCCCCATCTCCCGCACCCTATTTAAGAAGCCCGATCGCGTCAAAAGAATCGCATCGACCTCCTCTCCCATAACCCTAATTCGGTTTCTCCGATTTCGTCCGCGTTGCGCCGCAATCACCGAACATCCGAGCGGCATTGAAGCTTCTTCCCCGCCGAAGTTCATCACCTACAGAGCACCCCAAGCTGCGCCGCGACCGCCGTTGTGATCGTCTCATTGAGGGCTTCGCCGTGCTCGCACCATCTTTTCCCGAGGACCACTCCTTCGCCGTTGTCGTCTTCGTCATCAAAACCGGCCGCCGGCACCCGTTCCCGATCTATCTTTCTGGTGAGCTCCTTCGCCCCCTAAGTGCGTCATCTTGTGCCCCATGTTCTTCTCATCTGATCCCCACCTTTAATTTGATTCTATTACCGCCGAGGTGTCGTCACCGTGGTTCTTCTCTGCCTCCGGTCATCCTCGGATTGCCGTTGCTCCGGTCATCTTCCGGTCGTTCCGAGCCTACCTTAGCGACCCTCGTCATCTCCCCGTCCCGGTGCTCCCCCTTTTTTACTTCAGGCGCCCTCCAATCTCCGAAGCCGCCATGATCCGAAGCTTCCCTCGCCAGCCATGTCTTCTTTTCTGTTTTGTCTCGGTTGATGTGGTACTCCATCTCAGCAGCCAAGTCACCATCCACATCACCTTTTTGGTTCATGTGGCAGCCTTGTCACTAGACCAGGTGGTAGCCCATTGACCAAAAGTCCAAAGACTCAATTCACCATGCACCCATCTCAATGCCATGTGGGACCCTTATGCCATTCTCTATTTCTCTCTCCAGTACACTTGGCCCACATGTCATCCATTGATTTCACCTCTATCTCACTTATCAGTGGACCCCACTTGTAAGTCTCCAATTCATTTTATTTTAATCTGAAGGAATATTCTTTGAATATTCTTTTCTCTCTCAATTTCATCATTTCATATGATTCTTTCGAGAGTCATATCTTTTGCATCCGAACTCCGACTGAGTCTATTCAAATTTCTAAATTCATCTCAATTCAATATCTATTTATCTGAGATTATTATTTAATTTTTGGAGTTTGTTTTGCCTTTGTTATTTATTTGTTTTGTTTATTTGCTTTTGTTTGTGAGTAGATGTCGATACTTCGGAAAGACTTGAAGAAGAAGAAACACCTCAAAAGCAAAATCAGTACTTAGACCTATCTCAAGGCAAGTTATATCTTTGATCATATTGAACCCAGTTTTCAAAAAACTACTTTGGTTCAAATTATTGCATTTACTTTAATTATTTATTTCAATGTTTTTGGGATTAGTTAATATCCAATTTGTTATGACCTCCTTGTCTAATTGTATGCCATAATCTTTTGTCACCCTAGTTTGGTTTATTTAGTTGCTATGGTATTACCAACGTGGGTTGGTTAGATGCGATTAGTTTGCTTAGCCATGCTACGAGTCATCATTTCATGTGAGTCGCAATAATAAACTTGACTAAGTGACTATGGAACCATTTGATAAAACTATGTGCACTATGTGCTATTACTCATTGATGGCATATGTTGCACTTAACCAACAGGGTGGGAAAGGATTTAGACGGAGGCAAGTGGACTGTGTATTATTTTGGTGGAGCTATGTGCGTGGGCTTAATAACCTGTGTACATAGGGATTTATAGTTTAATTGGAAGTCTTGCCTTGGTCAATTAAGGACTTAACCTTGTGCGCTATTGAACTAGGCCTTTTGTACAACCACATGCTTGGTATGGGACGGGCCTAACTTAGTAAGTTATAGAGTCTTGACATTGATTACTCAGATTGTAGGTTAGGCTGTGGGCATGGGTGGAGGTGTGCTACCAAGTAGTCACATCACGGGCGGTTCGCCGTGTCCCATCCAACGGTGTGTGTGTGACCGACTTCCTGTGTGGGGTTGTCTGACGGTTTGTAAGCACACTGGGAGTATCAATGTTTGAGATGAAGTTTCTGAAATGTTTTGTTATGATTGCTCAATCGCATATACAGATGGCGAGTCATGGCGTATATGATGAGTTAATCGTATCTTATAGGTAAAGTGTACAACCTCTGCAGAGTGTTAATCAATCTATTGAATAGCGCGTCATGATCATGGACATGCTCGGGCATTTCACACGAGGGGTAGATTTTCATGAAAACCTTGGGAAGTGAGCTGTGTGACTTAAGTCATATGGCTATGTGAATAACTTGTTTAGCACATGTGTCTTTGGAAAACAACCGATAAAGTTACAATTAGTTATTTGTTTTACTTATGCTTTCAATCTATTATTCATATTCAAATTGCAAATGTTGCATTTCTGCAAAAGAACCATAGAAGCCATTCCTTTGGAATAAGCCTGCATCTATAATTGCATTTATGTGGTATGACTTGCGAGTACGGTGTGTACTCATGCTTGCTTTATTAAAACAAGCAGAAGTGAAGGGATTGTCAGTCAACAAGGTCTACTTCAAGGATCGTGGAGAACTAGGTCACGCACGATCGATTATCTCAGTGGGCATATGGATGGGCTTCACCGGAAGTTATTCTGCTTGTTCACTGCAGCTTCATTGAGCTATCGCCTCTCAAGCATTAATTGTAAGCTTTGACCTTAAGGTCTTTACTCGATGTTTATTGTTATTTGCCTATTTATTAGTTATCTTTGTATATGGAAATGATATTTCATCGATGTTGCCCTTTGTGTGCACTAAGCGTGATCTGGACTAGTGTAGTATACACAGAGAGTCCAGACTGCATATTTTGGGTCCCGACATCAGCTATGTCGATTTGGCAAAAATCGGGTGATTTATTTTAGACTAGACCTTTGCCCTCTTGGAGACAAGCAAGATATGGAGTGGTAGAAAGAAAGTGAGGCGACGGGAATAAAGCAGGACAAGCACCAGCGTTATAAGCTATGAAATGAGAGGAAGACAAACGACGGGAACAAGAGACAGACAAACTTGACAGGAACCGACGGAGGCAAGGAGCGGGTTTGCACGCGGAAAAATGTGCAATAAAGAAAGGCGCATGGGAATCGAGGCGGGCAGCAGACATGGGAACCCGTGGGCAAACACACGAGTGCAACAACCAGCGTGATCGAACGGCTGGCAAGAAAAGCCAAAAATCGAACGCGCGAACCCTCTCGAACAAGCAAGAGAGTCTACGTCTCTACGCGACACAGCGCGAACTAAATAAAGGCGCACGAGAGCCAAGGCGGACAAAAGACACAAGATTTCACGGCCAAAGTCACGAGCGCAACGACCAACGCGATCCGATAGGCGGCAAGAGAAGCGCCGAATCCAATGGCGCGAGCACGCAGAAGAAAGCGTGAAGTCACAACGCAGCAAGAGAGTATGGGCCTCCACGCACGACAGTGCGGACCAAAAAAAGGGACATGGGAGTCGAGGCGGACAACAGACACGGGACTCACGCGCGAAATGGGCAACACGATCCAACGGGCAGTGAGGGAAACGCTGCATCCAACGACGCGAGGCTACGGAAGCAAACGTGAAGACAGAATAGGCAGACAAATCGAATGGCAGACAAACTAACGAAACACGATCCGACGGCACAAAAAAAAAGATGACGTGCCATGCCTCTCTGGCACCCCTTTCTGCCTCCATTTAACCGGGAGGATACACCAATTATCTCGATTATCTCTTGGCATTTGTAAAGATACAAAATAGAGAGAAAAAAGGATCAAATTACAAATGACAGTTGCCAGAAACACTATGTAACTAAGTAACAACAAGAGTAGCACTGCCATTTTTTGTCGATGTTATTCATCTACTGTTACAACTTCACGGAAGAAAGAAAATCCAGGTGATTCGTGCATGCCAACATATGGCACGCATGCAAGTTTGTAATGGCGTATGAACAACTTTATTTACGGCAAAGAAAAATATAGACAAAATCAAATATTGGTAAAAAAAACGTTGTTTGGATCGTGGTTAAACCAAAATTTTGACGTTACCAATTTTTTTGAGTGATTTTTTTGCCCTTGGATTACACATGTGACATTGGATTTCATTGTCGTTACCAAAATTTTATGTGCATTACAAAATTTTGGTAGCAAACAAAATAGTAAGTAATTTTCGTTGGCGTTACCAATATTTGGTTTAGTTTGCAAAGATAGCAAATCAAATAACCCCTGAAACGCCATAAAAACAGCACATCTCGGTAACAACATCGGTGCCTTGAGCTTACATACCGGAGCGAGACGCTCCTTTTTATTCTGATTATAGCCACCTGAAATCCAACCGGATATTTACATTTTTACCAGGGTATTCGTTGGTTTACCAGTGTGTGGTTTCACCAAGTTCCTCTGGACGCAGTGAATCAAAGGATTCCAACCATGGTGGAGCTCACTGAAATATTCACCACCTAATTCAACGAGATCAGATATCTGGACTGATGACAAACACAACATTTGGATTACAAAACCACATAACGGACATCACAAATACAGTATCTTCTCAATTTTAAACAAATCACTAAAGCATCAAGTAAAAATTTAAGGAGTCCACACGAAACACAGGGTAGCGATACGGCGGATATACATATGCTCCGCCTAGTAGAACAAGCCCGCAAAAGTGCATAAGAAAAATGATGAGTGAACTACTACTCCTTCAGCCGCATAGCATCTGTCAGCAAAACAGCTTGCTCCATTGTTTGATCTGTTCTCCCCACTCTGAAGTCCTCATTGAAGAAACCACTTCGCTTCCATTCGCGCAGCAGGGACATTGCGAACGGCCCACGCACATCTTCTTGAGGGTCCATGTAGTGCCACATGCTCACAACCTCCATGGCCGCCTTATTTCCAACTTCTGAAGCAACACCGCCTGCGTTGTCTTCATGAAGATAATTTTGGTTAGATCAAGAAAAAAGGAGACTTGCAAGCCATAGCACATTCTATTCACATCAGCAAATGCAATTAACTGTAAAACCATATGGTTTCACAATGCTGTCATATGTTTTTTTAGGAACAGTCGTATACATTCTACTATCAGTACAACGAAACTTTTAAAAAGTATTAAAAATGGATATACCATCAGACGCTAGTGCTAGCAATTAAAACCCCTTATTCGCGAGAAGCTGTCTTTCTTTTCTTTTCCTCCCGGCCGACAGCTTCTTTTCTTTCTTCTCTCTCTTTCTTCTTCCTCATTTCTTTCTTATCTCTCTTTCTTCTCTTCTTCCTCCAGAAGCTCTCTTCCTCTGAATCCCCTCTGCTCTCCCTTCTCCCCTTCGACCGAGCCAACCTCTGTCAGCCACGCCTAGCCGCCGCTACAGCACTACGCCTCGGCCTAGCTGCCAGACTGCCGCGAGCCGTCGGTTGCGCCTGGCGTCGCGCAAGCCACCGCGCCTGGCTGCCTCGGCCGCGCGCCGTGTGCTGGGATGCCACGTCGCCTGGAGATGCCGGCGTGCCTCTGTGCTGACGCGCTCAAGCTCACCCGACGCGCCCTCGGCCTCGCTGGCTCCGCGCCGCCCTTGGGCCCATCAGGCATGCCGTTGCTGCAAGCCGACGCCGACTCGGTGCCGCTCTCGGCCACGTCAAGCCAGCGCCTGTTGCTGCGCCCGGCTTCTGCACCTCAACTGCCTTGACGCCAGCCGACGCCGCTCGAGCATGCCACTGTTGACATCCGAGGCTAAAGACCGGTTAGTGTTATGTGTTGTTGCAGCAATGTGGATTTTTGTTGCAATAAGTAATTTGAAATGTAAGTATTATATCTTTTGGATGTTGCAGTAGCAGAATCTTAAGATGGATTTTTTTCTCATTGCAATTGTTGCTACTTACCTGTTGCCTCCTTCCTTTTGACTGTTGCATATGATTTGCAAACATTGTATCCGATTGTTGCATGAGTAACCATAAAATGTTGTAACTATTCTTTTCAAATGTTGCAGTATTACGATATTGTAAATTTCTTTGTTTGTGATTTCTGAACTATTTTTAAAAATCTAGCTAAGTTCTATACTCATGGTTGAATCCATTTTTAGAGAGATGTTTTTTTCATAAGTTTTCTGTTTTTTTGCATTTTGTTACACATGGTGATTACAAATGTTGCATACAGTGTTCACCGATGTTGCATGGGGGATTTTGTTGATGTTGGAAGCTTGGGCAACGAGCGAGATCGGATGGAGTTACGGGGGATTTTGCTGCTGTCTGGGGCGAGCGAGATGGACAGCTGAACAACATCGCGCGAAATCGAATGACCCAACATAGCGTACGGCGCTAGCGCTCGGACCATACGTCCAAGCACTAGTCGCGTCCATTAAAAATAGTGGCTCAAAATGCAGCAAGAGATGCCTCCAGAAAGTGTCATCATAATTGGAAATAGGGTGAATGGCAAACCTTGAATGATGTGCTTTTGATTGTGCTGTGCAGGAGAGTTGCCATTGGAATCAACTTTGCCAGCTGGATGGACCCAACATGAAATGGATAAAGATCGAAAGATAAAAGTTACAGCTACAGAATATTGTATACAATCTATATTTCAGGGAAAAGATACTAACGATAAAACATATTTGTTCAAAGTACAATCAGTGCATAACGAAATTGATTACCATATGCAGAACTGCAGTTAAACTATGATATTGGAGAACGGTAATGATATACGTCGCAAAAAAAATGCTACACCAACACACCACAAATAAACATGCCAGTCTTACTAGACTAGACATGGTTTGTATCTATAATTCTATACACATCCATCAGAAGAATTAATCAAAGAGGTTAGCTATCTACGAAGACAACCACAGATCTCCATGAAGCCATCGAGAGCAACATTCCCAAACGTTAGCTATCTACGAAGTTTTTTTAAGAATAAATCATGTGAAAAATAATCTGGCAGCTAGTTATAGAAAAGAACTTGATTGCATTGTTTCTGCAAGCTTACCTTTAGTATAGAAGCTTGCGTACGGATAAATGCTGAACTGGTTGTGACCTTGGCACACCATCTGGGATTTATTTGAATCGAGTTGGACCATGAAGATGCCAGCATCGGTCCATATAAAAATTACATTGTTGTCCTCGTTAAACCCCAGCACGGACACCTGCCCTCCTTGCATCGTTGATCTCGGGGGAAGGAAACTGTCCAGTTGGACGATCTTGTGCTGCACCCATCCAGCTCCTGCAACATCATCCAAACCGGTCTCCCTTTTCCACACTAGGATGCTCTGTATCAACACGACGGCGAGGCCAAGCCCACCATCGTCTGTCAGAATGAGCTGAGATTGCAAATAGAGAAAATTTACATCCATTGGCGCCATGATCTCAGCTAGGCTTTGCCTACTCTTGTCAAACTCAATGATGTAACCCTCAGGATGCAACCAGTAGATGGCATTGCCGACAAGCGTGCCGGGCTTCCAATCAGACGCAAGCATCGGATGAGTAAACGCAGACTCTGCAGAGATGAGCTTGCCCCATGCGCAGGACTCCGATGAATAAACGGCAGCGAATGTCCGCCTGGCGTGCTGCGCATCGTGTCTCCACACCAAGACCACATGGAAGGGATTGAACGGGCAATCACTACCAGGCGTGTGGTCGCAGAGAACCGCCCCGTAGTCGATGTGTTCGACATCCGAGGGAAAAGGGGCACTGCGGCGGCGGCCAGCCATGGGGTCCCACACGTGGATCTCGCGTCGCCCCATGTTGACGAGCAGAGCTCGGCCATGGCGACAGTCCAGGAACCTCGAGCTCCAGTCGTTCTGAAACGGCATAGAGAAGCGCGCGGCTGGGATACGGTCTGGCGGGTTGCCGATGGGGACGAAGCGGTGGGTAAGCCCGAGGTCGGTGTTGTGGAAGAAGCCAAGCAGGGGTGGTGTTCGATGGAACGCGCGGAAGCGGCGCAGGAACTCGGGGTTAGAGATGAAGCTGCACCAGCGCTTGCTGGCGAGGGAGGCGCGGAGGAGGGAGGATGGTTGCGCCGGGAGGCGGAGGAGGATCTCTGATTGGAGGTCGTCGTTGTCTAGCGGTGAGGCACAGGAGGGATGGCGGCGGATGGAGTCAGGCTCCGGCTCCAGCTCAGGCATGTCGATTTGACAAAAAAATGGGCGATTTCTTTTAGGCTCGACCTTTTCCCACTTGGAGACAAGGAAGATATGGAGCGGGGGCAAGGGAGAGCGGGGATTTAGGTTTTGTGGTGGGTAATATATTACTATAATTAATTCTTGGTGGAAAGGGTCTCCATCGGTTATGGTCACGTCACCCCCAAAACAGGCGCCGTCCGATCGCCTCTCAGTAGTCGTCTTGCGCCCCACGATCCGCGCCCGATTTTTCGTGCGTTCGTAATTAGCCGCCAAGGCCTTCGCCTTGTCTTGGCGCGTCCGTGGACCCCGCCTTCCACTACGAGCCGTGTCGCCAAGGCCAAGCTCATCGCTGTCATCGTGGGCCCGCATTGATCGGCGTCCATCCCATGGGCCCGCATTCAACAAGAAGAATAGGCGTGTGCGTTCAGCGCGTATGTGCGGGTGAACTTCTAGTATATATAGAAATGGAAGGGGATGAGATTGAGATCTAGACGATTTTGCCACCGCCATCTGAAGAGGAGGATACAACCCCCTCCTCCCCAAAAAAAAACCAATTGTGACTACGATGTGGACCCAACAATCAATGACAGAGCTTGAGCCAAATCTCAAGAGGACCTGCAGGCAAATACTAAATCATATTACTAGGGAAAAATTGCTTCATAATATTGCAATAATGTATAAATTACAAAATAGCATACAATGTGAGGATGACGAGTGGACCATAGGGCCATATGTCATTGACACATCGATGTTTTTTTTCAACTCGTGGTATTTGTGTATTGTCACTGAGCAAATTGCCCCTAGAATTTGTCGCCATCGGAAATTTTTAGGTATATCTTGTCCACATTTTGGTTATAAACTACCTTGTCTCAGCAAGATATATGTATATATTTAGTCTAAAAACGGAGGAGGAAGAGACGCATGGTGCTAGAAAGCAGCAACCACTTCTTAAGTTGAAGGACATATTACTCGACCACTCCAAGCTTTAGTTGCACAGGGATGTTTCGTGCTCCGTCGACCGCCGTAATGCCTCGTCTAGTTGTCTTGTGACTTTGCCGCTCACGCTTTGCATCAACATGAGCTGAAGGCGACGAGCAAAAAGCAGAAAGTAAAGTAGTGGTGATGGGTGTTAGCTACTGACTAAACTAAGCTACCAATATGAATGAACGACTAAAACTATTTGGCTAACTTGTTGAAGAGTCGAAAAAATAAAACTAGGTTAGTGATTCATGGCCTAGTAAGAAAGAAGCTGAAGTAGATTGGTTCGAACTTAACGGGATTTTTGGAGGTGCGGGCAGCAGGGTGGCTATTTGAAGGGTTAAGTAATGGATGGACCTAAATACTACTTACTACATTGTCGTAGCAAGAGAGACTAGACAGTAGAAAAAGGGACCCCTGGTATCGGAAGAGGGACCAAAGGATCCTCGAGAAGGGGACCGGATGCAAGGAGTAAATGTGTAGTAATTGTCCCAAAAATCCAAGTCTGAGTCATTACATGGGGGGAAGGAGGCTATTTATGGCCTTCCGGCCAAGTACATGAGATTATGGGACTGTCCCCGAACAGGCCCTACTCCCATAAGGGCTGCAAGGATATTTCCTACCCCTACGTGTAGCCTCTGGCTCATGGTGGATCCTCCTGGCCCTGGACCACCAAGTTGGTGTGCCTGGTCCACTAGTGCTTCTGCCCTGGACTACACCCGAGGCACCCTCGGGTCGAGGGGTTACGGACACCCTTCGGCTCTCCTTGAGGTGCCCCGGGGATTCTTAGCTTCTGGACTTCGGGCGCCTCGGCGACCCTTCGGGACGCCTCGACGACCCTTCCGACCCCCTCGGCGTTACGACCAACGCCCTCGGGGGAGGGGCCTCTTCGGGCCTGCATGGCCTTCGAACCCCTTCGGGGTCCTCTTGTGGCCTTCGGGTCACTCTTCATGGGCCTCATCCCACGCTGTTTGCCGGGTCGTGGAGGTCGGTGGGCTGCCCCTACGACAAGCCCCTCGCGGTCGAGGTCCTGCTTCGCCATGGTTGAAACCGCGCAATTTCCCCAGAGGGTCGGACACACCGTCCTCTTTGGCCTGATGAAGCATTCGTGTGATAGGCCCGTGCTTCAACGGCTAGTCGGTTCCACGGGTGTGGCCATGCCTTGGTTTTGTGCGACAAACGATCCCGAGGAATCATCATTTTTTCGAAGGCGTATGCAAATAGTAGGTCCGCGGAGCTTCCTCTGTCCACGAGGACGCGCCTGACTTTGAAATCTATGATGTTGGCGGAGATGACGAAGGGTCTTGATGGGGGAAGTACAGACCCCTGGTGTCCTCGGGGCCGAAGGAGATTGGTATTTCGGTGTAATGGGGTGGGCTGGAGGCAGGGTACATCACGACGTGGTGGATCTGATGGGTGTATGTGCGCCGTTGCCTTTTCAACGTCATGCCGAGCGAGGACCTCCAGTGATCATGTTTATGATCCTCTACCGAGGTTCCCGATGACCTCCCTCTATGCGGGGTCTTGGCGGCAGAGCGGGCAACTGGTTGCCTGTTCCCCTCTAGTCTTTGTGCTTGGTCGGTTGTCGGCTGCGGTTCATGTAGTCCTACATGGCCGCGATGGTGCGGCATTCCCCAATTGCGTGCGATCCCTCTTTGTGGAGGTGGCAAAAAAAGCGGGGTCCTCCGGTACTAGCTCGGTGTCTGGTCTTCCGCCGTTGCGTCCGCGGTCCCCTTGGCCTCCTCGCTTCGCCCCTGCGGTGGGCTACCCACCGTCCACGTGGTAGACGTTCCGCCCCTTCTAGTGGTAGTCATTGGCCCGCTGCTTGGTGAGCGCCCTGCTGTGGCGATCGTGGGCCCTTCCTTCGCAGGTGGTTCGCCTGGAATTGAAGTCGATGCAATGGGGGCCTGGACCTCCGCCCTTTGGGTGCTATCTTCCTCCGTGTGGGCGTACTCTTGTATTTTATCGAAGAGCTCTGCCACCGTGCGGATGGGCTTGCGAGCGAGCCTTTCTGCTAGAGGGACCCCTCTAGAGTCCGCATGTTGCTATGTTTTATGATAGTGGTTTCATTAACCCCCTTCACCAGACATTTTACCTCTGTAAACTTTTTGAAGAAGCTACGGAGGGACTCGTCCGGGACCTACTTTATTGCAAATAGGTGCCCTGCGTCCTTTGGTTCTGTGTAGTTCCCCTGGAAGTTGTTGCGCACGAGGTCTCGCAGCTGTTCCCATGCATATATGGACCGGGGGGATAGTGAAGAACCATGTCAGCGCCATGCTCTTGAGGGCGAGGATGATACTTTTTGCCTTCGTGGTGTCGTCCCCCCCTCCCGGGCAGCCTTGACGGCGGTCTCGTATACTCGGAGGAATTCGAGGTCAGTGCACCCCTCGAAGGGCTGAACCTTCGGCATTTTGAAGCCACAGGGCGGTGGGCGTTCCAACCCCAAGACTTAGGGGTTCGGGTCCCCTGAGCAAAGAACCAGGGGTGCGGTTGCTTGCTCTGCTGGGACTCCCGCTCCAGCGGTCTACGCAAGCCGGAGTTGGGCTGCGAGGGTTACCTCCCCCCGCTGTCGGAGGCTCAGCATCTCTTAGTGAAGGTCCGCTAGTTCCTTTTGGAGAGCTTCGTACACTTCGTGTGATACGCTTGCTGCCTCGGGCCGTGAGCCCCTGGGAGGCTCCCGGGGAGGTATGCTTCGGCGGGTCGAGTGTCACTCCCGACAATGTCCCCGTGTGTGGAGTTGTTCGCCTCCTCCTCTGCGGCTTGGGCAGTAGCCATCGCCGTCGCGGAGGTTCTGCTTC
Source organism: Phyllostachys edulis (assembly GCA_036346405.1). Classification (NCBI taxonomy): domain Eukaryota; kingdom Viridiplantae; phylum Streptophyta; class Magnoliopsida; order Poales; family Poaceae; genus Phyllostachys; species Phyllostachys edulis. The sequence goes on along the minus strand of CM070557.1, from coordinate 43,481,217 downwards.
GCTTGGCCCTCGGGGTGCTAGGTGCCGCAGCCGCCGCAGCTGAGACCTTGGGTGCGGCTTTCCGGGGGGGCATGCTAGCGCCTCGGAGCTATGCTTCGTGTCTTTCCTGCCGGTCCCTACGGATGGCGTCAACTGTCGTAGCGAAAAAGACTAGACAGTAGAAGAGGGGGACCCCCGGTATGTGAGAGGAACGAGGGGATCCTCGTAGAAGGGACCAGTTGTCAGGAGAAGCACGTATGTATTAATTGCCCCGAAAAAACTGGGTCTAAGTTATTACATGGGGAAGGTGGCTATTTATAGCCTTCCGGCAGGGTACGTGAGATTACTGATCTACCCCTAAGAATGTACTACTTGCATAGGGGCTGCAGAGTATTTTCCTACCTCTACGCGTAGCCTCCGGCCCATGGTGGGCCTTTTTGGACTTGGCTCACCCAGCTAGTGCTCTCGGTCCATCTGTCTTCTCTTCCCCGCCTCTGAGCTGCTCTCAAGACCAAGGGGCCCCAGATACCCTTGCTGCCCTTGAGGTGGCCTTTCAGGGTGCCTAGTGGCCCGTGGGGAATCCTCTGAGACCTTCGGACCTCCTCCGAAGCTCCTCCTGTGGTTTCTAGGCCCCCTTCGGGGCCCCTCTTGTAGTGTTCGCCGAGTCGTGGGGGCCGGTGGGCCGCCCCTACGACAGAGGGCAAGTACGATAGTTGCTCCATTTGGAGGAATCAAACTATTTAAGCTGGGGAAAATGAATGGGATGCTGCGATCATGTGCAAAGGGGAAATCAGAGCGTATTCATATATCCGGTTAGATAGGTATCCGATGGGATACACTTGTGTAATATATCTCTAACTAATATAAACATGCTATTTTTTCTTATAGGGATATAACATACTACTTCCGTTCTCTTTTACTTGTCGTTTTGAACAATGACACGGTCTTCAATACATACTTTTGACTGATTATTACTTTTCTAATTATATGTTAGTAAAAATTATTGAAAATATAATTATACAATTTTTTTTATGCAAATTTAGTCGTAACATTTTCATGCGATAAATCCAAATACTTCTATGCATATTACCGGTCAAAGTTTTAAAAGATTGGCATGTGCGCATTCTAAAACACCTAAAAAAGAACAGATGGGGTATTTGCTATGCTTAAGTTCTATAATACGAAATATTGTTCCGTGCCATGCTCGAATGATACTTACAGGGGACTTCTAGAGTCGATTCCTCACACCGTCGCCTTGAAACGTGATTAATCTAACACCCTATTTGGTAGCCATGATTTGACTCTGGAATCACGGAACTAGAATTCAATTCCAAGTATAAAACTGTTTGGTTGCCACTGGATTCCATCCCACTTCCAAGGAGATGGATACAACTAGAAGCGATTCCTTGCCACTACCCGTCATTTTGTATGGAATTTGTGCGTTGACCCCTTGTCTCCCGTCCCCGACGCTCTCGCTCTCGCTCTCGACTACGCAGCCGTGCTGCCATCGCTCTGTCGCTCGCGTCCGGCCACTCACTGCTCCCGCCATCGCCCTACTTCAGCCTCCTCTTCTCACCACAGCTCGACACCGACCTTCCCTTGCCCTTCTCTCATGCGCTGCCTCTGCCTAGAACCCCCGAAGCTACTGGATTCGGTGAATCTGAGAGGGAGATGTAGATGAGGGACTGTCCATTTGTGGGGAGGCGGCGCAGCGATGACAGGGCTCTGCTTTCCGGCGATTGGTGGGAGTGTAGCAGGGAGGCAGAGTTGGTGGTGCACACTGCACGGTGATTCGTCCTCATCGACGGTGGGTCTGAGCCTCTGAAAGATGGCACCGATGAAGCAATAACATCGGTGGGATTGGAGCATCGTCGGTGGAGATCTGCTCTCCTTCGGATGGCCTTGTCGGTAGCGGGACGTTGTCCGGTACTGATTTAGGAAGCTCAACAGATTGTGGAGAGATATTAGGTGTGTGTGTGTGGGGGGTGGGGGGGAGCTAAGCTGGTGTAGTTTCATCTACGGTGGTTCTGATGTTGTTCTTTCCAAAGGAAAATTCTCAATTCAAACTGACACCTAAACAGAAAATTTTGAATTTGAATTAGCTCGAATCAAATTCTAATTCTAGTGGAATAGGATGTGGAATCCAATTGTATGAATCGAATTCAATTCCATGAGCCAAACGGTGTGTAAGCTATTTGCTGAAGCCTGAAATTCCAATTAGAAAATATGTACACAATTTCTTTAGCTTTCTAGGAAGGTCTAGATCACTAGATTCAGAGTAGCGAGCGAAAAGTTACGGCCTCGGAAAGGTTGCTGTCCTGAATTCGGATGTCGTTGGTAGAGATCGTGTAGATAGGCTGTTTTCACCTAGTAAATAAAAGAATTAAAATTTGGTGATAACTTGAATTAGCTAGAAAATTTTGAGTAGTTTCCATAACCGGTATCGTTCATATATTTTCAAGTTTTATAATTAAAGATACGGAATTGTGAAGCGGACTGTCCTATGATTCGGGGCGATCTTTGGGAAGGAAACAGGGAGAAATAAGAGAATCGAAATTGTTATAACTAGGAAGTTGTAGGAAATTTCGTGATGATTCCATAAAGTATTGGTTTGCTAGATTTGGAGTTCAAGTGAATAAGTTAGAGCATTTTTACTACTGGGACAGCGGGTAGTGCGTCTGGTAGAATTGGGTTAATTGTGTCGTCTTGGCGTAGACATACGAGGGTAATTAGTGTAATATTTTGGTATTGTGATGATGTGGTTTTGAGATTGTTTTGACTTGCTTGTTTAGGGACTGTGGCCTCATGCGCCGTGCCAAAATTTCGTCACCCGACTTCTAAAGGCTAATATGCAAGTACATGGTAGAGTAGTGAACAATGAGTTGTTCGCCATTGTCATTGATATTATTTATCATGTTATTTATCATGTTTTTGTTAAGCTTATTCATATACATGATATTGATGATATTGAGTTAATGATATTATGATATGGAGATAATGAGAAGGGTATATTGAGTTAGTGAGACGAATTGTATAAATGATTAATTATGATATTGCATCATTTATATTCATCATGATAAGAGTGCATGAGCCAGGTCGGTGAAAAAAATCATGTAACTATTTCGGTGAGGTCGGTGAAAAAGATACATGATTAGTCTGAAGTGCTCTAGATAAAGTCTTACATTTATAGGGACTAGTTAAAATCCTATGATGTAGGGACTCCATCCTAACGAAGATGGGGAAGAGTGTGTTATCGACGGGTGAACACTTTACTATATCGGTATCAGCTGATGAGATGCATATGAGCATGGGCATGATGGTGCGTTTGCATATTTGAGTAAATTGTTAAATTGTGCAAATTTATCTATATGGAATATGACTTGTTTATTTGAGTACGAGAATGACATTAAATAGATACATGATGATGATAACCTTGATTGTGGTTGATAAACTGTTGTTTATAGCTTTATTATGTATTTCCTGAATCTTGGAATCACTCTTGCTTTATTGTTGTTTTTAGATGACCGTTGACGACATTTCATTTAGGAAGGACTAGCACACTTGGAACCACAAACTCACACTCAATTACTTAATTCATTGGACATGAGAACCTTTACTATGGAGTGATGAATTATATTTAGGACTTGTTAGTGTTGAATGGCCTTAGATGATAGGTTGAAGTTTAATATCCATTCAATATACTTTATTCGATTGGTTTTGTGTTGTTTTTGGATTATTATCTCGCTATGCTTCCTAGATATTAATTATTTATGATTGTTATATCATTATACTTGTTTTAATTTGACCTGTGGACGAGTTTTATCATTGAGATGCTTGTTGTAATTTATTGTAAATGATGTTAAAATTTATAGTTAGTGTAGTTAGTGGTATTCTGGGCTCCATGTTGGGCGAGGTGTTATAGGTTCTCCCATGTACTCCATCTGTTCTTTTTTATTTGTTGTCCTAGAATGCGTGTAGTTAACGTTTTAAAACTTTTATTACTACTAATATACATAAAAGTATTTAGATTTGTCACATGAACATGGTATTAGTAGATTTGTCATTAAAAGTACATCTATATAATTCGAATAATTTTTGCCAACATATAATTAGAAAAATTAATGTATTGGAGACCGTGTCGATGTCCAAATCGACAAGTAAAAAAAGAACTATCGACGATTGAATCACCGATCTTATGAAAATGAAAGAGGAAAATGACACGATAATTCCTGGGAGAAAATGGGGCCGCTCTTTATTGATATGAACTGGATTTACAAAGGGGTGCTCTCTACCCGACTAGGGACTAATCCTAATTACACTGGATGTGAAGATTGCTATCTTGCTTGTCTCAGTTTGCCTCTTGATCTGTAGAACTTGTGTTGATGTTTCGCCCTCTCTCTTTGGTCTTCTGTGCTTCGTGCTTAAGTAACTTCCGAAGGAGTGGCAATTACTCCTGGAGGAGGCGTCCCTGGTGAAGCGTTGCGACTAGTCGGGGCTTAGTGCACAGTTAACAATGTGTCTAACTATGCGACGGTTCAGTGCCCGAGAGACATCAAACCGTCTAGTAGTTGTTGTCAGTGTCTTTAGGATTATCTAACCGTGTGGGATGAAGTATACAACACATGCTATATTCATCGCACGGTAAGAATATATTCGGGATTAGTTATAAACACCAGTTCATAGCGTTTCCGAGCAGTTACCTGGTTGGAGGCTAGGTACAAGACCTTGCCCGACCAGGGTACCCTTATGTAACCTCTAGAATCCTTACGACCATGAAGACATATGGTCTTTTATTGTGTATTAAAACAATACACAGAGGTTTTAATCCTCGTCAGCTAGCCCCTGAACTTTAAATGAACAGGTCGTGTGAACACTTTTCCTCCGACGAAGTCGTGTCGGGCCGACCTTATTTAATGTCGTGATATACGAAGTGGTCTGTGTTCACTTTAAAGTTGAGAACTTGCCTTGGGAACCTAAGAGTTTTTCTGTCCGTTGGACAAAAAAATAGGTTTTCGTCAGTTGGACTTTTTTTTTTGGATCAATCCCCATTGCAGTTAAAGACTCGAAGCTATAAAACCTCCATTGCTGGGCTCTAGAGTTTTTATGCCAGATCTTCTTCAAATCCTCTTCAGTTCCTTGCTAAGAAAATCTTTCCGATTTCTTATTGCCTTTTCGACCTCAAAGCCTCCTCCGACCACTACTCATCCCTTTGAGAAATTTCACTATGTCGGATCAAATCACAAAGTGGATAGCTTCATATCTGAATGAGAAGAAGCTTAAAGCGCTGGAGAAGATGGGAATGCTCTCAAACAAGAATCTGATCGGATGGAGAGCAGCGGCCGGGGAGCACTTTCCGAGCTGCGAAGATGGGGAAATTCCAGTCTTCCTCGCTCACATCGAGTGCGGGCTGAGGGTATCGGTGCACAAATTCCTTCCTCATGTTTTAGAGTATTATGAGGTGGAATTGGTGAATTTGGCCCTAATTCCATCACCAATATTAGCATTTTTATCTATCTATGTGAGGCATACCTAGGAGTGCGTCCAAATTTGAGGCTTTTCAGGTATTTTTATTGGATGGCGATGTCAGGGAAATCCATGGGGACTCCTGAAGAATGCACGCTGCGCCTTCATGACGGGAAGGCCAATGAGTACATCCAAATGTACTCGAAATCCTTGTGGTCGTCATGGAAAAAGAGCTGGTTCTACATGACGGTTACGAGGGATGATGGCCTTTACTTCGTCGGAATTAAGGCGAACGAGAATCCCAAGTGGAGGAAGACCGTGGAGAAGGCAGATTGGTCGAAAGATGGGTGAATGCCATCTATGACACGAGGTCAAGGGCTTGACTTCCTGGCATGTGGTGAGGGACTTCACCAAATGTCATATTAGTCATTTGAGGCTCGGGACTCATTCCTCGCTCGTCCATTGGTCGTGATGAAGCTATCTCAAGAGGTGGTAAGTCTTTGAGAAAAGCTCAGAGCAAGATGATTCATTATTTCATTATCGTAATACCTTAAAATTTGCTCTTGTCTCCTTTCTTCCTTCCTTTTTTTAAAAAAGGACTTTCTCGAGGAAATCGAGAGCGGATCAGGATGATCTGTATTTGGGGAGCTTTAGTGAAAAGGTCAGATTCACGACATCTTGGCAATAGTCTCTGTTGAAGAGAGATTGGCAAGACTTAAAATAGATAATCAAACCTCTTTTATCATGTGTGTGTGTGTGTGTGTATATATATATATATATATATATATATATATATATATATATATATATATATATATATATATATATATATATATATTCTCCCAGTTCATTGATCTTGTTCTATTTTTGTAGTCGGTCGGATTGCGAATTGTACAATCGGTGAGGATCAACATCCCACCGTGGCTCGACCGATTCGTGCTCGATGCATTGGAAGAAGATGAATCTCCCGAGGTAATAGAGCATGAAAGAAGAATATATATACTTTAGATAAAAAATTTCATCACCTAACTAAATTCATTTTTCGATTTAGGTGGAGAAAAATGAAGGTCCGCTGAGCATAGCTGCGGAAACTATAGACTCCAGTTTAGTCGTTCACGACCATACAGTTGTTACTGAAACAATTGATCTGGAGATTGATGAAACCACTCCCTCCGATCCGATGGTTAGGGATACTATCTTCGACCGGTTGGTCGAGGATATTGCCTCTGATATCCTGTCAGAGGATGTGAGGGGTTTAACCAACCCTGCCGACTCAGAACCGGCGAATTTGGTTGAGAAGAAAAGGAAGGCTGGCGGTATAGAGTTTACTCTACCACGTTTCAAGTCAAATCCAAGAAACTAACTAGGTATGTACAAATGAAAAGAGGTTGTATGAGTGTATACCTTTAATAGTTTCTTGATGATTTGGTGTTTTGAACTCCCCTTCTTTGTTTTGTACAGGTCTTACGGTGTTCCTCGATTCACGGAATCTTCTGAGGACCCGGCACCTGTGGAAGTTATTGACCAAAGCACTTCCCAGGACAAAGTTCATGAGGTTATAGTGGTCGAAGAAGCCCCCGAGCAGGTACCAAAGACAACGGTCAAGTTGGATCCATTGGTGGTTCTAACTCCTTCTGCGGAGGTAGATGCCCCTAAAGACCCTCAACAGGTTTTGACCAATGTTGGTAATCCTCTCAACCTGACAAGTTCCCTTTTCACCCCCGATTTATCGAGGATAAAGAGCTTGACGAGGCATGGGGAAAAATATCGGATCGCCAAATCAAAATGCGTCCTGATTTGATATTTGAAGGTTATAATGATTTGGCAATCCGAGTAAGTATCTACGACCAGTTTCATAGTCTTTCTTAAAAGTTTATAGGAAACTTTAAAGAGAGAATGCTATTTGTGTAGCATATGGTCGAGAACTTCGCTGTGGTCGGAGGACTAACCCAATGAATTAAGGACTTGGAGCAAAAGCACTCCGAACTGGAAAGTAATGACCTTCTCTTAACCTTTTTTCTTCTTCAATGCTTTGTTCTTCTTTAATTATTACCTTATCGCATTCGATAGATTTGGAAAAAATAAAAGAAGAAGTCGTGGCTGGTAAAGCCAAAATAACTCTGCTTGAAGAAGAGAATCAAGCTAAGGACCGGTCGATTGCAGAGGCATCGACCAGGAATGAGACACTGAACAAGAGAATTGAAGGTAATAAGTCGTAGACTTGACTTATTATTTCCCTCTGATCATGTTGTGCTTTACTACTTGTTTTACTCGTGTAGTGCAAACGCAAGCGCTGAACAGAACCGAAAAGGCTCTAGAATTTGAGCAGGGAAATGAGGCAACTCTTGTGCAGAATCTTAATAACAAGATTCATGCTTTGAACAAGATGATCTTTGATATGGGATCAGGATCAAGCATGCCTGATTTAAGAGATCCAATAGAGAAAATGAACTACTTGGGCCAACTTCTAGAAGATCTCGGTGGTCTGCTCAAAACTACTCGAGAGAATTATACCCAGACTATGAAAGAAGGCGTTGCTCTTTGGAGTCGGTTTGTCTTGGCAAAAGCGAAGGCTTCGACCCTCTACTAATCTCCAAGCCGTTGAGGATGACTTCATTTGCTGCTGATGAGGCGACCAAGCTTATGGAAGAACTTATGCCACTTGGAGACAAAATTGTAGAGAGATGGATGTCGGATCTCCATGAAGCAGTAATTAGTCTGGAGATATTCAAGAGTAGGGCATTGTAATATAAGAATTGTAAATAAAACTTACCTTTGTGTCATCAACAATCATCTTTTTATCCCGTTGACTTTTTGTAAAATTCTCGTATACTCCCTAGCCCCCGACTGCTTTGTAGTAGAAGAGCTTTACTAGACAAGCAGTTAGCCAAGAAGGAGAAATAAAAAGTCGTGACCATTTTTTGGAGGGTTTATACTGATCATAAGACAGAACTGATCATAACAATACTAGGAAATCATTTTGGTCGAAACCAGTGTATGATTTCGACTAGTTATAGATCTTTTGTTTGTCATAATCGAAATACCAAACAAAATTGTATATGGTCGGAAAAAATATTTGTTGTATTGACAAAAGTAGAAATGCAAGAATGCATGCAAAAAACGATAAGTGATCATATTTATATATACGACCCAAAACTGGTCGGAAAATACTGTATTAAGAATAGAAGATATAGAAAAATATTTCGCAAAACGTGCCCAGGCTCAAGTCCGACTGGCAGCGAGGATCGTAAGAAAAGAACCGTCGCTAGGAAGCTCCTTCCAGTGGGCAGGACCACGTGCGAAAAAGGAGAGACTTTGACTAGGAGGCTTTCCGTGTCCCGACCAGTAGCCAAATGAGAGTAGAACAGATTTTTGAAATGAAGAAATATAACCTTCATAATATTAATAGTATAAGGCACTACATGAAGTTTTTTTTATACTATGCTCTGTTTACTCGTATAGTTGCACGTGGAATCATTCATGGAATGATCATGACTAGGACCTATACAGCGTATAACACAGATGTCGTTGCCAAAGAGTAATAGAGATGCTGACAAAGGATATCAGAGAGAAAAAATTGTCTTCTCCGACCATCTTAAACAACAATAATAGGTGATCAGAATATAGGTATAGATATATAAACCATATCACTTGTCGAAAAGAAATGAATGAATGCATTAATGAAATGAAAAGAATTGAAATAATGTAAAAAAAAATTAGACATATAACTTACGCAATTGATCAATGTTCCAAGAATTTGACAAAACTTGCCCGTCCGACATGGCTAGTCGTACAGAACTTGGTTGGGTAACTTCGACCATAGTGTAAGGACCTTCCCATTTGGGAGAAAGTTTCTTGCGATTTGTCTGATTCTGAATTTTTCGAGAACCAGGTCACCTACAGCAAGACTGCGAGGTTGCACCTTACAACTATGGTACCTTCGCATGGCTTGTTGATATACTGCTGATCGTACCAGGGCTTGGTTTCGTCGTTCTTCAAGGCGATTGATATTGTCGAGTCGTCGTTCATTCTGATCGCTTTCGTTGAAACAATCAGTTCGAGTAGAGCCAAGTTTTAGTTCTGGAGGAAGCATGGCTTCAGCACCATAAACCAAGAAAAAATAGTGTTTCACCGGTTGCATGACTAGTCGTGGTTCGAACGGCCCATAATACAGATGGAAATTCTTGGACCCAAGCTCCTGACCGTTTGATTAACTGGTCGAATACTCGGCGTTTGATCCCCTGCATGATGATACCATTGGTTCGCTCAACTGCTCCATTGCTCAGTGGATGAGCAACCGAAGCAAAATGAACCTTGATACCAAGTTAAATCACGATGAATTCTTGGAATTGACCGCTTGAGAACTGGCACCGTTGTTTGTGATTATCTGTTGGGTACACCAAATCGTGTGATCACATTTTTTTTGTCAGAAATCTCTTAGTGACCTCAGTTGTAGTTTTAACAACAGGCTCAGCTTCAATCCATTTTGTAAACGTGTCAATCATGACGAAAAGGAATTCGAAACCCTTGGGTGCTCTTAGGAAAGGTCCCAGAATGTCCAGTCCCCAGGTTGCAAAAGGCCAAGAAAGTGGAATTATTTGTAAAGCTTATACGGTGATGTACTTGTTGGCTATGAACCGACATTATCGCACTTCATCATGAGCTCTTTTGCATCATGAAGGGCAGTTGGCCAGAAGTATCCTTGCCTGAAGGCTTTACCGACCAGTGTTCTGTAGGAATGATGAGCTCCATAGACTCCTTCATGGATTTCGATTAGCAACTTAATGCCATCCGGTTGAGATATGCATCTCATCAACACTCAAGTGAGATCCTTGTTTATACAAAGTGCGTTCAATAAAAGTGTATGATTTGGCTTTTTCGTGCTATCGATCGGCCTCTACATCATCTTCGGAATCGTAATTGTAGATCGATGTCATCTAGTCCAACCATCAACGACCTGTGGAGCATCCATGTTCTCACGATCGGTATGTACGATTTGTAAGAAATCATGCATGATCTTGGAAGGCTCGACCATCGAGGGCGAATCGAGTTGCTCGAGAAAAACTCCGGGCGGGACGGTTGTCCTCGTGGAGGCCATCCGTGCCTAACCGGTGCGCGAGAAAGTTTTCCTTTCTAGGAATATCTTTGGATCTGAAAACCGAAGAAGTGCTTTTGAGTTTCCGTACTTCGCGGATAAGATGACATCTTGGTACTCGAGCATTGATACTCTTTCCCTACTTTATTCGCTACAAGTTGAGAATCGTCTTTCACTAATAATCTGCGAATCTCGGCGAGCGGGTTGCTCGAGTCTACGCGATAAACCTTCATATTCTGCCATGTTGTTTGTGGCAGAAAAATTTAACTAGATGGCGTATTTAATGTGTTCGCCAGTAGGGGATATCAAGACAACCCCAACCCCCAAGCCTTTTAGCATCAAGGAGCCGTCAAAGTGCGTTGTCCACTCATCGTGGTGTTTATACTCGGGCCCTTGGGTGGGTTCAGGGTTTGTCCATTCGGCAATGAATTTTGCTATTGCCTGGGACTTGATTGCTGTTCGTGAGATGAAATGGAGGTCGAATGCCCCTAGCTCAACCGCCCATTTTGCTATTTGTCCTGATGATTCCCTGTTTCCAAGGACTTGACCAAGGGGATACCCGGTTGGTACGACCACTTTGTGGGCCTGAAAGTAGTGCCTTAGCTTCCTCGAAGACATAAGGAGACCATAGAGCAACTTTTGCACCTGTTGGTATCTTTCCTTTGGTCCATGTAAGACTTAAACTACGTAATAAGCAGTCGTTGGATGTTATTCCTTTCTCGACGATACACCACTAACTGTCGTGGTGTTCTTGCCACATAAATTAGCAATGTTTCCCCGATCTCGGAGAGACTAAACCGGGGTTTTCGTAAGGTACTTTTAAGTTCTTAAAGGCATTGTTTGCCTCTTTAGTCCACTCAAAACTTCCATATTTCCAAGAAGCTTAAAGAAAGGTAATCCTTTTGCCATAACCTTGCTATGAAACGACTTAGCGCGCCATACTGTAGGTTAGTTTTGGACCTCCTTCTTCGTGGTCCGGGGGCATCCGTCGATGGCCGTTATTTTCTTGGATTTGCTTCAATACCTCTAGTCGAGACTAGGAAACCGAGTAGTTTTCAGCGAAACTCGAACATACACTTTTAGGATTCAACTTGAGGTTATGCCTTCTCAAGTTGTTGAAAGTTTCTTGTAAGTCGAGGCGTGATCACTAGCGTTGGTGCTCTTTACGACGGATCATCAACGTAGGCTTCTAGATTCCGACCTATTTGTGGACTAAAGGTTTTTGCATCAACCTTTGAAAAGTTGCACCGGTGTTTTGAGACCAAATGGCATCTTAACATAGCGATCGATTGCCATATGGGGTGATGAAGGAAGTTTTCTTCATCTTCTTTACACATATTAACTGATGGTACCACGAATACGCATCTAAAAAACTTAGTAACTCACACCCAGAAGTGGAATCTACAAGTTGGTCAATGCGTGGAAGGGGAAAATCATCTTTCAGACATGCTTTATTAAGATATGTAAAGTCGATACACATTCGCCATTTCCCATTGTTCTTTCTAACCATCACAGGATTGGCAAGCCATTGAGGGTGGTCGACTTTACAAATAAACCCAGCCTCGAGGAGTTTGTCAATCTCCGACTGGATTGCTTCCTTCCGATCAGGTGCAAAACACCGCAGCTTCTGCTTGATCGGTTTTTTGTCAGGCTGGAGAGCTAGCCTATGCTCGATCACCTCCCGGGGGACTCCAGGCATATCGGACGCTTGCCAGGCGAACACGTTCTGATTTGCTCGAAGGAAGGAGACGAGCGACTCTTCCTATTTGGGGTCGAGTCTTGTCCCGACCAGAATCTTGCGGGTAGATGAGTCAGTGTTTCCTGATCTAGGTGGCGACTTGGCGCTGTCCGGAGAAGCGCCTTTGTCGAGTGGTACTACCTTTGTCTGGTCGGAAGGCTTGAGTGTCATCTTTGGCCTCGAGTGCTTGACCTGCATGGTAGATGGATTAGCCTCTCTGGTCGAAAGTTCATCGACCAGTTCAAAGGATTTCCGATCACACACATAAGCCATTTTCGATCTCCTCGACCAGTGATGACTCCTTTGGTCGGCATTTTCAAACTTTGATAACCGTAATGCGTGGTTATCAAGAACTTTGCTAATACCGGTCGACCAAGGATTCCGTTGTATGCAGATTCAAAGTTTACCACATCAAACATAATCTTTTCCGTTCGGAAGTTATCAGGCTTTCCAAACGTAACCGGTAGGGAAACTTGTCTTATCGGTTTAGCGGTGGAGCTGTGAACTATGCCATGGAAGGCATATTTCATTTGGTTTCACCTTCGACCTCGAACCCGTGCATTTCTTCTAAAGCCCATAAATAATATATTCAAAGAGCTACCTCCATCTATTAAGACTCAATTAACCCTACAATTATTAACAGTTGGTTCAACAACAATAGGGAACCTACCTGGTTGAGTCGAAGGGATGGGGCAGTCTTTTTTGCTGAAGGAGATTGCCGTGTCCGACCACTTTGATGGTTTAATGATGGTCGGAGATTCGACGAGGTTGACCTCCCGCTCCATGGCCTTCAGATGACGTTTTGATTCGTAGGAAGAAGACCTGCCAAAGATCATGTTGACCGTGTGTTGAGGATCCTGGTACTCTATCTCTTCATCGCCATCCTTGTCCTTTTTGAAACTCGTTTCTCCCGGTTCCTGTATTGCGGGAAATGGTCCTTTACCTACATAATAATCCTCCAGTTTCTTTTGCCAAACTCGACAGGTGCGTAGATCATGTCCTGCTTGCTAGTGAAGTGGACACCACTTCTTGTTTTTCTGGAATGCTTCGGTCGGAGCTTTTGCTTTGCTTCGACCAGTATAGTCCTTTTTACTTTTTGTGAACTTTTCAGGAATCGCTAGGACTTCCTTATCGTCGGGTCTGCGGTTCTTTTTCTTCTTGAGAGACTTCTTATTCTTTTTCTCTGGTTTGTCCAGGCCGAGTTGGGGAACCTTGTCTTTCCGATCAATGGCTTCACACCACTCGATTGCTTCGCTAGCGGTTGCGTACTTGTCGGCCATGTCAAAAAGTTCGACAGTTGTTAGTGGAAGGTTCATGACTATGTCCTCCGTAAACCGTCGATTCCTCAGACCTGTTTTAAAAGCCTGGATAACAGATGACTCTGCGACCTCCAGTATGGAATTACGAACCTGACTGAACCTCTAGATGTATTGACGTAGCGTCTCATCAGAGCCCTGCCGGATTCGGTGGAGATCGTCCTCCTTTCCAGAGCGGTCGTACATACCCTGAAAGTTGGCAATTAGAAGGTCGCAGAGTTGCTTCCAAGTATAGATTGATCCGACCGGTAGGTTTAATAACCACGACCGGGCAGACCCTTCGAGCACGGTGGGTAAATAGTTAGCCATCACATTCTCATCGCCACCAGTAGCTCTGATGGCGATGGTGTATATTTGGAGAAACTCCAATGGGTTTTGGGTCCCATTGAACTTATTCAAGTTGGCCGGTCGGAACCGGTTAGGCCAACGCACAGCTTGGAACCCTATAGAGAAAGCTCGACAACCCATGATCGATTCATGGCGTCTTCTTTGAAAAGGTGCCGGATTGTAATCGGTCGAAGACCGGTTCCTAAGGTTGAAAAGTTGGAGCTCCAGTGTGCCGATCCGGTCGTAGACATTGATATGATGCCTTCAACTGCCTACTTGATTTAAGCGATGTCGGAGATTGTCAGGTCCAAGCGGTGGTTCTTCCCGATGTGGTGGGGGAGTGGCTACCTAGAATAGCCTTCTCTCCTCGTGACTCCTTAGTCGGAATCGCCGAGGAGGTCCTGGTATCGATTGTTCCCTGGCATGACCATGCTGTCCTCTGCTGAGGGAGGAACGTTGGGATGAAGTCATGGTTTGACTCCCTGAGACCCTTTGTTCCCGGTACGCTTCCGTGCGTTGCATGGTCTGTTGGAGAATTTCTGATACTTGGCCTACTAACTGTACAAAGCCTGGAGTTTCTGCTAAAACAGGGCTAGAATTATTCAACATATCTTGAACACATCGCAAGTTTTGTATAGTTACCGAAGGTCTCGGGGGGTTTAGACTGGTTGTAGGTGTACGCAGGTCTGAACCTTCTCCCGACCTCCGGATTTGTTGTGTCCTATCAGCTACTCTCGGTGGGGTAGTGCCAGATGAGTTAACTGATGGACGTCGATCAATTCTGTTGCCTCCGAAGTTGGTGCTTGACGGTCCGTATCATCTCCATCAATATGTGGTGATAAGGCAGAGTGTGTAGGACCGTGCAAGACATCTTGATTTGCATCTCCGATTGCATTGACCTCGTGCCTCCAGCTGTGATCTTCCGATGAGCTTCCATCGTAACTAATGGAGAGTTTCTCAATACTTCTGCTAGAAGTTTCCACGACGGAGAGCGGTCAAAGATGAGCACCTCTTGAGGCCTTCTTGGTGGACTCAACCTGATCCGGCGAAATGCCGATCGTATGCGAAGCCTTATCATCCCCACATGGCCTACGACGATGGAGGTTTCATCGACACCGCTACGTGTGTCGACTCGCTCTGAATTGCCGGTCGGTAGGTGAATATCTTTCAGCCATAATCTCATCGAGAGTATAGAGATTGTCGGATTGCGGTACTGAAATTTTATCACTGTTTGGCCGGTCGGAAGGATCGGGCTTGGAGTGGCTTCCGGATATTCCGAGCTGGTCGGAATGGCTAGAAACGTCACTTGTCGTAATGGTGGATCCTCATCCATCCGGTCGACTTTGCCAACGTCGGCGAGGTGCGAACCGACGGAGGAGGAGGAGGAGGATGACATGCCGTTTTCTTGCATGGCACGGATGCATCCTTCCATGTCAAGATCGGCGTAGTCCGCCAGGTCGAACCAATTCTCCTCATTCCAAACCCCGGGCATAGTCGCATCAGCGATTACGGGGAATGAACGAGGATTTGATGAGCGGAAAGTTTCTTCAGGAAACTTGCGATATTTTGCCCCACGGACGGCGCCAGCTGTCGACGATCGAATCGCCGATCTTATGAAAATGAAAGAGGAAAATGACACGATAATTCCTGGGAGAAAATGGGGCCGCTCTTTATTGATATGAACTGAATTTACAAAGTGGGGTGCTCTCGACCCAACTAGGGACTAATCCTAATTACACTGGATGTGAAGATTGCTATCTTGCTTGTCTCAATTTGCCTCTTGATTTGTAGAACTTGTGTTGATGTTTCGCCCTCTCTCTTTGGTTTTCTGTGCTTCGTGCTTAAGTAACTTCCGAAGGGGTGATAGTTACTCCTAGAGGAGGCGTCCTTGGTGAAGCGTTGCGACTGGTCGGGGCTTAGTGCACAGTTAACAATGTGTTTAACTATGCGACAGTTCAGTGCCCGAGAGACATCAAACCGTCTGGTAGTTGTTGTCAGTGTCTTTAGGATTATCTAACCGTGTGGGATGAAGTATACAGCACATGCTATATTCATCGCACGGTAAGAATATATTCGGGATTAGTTATAAACACCAGTTCATAGCGTTTTCGGCGATTACAGTGGAGGCTAGGTCTGAGACCTTGTCCCACCGTGGTACCCTTATGTAACCTCTGGAATTCTTATGACCAAAGAGGTCGTTAGCCTTAGGGGTTACGACCATGAAGATGTATGGTCTTTTATTGTGTATTAAAACAATACACAGAGGTTTTAATCCTCGTCAAGAACGGATGGAGTATATTTTTTTGCTTGCTAGATAATTTTCACTGTAGCAACCTATGTATCATGCAATGCTTAGAGATGACATGAAACACCACTTTCTCTTAAGTAGCTTCGCAATTGTGTGCATATGGTTTAAACTTTTCTATTTTGATCATTTCAAACTTCTTGGATATCATATTACATGTTACCATGTTGTAGTTACTCTAATGAAAGGAAAGAAATATCAACACTAGCAAATAGTAATTTACTACTAAATTGCTTACCTAATTAAATTGCCTATTTTTTATGTGTCTTCCCTTCATTTTGGATTCAAAGTTTCGGTTTCTTTGTTGGGAAGAATACTAGTCACTGAGCATCAACACCCAGTACTGTGATCCATGATTGTGTCTATTTTTTAATGGCCTCTTTTCAATTCTATTGCGTTGTATTTTTTAATTTCAGTTAAAAAACTGTATTGATTGTATGCTATTGCCAAAGTATGGAAAGTCAACTTCATAACCTCAATATGAATTTATCATGTGCTAGAATGCCACTGCAGTTCAGAATCAAAACTTCTAGTTATAACACCATCATCAATCCCCTTAAAATTACATTCTGCGGCATGGTTATCAAGTCGTCGACTAGTCGACAAGTCGGTGGAGGATGACCGATCGAGGAAGCCTTGACCGACTTGCCAACAAGCGCAAGTCGGGCGACTGGTGGACTAGTCGTCGACTAGTCGACCAGTCGGAAGCAAAGTCGGGCAACTAGTGGACTAGTCGCTGACTTGCCGGTCAACTAGTCGACCAGTTGGATGCAAAGTCGGGCGACTGGACGTAGGGCCGGGCTGTCAGGGGCAGTGGCGCAGTGGCAAAGAGGCAAGAGGGGGGAGTGAGGGAGGGCAGTCGGGCTCAACTCACGCGTGAGCTCGGAGAGGGCCGATCTGCTTGTGCCGCCTTGATGGCAAAGAGGCAAGAGGTTGTGATGACGACATAAGTCCTTGAAGATCATTGCCTCCACGCGGTTGCGCAAACTCACCGGTTCTTCTGCGGCGAGCATGACAACAACCTTGGCATGGCGGGATGCGGTAGTGGCGCTAACAAGTTCCGGACAAGCGTCATCTGTGGTTGCTAAAACGCCGCCCTCTTGTTGCGCCTTCTTTTCCTTCCGATCCACAATCATCTTCTCCAAAGTGGCATGCATGTCGAGGAAGATGGCCGCGATCTTCTTGTCGTTGTCGTTGGTACTCATGGCCATCTTGTTGGCGTTAGCCTTTATCATAGCCAACGACTCGACGACAGGTCTGATGGTCTGATCTGTCGCCATAACCATAGTAGCAGAAACCATGGGAAGGGATCAACTGCTCTGATACCAAGTTGTCATGAACCTTAGTTTATAACGGGGTAAACACCGTCAGAAGAAGGCCGGGCGGCGTCGGCTTGGTGGGATGAGAGATTGGACTATAGACTAGGATGATAGAACAATGGGAGGGAGACTAGATTAATTCATCTTTCTTGCTTGATTGATAATCGATACATGCTATCCCTTTTATAGGGACGACCCGACTTGACCCCTAAGAAACAATCTCTATTTCTAAGGAAACTATCTCTATTAGATGGAATATATCTCTAAGGAAGTAAA
Organism: Phyllostachys edulis; assembly: GCA_036346405.1. Classification (NCBI taxonomy): domain Eukaryota; kingdom Viridiplantae; phylum Streptophyta; class Magnoliopsida; order Poales; family Poaceae; genus Phyllostachys; species Phyllostachys edulis. Next base: position 43,463,399 of record CM070557.1, on the reverse strand, counting down.
CCCAACTAACAAGGAAACTAACTATTCTTATCTCTATTTCTAACCACTAACGCATCAGTGGGCCCGCCATGAATAGTACGCACCGCTACAGTAAAACGCGTACTGTTCACGCACGTGAACAGTATCACCCGTGACACTCGAGCAGAGACAGGAGTGGAGGGGGAGCTCGGGCAGGGGGCTACATGTTTGCTCGGGGAGAGTGGGAGCTCGGGCAGAGGAGTGGGCCGAATGGGCCTCGGGCAGAGGAGTGGGCTAGCTGCTACATGTGTACATACTACATATCAAATGAACAGAGGCAGAGTGGGCTAGCTGCTACATGTGTACATACTACATATCAAATGAACAGTACCTATCGACTAGTCAGCGACTAGTCGGCCGACTAGACGACTAGTCGGCAAGTCGGTTACTAGGAGAGTAGTGTCGACTTGCTGACTTAATAACCTTGTTCTGCGGTGCCTACTTATAAATATTTTGGTTCTTGAACATTGTTTGTTTCTTGGCACCTCTTTTACCAATTTTGTATTATATGTTTTTTTTTGTCATCTCTGAATTTTACACCCTCAGTTTTTTTCCTTCTCATGCTATTCATGCATGCAACTTTTCTGAACCATTTCTTAATATTAATTTAATTTCAGGCATGTGAGATTCTGTCAAAACCACAGAAATCATTAGCATATTTGCTAGAATTATATTGTGGAGTACCCACCGACAAAACAATGCAGGTAAGTACCTGTTCAATATTGGCTTAAAAATAGCAAGCTTCGTAAACCCTCTCTAGTGTCGAATGACAATTTACCTTATGTACTGGTTTGTTCGGTAGCTGGTTAGCTCCCATGTGCCTCCCAACTTCTACATAGTTACCTTTTTTCAGTATTTCAATAACCAAAGTAACTATTAGCGGTGCTTTATATATAAGGCGAGGAGGTGGTGAAGAAATCAGGGGAGGCGAAGGCGTGGGAGCGGAGGGAAGGGGATATAGTGGAGCTGTGGAGCTGTGGCGGCGCTGAGGAAGAGACGCGCAAGCAGAAGGACGCGAAGCCCTCGTGGGATCGGACGGCGACGAAGAGCGGCGCGGGAATCCGACGGCCCACAAAAACGAGATGACGTGGATGCCTTCCCTGAGCCTCGAATCCGCAAGCTTTTATATATAAAGATTGAACCAGAAGGGTTGATATTTCCATGTGAGGATTCAAAATACTCTGAGAGACAAGGTTTGCAAAAAGTACATTCAGTTAATTAGGAGTGAATCAGAGTTTATTACAGAGAGTATTTACCAATTCTTTTACAATACCTCTGTTACAGCTATGAAAAGGAGCTTGTCAGTTGAATATTTTAAAGTGCTTTTCAAATGCACCATAATGCCAAACCGCACCCTTAAGGTCTGTTTTACCTACCTTACAGTGGTTCATATCTTAATAAGCCAGGCAAGGTAGCTTACTAGATTAGCCACGGAAACAATTTGTGTAAAGGCGTCATCAAAATTTATCGCAGTCCCCACTTATAAGCCATATAATCCACCCTCCACTGGTGTGAAATTAGCTGTGGAATGTTTGGCTTTGGCTTAAGATTACAAGTCCTAGAAAACACTCATTGCATATTGAAGTTTGCCCTATCTTTTGTGACTCATGATTTCAGAATCCAGTGTAGCTCTAGGTTGCTTTACAATACATTGATGTTCTATCTGTTGTTACAAATACTATCTGCCTTGACTGAAAGAACTGATAATTGACCTAGTTAACTGAAAGAACTAATGAAAATGATAAACAAGTGCCTTCTGCCTACTTCTCAGCAGCCTTTTAGATTTGCACTGATATTTTCATTTTGTTTAGCACACCAATTTCCAATTTTGTAGTTGCCCTCATATCTGCTTCCTCTTTCTTTCCATTCTACCTTGATTTTGATATTCCAGCGTGAAGATTGGAGATTGCGTCCACTGACACCAGAAATGATTGAGTATGCTCGTTCTGATGCTCACTATCTGCTGTACTTCGCAAATTGTTTGGCATCAGAGCTCCATGCAAAAGCCTGTGGTATGCTTGAGTGCTGAGCCAACTTTTCTCTTCTGATAGTTTGTACTGCCTTTTGGTTGATTGGTTCAACACACTAGGAGTTGATTAATACAACTAAATTTGATAGGCCAGAGTTTATGAATTATGATTATCTGTAGCTTTTAGCTAGCTTCACATGAGCTTATGAACATCAATGTCTTTGGATTATTGCGTCGTCAGTTGGATTAAGTTTTTTTGTTAGTTTGTCTGTATGTGTAAGTTACTTGATGTAGCTCTGATATGCTTTTTTTGCTGATAGCGGGTTCTGAAATTTGAAATCCACTATTCCTGGAAACAAGGCGTAGTTTGAAAAACTTCCACTGTTTGAACCATGCCTGGAATTTTTTTAGAAGCCTGGAGAACTATGTGTGAATAGTTAGATAAAGTTAGGCAGTATCAATCATGCTCTCTGCAAATAAAGCCTTTTAAAATAGTATACTGTATAGCTATACAAGCAAGAGATATTTCATAGATAAATGAAAGGTAAGCAGTAGCACAATATATCATCTTAAACATATAATTCTACAAGCATATAAGGGTCGTCCGGAGGATGAAGTTAACGATTTTTATATTCAGAGCAAGAAAAATATTTGTGTTGGACGTGGAGAAAAGAGCCACTATATCAGATATAGAATAATACCGTCATGCTACAGGATGCATTTTCCAGAGCATCTGAAGAGCCATCGCTCACATGATATTGTTCTTCTGTGTGTGGATTGCCTCGAAATTGCTCATTCAGCGGCTGATAAGTACAAGAGGCGAGTAGCAGAAGAATTCGGGATACCCCTTTTTGTGCAAAAGATAGTGAACTTGGGTGATATAAGTTTAATAACTGACGCTTCGGTATGTGAAGATAAATTGAATGGAACAGGCGTGTCTCCTTTGCAGCTGAGGACTGTGTTACAGTCTCGGGTGGCACAGCGGAGGAAACAGCTATACACACAGGCGGCAGAGGAAAGCTAACTGATGGGGAACAGGAACCAGCAATTGTCGGCAAGGAACAAGGAGCATGCGGCGTCAGCGGAAACCGTATGATCGTTATCCAGCGGATGAGTGGGTGTCAAAGTGATCAAGATAACAAGACAAAGCGATGGAGGACCCGCCTGGTGGTCCTGAGCGGAACTACTACTTAGGCAGTTTTCAGAGGAGAGGAGAGGGATGAAAAATTGTAAAGACTAAACTCATACTCTGAACCTTTTCCTCTCTGCTATCACCTTTACCTCGTTTTCCCCTTTTCTTCCTGACTCGTTCCCTTCCTCGATTCTACTCCTATACTTGTATTGATCGAGTAATACATCCTGGAAGGTTATAACAATTGGTATCAGAGCACCGATCCGACGCCCGGGAGATCCCACGCTATCAAACGAGAGCACAAGTTCAGTCGCGGGAGATGGAGCAACAGATGGCTGAGTTGACACGGGTGATTCTAGTGCAAAGTGAGTCGATCAAGACTCTACGGGAGAAAAGTGATGCGATTCATACCACCGTGGAGGAGATCAAACCGGTGGTCATGGCATTACAGAAGTGGAGACCGGAGATGGAGACATCTGTGGAAGTGCTACGCTCTGAAATCGGGGAACTAAAAACTCAGATGGGGCAGTTAGCCCGAAATCCTGTGATGGCCTTGCGGCCAGCAGATCTGCCGCCTCTTCTTCCCTTACCGGAGGCCAAGCCAGAACCTGTGGTGGAGAAGGAGCTACCACCGATGGTCAAGGATGACAACGCTCGTGACCGAGGGGACTATCGCACCGGATTTGTTTCATCCGGTAAGTCTGATCGTTTTGATTTTGGGCGACCAGTAGTGTATTCTGGAGAAATCATGGGTAGGCATTCTGGAGCATATTATCCTCACCACTCGCCGCCTAGATTGGATTTTCCCCCCTTTGATGGAGAGAACCCGAAGGTATGGCAACTCAAAAGCGAAAACTATTTCCGGGTCTGCTCAGTTCAGCCAGAATTCAAAACAGGTATTGCCTCGATGTATTTTACGGGCAGTGCACTATTGTGGTTGCAAGCTACCCGGGCACATATCAGATTTGGGGAGTGGGAACCTTTTGTGGAAGCGGTGTGCAATAGGTTTGGTCGGGAGGAGTTCCAACAGTTGGTAAGGCAATTTAATCGTGTTAGACAAACAAGTACAGTGGCAGATTATACGGAGAAGTTCAATGAACTAATGCATAATCTCTTAGCACATCATGCTTCATGGAATCCAGTGTTCTTCATTACTCAATTCCTGGACGGGTTGAGAGGTGACATAAGATCAGCGGTGGTTTTGCACAGACCTCAGAATTTAGATACGGCAGTGTCATTGGCAAGCTTACAAGAAGAGGTGTTGGAGACGGCGAAAAGAGAAACCCGCCGAGCAGATTTCACATCCACAGCACGTTCCAACCTGCGTACTGCGATGCCGCTTCCACCTCCTCCGGGGAGAGGAATACGAGGAGCAGGTACTCGGTCGATGATCGGAGAAGTCTTGAGGAGCCAGAGCCAATCGGCCGATGATAAGTTGGGAGCTCTTGAGCATATCGAGAGCGAAAGGCTGTGGTCATACATGTGGAGAGATGGTCTAGAGAGCACCGATGTGCCCATGTGGCAGCGATTGCATGTAGTGGAAGAATTATGGGGGATGCTGGAGAATGTAGAACTGGAACCGCCACGAACTGATGAGGGTGGATCATGTGGAGAAGCTGAATTGATGTCTATATCCAAAGAGGTGGAATTTAGTACTGAAAATGCGAGGACCTTGAAGCTGCTGGGTACTGTTCACAATCAAGAAGTTATCATGCTGGTGGATTCAGGGAGTTCGCATTGTTTTGTCAGTAAGGAATTGTCCCAAAGATTGATTGGAGTCCAAAGAGCAGAACAACCCGTCCGAGTCGGGGTGGCGAATGGAGATATACTGGAATGTAACACGAATGCGTGGATTGTCGGTGGGAGGTCCAAGGACACACGTTCTATACCACCTTAGAGTCTTTGCTGCCTCGAAATGCTATGATGTGATATTGGGTATCGATTGGTTGGAACAAAACAGTCCAATGCATATACATTGGAAGAAAAAGGTGTTGTCATTTGAGTATCAAGGGAGAAATGTATGCTTGCAAGGGATGAAACCAAGGGGTCTGTAGTGTTGCCTGATTTGGGAAAAACAACCGAAACAGATAGAAGGGATGAACCCAATGGACGGTGTGGGCACTTGACACGGTGGAAAAGCGAGGGCGAGAGATACCCCATCTATTGAGCGATTCTTTGAAGAAGTTTGATCACCTTTTTGAAGAGCCTAAGGGGTTACCACCCAGACGAGCTTGTGACCACTCGATACCCTTACTGCCGGGGGTTAAGCCAATCAACCTTAGGCCATATCGGTATAATCCAATGCGAGAAAAATGAGATTGAAAAGATGTAAAGGAGATGCTTGCTCAAGGAATTATTCAGCCCAGTAAGAGCCCCTTTTCGTCTCGAGTACTCCTAGTGCAAAAGAAAGACAATACTTGGCGTTTTTGTGTCGATTACCGACATCTTAATGCAACAACTGTTAAGAATCGCTACCCGTTGCCGATTATCGATGAATTATTGGACGAGTTAATTTGGGTCGGAGTGGTTCACCGCTTAGACCTCGGGCGGATACCACCAGATCGAGAATCGTGGGGAAGATGAACACAAAGCTGCGTTCAAAAGCGCACAATGGGCATTTTGAGTTCGGGTTATGTCATATGGGTGACCAAATACACGCCACCTTTCAAGAATTGATGAACACCATTTTAGCTCCTTATTTGCGGAAGGGGTGCTAGTGTTTATTGATGATATACTTGTTTCTGACCGGATCGCATAATCATGTAATCCAAGCTAGACAAGTGTTGGAAGTTCTAGATCGACATCGATTGAAGATTAAGAGGTCCAAGTGCTCGTTTGCTAAGCGGACTCACCTATTTGGGCCACATCATTAGTAAACAAGGAGTAGCCACCAGACGAAGAATATTGAAATTTGTCAAGAATGATCTGTCTTAAAAAAGCGTCGAAGTCTGGGGTTTCTTGGGGCTCATGGGTATTACTGGAAATTCGTCCTAATTTTGGTATGATAAGCGAGACCGCTTTCAGCGATTTGTTGAAGAAGCATTCGGTGTTTGTGTGGACCAAGGAAGAAGAAGACTTCGTTTCAAGCGAAGAGCGGCTCTTATAACTGGCGCTTTGTTCTTGCACTCTAGGATTTCAACAAAACTTTTGAAATAAAACCGATGCTTCCAACAATGGAATTGGGCGGTCTTGATACAAGAAGGGCACCTATTGCATACTTGAGCAAAGGCGGGACCTCGTGCTAGAGGATTATCCACTTATGAGAAAAGCTTGGCAATTATGTTGGGGTAGAACATTGGAGATCCTATTTGCAACATCGAGAGTTTATTATCGGGGTGATCGGTAGTAGCTGGTGCATTTGGATGATCGGCGTCTCACTACTCCATGGCAACAAAAAGCCATGACAAAGCTCTTGGGACTGCAGATTAGTTTGAAATATAAGAAAGGGCTAGAGAACCGAAAGCGGCGAATCGCTCTCCGAAAGTGTTAAGCTAGAGGATGGGAATTGATAGCGATATCGTCTTGATGCCATCTTGGCTCACGAACATTGTTCTTGGTTACAAAGTCGACCCTCGATCGGTCGGATCTGCGAAATTAAGTGTGGGTAATTCAAAACACCTAAGTTCACATTAAAAGATGGTCTTCTAAGATATGATGGGCGCATTTGGGTGGGCACTAATCCAGCAAATGCTGACAGCAGATTATCCATCTTTTCATTCGGTAGCGGTTGGAGGACATTCTGGAGTGCAAGTTACCTATTGTAAAAGCGAGAAATTGTTTGCGTGGGTCGGAATGAAGAAGCATATTCAAGCCTTTGTGGGAGATTATGCGGTTTGCAAACAAGCGAAGGTGGAACATGTTAAATACCGGGATTATTGCGGCCTCTTCTAGTCCCGAGCAAGCATGGCGGATGGTATCAATGGATTTTATTGAAGGACTTCCAAAATCAGCGAAGTATAATTGCATTATGGTGGTGGTGGACAAGTTTTCCAAGTATGCACATTTTATACCTCTTGCACATCCTTTCACTTTGCATTCCAAGTGGCTCAAGCCTTCCTTAACAATATCTATAAGTTGCACGGCCTATCATAATCTATTATATCGGATCGAGATCGGATATTCACAAGTACTCTTTGGCGTGAGTTGTTTTGGTTGGTGGACACTCAATTGAGGATGAGCTCGGCTTACCACCCGCAGACAGACGGACAAACAGAGCGAGTCAATCAATGTTTAGAAACATACCTCCGCTGTTTTGTGCACTCTTGTCCCAACAAATGGTCCGAATGGCTGTCATTTGCCGAGTTTTGGTACAACACGTCATATCACTCAACTCTAAAGAAATCACCTTTTGAGGTCTTGTATGGACATAGCCCTCGATATTTTGGTGTGAGTGATGCTTCAACTTGTGCCTCGGAAGATCTTTCGGAGTGGTTGCAGCAGAGGAAATTGATGTCAGAGTTGCTGAGGCAACATCTCAACCGCGCCAATCAAAGAATGAAAGCTTATGCCGATACTCATCGTTTAGAAAGGCAATTCCTTCCACTGGACTGGGTGTACTTGAAAGTCCAACCTTATGTTCAATCATCGGTGGCAACACGAGCTAATCACAAACTAGCTTTTCGGTATTTTGGACCCTTCCAAGTTGAACAGAAGATTGGATCTGTAGCTTACAAACTTAAACTGCCGCCGACCTGTGGAATACATCCTGTAATTCATGTCTCCCAACTGAAGATGGCCTTAGCCCCAGGTGAAATGGCACAAGAGGAACTGCCTGAAATGCAGACTGATCGAGTGCCTGAAAAAGTGCTGGACTCTCGGCTGCATCGCACAGGATCGGTTTCAGGAACCCAGCTATTGGTGCAATGGTCGGGGACTTCACCGGCGCAAGCGACTTGGGAAGATGGCAGTGAGCTGCGGGACCGTTTCCCTAATGCTCCGGCATGGGGTCAAGCCGGTCCTGATGGGGGGAGGAATGTTACAGTCTCGGGTGGCACAGCAGAGGAAACAGCTATACACACAGGCGGCAGAGGAAAGCTAACTGATGGGGAACAGGAACCCAGCAATTGTCGGCAAGGAACAAGGAGCATGCGGCGTCAGCGGAAACCGTATGATCGTTATCCAGCGGATGAGTGGGTGTCAAAGTGATCAAGATAACAAGACAAAGCGATGGAGGGCCCGCCTGGTGGTCCTGAGCGGAACTACTACTTAGGCAGTTTTCAGAGGAGAGGAGAGTCATGAAAAATTGTAAAGACTAAACTCATACTCTGAACCTCTTCCTCTCTGCTATCACCTTTACCCCGTTTTCCCCTTTTCTTCCTGACTCGTTCCCTTCCTCGATTCTACTCCTATACTTGTATCGATCGAGTAATACATCCTGGAAGGTTATAACAGACTGCTGCAATGGCCCTCCTACGACATGGATCCAACATGCCTTTGAAGAGATGTGAAGAGTTAATGCAGGTGACAACATCCTTCTATTATTTCTGGTTTTATATGCACTACTTACAGTTTCTGACATTGTCTGTCTTATTAAATATACAAGTTTTATGTTAGTTGTCAATTTTTTCCTGATTAATTATGTACCTGTTCTTAGCTTTAGATTACTTGCAGATTGTAAAGTCATACTACGGTGGTAGGGATGTGACTCCTGAAGATCTGGCGATGGCATTACTTGTTGCTATGAGTCCCCATGAGCGAAGGCGGCTTGAAAAAAAGAAAGGGTTTTCTTATAGAGCTCAGGCTCAAAATATTATAAAAAGGAGCAGCAGCAACACCATCGTCGAGAGCAATGGACATAGTTTAGAAAATGACTATAGCTTATCTGAGCAATTTGTCAACGATGGAGCAGAGAGAAATATTCCGCTAGACATTGATGAGCGTGATAGTCAGCTAGACGTTGATGAGAGTAATAGCCAGCAAGGCAGTGAGAACAATAAATCAGCTACAGGATCCAACTCCCAGCCGAGGAAGCACAAGCTTGCCAGTCAGTATGGATGATGCCATTTATGATTCTAATATGGAGACACTTGAGACAGATACCGTGCAGCAAGCAGGTACAGGTGGCACTTCTGCAAATGGTCATCTGGACAGGAATTTCTTTTATTAATTAATCTTTTTTTTAATTTTATTTTAAAGTTAACCTCCGACACACTTTATTTTCAATTCTAATCCCTTTGGTCACGCCACCACCCGTGGCGTGATAAAATAACACTGTCACGCCAACCTATTTCTAATCAAACTCTTGTCAAAGTAGCGTGACAGTGTTATTTGGTCACGCCACAACTAGTGGCGTGACAAAAAGTGCTATTTTAGGGACTTATCCTGACGTGTGACAATATTGTTTTGTCACGTCACCACCCGTGGCGTGACCAAAGGGGTCAGAATTGGAAATAAAGTGCGTTGGAGGTTAACTTTAAAATAAAATTTAAAAAAAGGTTAAATAATAAAAAAAAGTTCTCTCGACAGGAATCCATGTAGCAGTGAGAATTCTAATCAAGCCATTCCCCAGAATGCTGACGAGAAGATCTCTCTGTTGGGCCATGGACACCACGGTAAACAAGTTTTGGAGCTTTTGCTCGCCAACGGTGGTGAGGAGGCTGTTCATCAGTTTTACCAAAGCTGGAGGCAGGTTTTCGTAGAAGCCGTTCATCCCCGTTATATGCCTTCTGGCTGGAATATAAAGCACAGGTAAATTCACTTTTTTTGGCGAATTGTGGCGCTTGGAATTGCCCTTAGCATCTGTTAAACTTTGTGTCGCTTGGAATTGCCCTAATCATCTGTTTGTCAAAGCTTTGGATCAGTTCACTTTTTTTAGCGTCTGTAACTGATTAGGCTGTGGATCAATTCAATACCTTTGCTGTCTCTGTACCCTGAGGTTCAATCTATTTATCAAAGCTTTTTTTGCGTTTCATCAAGCCTGATCCTTATACCCCTTAATACACATGCACCTTGTTTCTACTTCTTGAGAGTTGGGTTACATGTTACATCTGTTTCGTTCTATGCCATGAACTTTGCCCCACCACTTCTCTGTGTATGCAGAAATAATACTACTTTCTTGCTAAAATTAAGGCCTAGTTTGGAATGGAGGAATTTCATAGGAATTGGGCCTAAAACCAAGTACCAACCTAAACTTTACATCTAAGAAAATATGTTAGAACTTCTAGAGTATCTGATATCATCCCTGATATCTACTGTAGGTAGGATATCCTCAGCACAACCCAAAGAGAAGTATTCTTTCTTTTTTTGTTGTTGTTGTTTCTAAGAGGTTTTTCTAACAAGGCAAAAATAAGTGAGAAATGGGGGGCAAAAACAGGCAGCCATATCCAGGCCGGGCGAGCCACACGATCCAGTCACTGCCCCTCCACCACTCACCCACGCTTGAAAACCCCACCTGCTCACCTCTCCACCCAAACCCAATCCAAACTCCTCCCTTTCCCTCCCATCCATTCCCCTCCCCCTCCGCCTCCGCCGGCGACCTCCACCAGCGACGGGCCAGCCATGTCGTGCTCCCACCTCTCCACCGCCTGGTCCTCCTCCGCCCTTGCCAGCACCTCCACCCGCCGCCGCTCCTCCACGGCCACCACCCCCCGCCGCGGCGGCCTCGTGGTGCAGTGCTCCCTCCGCGAGCTCAAAAACCGCATCGAATCGGTCGGCAACACGCAGAAGATCACGGAGGCGATGAAGCTGGTGGCCGCCGCCAAGGTCCGGCGCGCGCAGGAGGCGGTGGTCTCCTCCCGCCCCTTCTCGGAGGCCCTGGTGGAGGTGCTCTACAACATGAACCAGGAGATCCAGTCGGAGGACGTCGACCTGCCCCTCACCCGCATCCGCTCCGTCAAGCGCGTCGCCCTCGTCGTCCTCACCGGCGAGCGCGGCCTCTGCGGCAGCTTCAACAACAACGTGCTCAAGAGGGCGGACACCCGCATCGACGAGCTCAAGCAGCTGGGCCTCGACTACACCGTCATCAGCGTCGGGAAGAAGGGCAACGCCTACTACCAGCGCCGCCCCTACATCCCCAACGAGCTCCTCATGGAGGTCAACGGCATCCCCACCGTGAAGGACTCGCAGGCCATCTGCGACCTCATCTACTCCCTCTTCGTCGCCGAGGAGGTCGACAAGGTCGAGCTGCTCTACGCCAAGTTCGTCAACCTCGTCCGCTCCGACCCCATCATCCACACGCTGCTGCCCATGTCGCCCAAGGGCGAGATCTGCGACATCAACGGCGTCTGCGTCGACGCCACCAATGACGAGCTCTTCAGGCTCACCACCAAGGAAGGCAAGCTCACCGTCGAGCGCGAGAAGGTCAAGATCGAGACGCAGCCCTTCTCCCCCGTCGTGCAGTTCGAGCAGGACCCCGTCCAGATCCTCGACGCCCTGCTTCCGCTCTACCTCAACAGCCAGATACTGCGCGCCCTGCAGGAGTCGCTCGCCAGCGAGCTCGCCGCCAGGATGAGCGCCATGAGCAGCGCCACCGACAACGCCATCGAGCTCCGGAAAAACCTCAACATCGTCTACAACCGCCAGCGCCAGGCCAAGATCACCGGGGAGATCCTCGAGATTGTTGCCGGCGCCGACGCCCAAACCGCTTCGTAAATCTTGCTTGCTCCTCATGAGCTGAGCTGCCGCTGCCGTTGTTGGTGTTATATATACATATATAATTCTTTGCCTTTTTCTCTTCTCTTGATGCTGTTTGGTCGGTGTCTGTAATTTGTGATAGCACAAAAACGATGACTATGTTGGATCGATCGATGTAATGCCGCCCCTCGCGAGATACACAAGATTTCTATTCAGAGATGCCAAATGTATAACCCGAGTATTTATCTTGCAATTCCTTACTAGACATGAAATGTTCCTTCCTTGCTTTGCCATGTACAATGTTGCATGTGTTAGATTCGTTATCTCACTGTTACAACACACTAGTGCTAGATTTATGTTTCTCCTGCTGCAGTGTTTAGCATATCATTCTCAACTACATAAAATTTTCTCCTACCACACACTCTCTCTCTCTATCGTTTAACTTACAAGCAGGCTTGTAATTTATTTTTGAGTTAACACCCGGTGTATCTGCATGTACTGGTGCTAGGAAAAAGAGCCACAAATCATTTTTCTAGAACCCCTCACCTTCCTTTGCTACGATGGGCAAGCACGGATGCTAAAGGGGAAAAACTAGCTAGCACCGGTACATTGTAGATGACCTGACAACCAACAGATTTTACACTGAATTACCAGAGAATTGTACAGTTGCCAAGGTGGAAACAATCCCCCTGTGGGCAGCTTTGCTTCAATTTCCCCAAGCGCCTCTGTTCGGGGATGTACCAGTAACACCACATACTGCACACTTCAGAGATGCCAAATGTATAAACCGAGTACTTATCTTGCAATCTTGCCTTGTCCTTTTTGCATTTTCTTCAATTCTGCGCGGAAACGATGACATAGTGGCATGCACCGGTTTTTCCATCAGAAATGCAGGTTTCATCGCGAGATGTGCGGGACAGTATCTTCGTTCTTCGAGGAGTCAAGCAGTCAGCTCCTCAGCTTCCCTAATTACCATTCCAGTTTCATCGCCACGGCGCCACATCAGCTCCGCACGATCTGCTGACTGGGAGTGGATGGAGGGCTGGAGACAGAGCAACGCCTTTGTACATTGTCGATACATCTGTCGTTCTCTGTTCTGTAGTTTAACTCTCTTCTTGCGACAGCCTTTGTTTCAATTTGCTACCTGATGTTTTGTGTCTGATGTGGTATTTTGAGTTGTTGCACACCTGTACTGTTAAATCATCTTTCTTTTTAAAAAAAAAGAAAAAACAAGATTGTTACTATATTTCTTCTATGCCATCAATCTGGGACTCCACTCTAGCTATGCAGTAGTGAAGGATCATCAGGTGTCAGATTAATGCAAACCCGAATTCATTTTTCATACAACAAAATTAAGAACAGAGAGCGTCTCATGCATATAAAAAGATCTTATCATTCACATATACTCAATGATAAATACATTTCATAGATTAGGCATTCTTCTTCTTATGCCAAGAATGGAGAACTACGACTAGAATACAAGAATTTTCCTAGCTGCATTACAGTGCCTTGACTGCCTTCCTTCCATGACCAAAAAACACAGGAGGGCATCATCCTGAATCCTGATCCCTACACTACGATGATTCGATGATCATACATCGAACTACCACGCGGCCAAGATGGCCTCCGAGTGGTTCCGCATCTCCTTCTCCAGCCTCTTCAGCACCGGCAGCGACTTCCCGGCGACCGTCGGCCGTGGGGCCGCCTTAGCACTCGAGAGACGCGGCACGGCGGCGCTGACGGCGGATGGCATGTTCTTGATTTGATCCATGGCGACGCGCACGGTCTGGAAGGGGTCGTCGCGCGGGAAGTTGCCGTTGTAGACGACTTCCAGGTAGCCCTGCTCTGCGGCGGAGACGACGACGGCGCTGAGCCAGAGCACGAGGCGCTGCCCCGTGGGCAGCCTCCCCACCGGCGTGCGCACGCGCACCTGCGCGCCCTTCTTGATGGACCAGGAGGTGGCCGACGAAGGGAGAGGTGGCGTCAGCGGAGCCAGGACGCGCTCACGGCGAGGCGATCGCGAGATCGAAGCAGAGCGTGGTGGGGGCGGCGGCGCGGACGACTTCTTGATGGCCGCTCCGGCTGGCGCGCGTGGGATCGGCGCGGATCTCCGCGGCGGCGCAGAGGACTTCTTGGCGACTCCCCCCTTCGCCACGACGTTGAGCTTCCCGCGGCGCTCGAAGTCGCGGTGGATCTCGCGCATGGCAGCGGAGGAGTGGGAAGAGCGCTGCGCCATGGACACTGGCATGGTGGTGGGTGGGTAGGGAGGAGAGGAGGCGAGAAGAATGGGTTGTGAATTCGGCGGCACTGGCTGCTCGGCGCTAGGGTTATAGGCAGCCCAAGGCGGTGAGGGAGGTCGCCGAGTTGGAGACGGATTCGGATTTCGGAAGCGTGAGTGCCAAGCGGAGTGGAGACTAACTGATTAGCGAAGCGAGCACTTCGCCCCTTATTTGGTGGCGGGAGGGTTGTTAATGGCGGGGAGGAGACTAGCTGGTTAGATATTTGAAATTTTGATGGACGGTGTGGATCGTTCGTTCGCCCGATTAACTCGTGCGATTAGCGCATTCAAGGCATCGGAATTCGGAATCCGCATCCTCCCGGCCGCTAACCCTCCTCTAATCCACCCGCGTGCGGCGTGCCACCGCTCCCTCCCTGCATCACTTGGAACCCACGCTTCCGAATCTGACGGCAACTCGTGCTCCGATACCTCCGCCTGTAACCATCGCGCCGCCCTCTCATGCCCAAATCATTTGCCTCTCCTTCGCAGCAAAGCCACCACGCCTACCATGATGGCGCAATCCGCCGCCGCGCGCAGTGCGTGCAAGAAGCACATCGTAAACAATAATCAGCAACTATTATCTACATATACAATGCAAGAGTGTAATCAAGCTCTAATAGTACACCACAGTTACTGCCTTCCATGACCCCAAAAACACAGGAAGGCATTAGACATGCACTGATGGCTATGTGCTAATTAAGACCCACGCTCAACTGCTACCAAGAGGCCATGATGGCCTCCGAGCTGCTCCGCATATCCTTCTCCAGCCTCTTCAGCACTGGCAGCGACTTCTCGGCCACGGTCGGCCGCAGCGCAGCGGTAGCGGTGGAAGAGCCGGTGGAGGTGTCGGCCGCCGCCGCGGCGGGTGACATCGGCTTAACCTCGTCCCTGGTGACGTGTACGGTCCGGAAGGTATCGTCAGGCGGGAACTTGCCATTGTAGAAGATACTGAGGTCAGTGACAGAGTTTGAGCAAAATCTCAGAGGGCCAAAGATCAAAGCAAATTACCATCGGTGGGACTTAGGATTATAGGAAGAATCAAGTCAATCGACCAAGATAAGACAGCATCAATAAGATTCAAAAGCATATTACTCACTACTGGCTGCACGCCCTGCACGGCGTATAGACTTGGCTCTTTGGCCATTGGTTGTGCATCTGTCATCCCTGGGGCCCAAATAGTAGCAAGCTCGCGACACACGGCGACCGACACCTCGTCTCTTCGCTTCCGTGCCCAAGCGGAGAGCCTCCTCCATTGTCGAACTTCAAGGCGAACTGCGCATGGTGGTGGACTACGCCATCACGGTAGGCACGGTTGGCTTCGCCGCAAAGGAGAAGAGCTAATGGTTTGGGTGTCAGGTGTGGGCGACACGAGGGTTATAGCCAGAGGTCTCCGAGCACGCGTCGGATTCAGAAGCGATGCAGGGAGGGAGGGAAGAGAGTGGAAGACGATGAACGAGCTCGCGGCACACGTGGTGGCACGGCTCTGAGCGGAGCAAGCACAGGAGGGCACAGGGCTACGGGGTTGGGTTAGAGCAGTGGCGTGCTCCGGTGTGGGCGAGCACCCTATGTGTGTGTAGTGCAGACGCGTTGCGTTGGGGCACGGTGTGATGGCGCGGTAGTGTCCAGAGCCCAGTGGGGAGTGGCCCTATCAGTCGTTGATTCTGTTGATGAAAGAAGAATCAACGACTGGTGAGGAGGGGCCTCCCGTGAGGGCCTCCCTAGCAAAGTTCCTTCGGGCAAGCACGGGACTTGGCGTCGGGACGAAGGAAGCACGGGATTGAATGGGGTCGTGGTGTTGGGGGGAAATAATAAGGGAAAATTTTCTTGGTGCCACTTAAAAGGTGTGCAATTTCAGTTTTGTTACCGCAAATTGGACCATGATGTTTATGCCACTGAAATTTGGGTTCTATTTTGCTTTTGCTACTACCGTCAGTCAAAACACCATGACTGTCAAATTTTATGCAAAAATATTTATTTACTCTTCTTCTTCTTTATCTTCTTCTTCATCCCTCCTCTCTCTACCCCCGTCTCTCCTCTCATCCTCGAGCCCTCCTTCTCCTCTCCTGTCGATGGTTTAGTATCGATCTTATGAATAAATACTGGGGGCTCTCCTAGACCGAAACCACACAGAAAAGGACATGGGAATTTTATGCAAGTTCAGGACTTCTCCTGAGAGAATAATAACCTTACTCCTGTATTGCTGTATTGATTGTGTTTACAACAGGGAAGAAGTCACTAAAACTAGGACTTGATGACTTCTACCTCTCGTTGTGCCTTGTCCAATCTCTTGATCGCTTCCCCCTTATATAGCGTATAAAGGGGTGGCAGTTGTCCACGTCAAGAGACACTTTATAATTTGATGCAATGCGCATGTTTTAGGGCGGTTATTGTCAGAGACATATCTCCCCACGTCACCTTGCGGTTATGTCAGAGACAGAAGTTTAATACGTGTAGTTATCTTAGGAAAAAACGACACATATTAACTACTGTGTGTATTAAATACAACACATAAATGTCTCTAGTCGATTGGGCCCACATGTTTATAGGTTTTATCGACCATAGGGTGGTTGTAGTTGACCTGGTCGTAGTAAGACTTACGACCATAAGGTGATCGTAGTAGGACTTACGATCAATAGGTGGATGTAGAAGAACTTTTGACCATGAGATGATCGTAGTAGGACTTACGATCAATAGGTGGTTATAGAAGAACTTATGACCATAAGGTGATCGTAGTAGGACTTACGATCAGTACGTAATCGTAAAAGAACTTATGACCATGAGGTGATCGTAGTAGGACTTACGACCATATAGGGCGGTCGTAGAATAGCTTACGACCACTGGGTGTGTATGATCTCCTTCATTGTTAATATTGAGGGGTACCTTTGAAGGTTGTATAGCGACATTATTATCTATAATAATAAATATTACAGATAAATAACCTAATTAAGTGAGGATTATTAGATCATCATCATCTAGCTCCCCAACTTCAAGTGAAAATGACTTACTTGGAAAAGAGGTCATCGGAACATGGGCAAAGATTAAGTATCTTCAATCTGTTTTTTTTTACCAGAAATTGACATGGTCAAGGAAGATTTTTTTACTTGAGTCGTAAAAAATAAAAATTCTTTTTACTGAATAGACAGAAAAAGGAATACCAACCGTCTCCTGCAAACTCTGTCCATTAGGAGCGGTTCCCAAAGAGATTTGCAACTGTTAGCATCTCACGATATTTTACTTAGACCGATGGCTATTAATATTCACCGGGGACTAACTTAGGGTTTCTACTTTCCCCATTTGTTTCAACTATTTCTTAGCTCTTGTTCTCTCCGCCGCCAACCAAGCTTGCAATCTTTCCCCAAATGCTCAAATCTAAAACAAATCTTCTCGGATCCCACTCAAACCCTTGAAGAGATGGCCGAAGTCGTGTCAAAGTGGGAGAAATCAGAGATGGATGTCGCAAAAATGATAGCTCTAGTTGCCACGGAGAAGATTCCGAAGCGCACCCTGGTGAAGTGGACCAACGCTGAGGGGCAACATTAGCCATCGGAGGAGGAGGAAAGGATTCCCGTCTTCTAGGTGTATTGCTAGTGCCACTACTACAAAAAGGCTAATACTGGACGCCTCATCACAGACAATTGACCAAAACCGTCTGTATTACATGCAATCACAGACGGTTTTGGTTTAGAGACCGTCTGTGTTACTGGCTACGCTAAAAACCGTGTGTGAAGAGGTAATATCACAGACGATTCATAACTAAAACCGTCTGTGAATTATCACAGACGGTTATTAACAATAACCGTCTGTGATAATTCTACATATCACAGACGGTTTTCAACAAAGAACCGTCTATGAAACATCATAGATGGTTCTTAACAATAACCGTCTGTGATAATATCGCTACAGTGCCCAGTTGAAGCCCGATGAGTTTCTTCGTCGCTGATGTGTCTCTTCGTCGCATCAATGTCGCTTCGGCTCCCCGATGCATCTCTTTGTCTCACGCTCCAAATTTATTCCTTGTTTTATAAAAAGGATCATCCACCATCGAAGATGATAATCCCCACATATAAATCTAGTACTTATAAAAAAATAGAAATGGCTGCCTCTTCTGTTTCCTTGTCACCGGCATTGATGGCCTACCTGGACGCACTATACGAGCACCTCTCTCGCTGTACGTTAAACCGTGCTACGGAAGAACACTATTTCAACAGTGTCTTCACTCCTCTGTCCGAGAATTTGCCGGAGCAGGTCACGGCCACCTTTCGCCGTCTTGACATCCTCCTTCGCCGTGTCTTCCGGGTGATCTCCCACCTTCGGCGAGTTTACCGCGTCACCGACGTGGTCCTCCACAACGACGTTACGTCTCGGAGAGGCTTGCCGCCACTTGGGCATGATAATCAAGGCGGCGGCCGAAGTCGACAGTGAGACCCTCAAGCAAGGGAAGAGAGCCTATGGGTTCAATTCTTCTTGGTTCAACAGTCCGAGGGTCTTCGGGAGATACTCGAACGAGCGCGTCAGCAATTGGACGCATTTCAAGCTTCGTTCGATCACGAACCGTCTGACGCCGACGCCTGCGAAGTATTGAAGACGGAGATAGTAGCCTACCTCCGCCACTAGAAAAACTTTGTTTATTTATAGGTTTCTACTTTTTTAAAATCTTTATAAGAAGCGACTGGCCATATGAAAATTCCAAAATAAAAAAAAAATCTAGTTTGTTGGTGAAGTTACTATATATAGCTAAAGCAAATTTTCAACAGTATTTAAATGACAAAATTGACATATAAACATGTAATTTCTTCATGTCATGTAAGTGTATATACAAGATAATATACTTGAGAAAAAACCATTTCACAGACGGTTCCATAATGGAACCGTCTATGATAATTATCACTGACGGTTCCATAATAGAATCATCTGTGATAAGTCTTTTTATTAGTACGAGCCCGGCCGCTAGGGTTTGCACCCGCCCTAACTCGTCATTCCCTAGTGCACTTTCTCTCGTCCATTCCCCTCCCCACCTCGATGCCGCCGCCCGACCCAGTCACTATCGCCGCCGGTTGTGACACTACTCTGCACTGCACAAGACACTCGTACGATAGTAGTGTCTTGTGTAGTTTCAGGATCGTACCACAACTACGGTGACACCGCCACCCAAGCCACTGGGCTTGGCCTCGTGTGTCGACTGTGCCGCCATGGCTTGGTTCTCCTGCTCGGCCTCCTGCGCTCGGTCCCTGGCCCCCTGGCTTTGCTTTCCCCATCCTCCCTCTATTCTCCTCTAGATTTGTTAGCTTAATGTCTTTTGTTGAGTTTGATTTTTATGCTTGAGCCTTAAGTTGTGTCCTGATGTTTGTGTGAATTATGCAAGGTGAAGGAGATGGATGAGGGTTGTGCTGGTGGTGGGGTCACCGCCGTGGTTGCGCTATACTGAGGTATCACCCTACCTTACTCCCGCTTTGTCTCTACCCCCTTGCTCTGTGATGAAAATGGCTAGTGCTCTGCGATGTATGTCGAGGGCTACTACTGGTGTGGTGGGTTTGGACACCCTTGGTCTTGCTGTTGAACTGCTCAATGATGTTAATAGTCTTATGTTGAAATTGAATTGATAATTAGTTCATATTAATAGTCCCCTTGCTCTGTGATATAATGATGTTAATAGTCTTATGCTGAAATTGAATTAATAATTAGTTCATATTAATAGTCCGATCCCCTTGCTCTGTGATGTAATGATGCTAATAGTCTTATGCTAAAATTGAATTGATAATTAGTTCATATTAATAGTCCACTTGCTCTATGATGTAAACTGAGGGCTATTGGTGTATGTACATTCTGTGCATCTTGCTTAGTTCATACTGTGGGTTCAGATTAACAAAAATGAATGGGAAAAAAATGGTGGGTTTGGTTAATACTCTCTGATGGGTACTGAGGGTTATTGATGCCGGTTCTTTGTGCTTGGTTAGCTTACATAGGATTGATGTGGTTTTCATGGGGCTTGGCTACAATTAACTTTTCAGATTTGTGTCCCAGGTCAAGTTCTCCTCCCTTGCGTCCTAGGTATGTATACGTTCTACCATTCTATTCCTGATCTCTTCTCTATAAAACCTCCAAGCAGTGGATATATATATATGTATATATATAGGAAAATAGCTTAGTACTACCGGGAGTACATACTCCCGGCTCCATCCACCGTCCATCAAACAAGCGGGCGCTACTCTTTGAGTCTTTGAAGGAAGGTAAGACCCGTTTTCATGCAAATCGTTGTTGACCTCGGTTTTCTCGAGCACCGGCCCCACTGCGTCCCGGCCTCCACCTCGACGCAGCGCCCCCCCGGCTTCGGCTTCGGAGCATCTCGGCAGCGCCCGCTGCGCATCCGCCACCCTCGGCCGCAGCTCTGTCCGGATCCCTCGCCGCCGCCCTCGTCGGGCTCGCCCGCCTCCGACCTCGAGCCCCTCGGCTGCGGCAACCCGACCTCGGGGTCCCCTAGGCCCCTTCACCTCTGGCAAAGCCCCCTTCACCACAACACCTGCCGACGGCAGCTCGGCCTCAAGGTCCCCTCATTATTCGCGCTTCGGCCCGATTGAATCTCATGCATCTTGGATTTTTGTACCTAGGGAATCTTTGCCATGTCTAGATTGGACGGATGGTGTTCCGAGTGATTTGGATGGTGCTTATCATCCCATTGAAAGGTTAGACATGAAAAATGTGTTCTTGAGTTCTTGAATACATCTGTTTTGCATAGCTTATCCATTCTGGTACTGAGGCCTTCTTACTCAGTATCAGAGGAAACTCCTTGGTTAAGTTCTTTGAGCTCTTAGTCACTTTTTAATTTGTTGGTAATTTTTTCAATCTCTATTGGCAGAACGAATCATGCAGTCATAATTCTTTAATTGTTATATTTTTGATATATACTCCTTTGCGGATCATGCGACTGGAGGTGAGTTCTTTAGGTTGTGTTGATCAAGATCTATTCCTCGATTATTATCGGCATAGGTGGAGGGGCCGCCATAGCGCCGTATTTCGATTACCTTAATTGTAAATTATTTAGTTCGCATGCTTCCATTTGATTCGTTTTATGCATATATGAGCATTCACACTACTAGTTGGCAAGTTCATTGTGTGAGGGACGGCTCAAATTCATCTCTAATTAGGGACTATATTTGGTTGAAAAAAGTAGTATGGTAATCACAAGGTAGTATAACCTTGTGGGTAGTATGTTTGTGTTTCATCTCTAATTATCTTGACTTTTTGTCGAGGTATGAATAGTTAAAAATAATCGGATAAAGATACTCAACTATTTGCGATGGCAATAGGGATCTATAACGCCTTTATGGTTCTTTGGTGATCTTGGAGCGGATGGTGGAGAATTCACAATGTTCAAGACAATCAAGAGGGCTCTCACGGGATTCTGTATACACCAAGATGAGGCGTGTCTTTGGTTGATTCAAAGTCCGAGTTTCTTCTACCAAATTCACTCATAAATCTGGGCCAATGGTAGCTGAATCCATTAGTGCCGCTTTTGTGCAATTTGCTTGAGAGCCTCGAGTTCCACTCGTGTGTAGCTTCATGTATCTACCGAAGATTGGCAATTTGGCATAGCCATAAGGGTTAGCGAAAAGAATCGGAAAAATTGGAATGAATTGCGTTGCGATTAGGTGCAAAGGAGATTACATGCTCGGTTCATTTCATCATATGTTGCGAGAGGTCAAGTCCCGATGAGCATGTACTGTGGTGACCTTTGCATGTGAAAGCGTAAAGCAATTTCGGTTCCATTATACGAGAGTAAGTCAAATCTATCTTCAAGGATCTTGGGATGAAACGCGATAGTTTGCCGTTTGCTTTACAGTAGCCCTAGTCATTTTAAGTAGTTGCTCAATTTCAAGCAATCACTTTTCATGTTTGATTTCCTCTAGCCACAAAAGAAATTTGCTATGCGAGATGAAATTTTGATGCATTGTCCCTCACGTGTTAGTATGAGGTTGCACTGTTGCAAGCATGATAATCTGTATCGTCAATACAGTTACAACTCTGAAATAAAATCAATTCAGATGCTTATTGTTGTGTTCAAGTCAAGATTTCTTCATTAATAACATTAAGTAAATCGCCAATATGGTCTCAGGAAATTGGCAAAAGTGCACTTGCTATTCCCCATTTGTATAATGTCATTATCGCTGTTGGTCATAGTGCAACGTATAAGCATATTGGGCATTTCTTTCTCCTATAACCTTCGCCTTGATTTAAGTGCAGAGCTTGTCATATAGAAATATCATCCTGCTGACAATCTGAACTGAATGTTGCATGATGCAACAACTGGATTCATCACTTCATAATTGTTGCTTTAAGAACCAATGGAAGTAACTTTAGGATAATCGATGTCGCTCCACGCTTCCCATTCATCCAAGATCCATCATAAACTGGAATATCATGCTTCCCAATTCTATAAAGCCCTGTAAAAAGATGTTAGAGAGTGCTTTGTGGAGCCGATGGCATGATCCAAGAAGAGCGAGCAAGATTCCAAACCAAAGCAAGTACGCACGATTACACCAGATCCACAGTGGCGACCATGGGGTGATCAAGGAAATCACTCGATGAAACATCAAATCGGGTGCTTGGTGAAAATTTCATAGTATTTCATACTTGATGTACATATATGATATTCCTAAGAAAATTTTGTTTCTTAGGTCGAAAGATCCACGTAGTTGAATTATCCATTGATCTTGTTACGCTTTCCATGATGTGTACATTGGAAAAGTTGTTAACTTTATTTCTTGACTTGCAAAGGCAATGGCCAAACTACAAGTTTCGGACTCGAGCGATGAGATGAAAGCAAATTTAGAGTCGACACCTTGCTCAAACTTTTTACATATATAGCTCGTCTGCAGGGAGAAGCATTGGTGCATCATCAAACATCTGGGACAACACCAACGATTTCAAATTTCAATTTCTTAGCAATTTGTGGCTATCCAAGTGTCATGTGTCATGCTGCATATTTGCATTATACCCACCTCAGGAAATGGAACGCATTTAGTTCTTTTTAAAATGAACATACTTGTTTTCTCTTTTATATCGAACATGCTTCTTCTCTGTGGAGAACATACTTCTATTCTCTGTTCAGAACATACTCCTTTTATCGAACAAACTTCTTCTCTGTTGAGAACATACTTCTATTCTCTGAAGAACATACTTCTTTTGCATAGCCGAGATACTCTTTTTCTTCGATCCCCATACAATCTTTTTTGAAGGAAAATCAGTGATAACTTAGTATAGCATATACTTTTTTTTGGTTCACCCGTGTTATTCTTAGATACGATGATTAGCCATGAAAACTAGGTCACGACATATTAGTCATCAATTCAAAATTTAAACACATAAGAGTATATACTCCCACCAGCATACCAAAATGCCAAATCTCCTATGCTCCCATGCCTTTGGCATCTCCTATGCTCCCATGCACTGCGTAACAAACAAAGACCGAAGCGTAACAGACAAAGATATGCGCCTTCCCTAGTTACAAGGGAGTAGTTCCGATAGAGGGTGATTAGTTATAATGTTAATCATTTCCATCGGATGCATGACCGCTAATGGGAAGACCGTTTAGGCGGTGGACATCTCAAAGTTGATCAACGGTAGAAAAGAGTGGGAGTATGTACTCAGAGTATGAAACGTCGTCATATATATATATATATATATATATATATATATATATATATATATATATATATATATATATATATATATATATATATATATAGTCCCAGTCCCTTTTGGTGGGTGCGTGAGGTGGATGAGGCAGCTTCCACGGGCAACCTCTCATCGAGCTGCAAGTTCAAGAAGTAGGGCTGCAAGTCCTCTGTTAGTGCACTAAATGGTAGATTGGGATTTAGGCATGTCACTATTTTCAAAAGAATTGTGGGTGCATTTTAGTTGTGCTCATTTTCATGGCTTTGAGAAATTATAGAAAGTGAATAATCGCTCCAAATGAGATGAATCTGATTGGGTTGTTCATCTTATGAGATGCTTGATGTACTGTAAAATTTTCAATTGCACCACCTTTCTAGAAATTTTTGCTAAACAATTTAATTATGGTGAATAGTAGCAGATTGCATTTTTAGAAATTTGAAAGCAGTTTTGTTTTGCTCATATCTTTTGCATTGAGAATCCAAATCAATTGGTTCTTGTTGTAAATTCTCTAAAAATCATCCTCTTCTTCTTTGTAAAATTTTAGAGCTTTTGGAGCAAGTTTGCTTGTGGTGTCTTCTTGGTTTTAAATCGTTCTTATCGCTTCTTTTAGCCTTTTCGATTAGGTGTCGGCAGTGTGTTGATCCGTG
Organism: Phyllostachys edulis; assembly: GCA_036346405.1. NCBI lineage: Eukaryota > Viridiplantae > Streptophyta > Magnoliopsida > Poales > Poaceae > Phyllostachys > Phyllostachys edulis. The sequence continues at coordinate 43,439,112 of CM070557.1, read as the reverse complement.
AGCAATACTCTGCTGACCGAAAGCAAATTTCAAAGCAAGACAAGCAGTTTGATCATATCCCTTATGTCCCATTACTTTAAAAGTCTAATATGTTGTTTAACTTGTATGTATGCATTGCTATTTTGTTGTTAAATGATATCGTTTAGTGATCCTATAAATGCATATCCTGTAGGTAAATGTTCTTTCTCTACTACTAAGCCTAAGATTATCTTGCTGTGATGTAGAGTTCAATGGATGGACTCTTATCACTTAGTAGTTGCGTTGATGATGCTTAGAAATGCTTAGATAACGGTAGAAATGGGCGGATGTCAGCATTATGTCGATGACCTTGATCACACAAAAATTATTATTCCATTATGTCCATTTTGTGCTTTGTTACTTTGTAAACAAATAAAATAAAAATGAAAACAAAATTGTTTCATGACTTGGGCACAATGGATGTTGGTGTGATTTGTTGGGTTTGGATGGAATGGTGCCTAAGTCCCCAAGGACCGAATTACTTGCGGCATTGATCCAAGCAATTTTGCGTGCTAACCACACGAGGGGGATATGGGACCTCTCTTGGCTAAGTACTTGGGCGGGTGTTAGTTTCGAGTTGCATGGTGGGCTATTGGGCGAGTAGTAGTGGGTCATCCACTGCAAGGAGCACCACCCGTATAAGGGGGTGAGCATCTTTGATGACTCCGCATCAACGTATGGGGAGGTTGTATCCCCATATGGGCAACTCGTGGTTGACACTCAATATTGGAAAGGTCTCGTTGGACTTAGCTGTGCCGACACACCAAAGGAAGTGTGCTAATAGCTTGGCGAAAAGGCGGTCTAACGTGTGGATACATTGGTACACCCCTGCAGGGTTAAATCTATTCGAATAGTCTCGTCCTAGGTTATGGACACGCTTGGTTATTTCCCGCAAGAATTAGACTACAACCTTTAATTAAAACTTGACATGGGTGGTATGAATGGGTAATTCATGCTATTATTGTGATGACTATTGGGTTAGTCATTTCCAGGATTGTTGTTGTCATCTATCTATTGTTATTATTGTTACTGTCTCGTTGTTACTTGCAAATTAAAAATGATTTGCAAAACTGCTTTGAATCTATTTAAATATTGCAAATGAAAACTTGCTTTATGCTAAAATGAGCCTAAAGCCTTTCACTTAAATAAAGCTTGCATGTAGCATATGTATAGGTCTCATACCTTTACGTCGATCTTGCAGTATATTTTTGTACTCATTTGCTTTGCTTAATAACTTTGTTGCAGAGGAGGTAGAGCCCAAAGGGCTTTACTTTTAATGAGATGTCTTTGCGGTTGGGAAGACTAGCTAGGCGGCCTTGGCTTATTGCCTTAATGGGCTAAAGGCAAACCATGTGGCCCTCTTTTGTTATTGCCATCTTATGGCTTTTGCTTCCGCTGTGTTATCTTTCTTAATTGTTATTTGGCCGGTCGGCTCCTTTTGTAATAACTCTATCTATATTATGTAGGTCGTTGTTTTATTCTAGTTCGTGCTTTGGTTCTATGTCTTGTATGATATTGATGCACGATTTTGTAAAGGGGTGTGTATACTGTATTTCTGGGAAGTATACATATCTCGAAGACACGAGGTATTTTGTTTGTGATGTTAGGGTCAATGGATGACTAAACATTACAAGCTAAATAAACTGGGGTCCTCACACAAGTAATGGCAAGCCTTCTGGAGACATGCAACGTCATTGTGGAGGATGACGTCAATGACGCGGTAAACTCACTAGAAGTGGGAGATCACCCGGAAGACGCGGCGAAGGAGGATGTCAACACGGCGGAAGGTGGCGTCACCGCTCCGGCAAATCCTCGGACAAAGGTGAAGACATCATTGAAATTACGGTGTTCTTCATGACATCTATAGCGTCAACGACGAAAAAGACACTCGTACAGTATGGCCAGGTAGGCAATCAATACCGGTGACATAGAAACAGGCCGAGAAAGAGCCATATTTCTGCTTTAGAAGTATAGAGTTATATATAGGGATGATCATCTTTAATGGCGGATGATCATTTTTATAAAAACAAGGAATAAATTCGGCACGTGAGACGAAGAGACGCATCAGGGAGCCGAAGCGGCATTGATGCAACGAAGAGACGCATCGGCAACGAAGAAACTCATCGGGCGATGAAGAAATGCACCGAGCTGAAGCGATATTTTCACAGACGGTTATAATTAAAAACCATATGTAAAGTATAATTATGACAGACGGTTCGTGTTCAGAACCGTCTGTGAAGTATCACAAACGGTTTTTAATATGAACCGTTTGTGATATTACCTCTTCACAAACGGTTTTTAGCGCAGGCAGTAACACATACGATTATCAATATGAACCGTTTATGATTGCATGTAATACAGACGGTTTTAGTCAACCGTCTGTGATGAGGCATCCAGTATTAACCTTTTTGTAGTAGTGCAACTATAACCATCCTCGTATTTATATATGATTAACTTGCCGAATTGCCCCGCTAGATTCAAAAATATAATTGTATTTGCTATACAACTCTAGTGCCAATATGGAAAGCAATTTAGGGATTCGTTGGATGTTATCCTTATAGTTGTTTACTGTTTAACCCTAAATTACAATGTGAGTATTCCCATGTAGGAACATCAAGCACTACTTTTCCTATCACCTATCATTTGTATTAAATAATTAGCGGAAATCATTAAGAATATGAAAGTCCTAATTAAAAGAATAGAAGAGTTTAGATTTGTTACACACCATTAGGTCATAAATCAAAGACAATCATGCTCAAAGGGAATGGGATAAAACACACAATCGGCCGCCAAGAAGTGCATCTATCACGATTCATGCTTTGATCTTTCTTCTTCCTTCCCATCCGTTTCTTCTTGGTGTTGTCTTTTTTACTTCTTGGACGGCAGCTTCTTTTGTCTTTTGCATGGCGCGTGTAGACGGTACATGCTTGTTTCATTTTTTTTTCCTTCCTGCGTACATTACTACAAGTAAAACGTGGTGGTTGTTTTTAGGGAGCAACGAGGAATAGGACGTACGGGTGAAGGCCTCTATCAATATGGTCTAAAAATACAACATCTTCAGATAGCAGTTGCAACATTGCCGAACAACAGTTGCAACATCATCAGACAATAGTTGCAACATCACCAGACAACGGTTGCAACGTCACCGAACAATGGTTGCAACATCACAAATCAAAACTGTAGCATTCTTTTTCTACATATGCAACATTTCATCAAAATCCCAAAAATCAATAAAAGGGGAGAGGGGAACCGAGCCATAGGCGAGCCCGAGCGGACGAGCGAAACCGAGCAGGCGGCGGCGGGGAGGAGGCCGAGGAGGCGGGCAAGGCTGCACTAGGGGAGGAGGAGGCGCCGGGAGAGGAGCCGCAGCGTGCAGAGACACGGTGGCGGCGCGAGCGTAGCAAAGACGCCATAGCCGATGTAGATGGGGCCTCGGCAAGACCCACCGCACTATCGCATCGGGGCAATGGGCGCCGAGGAGGTCGCGGCGCGGGTGGCGTGAGCTTCGGACGCGCGAAGGAGGCCGGACGTGGAGGCTTGGCGGTCGGGCGGGTGTGGGGCTCAACGGAGATGGGCGGAGGTGACCGGGGCACGAAGGCGAGGCGACCGACGCACAGAGTGAGGTTAGCCGTGGCGGAGCTAAGGCAGCGGAGGAGGCCGGGCGCGTAGTCAATTTTGGGGAGAGGAAAGCATGGAAGAAAAAGATGCTACGGGAGAAGAAGAGGGGAGAAGAAAGCGCATGTTCAACTAATAGTGCTTGGACTAAGCGGCTCAGTAGTGATGCCGTCCGATGCTCTGTAGGTTCGTGTGATAATGTTTCCTTTTTTTTTCTTTTCTTTTCTTTCTTAATATACGGTACGGTGCTTGCTTGTTTCTATGTTTCAAGATACTTATCGCTTTTAGTTTTTAGATCACGAAGTAATGTATCTCTAAGTAATAACATCCGATGGCCTCTGCAGTGTGCTTTAATTAGGATCGACTTGATTAAGGGATGAATGTTTTGCTCTTTTTTTTTAAGAATTTCTTGCATATTTCTTGTTTTTCATCTAGTATCCATCTGTTATGATTTGTTAAACATAATTAGAGTCCACCAAATTAAAGGTCAGATATTTTTCTTTTTTCTGAGATTTTCCTTAATTTCTATCTTTTTTATTACAGATTTTGACCACGTATCATGAGCTTTTATTATATAATAGTATATTTGTACTGTTATAATTTGGATCCATCACAATCAATAGTGTAAATTTTTTTTCATCGATTAACGTGCAGGTAATTTCTAATATTTAAGAGTGAACATGATGACCACCTTTTCAATCGTTTTAATAATATAATATAATAACAGAAGATAAGGTGTTGTCCATGTACGTTACATCTAACGAAATAGTAACTATATATTACATTAGAACGGTGTAATTTTTCCCACCGATTTAACGCACATATGATTTCTAGTTTTTAAGAGCGAATATGATAACTTCTTTTTCTACCGTTTTAATAATATAATATAATAATAGAAGATGAGGTGTTGTCCATATGTTACATCTAACTATATCATAACTATATATTACATTAGAACTAGCTGAATTTCCCACACAACTGTGTGGCTAGATACCACATTGCGTATTTTTATATCGAAATATAGAGTCAACTTGTTATACAACTCTAATTGTGATAGAAATATTATACAACTGTAATAGCTTCCATACACATATAATTAATATGCACCATTATAATCTAGACCCACCAAAATCGATGGTGTAGATATTTATCAGTTTTCTCCGATTAACGTAGTAATTTCTAGTCCTTAAGAGCACCTCGTAGTGACTTTCTTTTGCCTTTATTTTAATAATATAATGTAATGTAGCCGACTTTAAGCATTGTGGCTAAAATTGTAAGACGGCCATAGCTTGAAGCCGACCATAGCCTTATGGCCTGGTCACAAGCAATAAAAAAATTGCTCTTTCTCTCTTCGCACACCGTCTCTCACCGGTAGTAGTTGTCGCCGCCAAGGGGATGGGCATTGGGATGCCGGGAAGGGCATGTGCAGTAAGGAAGGGCTGGTGAAGATAGGTGGAGAAGGCGTCGTTGACAGCGGCCGCCAACGGATCCGGCCAAGGGAGGATGGGGAACTCGTCCACCGAGGTCGGCCGCCGCTGGATCTGGGCGCGTGGCGCTCGATGGGGTAGATGTGGCCAAATGGGCTTCCCGGCCCATTTCGCCCGACCATCTTGTTGTCTTGCATCTTAGGGTCGCCCATGGGCATGATGTGACGCCTGCATGACCCATCGCCCTTTACAGAAACAGTCGTGTCGGTAAGACGGCATGTTTAGTTTATCGAGCCAAATGTGGCCCGTTTAGCCCATTTGGCCCGACATAATGAAAAAAAATCCAAAAAATTCAAAAAAATTAGAAAAATGTGTAGAATTCAGAAGTTAACATGAAAATTGAAAAACAATGAGACAACCATATTGAAAATGTAATAGAATTTTATTAATGTTCAAATAGCTAGCTCGTTAAAACATTTGTCATTTAGCTCATAAGACATGAAAAATTGAAAAACAATCCTATATATATATATATATATATATATATATATATATATATATATATAATATATATATATATATATATAAACCAAAATAAATTTATATATACTTATAAAATGAACTATATAAAATTTAAAAACTACAAAATAAAACCATATAAGTATTAAAATGGAAAGAAAATCATATAAATATTAATAAATAAAAATAAAAATATATATGTATATGTATATTAAAAGCAATTGTCGTGGCTAAACGGCCGTCTTGCGTCTTTGGGGTCGGCTTAGGCACTACCGAAACTATCGTCTTAAAAACTAGTTTACCGAAACGAAGTGTCGTTGTCGGTCGGTTTACCGTGTTGGGCCAATAGTGTCATGCCTCGTGCCGGCCCATCAGGCACGGCCCGTTTGGCCAGCTCTACGGTGGGGATACGTGGTCACCGGACGCCGTTGAATCGGGCCTCTCGGAGACAACGCTTGGATCTTGGTGGGGACACGCGGTCGCTAGTGTTGAATAGGGGCCCAACACTATCCACTGGATCCGCCCCCACACCACCCACCCTAGCCATCATCTCGGCCGCCCCTCGACCAAGATCCGCCACATCTCTACGCTGGAGGAGTGAAGGAAGGGAAGAACGGAGGCGGATTGGAGAGGACGCCATGACGCCAGGGAGAAGGGAAGGAAACAGTAAGGGTAGAGAGGTGGAGGGTGTCGGCGGCGGGATGGATCGGTGGATGGGAGGGGTGAGAGGATAGGGGGAAGACGAGTGAGGGTAGGGCTATGGAATTTTTGTCATTTCTTAGGAGCAATTCCTCACATGACGTTAAATAACTTTGTTTGTTCCTTATATACTATGATGTCTCACTGACATATAGGACTGGAGCCCACATATCAATCTCATCATGAGTGACATATAAAAAATTATATAGTTTGCCAGTGACATGTTAGAAATTAATCCTTTTTTATTAGTGTGCCAGATCTATCTCAGGACCTCCTGGTACCACTAAATATTAGGGTAATTGCAATAAGTCTCGTGGACCCATTTTATAGGGGGGATATCAGGTGCACATATGAAAAAACTTTTGTTTGGGTATCAAATTAGCATAAAAAATTCTGAAAAAAATTCTAGATGTAATTTATGGTGTAATGTTCCACCCTGTAAAATTTGAAGTTCAAACTCAAAGTATGTTAGAAGATACAAAAAGAGAAATTCGACATATGATAGATCAAATGGTCTTGAAAAAAAACAGGAAATGTTACTATTCACAAGAAACTTTCTTTTTTGTATCTTCTAACATACTTTGAGTTTGAACTTCAAATTTTAAAGGGTGGAACATTACACCATAAATTACATCTAAAATTTTTTTCAGAATTTTTATGCTAATTTGATACCCAAACAAAAATTTTTTCATATGTATACCAAATACACTATGTACACCTGATATTTCCCCCATTTTATAGGGTATTAAGCATTTGAGATGCCCTTATACCAGGCTGGCGATGTGATCGTCTTCCAGCTCTATGTGGTAACAAAACAGTCAAAACTCGAAAGCTAAATTTGCACGGAGAAGTACTACTAGTCTACTACTCTACACTGTATAGTCTCTCGAGTGACTGCTCCTTTCACCTGCCAGGCCTCACATCGATCACGTCGACCGTGGCTCATAGCGCGCCCTCCCGCTATCAAAAGAATAAATTACGACCGGCTGGCCGAGCTTTCACAATCCACGTTGTACTCATGCTGGCTTCTGCAGACAAGGGTGGCAGGCGAATCTGTACTTCCCCCTTGAGCAGCCTCCCAGCCAATCACAAGCCCACCCCCACCTTCCCGTCTTGTCACCTTATCCAACCATCTGCGTATATACACGCTGTGTGTATCTGAATGCAGTTCACTCTGAGATTTTTTTTTTAATTTTGGCCTTGACAATTCATAAATAGCTCTCATGCGGCTGTATTCGTAAATATAGCTCTCTCCCGAGTGTAGGAGCACGAGATAGTGATACATGACTTCTTCTGTGGTCGGGGAGCGCGGAAAGTGAGGGGAGCGTAGGGGGTGGCCGAGCGTGGGACCAAGGCCACCAGCGTGGGAGGCAGGGTGCCCGGCCACTTGCCGCGGTGGCAAAACGCGGAAAGGGGGCTTGCCGCGGTGGCGCAGCGTCGAAAGGAGGCTTGCCGCGGTCCACGAGTCGAAAGAGCCCCGCCCATCACCTCCTTCTCGCTCCCACGCCAGGTCACACCGAAGCCTGCGATCCCGAACGCGAAAATGGACACGTGTCGTGCTCAGGGCATTCCGCGCTCGGAAGGGTGCCAAATTTGCAAATACAGCGGCACGAGCGCCATTTTTGCAATTCACGTGCGTGAGGGGCCAAAATAAAAAAAATCTTCACTTTGCTTGCAATTTTTTTTCTAATACAACACCTTTTCAGCATGTATTTGCATCTCATGTATTTCCATAATTGACCATGCGCAAACCGTATTTACAAATATAGCACCGTCACCGCGCCGATGGCGCGCGGTCACCATGCTCCAACTGTTGACGCGCAACCACCATGCTCCAACGGCCCTCGGCCCGCCACGTGTCCTAGGTTAGGGTTAGGATTAGGCTGAAATTTATAAGAATTTTAAAATATAGTAAATGAGTTCAAAAAATTATGAATTTTTTTGTGGAGCCTCCCGACACCGTGTACTTGCTTGTGTAAATTTACAATAATTTTATTCGTTCAGAATTTTTATCGCTATTTCGTATAAGTGTTAAGTTTGTACGAATTTGTAAATGTAGAAAATGAGCTACAAAAATTATGACTTTTATTTTGAAGGCGCCTCACGCAGTGGACTTGATTGTGTAATATTTTGGTAATTTTATATGTGTTCTGGTATTGTCTCGAAAATTTAGGATTTTGGTCGCGAAAATTTTGATTTTAGGTTTCAGAAATTATGGTTTCATGTGACTTGGAATGTATAGAAAAAAGCTGCATTGTAACTCCAATCGAGATGTCGATATACAATATGGAAACACACATAACAACCAAAATACGCGTACAAATATAGCAAAACAAAATCGCATAACACGCGATAATATATGGCTCACTCGTCTGAGCCACTACTCTCTGCTTGCTGCGGCTGCGTCCGCGTGCGCGGCCTTGCTTTGCGCCGAGCATGACCCGTGGAATACGTCCACCGGTCCGGAAAGCGCGTGTCGGTTCGGAGGGGGTACGGAGACCGTTGAGGCGGAGGTGGACCAGTAGGCTGACTCTAGAGTAGAATCTAGTAGGCGTACATGTCATCGTGATGAGCCATGCCGACCTGGGAGACACCTCTAAAGAATTCATCCACGACAGAGTCTATAAAATCATTCTGAGGGTACGATGCCTGCAACTCCGGTTGCGCGGATGAGCTCTGTCCTTGGACGTACGGGGTTCCCACATACCCGGAAGAGCTCTGGCCTTGAACGTATGGTGGGGCAACGAACCTGGAGAAGCTCTACCCTGCGTACGCTCCAAACCCTAGCGTCGTGTACTGCTCCCTAGCAGGAGCTGGGAGGCCCGTATCGTCGTCATCAATCGACATGAACTGGTCGTCACCCCCACGACCAACTGAAGGCTACAAGATGGAACGATGTTAGTACAAATAAACACTCTGGTCGTGAACTGAGAACCTCGTACCTCTTAGATGTGCAGTGTAGATGACCGAGGGGGAGCGATAGTCTGTGTACCGGGTACAGATGACAGAAGTGATTCATCCTGACGACCTATGATAGGAGAATGATACGATGTTAGCTGAACGCCAGGCATAACCAAAAAAACAGAACGTAGATTTGTACATAGCGACTTACCTCCCCACCGACCTGGCCCGCAGATGACCGACGGGGAACGCTACGACACCTGTCAGACTCATTAGACCGTGGTGACCTAGCGGATGAGCATGCCCTCCCCGCTTGGTGTCTAATGCGCAGGACATCGTCCGCCGAACGACCGTAGCTCAAGCTCTTTATTATCTTCTTCATCTCCGCCGAGATATGCTTCAAAAAAATGTATATCCCGCCAGGGTTCTATCTGGGCTGCGGAGGCCGGCCTCCGATGCGCTATGGACGCGAACGCCCACTCCAACTGTAGTGACATACGTAACAGGTTCATTAACGATAGTACAAATATCATTAACGACCAGACCAGAGATACTACATGTGTAACAGGTTCATTAACGAAGAGTACAAATATCATCAACGACCAGACCAGAGGTTGTAAGTGTCTTACGGCGTCTTCATGCCGCGAAGCGCTGTGACAATCGAACGAGCGATGGAGGCTCTGGTGGTGCGTTTCCTCTGTCACCGGCTCTAGGCGCTCTGGTGGAGGAATGGTGAGTCTTGCGCACGTCCATGGCACGTATCACTCCATGTACGCAATGTATGTCTCAGGGTCGTACGGACGCAGGGCATGCAAGACATCCAAGCACGCCCTCTCCGTCCATGTCATAGTCCACTCGTGTTGGACCGGACGACAGTCTTGAGTATGCTCACCCTGCCTCGATCGCCTGCATTTTCGGAAGGATTGGTGTTAGAAAAGAAGATGTAGGAACGGTAAGCATTACTCGGATGAAATTTGACTCACAGGTGTACGGCTCGCGGTAGGGTCCAACCATCCCGGGGGGCATGACCTGGTGCACACCAATCTGTCGCATTATGCACCAGAGCGGATAAGGCTCCACCATATGTGCGAACACCAGGTGGTGGTTCGTCGTCCACAGCGGAACGTCCCGGATGCATTGCACAGAGAGTCTGTGTGGCGCTACCATGCGCACGAACTATAGATACCATGGATTCCATATGATGTCGCTCTCGTGCAATGGCTTGAACTTGTTGTGGTACAACGAGTAGCACCTCACCGCTCTTCCATTGGCCCAGCGCAGACGGGCAGCAGTCCACCGTAAGCCCATGGTGGGCCCGTCTACCTGGTCATGCAGAACGGGGTACGGGTGCACCGCTATCTCGATGGTCGGTCGCCCAACAGGGAAGTGCTCCCAACTCCACAACTGCAGGAGCACGTAGTAGACGGCTAGGTTGGTACCAGCGGTGCCGCGCCGTGAAGCGTTACACAACCCCCGGTATGTGGTGCAAAGGATAGCTGATCCCCAGCTGTACTGAGGCATCGGCCCAGCCCCCGTGTCAACCAAAGACTCGACGGCGCGGATGAAGCTGGGGTAGCAAAAATCACTCTTTGTGGTTGCAAACAGGACCCAACCAAAGAGCTGAAGAAGATAAGCAACAAGGTGCATCCTAACAACCTCGTGAGGTGCACCACGGGCACTTCTCGAATCGCCTCCAAGCCCGAGGGACACCACGATACGCTCAGGGGAGGTTGGCGAACCAGCCGCTCGGCACGGCCTTCCAAATTGCACTCAAGGGCCCAGAACAAGTGGCTCACCCCGGATCGGGAGACCGGTCAAGAGCGGGATGTCTTGCAGGGTGACCGTCATCTCACCCCACTGAAAGTGGAAGGTGTGCGTCTCGGGCCTCCACTTGTCGACAAGTGCCGATAGCAGACTGGCGTCTAGGGTGAACTAGCGTCTGACGGAGACCATTGTCACAAGGAGCAACAAGCCCATGTCCCGGAGGATTGGGACATAGCGATCGTCTAGCGTCCAGCAATCCCTCCCCGCTCGAAGGTGTTGTATTAGCAAAAAATTCTCGGTGCTTGCTTGCTAGTAGTGGCTAGTACCATGCATGTTTATACACACTCATACACCATATGCAACTTCACCACAAGCAAGAAGACCCTAGGTGCACATGAAACATGCATGGAGACATGGAGTAGCTAGCCAGTTTGTTTCGATGTGTTTCAAATGGAGTATTATTTTCCTTGCCAATTCTAGATCCTAGCTGCACAGAATTTTTTTTTGGCAGATTTTTTATGCAATTTCCGCATAATATATTTATTCTGAAACGGGGCCCTGTACAAACAACGATGGATAGAGGAGAGGGCAATATGCTCGTGTTAACAACTAGCTGAATAATGTATGTTTGGTATATGAAAAAGAAATTAAAAAAAAACCCTTGAATCAATTAGATGTGTTATGTGTAATAATGTAGGATCAGTTGATATTACTCCCTCAACCATTATCCAAATTTCGCACTCAACTATAAAGCTGCCAACTAATGTCCTCGGTTTTCAACACGATAAACCCCCTAGCTGATCAGTACCACCAAGGTTTTGGGATGACGTGGTATTCTAAAAGGCAAATGCCGGCTAATATGGCCCATCAATCGTTAGTAGATATGCTGAATCAACAACAATTTTTTTTTTATAATACCAGTAGAAGTTGAGGGGCAAGAGGAGGAGAGGGGGGAGTGTAAGGTCGAGGAGGTTTTTAAATCTTTTTTTTTCCTTTCTTTCCAAAAACCGGTTTTATATGCAGAAGCGTAAATTAAAATAATTTTACACAATTAAAGTACAAATCAATTAATCTTAACTAAGTACACCAACAACCTAAGTCTAGATCAAGGTTTACAATCCTAGGGTAGCAAGAATGTAAAGCACAAGAGAGCAAACCACAATGACACAATGAACTTTTTACCGTGGTGTTCTGAGACGTATCGGTTTCCCGTAATCCATGTTGAGGTAAATCCAAACGAATTGTATCGGCTCTGCGAATTAAGCCAAGCATCTCAATCCACTAGTCGTATAGCTATTTCACCCTCCGAATAGGTGAGCTCCAGCCTTCATAACAATATTGGACCTTCTCACAAGCTTCTTGAGAAAATCATCGGACCACGATGACTCCACGCCGTCTAGGTGTCGGTAAACACCTAGAGTAACAAGCGAAACTCCTTGCTTGACTCTTACCAAGTGCATGCGACACATGCACAAATGGATACACAATCCACCTCAAGATATGCAACACATACAACTGAAGCTCTCCCTCCAAGCTCACAAAGTGCAACACATGAAAAAAAATGGAGAAAAGAGGCTTGCACTAGATCAAGAGAATGAAATGAGGTGCCAAGAGTCTGTCACAACCGGCCACAAGGGGGTATAAATACCCACACCTCCAAAAACTAGCCGTTGGGGACGAAAAGGGTTGAAAAAAAGCGAGGGACCGGTCAGCTCGCCAACTAATGGTCAGTCAGATCGGCCTCATGTTCCAACGGCTATAAAACTAGTCATTAGAAACATGATCAGTCAGACTGCCGTCACAGGCCATGGTTAGACCGGACTTCCAAGAAGAGAGGAGCTCAAAAACACGATATGTGAAAAAAAAACAATCGTCATACAAACCCTAGTTAGGCCGGAGACCCCGATCAAACCGGCCGATCACACTGGGCGGTTAGAGCGCCAACTAATGGTCGTTCATACCAGCTTGGGTAGCCAGACCGGCCTTTCAAGGGCAGTCATACTGGCCCTACTTTCCAGCACAATTGACACTAAAACAAAGGTCAGAATTTTTGACTCCGCTGTCAGAATTGAGTGATACTCTATGGAAAGCTTATTCAGAGGGCTACACAGCCTAACTGATTGCATGATCTCAAACACATTAGATCAATGCAGACATCACAAGAACTCCAAAGAGACGACACATGTTCTAAGTCCAAAGAAAAGAGCAATAAGCGGCCTTAGACCATGCCAAGGGAAAATGCACAAACTTAAACAATTTGCAAAATAAATTTGCAAACTTTAGTATATGCCACAAGGAGTATGTACATGAATTTCAACCATTTGCAAAACACATTTGTAAACTATAGTCACAAGCTACAAGGATAATGCGTGAGCCTCAACTATTTGCAAAACACATTTGCAAACAATACCATCATGCCACGGAGAGCTAGAGCAGGAGGGATTGAGCTATCAACACGCACTACTACAAAACAAGCTATAGAAGACGCCTCATCAAAAGAAACCGTCTGTGTTGGGTGCAGCCGGGGCAGTACCGACCTATCATAGATGATTTTTAATAGAACTGCAGGATAGTTCACTGACGGTCTTTGTTAAGAACCGCTCGTGATAATCTCGATATCCTGCAGCGGTTCTATTAAAGAACCGTCTGTGATAATCTCTGGTACCATAGACGATTGTCAACAAAGATCGTCTGTGAACTATCACTGACGGTTCTATTAAAAAAACCGTCTATGATAGGTGCCTATCACAGACGGTTTGTAATACGAACCGTCTATGATAGGCTGGCAATAAAAACACCTAGTCCCGACAGACCGCCCCTGCCCATTCCATTTGAGCCGCCGCCACCAGGTCCTTCCCCATTGCGTCACCGACAGAGAGGGAAGGGAGGAGAAGGAGAGGAGGAAGGGAGGAGAAGGAGTGGATTCTCGAGAGATATTTGGTATTTTCGTCGTGAGCTCCGAGGGTAACAATCTATAACCCTTTATGTTTGCTATAAATTAATCGCTAATCAATTTAAGTATGTTTGGTAAATAGGAAGCCCATTGCGCCGCCGACAGAGAGGGAAGGGAGGAGAAGGAGAGGAGGAAGGGGGGAGAAGGCGAGGATTCTCGAGAGATATTTAGTATTTTCGTCGTGAGCTCCGAGAATAACGATCTATAACCCTTTATGTTTGCTATAAATTAATCGCTAATCAATTTAAGTACGTTTGGTAAATAGGAAGAGTACGTACTTGCGGTTTATTAATCTAATTTGACACTAATTTGTTACATGCGTAGCGTAGATGGAATGAAACTGGATGTACGGTGTGAACCATGTGAGTCAAGAGTACATTAATGGCGGGGTTGCTTTTAGAAGAGCCGCTGAGTAGGATATGTTGAAGAAGGGGATAAATTTTATGTACTGTCCATGCATTGATTGCGGTAATCTGAAGATGTTTAACAATCCGGCGCAGATCAAAGTGCACTTGATTCGAAGGGGTTTCAAAAAAGGGTATACATGTTGGACCAGTCACGGTAAAGAGCAGATTATACAGGAAGTTAATAATAACGACATCACCGAGGAAGTCAACGATATGCCGGATGTGAACTGTGCTTTTGATGAGGATAGGTCGCACGATGATAATCTGGATCAGATGCTACGCAATGCAGAAGAGAACTACAGTGAGAGAGAGTTTTGTAAGTTTGAGGGCTTAATGGAGGACTCGGTGAGACCTTTGTTCCTTAGCTGCAAGCCGGAATACACAAGGTTGTCAACTGTGATTGAACTGCTGAAATTGAAGCCAAGCAATGGTTAGTCCGATAAGAGTTTCACGGCGTTGTTAGGTCTCCTAACGGACATCCTTCCGAAGGGAAACATGTTGCCCAGCACCACCTACCAAGCAAAGAAGGTTCTATGTCTATTGGGAATGGAAGTAGAAAGAATACATGTATGTCCGAACGATTGTATCCTCTACCGTAAAGAGTATGCAGACATGTATGTATGTCCCGTGTGCAAAGCATCCCGATACAAACGCCAGAATACTGCTAAGGTGAAGTAAGGACCTCCTGCTAAGATGTTATGGTATCTGCCTGTGATCCCACATTTGAAGCGTTTATTTGCGAACCCAAAAGAGGCAAGATTACTGTGTTGGCACTCGGAGGAGCGTAAGAAAGATAGAAAGCTAAGACACCCTGCTGATTCTGCCTAGTGGAGAAACTTCGATCGAAGCTTCAAAGAGTTCGGTGTGGAACCGAGGAACATAAGGTTAGGGTTGAGTACAGATGGAATGAATCCTTTCGGTAACATGAGCAACCGACATAGCACCTGGCCCGTGAATCTGTGTATGTATAACCTTCCTCCTTGGCTGTGTATGAAGCGGAAGTACATTTTGATGTCACTACTTATCGAAGGGCGAAACAACTCGGGAATGGTATTGATGTGTACCTAGCACCATTCTTTGGAAGATCTTATGACACCGTGGAGCGAAGGGTATGCAAGTATGGGATGCGTATAAACGAGAGAACTTCACTTTATGCGCCATGTTGTTCTCGCACCATCAATGATTTTCCCGCCATTGGTAACTGTCAAGCCAGACAAAAGGAGCCAAAGCCCGTCTGCATCGCTTAGATGCTACGGAGAGTGTATGGCTGAACAACTCGTGCAAAACTGTGTATATGCGTCACCGTAGATTCCTTCCTAGAAGTCACCCATACCGCAAGATGAAGAAACAATTCGACAAAAATAAGGAGGACGGTTCAGCTCCAAGGGTTTTTAGAGGGAAAAAGGTCTATGATATGGTTAAGGATATCGATGTTGTGCTTGGGAAGGGACATAAATTAAGAACTCGTCAGAAGAACATCTGAAAGAAGCGGTCAATTTTTTGGGACTTGCCTTATTGGGAGAACTTAGAAGTTCACCACTGCATCGACGTCATGCATGTGGAGAAGAATGTATGTGATAGCTTGATTGGTCTCTTACTGAATATTAGTGGCAAAACAAAGGATGGTGTTAACGCACGGTGTGACTTGGTTGATATGAACATAAGGACCGAGTTAGCACCGAAAGAGACCGATAAAGGACGAACGTAAGTTCCCCCAGCTTGCTACACTCTGTCCAAGGCCGAGAGAAATGAACTGTGTTAGAGCTTGCATGGTGTAAAAGTCTTGTCTGGTTACTCCGCTAACATTAAGAAACTTGTTTCTATGGAAGATTTGAAATTAATTGGTATGAAGTCTCATGATTGTCATGTGCTGATGACATAAATGCTTCCTGTTGCAATTAGGAATATCTTGCCGAACAAGGTCCGAGTGGCAATCATGAGGCTGTGTTATTTCTTTAACTCAATTGCTCAAAAGGTCATCGATCCCCAAGGACTAGATGCTCTGCAGGCAAAGGTGGTGACGACTCTATGCCATCTTGAGATGTATTTCCCTCCGTTATTTTTCGATATCATGGTCCATCTCATTGTTCACCTTGTGAAAGAGATAAAGATATGTGGCCCTGTGTTCCTACGTCATATGTACCCGTTCAAGAGGTACATGAGCATTCTCAAGTCGTACATACGGAATCGATCTCGACCGGAGGGCAGCATCATCGAAGGTTATGCAACCGAAGAGGTAATTGAGTTCTGTGTCGACTACATGGCTCAGGTGGAACCGACAGGTGTGCCTCTATCTCGTCATGAGGGGAGACTGGATGGTATGGAGACCATCGAAAGAAAATCAATCACTCTTGATCTGGATACGTACGCTCAAGCTCATTTCACGGTCTTGCAACACATGACCCAAGTGTCCTCGTACATCGACGAGCACAAAGACATGGTACGCCAACAGAATCTAGACCAGTCGGAGGTTTGGATCACGAGAGAGCACAACCGTCGGTTCAACGAATGGTTAAAGGTGCGAATCACTGGGAGGTCATCAAGTGATGATACGCTGCTATGGTTGGCAAAAGGGACACAATTTACAATTGTGACATGGCAAGGATACGACATAAATGGGTACACATTTTATACGACAGCTCAGGATAGGAAGAGCACAGTCTAGAACAGCGGTGTCCGCATAGATGCGTTTCACGAGTAGTTCAATACCGTCGGGGTACGTGAGTTGAACTCCTACTATGGGTTTGTAGAGGAGATTTGGGAGCTCGACTACGTACTTTTTAAGATCCCCTTGTTTCGATGCCATTGGGTTAAACTTCCGCAAGGTGTGAAGGTCGACAAGTACGGCGTCACCACTGTGGACCTCAAATGTGTTGGATACAAGGACGAACCATTCGTACTCGCTAAGCAAGTTGTTTAAGTTTTTTATGTAACAGACCTGGCAAATAAGAACCGCCACGTAGTTCTTCATGGAAAAAGAAGGATTCTCGGAGTTGAGAATGTCGTGGATAAGGAAAAGTACAATCAATTTGACGAGTTGCCTCCTTTCGGAGACGGCATCAGGCTCGAGGAAGAACCCAGTGAGGAAGCTAGCTATATGCGCATCGATAATCATGAAGGGCTATATTTTAATTAAGAATTTACTCCATTGTAATTTATTCCATAACACGAGACATGTCAATGTGGACTTCATTGTAATGTGGAATGATAATATTATGCGCATGTAATAAACAGAAGATAAAAAGACCATATCCTTTTTACATCACAGATGATAAAAAAGGATTAGTGATCCTATCTTAGCCTTCAAATCTTCATAAGCCTTCTTGTCGACTTTAGTGGTGGCGGGATCAGCGACTGTCAGATCAAACGCCTCCACCTGCGACCTTGCACGCTCGATTCGCGCTTGTAGCCATTCGGATTCCGAAACAAAGCCCCATATAGCCCAAATGCCATCAACTTTGGTCTCCTTCGTCTCGACGAGGTCGACCTGCTCTCCTGCAATTTGGATGTCGTCCTCGACTCTCCGGGCTGCATCCTCGGTGCGGACCAAGTAGTTCCATAGGACGATCTCCACGATGAGGTTTACTTGCTGGATGTCACGGACCCTCGCATTGGTCCGTCTGAGGAGGAGCTCCAGTCGACAGATGATGGCCGCTATGGTCTCCGGTAGATCGGAGGGCCTACAACGGATGCCATTGCGAACGGAAGGCTTGTTCGCAGCTTGGGCCAGGTTGCGACCAGAGAGGTGTGAGTAAACAAGCACAATGTAGGCCAATACAGCTAGCACGAGAGGGGAAACCATTTGGAGTTTGTGGAGAAAGGGGATCAAGGATGCTCGTGAGAAATCCTTTGTAGAAGGGGATATCTATTTATAGAACAAGTACTAAAGCCGGCGTGGGAGACGAAGAGATATTTGGGAGCTGTAGTGACGTTAGAAAATGAAGAGACGAAGAGCCGTGCACACTCGTGAGACGAAGAGACACACGTGGGAAAATGAAGAGACTTGTCACCAGGTTCATGTGGATAGGAATTTTCATCAGGTTATCATAGACGGTTCTATTATGGAACCGTCTGTGATAAGGAATCACAGACAGTTCTATTGAGGAGCCGTCTGTGATATGAGTTTATCACAGACGGTTCTATTAAAGAATCGTCTTCTTTAGTAGAACCGTTTGTGATATGGAACGTATCATAGACAGTTCTTTAGTAGAACCGTCTGTGATTTATTTTCACAGACGGTTCCATAATAGAACCGTCTGTGATAGGCCTTCATAACCCTAGGGCTCGCCCATTCATCTCCCTAGTGCTGCCCATTCATCTCCCCAGTGCCCTTAGCCCGCTCAGCTCTTGCTCCTTCACCTCCTCTAGGGCTCGCCTGTTCACCTCCCCGTAAGCCCCAACACCGCCGCCTCCGACCTCAACGTCGCCGCCCCCGACCTCGACGCTGCCGCCCCCGACATCGACGACGCTGCCACCGCCTCGACGCGTGGCCTCCTCCCCGTGTCAGCGTCCTCCCTCTGCACCGGCCTCCTCCCCATGTCAGCGTCCTCCCTCTGCACCGGCCTCCTCCCCGTGCCGTCCTCCTCCCCATGTCAGCGTCCTCCCTCTGCACCGGCCTCCTCCCCGCGCCGTCCTCCTCCCCGTGTCGGTCTCCTCCCCTTCACTGGCCTCCTCCCTACGGCCCCTCCCCTGCACCGGCCTCCTCCCCCGCTCCTCCCTCCTCCCCACATCGTCCTCCTCCCCTACAGCGACCTTCTCCTTGCACCATGAGTTCTTGTGCGGCATCCTCTCTGTGAGTATTCCTATATTACGTTTGTGTATCACTTTGGCTATATACTTATGTGCTGGATTGGTTTCAAATTCTACATTAGATTGTGCACTAAGAGATAGCAAAATGGTTATGTGGGCTCAGTTGATCAGCTCTGTGATGAATGTCAAATCTGAAATCAATTTGATAATTGGAAACAATCTTGAGCTAAAACTATTGCTTTCTGTTATTAGGTTTAATATATAGCTTTATTCCTTTTGGTTGTCAGTTCTGCATAGTTCAGATTATCCTTGTATGAGCTAGTTGATATTTATGAGATACTTACATAGTTATTCTCAATATGTGGATAATCCTGTTTGCTGAAATGATATTGTGATTATCTTGATATCATTGCTCTGTTCTGTTTTTCATAACAGATTGCCTTCTGTTGTCTCGGTGGATATATTGACTCTGATAGTCTTTGATAATCTGTGAACTGAAAGTTTATTTTGCTACCTTGAGATAAATTTGACATTCAACAAGAAAGTTTTAGGTTCAGCTCAAGATCTATTTGATAATTGTTAAATTTGATTAGTGAAGATATATTGACTGATGTACTGAGATTGTAAAGGTTAAATCCTTTGCATCCATCATACTGGATGAGATGGCAAAGACTTGTTCTTTTGCAACTCTCCTTCTTAGAGCACAAACTATCATCAATCTTTTGCAACTCTGTGCTTATTTCATTCATATACATGTGGTATATGTTTAGCATTTCAATCAATTTTAAATGACTTGAATGATTTACATTTGATTATGTTAATTTGGTTATTTAAATGCTGTTGGATTAATGCTTTATTGTTTCATATTTATGCTGGAATTAATTATTATTATTTGCTAATATTGCATATGTTGAGCGTATGTAACTTATATAGATAGCAAGTAAGCGAGATGGCAGAGGCGTCGTCTTCGCCGCTGTCACTGACGTCGCAGATAGCAGAGGCGCCGTCTTCGCCGCCGTCACCGACGCCGCCTAATGCGTCTGGATTTCCGTCGACGATAATGATACGTAAGCGAGATTACAGAGGAAAATCAAAAATACCTGCGGGCCGACTGATCATCACGGAGGTCAATGACGTTGGGATCCCTCTGAGTCCCTAGAGATCAGCGACGAGATTCCGAACCATCTGCGGGATACTTGCAAGGGAACGGGTCTCCATCACCACACCAAGCGGAAAGTCTCTGACGAAAGAACGGAGAGCCGCGCTGTGGACAGAACTTTCAAGCAAGTTCACTATCCCAGAAGCAGACATGGCACGCGTGGAATGGCATGCGTTGCTCTCGATGGATCATGCGTGGAGGACGTTTAAGAGCAATCTTGTCATGAAGTACGTGAACACGAGTGAGACGCCCTTCGCGAAGTATGGATTCTTGATGCGGAAAACATGGGCGCCTTTGTGGCTATGAAGACGACGGCCGAATTTAAGGAGCAAAGTGCGGCGCACAAAGCTCTCTAGACATGAAACACTCACCCCCACAAACTCGGCACCGCTGGGTACGCGGCTAAATCCACGGAATGGGCGGCGGCGGAGGAGAACGCAACTGGGCCATTTCCTAAGATCACAGACCCGCGTGCCCTAAGCTGGTTAAAAGTGAGGGCAAAAGTCTCGTCTTCGGGCAGCATCTCTTTCACAAATCCAGCAGACCAGGAAGTGTCCCAACATGCGGTAAATATGTTAAACTACCTAGTTGTTAATAAGTCCATAACTTCATAGTGTCTATAATAACATGATGACCTCTTGCAGCGTGAATTGACCGCCCAAACTTCCCAAGGCTCCTTCAAAGCAGACAAGGAGAAGGATATACTATCTACGGTCCTAGGAAACAAGGAGCACCCGGGTTGCACGCGAGGCCTTGGGGTTAACGTACCTTGGAGTTATGGATTCGCAGATGACTACTGCACGTATAGGAGTAGGAAGAGATCCAAGGCCATGCACGAGGACTAGTTGGTACAGATAATTACTGTAAACTTTCAAGGACAGATAACAGCATTGCAGGATCAAATGAATTAACTCCTGAGCCAGTCGCAAGCTGCCCCCGTTAATTTGGGAGCCAATCCTCCTCGACATCGGAGTAGCGTCGCATCCACGCATAATTCTGAACATGACGACGTCCAATTACTGATAGACGACATCAAGGTAATGTACATCCATGGAATGCACCAAAGATAGACCTATAGGACACCTTAGCTAATTGCGTATCGTTTTGTAGGAGCCGACGCCCTGCAAGCTCCAAGTGAGGATGGTTGGGTCCATTTCTATTGAGGCTGGGCGGGGGATGGTGTATCCATACGAGGAAGAGGCGGTCTGACCTGATGCCACCGGGCGCAGGTTACGCCAGGGTCTAGGTGGACATGGTACATGACAATTTCATGGCCGTTCCGCTGGAGATTCGCCCGAACGAAGGCATCAGAACACTAGAGGATGCCAGGCACACTTTTATCCAGTGGCCCAAGAAGGACATCACCTTGGTCCCAGCAGTGCCGCGATCTCGACACGACCATTCCTTTCTAACGGGACCCTCGATGACTCCACCTCATCCTTCGCCTCAAAAGGCCACCTCATCGGTTCCCGTGGAGAAGACGCCGAAGGAACAAGAAAAGCGTCCTGCCGTATCGGTTCCCGAGTCGTCTCGTGGGAAGACGCTGCCAGTAGTTAAGGGCAAATCGAAATCGATGAACATTAAGATGCCTCCCAAGTCCGGGAAGTCCGAGAAGTACTCCATCGGAAAACCGTTTTGCTCGGCTACGATATTACCCGCTACCGATTTGCTTGTCAGGCTTTGCATGCCTGGTACATGTGGAAGACCGAAAAGAAGGGGTGCGATACTGGAATCACCGTCAGATACAAGGATGAGCATTTCTTCAACTGGCCGGGCAACTTCGTCATGGGCTTCAACGACTTATATGACCTATTCAACCTCGTTGGCCTTGACGCCTCGCTTCTACGATGTTGGACACTGTAAGTGTGTACAATCAAGTTCTACATTCACGTAATACCGAAAAATATCACAACTCATTGCTTATGTATAGATACATGATGAAAAATGCCCAAGCATGGCGAAAACCGGTGGGTTTCCTTGACCCACACGTAGTATCTACGCAAACCATCGAAACATGCCTGTCCTTCGTCGAGAAATACATAACGGCGGCATTGCTTTGTCAAGACAACAAGGACTACATAGTGGTGCCCTATAACCAGGGGTAAGTGCTTCACTACTTGCTATACAAATTTCATTTGTACTTTATACGCAGCACGAACTTAGGTTTAATGACTATAGCGACATACATGAGTAGGTACCACTTGATCCTTTTAGTCATTATACCAAAGAGGAACAGGGTGATATACCTTGATTCCCTAGTCAGAAACAACCACGACTTCAGCATTCTGCAAGGAATACTCGACAGGTATGCTCATTTCCTCCATACATAACTCTATTGTAGTCTTCCTTTGTTTGAAATGGTCGAGGATAACTTTTTGGAACCATGTAGTTCGTTCATCGCCTATGTTGGCCAAGAAGGAGCATACAATGGATCGAGCGCCCAACTAACACACAGGATGAAATTTTCGGTATACGCTACAACACAATAATCCTATATCATACTTCATAATAATGCGTCTCGAACTGACTATACCTATATATGTCATTCTATTTTTGCAGTGCCGCCAGCAAAAAAAATGATGAGCTATGTGCAATCTACGTTTCTATCAAATCATTCGTGCTAAGAAGAAGGATCCCGAGGTTTGTCAATCTCGAAATGATTATTTCCTAATTATAAATTTACATATATATGCTTACCACTTTGCTCTTGCTAGCAACAGGACTTGATGATAGATTTAGATGGACTCGACGGGCAAGAGATCATGGACGTTCGAGGGAATCTCTGCGCCTTTATCATGTTAGATATCGTTAATGACAAAGGAGAGTTTCACTCTGTCGCCGACCCAAAGTTTCACCCCATCGACACCTCTTAACCACCTGCAAACAATTGACTCAATTGTAATCCAATTGTAACTATAGCGACAATACTTAAACAAATTCGATCTTTTGTAATTTATTTTGAGTAATGATCACTTTGAGTTGTCAACAATTGATTATTTGTGACGTATTTGTTTTCTGCATGCTTGTTTTTAGAGAGCATGGTTAGCAATTCCTGAGGCTAGCCAAAAATCGAAAAAAAAACAGTTGGGGTAATGAGCTATCACAGGCGATTTTGTGTTGAAACCGTTTGTGAAGGCATGATATCATAGACGGTTTCTATTAAAAACCGCCTGTGATAACTAGCATATCAAAGACGGTTCTATTTAGAAACCGTCTATGATATTCTCAAATACCATCCAAAGCTATCACAAACGGTTTTGTGTTGAAATCGTCTTGCTTTGATGCCCATCAACACATGATATCATCCAAAGCCTTCATTATCAACCAGGACTAGACCTATTTCACAAACTCATGGAGATTGTTAGTTCAACACATCATGTTGTCATTAATCACTAAAACACGTCATTAAACACATAATGGATGTTCTAGATCCTTGAGGGAGGCAAAAGAAACATACATAGAGGGTTGTTGAGGTGGCAACATGACAAAAAGAAAACTACGAATAAAACCAAGGAAAGGGCTTTTGGATTGAAAAATTGAGAGGGTGGATTTCCCATTTTGTGGTTAGAGGTGAAAACTGTAACTTTTCAATAGATGAGGGGTACCTTATTGGAATCCACTAGGTCTCTCATGCATTGACAACGGTGGCTAGACCCTACCTGACAAAGTGACAATGGAAAAACAAAACAAAATTTGCAATATGACTCACGGGCAAAGACAAATTAAGTTTCCCAAGAATAACGATTAAATATTTTATAAGTAAGTTAATTTTTCTGGTCGTTACATGTATTAATGGACAAAAACTTGATCTCTCACTACCACATAGTCACATACCAGATCTTTCTTGATGGCCTAAAAGTTTTTCTGTTGGGAACTGTCGGTCAAAAGCTCTCAGCCATAGGGTCACGTGACAAACATAATATTTTCTGTTGATTGATCGTCAGAAAAATTATCCACGAGTCAAGGAAAATGATGATGTAACAGGCTTCTCAATACTATATTCATGACAGCGAACCCTGACGGTGTAGTGCGGGCCCAATAGGAAAATTATTGGCCGTCAAGAAAGCTCGGAGATCTGGTACTGTGTCTAAAAAACTTCATGCAACTGATTTGTCTAGACACCCCTAAAATTTTCAAACCACATTCATGCAACGTTTTTTTTGTCATGCATATATCCTTAACATGTTATCAATGGTTAACTACCACTACCACTACATGTTTGACCTGAAATTTTCAATGCACAAGCAAGTTATGGGGTATTTGAGTACAACAAAACAAAGCATTTATGTGATGGTGAGGCTGAAACCACCTGTGGGTCTGTTGGTCGGTGCGCAGCCTGTGCAATCTTGTCCCGGTGCGGCCTGTGACTGTGAGTGACAAATATACGTGCCGACCAGTGCCAACTGCCAAGTGCCAGCTTCAGAGAGACGCAACAGCTATAGACACCAAGAAAAGCTAGAGCATAGCTAAGCTAGCTTAGCTTGGCCATGGCAGGACACGGAGAGGAGTTCGATGAGGGAGAGGTGTGGGACGTGCTGCAAGAAGATCACAGCAAAGAAGCAGCGGCGCTCAGCGGTTCTACTCCTGCTCGTACACCTCCGAGGAACAGATCGAGGGCCAGGGACAAGGCCGCCGTGCCCAGGGAAGAAGAAGGCGCTACCGCGGCGAGGAACAAGGGGAGGACGTCGGCGCCGGTGGCCATTCCGGCCGGGTGCTCGTCGAGGCGGGGCGGCGGCGCCCAAGGGGGAGCCGACGAGGAGGAAGAGGGAGGGGAGATGCTGCCGCCGCACGAGTGGCTGGCGAGGAAGATGGAGAGGATGAGCGGGCCGGCGGCGGCGGCCTCGTCGCCGGAGATCTGCAGGGGGAGGAGCAACGGGAGGGAGATGAGGAAGGTCAGGGACGCCGTGCTCCCAAAGACGGCCTTCTCAGACCAGTAGACAAGATCGAGCATGCATGCAAATGCATTGCATCATTGCATGTGCCAAACTAGCTGGAAGAAGAGAGGGAGCTCCCTTAGTTAATGTATCGCTCATTAGCTAGCTATAAGTAAGTAGTACTCCTAACTTTTTTGAAAGTACAAATAAGCGGTAACGTAGCACTAGCATGCATGCTTGTGATGTTACCTTAAGTAGTTGAGTAGCTAGTAGGAGTGGTTGCACGGTTAGTATTAACCCTAGCAGCATATATATATAGCTAGCTAGAGGCGAAGCCAACCACGGTCCAAGCCTTTGGTTAGGCTAGCTGTTCTTAGGCCGAACATGATATGCTTGTATGGGTTGCTAGTGTTGGGCATTTGATCTTATACCTCGGATCACTACCTTATCTACCTGAGGCCCAGCTCCGCCGTGTAGCTACCTAGCTAGCCCAGCTAGAGCCTTTTCCTTTGATCTCATGCAGTGCAAGTCCCGGTCAGTAGTTAGTAGTAAGCATGCAATCATATGACAAGTGATGTTGTGTCATATATGGACTTGCAGCTAGGATGCATGCATATACCATGCATCCATATTTGTTTGTATTCTTATCTATATATCTGGTCCTTGTATACTGTCTTCTGCTCGACGATTTTTTTTGGTTGCGTACTTATCTATATATCTGGTCCTTGTATATTGTCTTCTGCTCGACGATTTATTATTATTATTTTTGGTTGCGTACGTTGTTCTTCGTGAGAGATCAATTATTGCGTGGTTTGACAGCTTATACACACCTAGTGTGAGGTCGAGGTATCTGGTGTGTTGAGCCCAAGTTTTGGCCAGTGTTTGGTTTTCTACGACATATTTTGGTGTGGCCGTGATTTAGTTGATGGGATAAAGTGTAGCATGCATCAAACACCTCTCTATAGCTACTATGTGGTTATCAACATGTTGAGTTTATTCAGTTCGGATACTTTTCCTTTATTAATTCTTTTTTAGTTTCCTCCTTATTTGTTTCCATCTTTTCTAAACATAGGGAATGAAAAGTTAATGCAAAACATGAAAAACACAGGAATTGTATGTCATGACTAGCGAAATCCTACGTATGGGAACTGAAAACGCATGAATGAGTCAAGAGAGGTTTTGGATAGTACACAGAAGATTCGCTTGGAAATTTGAAGGGAAATACATCTCAGAGTGGATAGCAGAAGAGGGACAAAAAGAGATGTTGCCTTGGACTTCTCAAAGGAAATACGTCATGTTGTAGCTAATGTTTGGAATCCTCTAACAGTGGAGGTAAGGAAGGATTTGTATAGGAAAATTCCTATAGGATCCCAGTTCTGCGAAAATTCCTACAAAATGTATGTCCCAAACAAGCACTAGATTTTCTTGTGCAGGATGCAGGATCCACTAGCAAAAGGAAAAAAATCTTGTGCAGGTTGTACCATCATGTCAGACGTTTTCTTTCCATTGTGAATGTAGGAATATAAGAATATGCTTGATGTGCTTCACGGAAAGAAAAAAAAAAGAAGAGAGAGAGAGAGAGAGCACAAAATTCTTCTCTCTAGATTTTGGGCTGGGCCCCATGGATCACCACATTCAGCCTATCTAGCACCAGGCTTGGACGCTCGCTGACCCGCCGCCCTGAGATCTTGCCGCGCGTGAATCACATGATGACATCCCTAGTAGATACGAGTTTGGTTTCCTCTCCAAAAAATTTTAAAAAAAAAGAAAAGGAAGAAGAAAAGATGCGAGTTTGGCTGCAAATTCACTCTTTATCTCCAAAAATATTCCTAATGGTTTTTTTAGATAATGGCTTCAAGAGAGATTTTCGGAGTGCAATGAAAAGTTGTTGAAAGTCAAAGGTATACATGCTTGCTTGAGTGTTCTTAGTCTTACATGCTTAAGTTTGAGAGAGAAAAAACAGATTTTGTGCTATCAGAGTTTTAGCAGGATCATGAAATGACCCCTAGAGCCCTATTTGGACGTGAGAATTTTCCCGAATCCCTTGAAAATTGAATAGTTTTCTATGAAAATCATTTGAAATTTCTGTGAAATTCCTGCCTTTGGAATGACCATAAAACTCAAAACTAACTTTCACGAAGAAAAAAAAAGCAGCCCACAATGAATATAAAAAGTAAAAGATATCACGTCTAAAAAGGATATAATTAAATGCCATCTAAACCAAATAACAGCCTAATTATACTCATTAGGCTAAAACCTAAAATAAAGAACAAGTGCAAAACTACCATTGAAGTTTGTCATGTTAACAATCACTTAGATGGCTTTGCCGTGTGGTTTCTAATGCATAATTTTCCAATAAGTAAGGAGGCTATTCACAAAATTTCTATCGATAAGCTATCTACTTTTAATCTCACATCCTATTTAGATCCAAATCCATCCGACGGTCCATAGTCAGCGAGCTTGCACGGTATTCCCTCCGATTCTTTTTGTGTTGCGTATTTTGGCTAGGCACAAGGAAAAAGGAAGTTGTAAAACCAAGAGAAATATGACCATGCCTATGGTATAAATACCTTGGAAATACGAGAGAGAATAGTTTGTGAGGGAGTTATTTATAAATACAGGAGAGAGAAAAATATGATAATTAAGGGTAGACAAGGAACAACATCAATAAATTCGTATACACGCTTTATATTTAGAAACAAATTTACGAAAACTATATGTCTTGTATTTTGAAATGGAGGTAGTAGAATGCCATACGAGTTCGTATCTGGCAGTGGCGGCCAGGTGATTCGTGACAGCAGGGGAATTTTCGTAGCAGCGTCAACAATGTGGTATGATCTTCTCCCGAATGCAATTGGTTGCTGAAGCTTTTGCATGCCGGGATGGATTGCGCTGGGTGTGAGTTGGGGTTCATCTCGGATTGAGATGGAGACGGATTGCCAAGAATGTTATAACATGTGGACAAGTCGGCGATCTTCGCGTTCGGCTTTGCGTGCAGTCCTCACGGAGATTGAAGAGATGCGGGCTTGTTGATGGATTTCAGGCTTTTGCTCCATTCGGCGTTTGGCCAACGCAACAGCATATTTGTGTGCGAAACAGACGTCGCATAATTTTTATGCTGTACCTGGATCACCAGGGCTCCTGCTTCTCTTTCTAAATGTATTCTCGATGGATGTACTGATTCATTGATAGTTGAATAAAAAGGAAAGCGAATGCCTGATTAAATTAAGAATGTCAGGGAGTTGTTTATGCAATACAACTAGAACCCAAGGGGCTTGGGGTAAAACTCCTCCACAACCACAAGAAATCCCTTGTAAATAGCAGCGACACGCACACGCCACCAACCAAACCCTACCCCGCGACTTCCTCCCGGTTCCTTCCGCCGAGCGACTTCCGAGTCTTCCAGTCTCGCCTCGATTCCGCCAACCCTCTCTCCTCGACCCGATCGGCTCGATCAATCCCTTCCCCGACGACATCCTTCGATCGGTGAGCCCCTGGAAGAGCCGCCCAAATTCGGGAGAATTTGGGGTAGGTTTTCCTTCTTGCGTTCGTCCGCTCGGTTTCTTGGCGGATCGATTTCATCGATCTTGAACTGTTTTTGATCGGTCGCAGGTTGGAGATGGCCAAGGCTTCCTTCAAGCTCGAGCACCCCCTGGGTTTGCCTCTCCTCTCTTGTTCTTGCCCTGTTAATTTCTTGCGATTAGGATTCTGGTTTGCAGTTTGCTCGATGGTGTAGTAGATTGGTCCGCGGTCGGGTTAGAGTTGTTCTTGTCTTTGATTGCGAATATGTAGATGTGCTGATCGGTTGAAACTGGTATGGCGTTTTTTGTGTGATATGATCTGATTATAGAGTATAACTGGAGATTACTTTGTTGTTTTGATATGGCTGTCGTATTGATATGACTAAATAGGATGGATGGTTCTTGCTTCGATGGTTGTGTCCTTATTGCAGATTGGTGTTGGGTGTACATGTTAGTTCAAAAGAGGACTCTAAATTATTGTGGTTTGTTCACTTGACTATTGCTGCAAAAGATTAACGCAATAGGGGTGTTCTGGGGGGCTAGCACTCTGCTTTGATAAATTCTGATGTATTCTTATGCGCAGCAGATTATATCATCCATTCAAATTTGAAATGGAATTGTGTTATTGTTGATCTGTTGGGAATAGAGTATACTCATGGTCTCGTAGATTTGGTTTGATAGTCAGTTGATCGTAGTTTAGTTTGATGAACTGTATTCTTGTTATGAACATAGACTGTTTCACGGATTGTAATGTTGTCATCTTTAATATGTTATATTTTTCTTAACTCATGTTGCTGTTTGTTTGTAATTAAAGCAGAAGTGTCTTGCTACAAAAAGATCTCGCTTCACATATCCATGCTTCTTTCATGCTTTTGTGCTACAATGATTTATTTGATCAGAGTTCCAATAAGATTCTGGTGGAATTAGAAAATATGCTTCATGAATTATGATTGTGATTCATCATTCATGTTATACTGCTTCTGATTTTAGTGTGAATGGTGTTCTGATAGTTACGGATTAGCCATGGCTTCTACACTTACATGAATGTAATCCTGCAATCTGTTGGGCATCTCCAATCTGTGCTGTAAAATTGTCCTGTTTGGTGGCTGAACATGCTGCATTTTGTGTTTGCATGATTGGGCCTAGAACATATTTAGCGTTTTAACAAAAATTAACTTGTGGAGGAGGCTGGGACTGTATCTCTGTTGATGCTATACAGTGTTGGAGCCTGAAGATTACTATTTTTTTTTGTTGTAGATGGCATAGGTAACTCCTGATTCCATTAAAAGCGAAACTACTTGTGCGAAAGTTGTTTGTGTCTTGATTTATCCAATTACTGTGAGTTCTTTGTGTTTGGGTCATAGATTACATTTGATAGATATCAGGGTATTTATGCACGTTGGCTGTCAATATGTTCTTCTCATCTTATGTTGTTTGAATCTTGAATAATTTTACAGAAAGGAGGCAAGCTGAATCTGCTAGGATCCGTGAGAAGTACCCTGACAGAATTCCTGTAATATTCTCTGGCTTTTTTTTCTGTCTTCGTATCCTCCAGATGCATGTCTTAATTAAGTTCTGATCAATTTATTTCAGGTGATCGTTGAGAAGGCTGATAGGACTGATGTCCCAGAAATCGATAAGAAGAAGTAAGTCGTTTTCCTCACCGCTCCTATATTCTGAAAGCAGATGTGATATTCTTTTTTATTGTTGTTTGGTAGCTTGAGCTCTCCTTTCAGGTGCAACTAGAGCAATCTTTTTTTACTTAGAAAGGATGCCTCCTTTTTCCCCTTTTGTTTACTTTTAGTTCTCTAGTTAGGGGAAAAGAAATAGGGGGCCTTCTTTTCTTTCACATTGGATGTCAACTCGAACAGGCCCTTAGGTGTCTTCTTGTTCCCTCGACACTTTGTTATGTTTGGGTGCCTGACATGTTAGTGCTCTATTTGTTTAACTAACATTCTTATGTATATGCTTTTGGACATATAATATACAGATGTATTCTAGTATTCTACTGTTAATTTAATTGAACCCTGAAAATATCTATTTAACTATGTATATTCTATTTCTTTATGCTTGGAATCTCCGTTATTGTCTTGTTGACATGCTTGTTGTTTTTCTTATATGCAGGTACCTTGTACCTGCTGACCTCACGGTTGGGCAATTTGTCTACGTGGTGCGGAAGAGGATTAAGCTGAGCCCAGAAAAAGCCATCTTTGTCTTCGTAAAGAACACCTTGCCACCAACTGGTATAGTTTAAAACATTGTTCATGATTTATCATTGGTCATATGTTGCCCATCATATTTTCTTATATCAAATACTTTGCTATGGCAGCTTCTTTGATGTCTGCAATCTACGAAGAGAACAAGGATGAGGACGGCTTCCTTTACATGACTTACAGTGGCGAGAACACGTTCGGCTCTGCCTGATGCAACTGCTGCCCCTGCCACTGTAAATAAACAAGGATGATCAGATTGTCATCGTCGACCCTGTGTAAATAAACTGCTGCTGGATTGCCGCCATGGTTTAATGCGTCCTTAGCTTTCAAGTGTTCGGTATTCTATCATCTGAATCAAAACGATCCGTAAAACTGATATTATTTCCTCCTGGGTTGAGGACATTTACCTATTCCACTATTATGCATTTACCTCCCGTATGACGTGTGATGTGGCATTATTTGTGTTCCATGTGATCGTTGTTAATTGCAATTGCTGCAGGCGAAGAGAGTAATGTCTTTTGTTTAATCGATAGATTCCCATTACTTTATCGGACGCATGGTGAGTGAAAAAATTAGCTGTCGTTTCGTTTTTGACTTGTTGCGTAGCTGCACCGCATGGTTGATTAGTTGACAAATTACAGAATCTGCATATGCAACTGAGTAGTAATTCTGTGAACTAACTGTATGTTACAACCTGATCATATTCGCATGTTTCATGTTTGGATATTGCTACGGTGAGATGTACCATTTGACGCGTTCCCCCGGACGCCTCACATGCACAGTGCTTTCCCTCTTGAAAGTCCTAGCTAACCTTATCCACGCCGTCTCAAGCAAGCCGAATCACCCATTCATTCCGCGAGCTCCAACCTTTGCTACGCTCCTCCTCTTGTGCAGCATCCCACCTTCCTTGATTGTCCTCTCTCTTTCTCTCGAGTCTCGACCCACTAGAGCAGCGAGAGCTCTAGCAGGGCCACCTCCTTTACCGGTGAGCTCCAACCTTTGCTACATTCCTCCTCTTGCTCAGCATCTCAAGCTTTGTCGTCGGCCACCAGTCTGAGACCATCGCTGTTCGTACTCTAGGGAGGCCCTCCAACACCATCGGAGTTCACGCGAAGGTCGCCCCCTTCCGAGGAGCGGCCGGACCTCGCGGAAATTGTTGCCGCCACCTCTGGACTCCGAAGGTAAGCCAGATATAGAGAGGGCGAGGCCGGATGTGGGTCCGAGACCATCACTGTTCATGCTCTAGGGAGGCCGTCCACCACCGCCGAAGTTCACATGGAGGTCACCCCCTTTTGAGGAGCGGTCGGACCTCGTGAAAACTGTTTCTGCCACCTCTGGACTCCGAAGCTAAGCCAAATATGGCGGGGACCAAGGCCGAATGAGACGAGGCGATGGAGGGCCGGCAAGGCGGTGGTGGTGTGAGGTAGAGACAAGGAACCAGGCCAGTCGCCCCCTCCAACTCCTCTGGCGAGCTCGGCCGTCACCGGCGCTCGCGCGCCCTATTCCTCTGGTAGGATTGTTGCATCATCTTACCTCAGTTGTTGCATGACTGTTTAATTTTGTTGCTACGTGTGTTCTTAAATTTCAATCTCGTTGGGAATGAATTCTCTAATTATTGCAATCACGATTACATAATGTTGCAAGTATTTTTTTATAATTGTTTCCTCTGCATCTTTAGAATGTTTTAGGATGCAACAAGTTGATTTGTTACATGATATTTCTTATTTTGTTGCAATAGTTAGTTTCAGTTGTTGCAACAACATTTTTTTTTTCTGTTGCGTCATTTTGTTGAATTATGCCCTTTTCTTTTGTTGAGCACTGCATTTTTTTTTTGCGCTATTGAATTTTGTTGTTGCATGTGAGGAAGGACTGTGTTTGTTGTGGAAGCTTTGCTTTTTTGTTGCACCTACAATTTTTTTGTTTCATGCGTTTAGTGGTGTTGCTGCGCCACTCGGGATGAGATCGGACGATTGATAGCCCTTCGGTTTATGAAGAACCGACAGCGGGGAGGAGCGTTCGATGGCTCTCATCTAACAGTGGGGAAGTGTCCGGTGGAAAGATTCATATCGTACGTCCGGGTGCTAGTCGCTCCTTCATGTTTTCATTGTTTATGGCATGATTGGGAGTTCTTGGCTTAATTGACACCGAAATAATAAAAATAGCCCCCTACGAATGAATTGGTAAAAATAGCATAAAAGATATGCCGACGGACGACACATGCCCCTTACCGCGCCCCCACAGCCCAGAGGCCGCCATGTGGCCTACCACGCGATGGATGCACAGTAGGCCCCTGCTGTGGTATTTGAGCGTGGAACTAGTTCTATTTTTACCAATTCACTTGCGAAAAGCTATTTATACTATTTCGTTGCGCACGAGTCCCATGTTAGCCAATAACTCCATGACCGGTACTGGTTCGAACACTCAATTATTACTAGACCTTGTCATATGCTGATATGCCCAAAACAATAAGTGGAAGGAACATGTTTTAACTGACTCTTGGTATTCTATTGCATCGACTGATCGTTTGCCTCTGCAGTACTAATCCTAGTATTCTACTAGCATCTATTTTACTTGTATGTCCAATGGTGTAAATCGTCTTTTAAGAAAGAACTCCCCAGCCTCACTGGATATGGCAAAACCGGGTCACAATTCTTTAAAACAACGAACATTCTGGCCCTTCATGTGGTGTGATGCAGTAAGATCGAAGTATCCAACTGGAACACTTGGAATCCATTCGTTTATTTATTAGAACCACCACTCGATGTACCGCACACAAAGATAGGTAGAGTGTTGATTGATAGAGCATCTATAATAGTTTGTTTCTTAGCTTGTTACTAAGAGGAGAAAGAGTACCTAATCTAATAAAAAGAAACAAGTCTTCCAATGGATTATTTTTTGAGCTTGTGTCTAAGACTTTAATTGCTACAAGTGTGCATAATTCTTGATGATCAATAATGAAGTACAACTTTGTGGCCTACATGTTTTAGCTCATTTATCATATCAATAATAAAGTCAGGCTGTACAAATGATCTGATGGATATTTTGCTTTAAGACAGTGGGATCCACAAAACGCGTTTTTAGGTAACAAGTAAGTCTCCAATATAGTATTTAGTTATTTCTTGTGTCTTGGTATTAACAATTTGTTAGTTTCTTCATCTAGAAACAACCTCACCTTCTCTCCTCACATTCTCTCCTCCACATCACCTAAATGCTGATGTGGCAACCCCTTAGTAACAGCTGACGTGGACTGTTATAGATACTCTTAGTATACTCCTAGGAACATGGGTCAATGTACTCCCACAAAAAATACCATGCGGTTAATTGTTGGAGCTAGAAACCCTCGCGTGCCTTGGCGCACGGAATCGAAGACACGAGACTGTGATTAGGACCAAGAAACCATTGGTAAGGGCAATATGTTTATGTCATTCTAGAGTCGATAGGACAGGAAATATATATATCAAGATGAGTTAATGTGTTCATTTGTTTCATTTTATAGATATGAGCATATTACAGGCTCTTAAAAATGCAGAATCTATTTTTTTTTTGGCTCTCATTCTTACTACACTGTAACTTTCAGTACAGTAATAGAGGGCAACAAAACTATATTAACCAAGTCTAAGTGAGATGGAACAAAATGACAACGAATACAATGTAGATAAATTATCAGATCAAAAGGAAATCAATGTCTCATCAGAAAGAATAACTATACAGTACAAAGACTACATAGTCAGCCATTTCTACTAATAGGAGCAGTCTTAAATCCTACTCAGCAGTTCGCATCAACGTTAAGCATATGAGGTCCAGCAATTGACCGAGTCATCTTAAACTAAACCTAGAAAAACAAGACAAGATAACCAAGACTGTAATAATATGTAAGTTCAGATTGCACATTTTGTATATCGAATATATACTTACCTCATTGAATAAATCAAGGAGATCCGCGAGTAAGGTTTTCCCTTAAAGTGAAGCCAAGGATTTGTGAAATAGGGTTATGAAGGATAATCCCATCATTTACAAAGAATGAGGCCAACCTATTGTGTAACAAAGGGCGTGTTAAGGATAAGCTTCATAGGTAACAAGTGAAAAAAATTACTACAAAGTGTTCCCAAACGATTTTACTTAACCAAAAAAAGTAACTTATCAATAAATAGATAAACATTGTTATTAGAGAGGATAATTTCAGCCTCACCAACCTGAGGCACCCTAAACCAACAATGCTGGCCACATCGAGTGTGGGAGTCAGCCATGATATCATCAAGCACAAGAAAGAAAGCTTGAAGCTGCACAGACAACAGCAAGCTCCGAGGAGCAATTTTGGTTGCTTTACAGCCATTATTCAGAACAACACTGAGGAGAAAACATTACCCATTCAATGCACCAAGAGTACAGGCAAGAAACATCTCCTCACCCAGAACATCGGCACCTTTCAACAGCTTATAGCTATCAACCACAGACAACCCACGGTTACACTTTCTTATCATTAGCAAAAACAATGAATCAGAAATCTGATTAGCTTTTCATATACCTAAAAAAACACATCAAGTTAAATTCATCTCCTCACCTCCCAGAACATTGAAGTCCACAATCTGCTCCAAAGAAGATCAACAAGTTAAATTGGCAATGCGCCTTTTCCAATAGAAGCAACTGAACTAATAAGATCATTTTTTTTGCATCCAATCAATCCACTATCTTATGAAGCTTTCACATAAATAACAGTAACAAATGGAAATAAAAGCAAGTAGCCTTGATAACCGTCCAAGATCCAACTTAATACGTATCTATAATAACAGGCAAAAGGATTTCTATTTACAAAAGTTAATAATCATAAGCTTGGCTCTGTTCTAACTGTAATTCACATCAAAGAATTTCACTCAACCCGAAAGATCACAATTTTTTCCTTTTCAACTTTTGATAGCCACTTGTAGGCATTATTTTTTGACTGATTCAGAAACAGCCTTCGACAAGCCCATTTGCCGATTGGAAATTAGTCAACTAAACTTAACTGAACGGGAGTTTCAGCCTTCACCTTTTGGGGCACGAACATGCGTTTGATGAAGTGGGAGCTCCAAGCGGCGCTGCCGCCGAAGTGGTCGACGGCCTCGCGCACTGTCTCGAAGGGCGCCGACGTGTCGATCTCCGTCCTATCCCCGCACGACACGCCGTCGGCAGGTGGAGCTAGGTCTTGTGACTCGCCGTTCATGGGACTCGCAGGAGGCCGGCGGCGCTGGGCTAGGGGAGGCACGGCCAAGAGGAGGGCGATAGGCCAGCGAGGGGCGTAGGGGCGCAAGGGCCAAGAAGAGGCGACCGGAGGCCCGACTAGGGAGCAGGGAGAGGCAGCGCCAGAAGAAATCGGGGAATGGAGTTGGGGTCTTGGAGAGGAAATAGAAGGCGGTGGCGCTGGGCTAGGGGAGGCGCAGCCAAGAGGAGGGCGACAGGCCGACGAGGGGCGTGGGGGCCAAGAAGAGGCGACCAGAGGCCAGGCTGGGGAGCGGGGAGAGGCGGTGCCAGAAGAAATCGGGGAATGGAGGTGCGGTGGGCGTGGGGTTGGGTGGGGGAGGTTACCTTTTTGGCAAGCTCGGCGAGGACGTGGGTGGCGTGCTTAGCAGCGGCGCGGTGGGCATGGCACCACGAGAAGCAGCGGTGTAGGGCGTCGACCTGCGTGCGGATCTCGCGGGAGAGCGTCGTCTGGGAGTGGCGGCAGAAGATCTCGGGCCCGGCAGAGCCGTCCTCCTCGAGGTCCGAGGCGGAGCTCTGCAGGCGGTGAAGAAGGGGAGGCACGTCCGGAGGGGGGAGATGAGGTGATGTGATGTGGGGGAGGATGGCGATGAGGGAGGCGAGGTCGGAAGCGGCGACGCGGTGCTTTGGCTGCGGGTATGTGGGGGGAGGAGGGACATGATGGGAAGTGGGCGAGGAGGATGGAGGGGATGGAGGGTGAGGTCGAAGCGGCGGGGGTGCTTGGGGGGAGAGGCGGCGGCGGAGGATCTAGAAGGCTCCTTTTGTCTCAGACAAGGTGACAAGACCGAACCGATCGGACGGGTGAGGATGAAAGGCGCAACATCGGACGGCTCTAGAAAAAAGGCTGATGTGGACACTCTGGTTGGGCTCAGAGTTCGCAAGATTTTATATAGAAAGATGTGCTGGTGCTCCCTCTCTCTTTCAAAGAGAGAGAGAGAGAGAGAATGTGCTGGTGCTCCAGTTGTATACTTGTCTCACCGTGGATGGCACCCAAATGCATGCAATTATGAATTATGCAATCGATGAGTTACTGCTTATATTTTGTTGTCCCCGCAATTATGAATTATGTCTTGCGTTCTAAATAGACAGTGAGATTCAACAACTCCGCTGGAACGGAGTAAGTTCTCCAAATGTACGTCCTCCTCACCTGGGAGCTTGGACGAAGCACTGATCCAATCATCATGGACTTACCACGTACTAGCGGTATAAATGTATAATAGTTGAAGTGTTAAACTCATCAATAAATCAATCTGCCAAACCAGCTGGTAGACGGACGTGGATGTAGACGGATAATTGCAGGGGACCTCACCTCCTCATGATGGCCATGGATGGACACGCCAGACCATGCTAGCTCATAGAGCATCCACAGTGTTTAGAGCGAACAGCCCGTAAGCTAGGGCTCACATGCTGTCTCTAAGCATATCATTATTTTCTGTAGTGTATAGAGCTTACTCTGTCTCTAAGATGGAGTACACGGCTATAATTAAAAGAACAGAAAAATTCCCTACTCCAACTACCGTCCATCCCAATTCCTACTCTAACCACCATCCATCCCAACTGACAGGTGGGGCCATGCATGTTTTTTATTGGTTAGAGCCTGTCTCGAATCTTAGAGGCAACGCAAGCTAATTTGCTTGGAGGCTGTTGTGCGCAGTTTAAAGGCAGCCTTCAAGACTGCCTAATCCGTATTTTTTTACTTTGGATTCGAGTCGAATCTGATACACGGATCTGAGTATGAATACGGATTTTTCTGGATGCGCATACGTGATTCGGATCTGATCGATTCAAATCGATCCACGGATAACTTGACGGATAGTGTACACATAAAGAAAGATATAACTTCAACTAAAGTGTCAAATTATACTACCTATTGGAGAATTATTTATCCTACTTAACAACATAGTTAAATGTAAATTCATACTATATATTAGTCAATGACTAGAAAACCATAGAAGATATTAAAGGATATTGATGCTTATCGGATATCTATTTTATTGATTTATCGGATATCTTTCGGATATCCTATAAAATACAGATACGGAGAGGATATTTCTCTCCCCGTATCCTACCCCATATTCCATGGGATTTTCCGGGTTTGGATGCTGATCGGGACAAAAAAAAAATAGTA
Source organism: Phyllostachys edulis (assembly GCA_036346405.1). NCBI lineage: Eukaryota > Viridiplantae > Streptophyta > Magnoliopsida > Poales > Poaceae > Phyllostachys > Phyllostachys edulis. The sequence continues at coordinate 43,400,930 of CM070557.1, read as the reverse complement.
CCTGGGTGGATTTTTTTTCGAATACGACATCGATTAGGAATTATCCGCCTCGTTTTCACCCCTATTCAAGACCTCCCTCTCTCCTCTTAGAGGCTAAAGAAAGGCGACATTGCACCCTGTCGTAGCTAAAAGACTAGACAGTAGGTACGGAGGGTACTCCGTACCCTTTGTCTTGGGAGAAGGACCAAAGGGAAGAGCCAAAGACATGTAAATATGTATGTGTTGCTCATGTGTGTAGAATGAGGAGCCCCCTCCTTACATGCCCATGGGGCTTTACTTATAGGGGGCAAGAAGGGACATTTACCTTCTTGCCCCCATAGGCGAGAGAGAGAGAGAGAGAGGGTATTTTAAGTACATTTGCCTAAAATACACTATACAAATTAGGTTTATATATGTACAGCATCCCTGACGGCACACCGGTACTCCCGACGCTGCTACGACAACTCCCTCGTCTGCGTAGTCCGAGGTCGCGAAGACAGGCCGCGTCCCGAGGGGCGAGCGGACGCAATCCTGTCGCCCCCGGCCCCACGGGAGTCGGGATACCCCCGGAGAAGTCGTGTGAGTCGCCCGTGAGGCATGGGCCTCAAGCGGCGGCGCGTCGAGAGCCGCCCGCCGAGGCATGGGCCTCGAGGCGTCTGCTGTCGTGGAGCCGCCTCGTGAGGCATGGACCTCGAGGCGGGCGGAGTGTAGTCTTGGCGAAGTCAGTGGAGCCACCCCACCGAGGCATGGGCATCGAGGCGACGGTCGTCGTCGGGAGCCGCCCACCGAGGCATGGGCCTCAAGGCGGCGACGCGTCGGGACCGCCCGCCGAGGCGATAGCCTCGAGGCGAGCGATGAGCAAGGGCAGAGCCGTCTTGGGTGAAGTCGGCGGGGAGCCGCCCGGCCGAGGCATGGGCCTCAAGGCGGGCAGCGCGTCGTGGAGCCGCCCTACTGAGGCATAGGCCTTGAGGCAGGCGGCGCGTAGTGGCGGAGCCCGTGTGGGTGAAGTGGTGCGTCATGGCAGCCATTGTTGCGTTCATATTCGACTACTTCTTTGGTGTGACCATTCGCGATGCTCCTGTCGAGGACCTGGTACCGTCCCCCCCCCTTGGCCGCTCCTAGTCAAGTGTCGTCGTGACTTGGAGGGGCGTGAAGGGGTTTTTTCCGTCTACCTGAGTTACTGCTGGGTTCTTCTAAGGTTCCGATGCTGGCGAGGGGGAGGCAAAGCCGGTCGCCTTCCCCCAACTTTCTTTGATTGGGCTCGTTTGAGAGCCCAGAAGCTAGCGAGGGGGAGGCGAAGCCGATCGCTGTCCCCCAACTATCTTTGATTGGGCTCGTTTGAGAGCCCAGAAGCTAGTGAGGGGGAGACGAAGCCGATCGCCGTCCCCCGACCTTCTTTGATTGGGCTCGCTTGAGAGCCCAGAAGCTAGCGAGGGGGAGGCGAAGCCGATCACCGTCCCCTAACCTTCTTTGATTGGGCTCGCTTGAGAGCCCAGAAGCTAGCGAGTGGGAGGCGAAGCCGATCACCGTCCCCCAACTTTCTTTGATTGGGCTCGCTTGAGAGCCCAGAAGCTAGCGAGGGGGAGGCAAAGCTGATCGTCGTCCCCCAACTTTCTTTTATTGGGCTCGTTTGAGAGCCCAGAAGCTAGCGAGGGGGAGGCGAAGCCGATCGCTGTCCCCCAACTTTCTTTTGATTGGGCTCGTTTGAGAGCCCAAAAGCTAGCGAGGGGGAGGCAAAGCTGTAGGACCGGAAAGGCGACTAGAGGGGGGGTGAATAGGAGCACTATTTAATTTTCGCTTTGCTGATCAGATTCAAACATAATATTGACTCCAATAGCTATGAGAACTATGAAGATCAATATATATAAGCATAGCGGAAGTCTTGAATTGAATCTCCTTCAAATCCTCAAAAGAAATGACCAAAAACACAAAAATCAGCCTAATGAACAGTCTTGATGAGCAAGACCAATCGAACCGGATGAACAGTGCGGTCGTTCCGATTTTTGGTACAACCGGATGAATAGTGTCGGTCGTTCAATGAGCAGTAAAATCGGGCGAATGAACAATAAATAGCCTGAAAACGAAAACAAAATCGACGTAACTTTTGATCCGCTTGGCCAAACTCCACCAAATTTGAAACACATCTTCCTAATGATGTCAGAACCTATTCAAGCAACGATCGTCCAGATCTCGTCAAAGTTTTGATCTTTTTCCAATTTACCGAAGGAGGGTTCAAACATGAGCAAAAATGAAAAACTTGATCCAAAACTTGCTCGTGGGAGATTGATGATCTAGATGATCTTAGATATGTTCCCACATGTCCCAGCAAGGAGTAAGAGGGCACGAAATCAACCAAAAACTACAGGATCAAGGAAGCACTCAAAATCATCAAAATAAGGTGCAAGAACAAGAAAAGAACGAAGAGAGCTCATCTCAAAGAACTTGCAAGGATTGATTGATGATTGATGATTCGTGGTTACAGCCACTCCCTCAAGGAGGACAAGAGCTCAATCCATGAGCACACACACAATCCATCTCTCTAGAGCCTAAGCCTCTCTTTTCTTCCCTAAACCCTAACACCAAACTAGGGTTTGCAAAATGAAGTGCTTGGGCTGCTGTGAACAGCACCCTCTCTATTTATATGAGGCCTAGAGCTTCTAGAAGACTTAACCCTAATGGGCTCCCGTTAGGCCCAATAACAAACAGGACACACACGCACGTATTTTAAAGCACCGTCTTCACTTTTCTTGACCTAAACCACTTCTTGACGCACCGTCTTGCGCCGCGGGTTGGCATTAGGTCACCAAGGTGGTATTTGGTGAAATTACCAAAATACCCTTCTCGATCCTTCTCCATGGACCGAGTCCAATCTGTCAAGCAATCGCCTACTCAAATCACGTGTAGGTTGATCAACGGCTCTCATCATGCTCGAGCAAGTCGCTCCCGTCCAATCCCATCTAACCTCCAAGGCACTTGCACCGACCCCCCACGCCGCTGATCCAACCAACAGATCGAATCGCCGGTTCGATCTACCTCGTCCATTCATGCCATGCTTGAGTCACTGACCTCACCCGGCATCCATGATCGCTTCGGACCTCGGCTCTCCTAGCTTAGTCCCGATCCTCCTCGCCGCTGACCGTCATTGACACCGCAAGCCACCGCACAACAATAGACCAAGAAATCGTCTCCGGAACAAGTTCTTCACAACTTGACCCACGTTAGCTCAAAACATGCAATATGCAACATATATGCATTAACAAACATTGAAATGACATAACCCAAAACAAATCTCCAAGTTAAGCGAAACTCGAAACCAAATCGGTACTACCGCCATGTTATGGCGGTACTACAAGATTCTTGATAATCTGCACCCATAATCGCGTCGTCTCAGCCTCAAGGAAATCCAAAACGCCCAAAGACACTTGTTCGGAAAAACCATACCGCTCACACGCGATCGTTCATTCGTCTTGATACTACCAAGAACCAAAGCACGCAGTACTACCGCTCCTCGAGAAATCCAAAACACAAAATACACTCGCTTCGGAAAAACCCTACGCTTTGCTTGCGGTAATACCGACCAGCGGTACTACCGTCAAACACAAGCGGTACTATCAAGATCGCGGTAGTACCGCTAATTACACACCGGTACTACCGATAATCCTGACACTTGCTGAAAACAGGATTTCAACAAAACCGAAAACGATCGTTTCGACAAACCAAAGGAGCTATTGCCAATTGTACCATCACATTAAGATCGTGAGCATATCTCCATGATATCCACAGAAGCCGATCGCCGTCCCCCACTTTTTTTGATTGGGCTCGCCTGAGAGCCCAGAAGCTAGCGAGGGGAGACGAAGCCGATCACCGTCCCCCAACTTTCTTTGATTGGGCTCGCTTGAGAGCCCAGAAGCTAGCGAGGGGGAGGCGAAGCCAATCGCCGTCCCCCCACTTTCTTTGATTGGGCTCGCTTGAGAGCTTGCCACCTGGCCTTTGCTGACCTTGCCGTCATTCGCGATGGGACTGGACTGTTCGGGGTGGGGGGATCGCGCCGTCCCCCATACTTTTTATATAGGGCTCCGGGAGCCCTAATGCTTTGTTGCGTCGGCGAGGGTGATGCCGTCCCGCCCCTGGTACGCTTTGGTCTTGGGACCGTGCTGTGCTAGGGTTAGCTTTGCGCGTCGTCTTCATCGAGGCAATCATATCTGTGGATGGTATTAGCTTGCCCCGAAGCCGAATGCCAAGCGCGGTGGCTTTGTTTTCTACGGCTTTGCGCGAATGGATGTGATATGCGAGGTCTCTCCGCTGAGGTAAGGGCCTCAAGGCGGGAGACTCCCAAGTCGCCGAGGCGCGGCTATCGGAGCGACTAGAGCTTTGCGCATTTGAGCGCAATTTGACATGTCTCTCCGTCGGGGCGAGGCCCTCGTGGCGGGAGACTCCCTAGTCTCCGAGGGGTGGCCGTCGGAGTAACTAGGGCGATGCGTGTTTGAGCGCGATATGAGATGTCTCTCCGCCGGGGCGAGGCCCTCGCGGCGGGAGACTCCCTAGTAGCTGAGGCATGGCCGTCGGAGCAACTAGGGCGATGCGCGTTTGAGCGCGATATGAGATGTCTCCCCGCCAGGGTGAGGCCCTCGCGGCGGGAGACTCCCTAGTCGCTGAGGGGTGAACGTCGGAGGGACTAGGGCGATGTGTGTTTGAGCGCGATGTGAGATGTCTCCCCGCCGAGGCGAGGCCCTCGCGGCGGGAGACTCCCTAGTCGCTGAGGCGTGGCCGTCGGAGTGACCAGGACGATGCGTGTTTGAGCGTGATATGAGATGTCTCCCCGCCGGGGCGAGGCCCTCGCGGCGGGAGACTCCCTAGTCGCCGAGGGGTGGCCGTCGGAAGGACTAGGGCGATGCACGTTTGAGCGCAATGTGAGATGTCTCCCTGCCGGGGCGAGGCCCTAGCGGCGGGAGATTCCCTAGTCGCCGAGGCGTGGCCATCGGAGCGACTAGGGCGATGCGCGTTTGAGCACGATATGAGATGTCTCCCCGCTTGGGCGAGGCCCTCGCGGCGGGAGACTCCCTAGTCGCCGAGGAGTGGACGTCGGAGGGACTAGGGTGATGCGCGTTTGAGCATGATGTGAGATGTCTCCCCGCTGGGGCGAGGCTCTCGCAGCAGAAGACTCCCTAGTCGCCGAGGCGTGGCCATCGGAGCGATTAGGGCGATGCGCATTTGAGCGCGATATGAGATGTCTCCCCGCTGGGGCGAGGCCCTCGCGGCAGGAGACTCCCTAGTCGTCGAGGGGTGGCCGTCGGAGGGACTAGGGCGATGCACGTTTGAGCGCGATGTGAGATGTCTCCCAGCCGGGGCGAGGCCCTCGCGGCGGGAGACTCCCTAGTCGCCGAGGGGTGGCCGTCGAAGGGACGACGGCGATGCGCATTTGAGCGCGATGTGAGATGTCTCCCCGCTGGGGCGAGGCCCTCGCGGCGGGAGACTCCCTAGTCACCAAGGGGTGGCCGTCGGAGTGACTAGGGCGATGCGCATTTGAGCACGATGTGAGATGTCTCTCCGCCGGGGCGAGGGCCTCGCGGCGGGAGACTCCCTTGTCGCCGAGGGGTGGCTGTCGGAAGGACTAGGGCGATGCGCGTTTGAGCGCGATATGAGATGTCTCTCCGCCGGGGCGAGGCCCATGCGACGGAGGCGTGGCCGTCGGAGCGACTAGGGCGATGCGCGTTCGAGCGCGATTTGAGATGTCTCTCCACCGGGGTGAGGTCCTCGCAGTGGGAGACTCCCTAGTCACCGGGTGGGGCCGTCGGAGCAACTAGGGTGATGTGCGTTCGAGCGCGATATGAGATGTCTCTCTGCCGGGGCGAGGCTCTCGCGGCGGGAGACTCCCTAATCGCCGAGGCGGGGCCGTTGGAGCGACTAGGGCGATGCGCGTTCGAGCGTGATATGAGATGTCTCTCCGCCGGGGCAAGGCCCTCTCGGCGGGAGACTCCCTAGTCACCGTGGCGTGGCCATCGGAGCACCTAGGGCGATGCACGTTTGAGCACGATATGAGATGTCTCTCCTCCGGGGTGAGGCCCTCGCGGCGGGAGACTCCCTAGTCGCCGAGGCAGGGCCGTCGGAGCGACTACTGTGTGCTGGGGCTTGAGGCCATTCACGGCATCTTTGTTGCCACGGTGGTGGGTTTATTGATGCTGCCACCCTTGTGGGCTTACACTACACGCTCCGGAGAGCGAGCCAGTGTGCGCCGGGGCTCGAGGCCATACGCGGTGTCTTTGTTGCCACGGTGGTGGGCTTATTGATGCTGCCACCCTTGTGGGCTTCCACTGCACGCTCCGGAGAGCAAGCTAGTGTGCACTGGGGCTCGAGGCCATACGCGGCGTCTTTGTTGCCACGTTGGTGGGCTTATTGATGCTGCCACCCTTGTGGGCTTCCACTGCACGCTCCGGAGAGCGAGCTAGTGTGTGCCAGGGCTCGTGGCCATATGCGGTGTCTTTGTTGCCACGTTGGTAGGCTTATTGATGCTGCCACCCTTGTGGGCTTCCATTGCACGCTTCAGAGAGCGAGCTAGCATGCGCCGGAGCTTGAGGCCATACGCAGCGTCTTTGTTGCCACGGTGATGGGCTTATTGATGCTGCCACCCGTGTGGGCTTTCGCTGCACACTCTAGAGAGCGAGCTAGCATGCACCGCAGCTCGAGGCAGCGCACGGTGTCTGTTGCCATGGTGATGGGATTATATATGCCACCCTTGTGGGCTTTCGCTGCACACTCCGGAGAGCGAGCTAGCATGCACCAGGGCTCGAGGCCACGCGTGGTGTCTGTTGCCATGGTGGTGGGCTTATATATGCCACCCTTGTGGGCTTTCGCTGCACACTCCGGAGAGCGAGCTAGCAGCAGTATATCATGAAATGTTATATAGTCTAATAGAAATGTATGTACTGTCTCAACAGAAGTATGGAATTAACCAACAGATTTGGCTAGTGCTAGGATTACTACCACATGCTGTGGGAGGATGAATGATGCTTGGGAAGAATAATGGTCAGTGTGTTATAGGATGACTTCCACGACTGTGCACATAGTCATTGCTTAATAGGTTCATTTGCATTCAGATTATAGAACCACCCAATCCAAATTTCAGAATAATGCAGAAGGGGTAGCATTCAAACCTGCACTTGAGCAGCTCTGAGTGGGCCGAATGTGTGCTGGGGCGACTGTGAAGGGGTCCAAAGGGGGGCTTCAGATGGGTGGCTTTGGAGGGGGTCCCTCCCGGTGGTGGCGACGAAGGTGGCCGTGCGGGGCCTCCGGAGGTGGCGGCCACTGGGACTCCAGAGGTGGCGGGGTCGATGCCGAAGGGGAAGGTGGTCCTGGTGCGATTCCGCCGAAGGTAGCATGCTTCGCTGGTCCGACGAAGGCGGGCTTCCACTCGGTTTTTTTTGGAAGTCTCCTGTGGGGCGAAGGCTGCTGAGGCCCTTCACACCCGGGCCAAAGGCTATACTTGTGGGGTCGGTGAAGCTCGCTCCAGAGGTCCTTCGAAGGTTGCGGTCTTGCAGGCGAAGCTGAGGGGTCCCCATGTTGGTGCGAGGCGGTGATGCGAAGGGGGAGGCCCGAGGGGTCTCGAAGCCGGGTGGGGCTGAGCCCGAAGACGGGGTGGTCTGGAAGGGGCTCCAGGTGGCCGGAGGACACGGCGGCCCGAAGGTGGGCGAGGCGGCCCGAATGCCCTCTGGAGAAGTCGAAGGCGGCGGCCCGTAGGTGCTCCGAGGTGGGGTCCTCGGGCGGTGGTGAAGGCGCTCGGAGGTCCAAGGGCCGGTGATGACGAGGTGGTGGTGGAGGCATGTTCGAGGTGGCCCCGGAGGGGTCCGGGGGTGGAAATGGTGCTCCGAAGGATGCCAGGCTGGGTAAGGTTGGACGAGGTGCTTCGGGGCGAGGGGGCCTCACTCCGAGGTTGCTTCGGAGGTCGCCCGAGCCAGAGGCGAAGGGTCGGTGGAGGGGCTCCGGGCGGAGGTTCCCAGCAGGGGCCTTTGGAGGCGGCCCGAAGGTAGAGGTGGCGCTCCGATGGACGCCGGACTGGGTAAGGTTGGACGAGGTTGTTCGGGGGCAAGGGGGCCTCGCTCCGAGGTTGCTTCGGAGGTTTCCCAGGCCAGAGGCGAAGGGTCAGTGGAGGGGCTCCAGGCGGAGGTTCCCGGCGGGGGCCTTTGGAGGCGGCCCGAAGGTGGAGGTAGAGCAGGCGAAGGGGCCCGAGGAGGTGTGGTCTCTGGGGGTGGCTGCCCTGCAGGACCTTCGCGCTGGAGGCGGAAGGTGGGGAGGACTTTGGGTTGCTCCGTACGGCCACGCCAGAGGTGGAAGTTGCGGCGGAGGCGGGGAGGATGCTCTGGGCTGCTCCGCAAGGCTTTGGAGGCGGCTTCTAGGTGGCCCCGGAGGCGTCCGGGGGTGGAGGTGGCACTCTGAAGGACACCGGGCTGGGTAAGGTTGGGTGAGGGTTGCCTCGAGGCGGCTTTGCATGCGAGGCACATGCGGCTGGAGTGCGAGGGGTCCTCGTCCAAAAAATGAAGGGTACCCGAGGGGGCTTCGGCCGATTTTTTTTTGTGGGGCAGGCCTCGGGATGTGTTTTGGGGCTTCGATCGAAGGTTGTTTTTTCTACGAACGGGGGCTTCGACCAATGTGGAGGTGTCTTGAGCTCCTCTTGTTTGTAGCTTCTTGTTCAGTCCGCATGGACGGCGCCAACTGTCGTAGCTAAAAGACTAGACAGTGGGTACGGAGGGTACTCCGTACCCTCTGTCTTGGGAGAAGGACCAAAGGGAGGAGCCAAAGACATGTAAATATGTATGCGTTGCTCATGTGTGTAGAATGAGGAGCCCCCTCCTTACATGCCCATGGGGCTTTACTTATAGGGGGCAAGAAGGGACATTTACCTTCTTGCCCCCATAGGCGAGAGAGAGAGAGAGAGGGTATTTTAGGTACATTTGTATAAAATACACTATACATATTAGGTTTACATATGTACAGCATCCCTGACGGCACACCGGTACTCCCGACGATCCTAGGGTGTAGGGCACCCCTTGGTGCCCTGCTACGACACACCCGTTCTACCATCCATGCTTCACCCTAGGATCTTCTATGCCCAACACACCACTTTGTGTGACTCTGTGTCCTACTCACTCCCAATGATAAAATAGTAGCAACAAGTGAGAGCTTTTGACAATCTACCCCTCGAACGTTTTGAGATCGCAAGGATGACACCTCCTCTCACCATGGATCCAGTCCACAGTGTTGCTTTTTTCAAAGGGCTCTTTGAAACGAATGAGGGGCCGTCCTCTCGTTCTCCGCTCAGGAAAAAAAACTCTATCTAGTTCCCATCCACTCCATGCCACCTCCGGCCCCTCTCCCCTCCTCACCAGCGTTTAGCCAAAGTTGACTGGGTTGAGGGACCCATCCCTTGTACATTAGTCGTAGTAGTAGTCCCTCTTCCTTTCTCTACTTTCCTTCCTAGGTAGTCTTCTTCAAGTTAGACCACCATCATCTACCTGTGAAAAACAAGAGTACAGAGGTTTGGATTTCCGCACATCAATCGTGTGCAGGGATTCTGTTTATATAACAGTCTGTCAACCAACAATGGACGGTGAACAGTAGGTTAGGGAAAAAATCAGATACTACAACAGATAGGATCTTTGCTTTCTACATTTAGCCGAACCTACTATACAAATGTAATCCATTCAGTTTAGGAAGTTTCATATTAGTATTTTTTATACATAAATCACAATCGTCATTGAAGATTGAGATTGCGCCGAAGCACCCCAAGATCATGTGTGTTCAGTGGCTTTGTCAGACCATCTGCAACTTGATCTGCTGAAGGAATGAACCAAATTTCCAATGCCTTGTGAGCAACTCGCTCATAAACAAAGTAGGAGTCAATTTCTATATGCTTTGTTCTGGCATGAAAAATTGGGTTCGCAGGAAGATAAGTGGCGCCAAGATTGTAACACCACAGACACGGTGCTCTTGCTTGAAAAATGTCAAGCTCACCTAATACTTATTGTACCCAGATCACTTTTGCTATTGCGTTGGCTAGTGCCTTGTACTTAGCTTCAGTACTAGACCTTGAAATCGTGGCTTGTTTGCGTGAGCTCTAGAAAATAAGTTTTGATCCAAGAAATACCGCAAAACCACTAGTTGATCTCCTTTCATCTAGACACCCAGCCCGGTCAGCATCTAAGAATGCATTGACTAATGATGACTTGGATTTTCTAATCCTTAGTCCAACTTCAGAAGTGTGCTTAAGATATCTCAATATTCGCTTTGCCGCAGTCCAATGCAAGGATGTAGGTGATTGCATATATTTACAAACTTTGTTGACATAGTAGGATATATCTGGCCGAGTGAGAGTTAAGTATTGCAGAGCACCAACAATACTTCTGTATTTAGTTGCCTCCGTTGGAGTGAGCATCTCACCTTCAACTTTTGACAGCTTCTCTGTTGTCGACATTGGTGAAGTCACTGGTTTGCATGTCTTCATCCCAACTCTACTGAACAATTCAGAAACATACTTGGCTTGTGAAAGAATAATTCCACATTCTGATTTCTTTACCTCAATGCCCAAGAAGTAGTGCAAATCACCTAAATCTTTAATTGCAAATTCAGCCTGAAGACTTTGTATGAGATTCTCAACAGTAGGATTAGATGAGCTTGTGACAATGATGTCATCCACATAGATTAGCATAAATATGCTAACACTATTCTTGCTGAATATGAATAGCGATGTGTCTGCACGAGAAGGCATGAATCAAAACTCTTGAAGTTTTGAAATCAGTTTGGAATACCATGCCCGAGGCGCCTGTTTCAATCCATACAGTGCTTTATCAAGTTTGTAGACATCATTTGGAAGTTCTACACTCTCATAGCCTAGAGGTTGTTTCATGAATACATCCTCTTCTAGAACACTATGAAGAAACGCATTCTGAACATCAAGTTGACAAAGACACCATCGTCGGGATATAGCAATTGACAATATGAGACGAATTGTAGCCAATTTTACAACCGAGCTAAATGTATCTTCATAGTAAATACCATATCTCTGTTTGGATCATTTAACTACCAACCGAGCTATGTATCAATCAAGAGACCCATCTGCCTTTTTCTTTATCTTGAAGACCCATTTGCACTCTATGATATTGAGTCCTTGTTGATTCGGTACAAGATGCCATGTACCATTCTTCATTAGAGCAAAGTACTCCTGATTCATAGCTTCCCCTCCATTGAGCATCCTTTAAGGTTTCTACATGATTTGCTGGTTCTGTTGCCGCAACTATGCTCAGTGCATTTTTATCATATAGAGGTGTATCATCATGATGCATCTTCAGCACTGATATGTTATTTTTCCAGCGTGTGCACATCTGATGCTAAGGAGGTGGCGCCACAGGAATAGTAGCCATCTCAGAATTGATGGCATCGGCACTAGTAGCACTAGTTTCCCCAGCAACAAGAGGCTGCCTGTGTATTTCATCATGTTCCTATAGAGACAAATCAAGAGCCTGCACATTCCCATTAGTTTGCACATTAGTCATATTAGATAAACCCAAATTATTGCCCCCATCTTCCATACTGTTGAGTGAATGAGATGAATTTCAAAATAAGGATAGGAGAAGAAGCTGGTCATACTGTAACTGATGGTTAACAGAGGGATATATTTGTGAGATGGGAAAGACATTCTCGTCAAATATCACATCTCTATATATGTATATTCGGCCATTAGAAGGGAGAAGGCATTTGTAACCTTTGTGAATGCTACTATACCCTAGAAAAATACACCACTGAGAATGAAATTAAAATTTTGTTTATTGTAAGGCCGTAAACAAGGCCATCATGCACAACCAAAAACCTTCAGAGAGGAATAGTCAGGTTTCGCATGCAAGAGATGTTCTATGGGAGTGAAAGATTGTATGACTTTGTAAGGAAGCCTATTTATAAGAAAACAAGCAATGTGGAACGCCTCATCCCAGAATTTTAGAGGCATAGAAGCATGAGCGAGAAGTGAGAGACCAACTTCTACAATGTGACAATGTTTTCTTTCGGCTGATCCATTTTGTTGATGTGTGTAAGGACACGAAACATGATGTGTGATCCCTACTATTTGGAAGAATGTATGCAGTTTTTGGTATTCACCACCCCAATCAGTTTGCATACAAACAATTTTCATTCCAAGTAGACGTTCTACATGGTTTTGAAATTGTGTAAAGGTTCAGTAAACATCTGCCTTGCTTTTCAAAGGATAAATCCAAATGAACTTGCCAAAATCATCAATAAAACTCAAATAATATTTGTTTCCATTAACGAAAATAGGGGCTGGACCCCATACATCCGAAAAAACAAGTTCAAAACACTACTACAAAAAGGCTAATACTGGACACCTCATCACAGACGGTTCACCAAAACCGTCTGTATTAAATACAATCACATACGGTTTTTGTTTAGTGACCGTCTGTGTTACTAGCTGCGCTAAAAACCGTATGTGAAGATGTAATATCACAGATGGTTCATGTTGAAAACTGTCTGTGAAGTATCATAGATGATTCTTGAAAAGAACCGTCGATGATGTTTCTTAATATCATAGACGACTCTTTTTAAGAACCGTCTATGATACTTCATAGGCGGTTTTCAATATGAACCGTCTGTGACTTCCCATCTTCATCACAGACGGTTTGTATTAAAAAACCGTCTGTGATAATCTCACTTATTGCAGACATGACCCTCACAGATCTATCTAAAATTCCAGCTCTGTTCTCGCTGCTACTGCTTTGAGGAGGTGGGGCTTTGAGGCGATTTGGTGAAAGGAGACCGCGGATTTGGGAAGAGTGATTGTAGATCCATTTGTTCTTGACTATCGATGGTTAGTAATTTGTTCCTAATTGCGTTATATTCTAGATCTAGATTGGTAAAGAGAGAATTGAAGATGGTTTAGATCTAGCTTCTTGCCATCTAAAGTTGACTACTATAAGTACTTGAGATTTCAGTTACTTTTGCAAATTAATTAGTAGAAGTTGGGTGGGTTGTCTATAATGTGTTTGTGATTAAACCTGACCCTAGGGTGCATGGCCAAAGTTTGGATTTTATTAGTGTTGTTTCCATTGATTACACACATATTACTGCACTCCTATTGTAATGCATTGTTGTTTTTTCAATTCATTAGAAATACATATTTCAAATGTCATATCAAAAGTTGCATCTATAGTATACTAATTAATTAATTCAATATTTAACACTAAATTTTGTTATATGCGTAGCGTAGTTGGACCAAAGCTGGATGTACGCAGAGAACCGTGTGAGTGAAGAGTACATTAATGGTGTGTCTGCTTTTACAAGAGCTGCCGAGGAGGATATGTTGAATAAGGGGGCAGTATATGTACTGTCCATGCATTGACTCGAGAATCTGAAGATGTTTAAGAACCGAGCGCAGATCGAAACACACTTGATTCAAAGGGGTTTCAAAAAGGGGTATGCATGTTGGACCAGTCACAGTGAAGAGCAGATTATACATGAAGGTAATAATAATGACATCGCCGATGAAGTCAACGATATGCCGCAGGATGATGTCGATTGTGGTTCCGATTCGGATAGGCTGCACGATGACAGTCTGGATCATATCCTTCGCGATGCATAAGTGAACTATAGTGAGAGAGAGTTTGGTAAATTCAAGGGCTTGATGGAGGACTCGGAGAAGCCATTGTTTCCGAGCTGCAAGCCGGAATACACAAGGTTGTCATCCGTGCTTGAACTGCTGAAATTGAAGGCAAGTAACGGTTGGTCCGACAAGAGTTTCATGACGCTGTTAGGTCTCTTAGCGGACGTACTTTTGGATGGAAACGAGTTGCCCAAAACAACCTACAGAGCCAAGAATGTTCTTTGTCCATTGGAAATGGAAGTAGAAAGAATACATGCATGTCTGAACAATTTTGTCCTCTACCGTAAAGAGTATGTAAACATGCATATATGTTCGGTGTGCAACGCATCCCGATACAAGCGTAAGAATCAATCAGATGACGATGAGGGAATCGAGGTGAAGAAAGGACCTCCTGCTAAGGTGGCGTTGTATCTTCCTGTAATTCCCCGTTTGGAGCGGTTTTTTGTGAACCCCAAAGGAGGCTCACCCATGCCGTATGATGAAGAAATAATTCGACGGAGAGAAGGAAAACATGTCAGCTCCAAGGAATTTAAGCAGATAAGATGTCTATGATATGGTTAAGGATTTAGATGTTGTACTCAGAAAGGGACGTAAATTGAGGACCCGTGAGAAGAACATTTGGAAGAAGAGATCAATATTTTGAGACTTACCTTATTGGGAGCACCTAGAAGTTCGTCACTGCATCGACGTCATACACGTAGGGAAGAATGTATGTAACAGCTTGATTGGTCTCTTACTGAACATTCATGACAAAACAAAGGATTGTGTCAACGCATGGCTTGACTTAGTTGATATGGACATCAGACCCGAGTTAGCACCAACAAAGACCGATAAAGGACGAACGTACCTTCCTCCTGCTTGTTACACTCTGTCCAAGGCCAAGAGAACTGAACTCTGTGAGTGTTTGCATGGTGTGAAAGTTCCGTCCGGTTACTTCGCTAACATGAAGAAACTTGTTTCGATGGAAGATTTGAAGTTAATTGGCATGAAGTCTCATGATTGTCATGTGCTGATGACACAGATACTCCCTGTTGAAATTAGAAGTATTTTCCCGATCAAGGTCCGAGAGACAATCATGAGGCTGTATTATTTCTTTAACACAATTGCTCAGAAGGTCATCGATCCCGAAGGATTAAATGCTTTGCAGGACGAGGTGGTGACGACTCTATATCATCTTGAGATGTATTTTTCTCTGTCGTTTTTCGATATCATGGTCCATCTCATTGTTCACATTGTGAGGGAGATAAAGATGTGCGGGTCTATGTTCCTACGTAGCATGTACCCGTTCGAGAGGTTCATGGGAATTCTCAAGTCTTATGTATGGAATCGATCTCGGTCGGAGGGCAGCATCGTCAAAGGTTATGCAACCGAAGAGGTCATTGAGTTCAGCGTCGATTACATAGCTCAGGTCGAACCGATAGGTGTGCCTCGATCTCGCCATGAGGGGAGGCTCGAGGGTATCGAGACCATCAGAAGGAAAGCAATCACTCCAGAGAT
Source organism: Phyllostachys edulis (assembly GCA_036346405.1). Taxonomy (NCBI): domain Eukaryota; kingdom Viridiplantae; phylum Streptophyta; class Magnoliopsida; order Poales; family Poaceae; genus Phyllostachys; species Phyllostachys edulis. The sequence goes on along the minus strand of CM070557.1, from coordinate 43,385,797 downwards.
GAGAGCGTATGCCCAAGCCCATTTCACGGCCTTGCAACACATGACTGAAGATTCCCTGTATATCGACCAGCACAAGGACGTGCTTAAGCAATAGAATCCAGAGCGGCCGGATGTTTAGATCACGAGACAGCACAACAGTCGGTTCAACCAATGGTTGAAGGAGCGACTCGCTAGAAGCTTGTCAAGTGATATGCTGAGATGGTTGGCAAAATGACCAACATTTACATTTGTGACATGGCAAGAATACGACATAAATGGGTACACATTCTATACGCAAACTCAGGATATAAAGAGCACTAACCAGAACAGTGGTGTCCGCATAGATGCATTCAGTATTGATGGACTGAGGAGCTACTACTATGGGCTCATAGAGGAGATTTGGGAGCTCGACTATGTGCTTTTCAAGATCCCCCTGTTTCGGTGCTATTGGGTCCATCTCCAACAAGTGAAGGTCGACAAGTTCGGCTCACTACCGTGGACCTCGAACATGTCGGATACAAAGACGGACCATTCGTACTCGCTAACCATGTTGTTCAATTCTTCTATGTAACCGACCAGGCAAATAAGTACTTGTTGTGTATCTACTTGTTTCAGATGGCATGGCTAGAATTTCCTGAGGCTAGCCACTAAACAGAAATAGATTTAGCAATACAAAAGAATATCACAAACAGTTCCTTTGGACAAACCATCTGTGATAAGATATCACAGACAGTTTCATCTACAAACTGTCTATGATACATCAGCTATCACAGACGGTTTCATCTACAAATCATCTGTGATACATCAGCTATCACAGACCGTTATTTATTGGAACCGTCTGTGATGTGTATTTATCACAGACGGTTCTACTTTAGAACCGTTTGTGATGTATGACCCTATTTATATTCAGACTCTAGGGTTTATTCACGTCCCCCACTCAAACGATTAAGTTTCTCTAACTCTCCCTCCTCACCCGAGCCCGTCGCCACCGTCCTTGACGCCGCCTCCTCCTCAAGCCCGACACGCCTCCTCCCCAAAGCCCACTGCCTCCTCCCCGAGAACGAGCCGCCGCCTCCCCGAACCCGGCGCCCCTCCTCCCCCATGGTCGGCGCACCTCCTCCCTGAGCCCGCGTCCTCCCCTCCCCCGAGCACGCGTCGCCTCCTCCTCCCCCGAGCCCGGCGCGCCTTCCCTTCGACACCGCCCTACTGCTCCGGTGCTCCCTGCTCGTCCTTCTCCTCGACGCCCAAAGGTAACTGATGCAATGCAGTGGGCTTGATACTGCTACTGAAATATATTACAATGTGGGGTGTGGTGAGCTTGAGATGAATGCTCTGTGATGATAATAGTCTTGTGCTAAAATTGTTTTGATAATCAGGTTTGAACTTGAGCTCTAATTGGAATTCTTACTACTGTTGATTGATCTTTAGCATTTAGTCTGTTACATTCGGTTGGTTAATTACTTGAACCTCCAGGCCAAAAGTATAATTATCTGTTGTCTTTCGTTTAAAGATCTTGAATTAATATTTTCAAATTGAATTAATGAAGAGTATAGACTAAAGTAGCGAGAAGGCCAAGGTTAAATCTTGTGTAACTCTACATCTGAGAGCAATATCAAAATGTTAAATCTTAATTTTGTGCTGATCTCATTTGTTCACATGATGTCAATTATGTCATTATATTGGTCCTAATTTGTTCATGCGTGTCAGAACTTCTATTTCTTGTAAAGATGTCTTCCGCTCATTCTTTGTCATCGTCGTCTCATGCGTCTGATGTGCCGTCCTCTGGAATATCCATAGAAGAAGCGGAATATCGAAAAGGCCCGAGGGCCGATTTACCATCACGGAGGTGGGTGCGTCTGAGACCCGTCTCAATCCTCCCCGAGCAGCGTCCACATTGCGGAGAACGGTTAGAATAGTTGCACGGGAACAGGTCAAGATCACCTACAATTTGTGGAAGGAGTTGACCAAAAATCAGAAAGGTGAGCTGCTGGCAGATATTTTTTGATCGTTCAATATACCGGAACAACACCAGCCCTCCGTGCGACGACACGCGATACTACAGGCGTGCAAAGCGTGGAGGAACTTCAAGAGCACACTTATCAAGCAATATGTGGAGAAGAATCTGACGCCCTTCCAGAAGTATCCGTTCGTGGCAGAGTACTGGGAAGAATTTATGGCGAAGAAGACGACAGATGATTTTAGGAGTGAAAGTGCGGCGCACAGGGCCCTCCAAGCAAAAAACACGCACCCCCATAGACTCGACACCGCTTGTTATGTGGGTAAAATCCAGCAATAAAGGGATCAAGACGAGCATGCAAACTGTTGGGACGCCTCCCCGCCATTTGCCAGGATCCCTAATGAGCGCACCCGAAACTAGCTAAGAACGAGGTCATCTACCGTGTCTTCAGGGGCCATCTCCTTTTCAAACCCCGCAGACGAGGAAGTGTCCCAGCGCCTGGTAAGATATCGAACTACCTAGTTTGTAATTACTCGATAACTTCGTAAGAAGTGAAATAACATGTCGGGCTCTTGCAGGAAGCACTGAGTACTACACAATCTTTCCAAGGCTCATTCCAGGTAGTCAGGGAGAGAGATATACTTTCCGCGGCCCTGGGAAACAAGGAGCATCCGAGTCGTACGAGAGGCCTTGGTCTTTATATTCCATGGGAACATAGATTCCCAGAGGACTCCGGGGCGTACCGGAATAGGAAGAGAACTAAAGCAGAGCGCGAAGTACTGCTACGAGAGGAGATTTATGCACCCTCATAGAGGAGATGCGATATGTCACACGAGAGGAGATTCGCGCATCCCTCATAGAGGAAAGGCTTAGGGGAAATCAATTAGACGCCCCCACCGCTATTGTGCTAGCCAGCCCCCCAAACGTTCGAGCAGCTGTGCATCCAACCATAACTTAGAAAGCGATGACAGATTTCCTGTTGATGACATCCTGGTAATGATTATTATCTCTAGAATGCTCGATCCATTGGTAGGCCTGTTGGAGTAGCTAATTTTGTATCGTTATGTAGGTGGTTACGAAGTGCAAGCTCCAAGTGAGATGTGCCTCTGTTGCCCTGGATGCTGCTTGGGGCTGGCGTATCCATTCGGTGTTGGGGCCTTGCTACATGGTGTAAATATAGCGTCGGGTTTCACAAAAATGAATGTGGACGGTGTTTATGCCAATTTCGAGGTTGTCCAGCTGGAGATGCCCCCAAACGACGAGGTCGTGACTTTAGGGCAAGCCATTGGATCATTCATCCAGTGGCCTAAGAGCGACATCTGCCTGGAGCTACCTGCACCGGTGTCAACTTCACAGGAAGTATCTGCACCAAAGCTACCTGCACCGGTGTCAACTTCGTAGGATGTACTTGCACCGGAGCTACCTGCACTAAGTTTAAATAATGGGCTCAAATATGATCAAAGAGTGTAACTTGCCTTGCTTAAAGTCCTGATATTCTAATTCTTTAGAAGGGTCAAGCTCTCTGGAGTCGTCAAAATCTATACGCGAAAACAATCCAAATTCAAACAAAATTCAAATAGATTCACATAAAATTCAATTGAACTCCAAATTAAATAATTTTGATTTAAATGGCTAGATCTTGATTTTAGATAAATTTAGAAATTTAAAAGGGCTCAATCGGAATTCGGATGAAGAAGATATGGCTTCTGGAATATCTAATCTAGAGAAAATGTTCAAAAAGGAATTCAATTACTATTTATCAAGCACTGTACATCGAGTACTGTTCATAGAGCACTATACATTGAGTACTGCTCATCAATTTTGACTGTACGTGGTCGTGGGAGGTTACGACTTCACTAGTCGAAAGGGGTTTGACTATCTGGTCGAAAAGGGGTTTTGACTACCGGTCAAAAGAGTCTCGACTACGACCAGGGTTTCAACTACTGGTCAAAAGAATCTTGACTACACTGGTCGAAAGAAGTTATGACCACAAGAGGGGCACGGGTCCCTGATGGTCGCTAGCACCATGTGCCACAGCGAGCTACGCGAAGGTGCGCAAAAAGGAGAGAAGATGACGCTGAACCTTATGCGTTACCTTGCAGCGGCGGAGAACAACGAAGTGTCCGACGGTGAGAGGTTCTACGGCGGCGAAGCTAGGTCGACGGCGACGGGGTTGCTTCGTTGGTCTTTTGGCAGTGTAGAGGAGCGCCTGAGGTATCCCACGGTGCGGTGATGACGATGGTGCGGTCGACGGAGGAAGAGTGTCGCTGATGGCGAGGCAATCGGCAACGAGAGCTTCAGCGGCCGGCGAACTAAACCTCGAATTCCGACGGGAGGCTACGAGAGTTGAGGGAATGAGATGAGGGGGTAGAGGCGCACCTGGGGTGCCCTTTTATAATGCACGGGGGGTGGCCGAATCGGCGTAGTGCCATTATAGTTTGTTTTGGAATCGATGATGAGATAAGGACTCCAGCAGCGATACGAGATAGAATCGAGTTTGATTCGGTTGCGGGAGATAAGAGGATAACGCTGATAGGGCAGACGAGACAAATACAGGACGTTTTGGCTAGATTCTAGAAGCTTTGAGTGAGCGAAAATGGCGGAGTCGCGCTGGAGAAGAAGAGAGAGGTAGAAGATGGCCCTGACAGGTGGGCCCTTGTGGTCAAAGAGAAAGAAGAGAAAGAGTAAAGGAAGGGAGAGGCTGGCATGCAGGGCCCACATGTTAGTGAGGTGATAGAGAGACGTAGCTGGGCTGAGCGGGCGAATGGGCTGGGCGCACGTGGAAAAGGAATGGGCTGGGGAGGTTTGAGCCCAAAGATGATTTCTGAATTTCTTGTGATTTAACAAATTCAGAAATTGAGTTAAATCAAATTAGCTTCTAGAAAATAGTAAATAAATTCCAAAAATTATGGAAAAATTCACAGAAATTTCTAGAGTTATTTTGGACTTAAATAAAATATTTCCAACGTAAAGTTGGTATTTTATTTCGCAAATAAATTATTTTTTCTTTAAAATAATTAGGGAAAAACTTTTTAAATCCCATAAAATTCAAGGAAAATAATTAAATTTTATTTTTAACCAGAATTCAAATTTGGGATGTTACACCGGTGTATCAAATGCATCTACACATCGTGTTTGGTCGACCTCTAAAAAGTGAGGTGGCAAGGGCAAATCAAAGAAGCTTGATGATATCCTCTTCTTGCCGTTGGCCCAAAAATTCGTGCATGGCGAGCCGTTGGTCATCCCGGTAGAGCACCTCAAAACCCTAGGGTCGGCTTCCCAGAGATTACATTCATGGTACATGGAACAGGCCAAAAATACAGATGAACAACGGTGCTCGGGTGTCACCGTCAAGTTCAAGAAAAATCATTTTAACCACGAGCTTCAAGACTGTGTCTTCACGGTGACCTTCGATGACTTGTTCTTACTCTTCAACCTCGACGCCTCACTCATGCGATGCTGGATACTGTAAGGGTGTACAATCAAGGTCTACATTCGTGTAATACCGATAAATGTCTTATATAACTCCTTGCTTTTGTACATATATATAGATACATGATCAGAGAACCCACATCAGGTAAATCATCGGTAGGTTTCCTTGACCCACTCTTGGTCTCCTTTCAAACCATCGAGGACAATGCAACCTTCATCGATGATTACATGACGATGTCTTTGCTGGATCACCGCAACAAGGAGTTCATACTTTTGCCCTACAACCAGCAGTAAGTGATGCACTTGTGGCTATATATACTTGTTGATTTATACTTTATAAGCAACACGAACTTAGGTTTAATGACCATGGCAACATACCTGTGTAGGTTCCACTGGATTCTAATTGTAATTATACCAAAATGGAACAAGGTAAGATACCTTGATTCCTTACAGAGGTCCAATCACAACTTCACAGTTGTCCAAAACTTAACTGACAAGTAAACACATTTCCTCTATAGATAACTCTATTGTAGTCTTTCCTTCCTTTGCAATGGCTAAGGCTAAGTTTTTGGAATCACGTAGGTCATTCATCACGTACTATGCAAAGGGAGGGAGATGCAAGAGAGTGAACCTGCGACACGATTTCAAACTCCCGGTATTCGCTAGTACACATTAATCTTATATAACACTTTGTATTAATGCCTCTCGAACTAACCAATTCTATTTTTGCAGTGCCACCAGCAGTTAGTCGGCAACATCTGTGGATACTATGTTTGCCACAACATGCAACTACTCCTCGGTTCCCCGATGACCAATGATCCTCAAGTTTGTCGATCTTGCAATAATTATTTCATACTTATTAATTTATATATACACGACTTTAATCTTCCTAGTGACAGGTTGCGACCATCGATGAAACTCCGTTGGAACAGGCCCAGCTCAAACACATTCAAACACAGTTGTCGGCCTTCTTGATGCGTGAGGTCATAAACCCAAAAGGAAAGTTCCACAATGTAGATTGAACTTCATTGGGATAAGATTGAACATAATGGAACATGTGTGTATATTTGTTCATGAATGGATAATTTTAATTCATTTGACTTAATTGATTTGTGAAATAGATGTGCTTGTTTCTAAAATGAATGTGAATTGGATGTGAATGTTTCTGAAATGAATGTGAATTGGATATGTACATGTACTTGTTGTGTTTCTGCTTGTTTCAGAGGGCATGGCTAGCATTTCCTGAGGCTAGCCAATAAACAGAAATAGATTTAACAATACAAAAAGAATATCATAGACGGTTCCTTAGGATAAACCGTCTGTGATATATCAATTATCACGGACAGTTTCATCTACAAACCATCTGTGATACATTCATCCATCATAGACGGTTTTATCTACAAACCGTCTATGATAGGTAACTATCATAGAACTGTGATGACCTCATGTCATTAATGACCCATATACTCAGACGGCTCACGAAACCGTCTGTGATGACGTTTTTGAACCATCTGTAAAGACCTTTTTTGTAGTAGTGAAAGGAGATAAAGAAATGTGATTTGAATGTGAATAAGGTAGTCGGTGGCTTTTGGCCTGTTGACATGCATTACAGACCGAAGCCATGTCTAGAACCTTAGAGCAAGGTAGATTATTTGACCGAAGAACTTGGTGAACAACGGACGAGGCTGGGTGACCAAGGCGACAATGACATTGCTCCTGAGATGGCCGAACAGCAGGAAAGGTTTCTTTTGGTTGCGTGAGATGGTTCAGAGTTAGTGGATAAAGACCACCTTTACTGTTGCCGCGAAGAAGAAATTTCTTTGTTGAACAATCCTTGACAAGAAAAAATTGGATGGAATTCAAGGAAAACGTCATAGTGAGTAGTAAGACGATGAACAGGTAAAATATTTTATGATGTTTCAGGAACATGAAGAACATCTTTTAGAAGCAATGGTCGATTAGGGGTTTTAATCGCATATTGACCAATATGAGCAATATGCATACATGAGTCGTTGGCAGTTTGCACTTGGTCACGTTTGTGATATTTCTCCCGTATGGTTAGCTTGTCAAGATCACTGGTAATGTGATCCATCGCACCGGTGTTAGTGTACCATGTTGAGTCGATGGAGTAGGAACCAGTAGAACCTGCTGCAGCAACACGATGTTCTTTATGTTGATATGAGTGGTTGAAGCGATGATAGCACTTCAAGGCCACATGTCCAAATTTTCCACAAACTTGACATACCAGCATATTTCCAGAAGCACCTTTGTTCTTGGAGTAGTTGTGACCTGGTTGATTTTGAAAGCCTCCACCCTGCTGCCGTTCACCACTTCGATTTCCACCACACCCACGGCCTTGCGTACCACGGTTACCCCTGAATGCAGCATTGGTTGTAATCTGCACAGAGGAGTTGTTGGTCTCCACACGCATCTCATGGCTGAGTATATGCGCATAGAGTTCATTGACCCCAGTTGGATCAAGTCTTGTAGTGATTGAAGTAACGAGTGATATTATGTGTGTCAAGTCCTATGAACATGTAGATCATAGTGTCTTGATCTAAAACAGGATGGTCGGCAACAGCTAATGCATCTGTGAGACTTTTCACTTTGTTGAAGTAGTCTAGGATGGAAAGATCCTTCTTCTCAATGGTCACGAGTTGCCTGCGAATTTGCATAACTCGAGCAAGAGTCTGAGACGCAAACATGCGTTCAAGTGCCTTCCAAACCTCGGCAGCACATGACAGGAACAAAACTCGAGCCAAGATTTTAGGAGAAAGGGTTGAGAGCAACGTACTGAGCACCATCTGATCCTATTGGAGCCAAATGTTGTACGCTGGATTGGATTCTTGTGCAGCGCCACCTTCTGTTGTCACCATGATCAAACGATCTAGAGCGACGGTCGTGCCATCGACAAAACCTAGCAATTATTGCCCTTTGAGATAGGGCATCAGCTGAGCCTTCCAAAGAAGGTAATGAAGGGATACTAGAAGGATACACTAGCTGACAATTCAAAAATTCTACCACGTAAACCAGGACGACAAGCAAGTAAGAGATCACAGATCGATACCACCAGACGCGCAGTGCAGCGAAAGTAGAGTTGGAGCAGCTTGATCCAATGTAGAGCGCATCGATGTAGTGGTCGTAGTCGATCGTCCAATGTTCCCAATATCGATCATCTCCTCTAGCAACCCGTCGCTGTCCTTGAGAAGTCGTAGATCATCCTCAAGTGCAACAGCAACCGCAGTAGTGCCTCTACGATATCCACACGTCCAGAAAAAGAACACCGCACACCGGTGTGCTAGCACCAACTCGAACGGTAGAGCTCTCGGGAAGATAGTGGCTAGGGTTTCGGTGGAGCAACTCTCGTGTCTCGCATGTTTTCCAATAGCCTCATGCATCCTCTTATATAGAGACCATGACAGATCCTATCCGAACATGTTTGTTCTAACCCATTAAGTGTGTGACCCGTTAGGTTCATTCATAATCGGTTGTGACTCAAAAACCTTTTCCGACCACGAGTCGTTAGCGGTTCCTAGCAGGACATAACGATTCCTGAATACACACAAATTATATCAGACGAACCTTCATACAATATGATCTACGACCAGGTCCATATCACTAACAACCAGCTCGTATCTCTATACGACTAGTTCATATTTAGTTTTGATTAGTTCGTAACTCCTTACGAGCAGGTTTCGACCACTTAGTGATTATGTTCGACCAATCTACGACCAACTCGTATCTGATCAAACTGAATGACCTTCTCGTGTATTCCCCCTTTGCCTCATGATATCTGGTTGAACTCCAGGTGAGATACTATGTCATCCATGGACTGTTCAATACTTTCTCGATCGAGTGTCAGATAACTACACATGGTCGAACTCTTCGACCACTAGTGGCATGGCCATGCACTTTCTTTATCTGACCACATCGAAGGGGCCCAGAGATATCTCTCTTGTTATATTAGGAGGGGCAAATCCCAAATCCGATTAGTCATATTCCTCTGCATGTTTCATAGCATACCCGAAAACTAACTTTATAACTACCAAGTTATGAGTAGCGTTTGGCAACCCCTAAGTGTACTATTACACATGTAGGAAACCATGATGATCTCAGGTCTAAGGATTATACATCATCATTGATTGAGACCAACTAATGACACATAGAATCATAACAACCTCAATAGTGCCTCAAGGTAGGTCAATCCACACCATGTTATCTAACATGTGTTCACATTATTGATTTGATATCCCTATATCCATGACTGGTGAAACATGGTCATCAATCAATACATGTGTTGGTCGATAAGTCACTAGTGTTCTGACCAGTGACATTCGACCAGGGATACATTTAGAACGACATCATATAAGTTAAACAGTTTCACCAACAAGTCACATACTTGTTGATCTTTATAACCGATGATTCATTCAAGGAACAGAATAACATTTATTCAATAACTCATAAACATAGACGTGATACAATCAACTCTATTATTACCTCTAGGGCATATCATCAATAGTCTCCCACTTGCCCTAGAGTCAATCATATAGGTATCTTATACCTATTGCTGTTGTGTGCGCCTCATGCTTAGGTTGCAGGACAGGCTTTGTCAACGGATCAAAAATATTCAAATCCGTGTGCACTTTGCATATCTTCACATCACTACTCTCAATGATCTCACGAATAATGTGATATCGTCGAAGTACGTTCTTGGACTTTTGATGCGATCTAGGTTCCTTAGCTTGTGCAATGGCTCCACTATTATCACAATAGAGATCCATTGGACTGGAAACACTAGAAACCACACCCAGCTCATAAATGAACTTCCTTATCCATACGACCTCTTTTGCAGCTTCTGGAGCCGCAATGTACTCAGCCTCTGTTGTAGAATCAGCAACCGTTCCTTGCTTAGAACTTTTCCAGCTGACTGCTCCTCCATTAAGACAAAACACAAACCCAGATTGTGATCTAAAATCATCCTTGTCGGTTTGGAAGCTAGCATCGGTGTAACCATTTACGACCAGCTCTTCCTCACCACCATAAACAAGGAATGCATCCTTAGTCCTTCTCAAGTAGTTAAGGATATTCTTGACTACTATCCAGTGACCTTCATAGGGGTCCGACTGATATCTGCTTGTAACGCTTAGAGCATACGACACATCTGGTCGTGTACATAGCATGGCATACATGATAGATCCAATAGCCTAAGTATATGAAATTCTACTCATTTTGTCTCGCTCATCAGTGGTCGTAAGACACTGACTGTTGCTAAGATTAATACCATGTGCCATGGGCAAGAAACCTTTTTTAGAATCTTGAATGATGAACCGTTTCAACATCTTGTCTATGTACATGTCCTAGCTTAATCTAATTAGCCTTTTAGATCTATCTCTATACATCCTTATTCCCAAGATATATGTTGCATCTCATAAATCTTTCATTGAGAAACTATTTCTTAATGAAGTTTTAACATATTCAAGCATTGGAATATCATTTCCGACCAATAGTATGTCATCCACATACAAGATCAAAAACATAAGTTTGCTCCCACTAACCTTCTTGTAAACACAAGGTTCTTCTTCGTTCTTGATAAAATCAAACCCTTTGACCACTTTATCAAAACGAATGTTCTAAGTCTAAGATGCTTGCTTTAATCTATAGATGGATTTCTTAAGCTTGCATACCTTTCTAGCTTCCTTTGGATTGACAAAACCCTCAGGTTGTGTAAAGTACACATCCTCACTTAGGTTTCCATTTAGGAAAGCCATTTTGACATTCATTTGCCATATCTCATAATCGAAATATACAGCAATAGCTAGAATGATCAGGATAGACTTAAGCATAGCGACCAGTGAAAAGGTTTTATCATAATCAACACCTTGAATTTGCTTGAAACCCTTTGCAACCAGTCATGCCTTATGAATGTGAATATTTTCATCCATATCTATCTTTTTCTTAAAAATCCATTTGCACTTAATGGTGGTTTTAACACTATCATGTGCATCAACCAAGTTCCAAACTTGATTACCATACATGGATCTTATCTCGGATCTGATGGCCTCAAGCCATGACTCAGAGTCTGGGTCCACCATTGCTTCCGCATAAGTTTTAGGCTCATCATTATTCAATAATAAAATGACATGCCCATACCTTATAAGCAACTGACGTGCCTTTTTTGATCTACATGGGGCTAATGTCTTATCTACAGGTTCAACAACATTTTATTCATCCTGTAGAGATTCAATAAGAGTTGAAACATTTTTGAATGGTTCCCGAATTTCTTCGAGTCGCACATTGCTCCCACTGACTCCTTTGGAAAGAAACGCTTTCTCCAAGAAGACACCATTAAGGGCAACAAACACTTTGTTATCAACTCGATTATAAAAATAATATCATTTAGTTTCCTTAGAATACCCCACAAAGAAGTACTTACCAGACTTGGGTGTGAGTTTATCAGACGTCAAATGTTTTACATAAACCTCGCAACCCCATATCCTGAGAAAGACAATCCAGGACACTTTTCGGTCCATATCTCATATGGTGTCTTCTCTACAGTTTTTGATGGAACCCTATTTAAAGTAAAAGCAGCTGTTTCTAGAGCGTATCCCCAAAATTGCAATAGAAGATCAGATTGGATCATCATTGATCAAACCATGTCTAACAATGTTCGATTCTATCATTCAGACACCCCATTCCATTGAGGCATTCCTGGCTAGGGATGGCAATCGGGCACGGCGGGTACGAGTAGTGCTCGCCCATACCCATACCCGCGACCCCAATTTTCCCCCACGAGCATGCCCGCGAAGGACGATGGGCGAAGAACCTCGCCCATGCCCGTCGCCCGCGGGCATGCCCGTTTACCCGCGAAGAATTCTTGCCAACCATCTCACCCATGAGCTTCTCAGCATGCTCCCACCTCAATACAGTATTATATGTAGTGATATCATATTTGCATTCGTAGGATTGCAGACTATTTAATAGTTTGATAGCATCGCTAATACGCCTTTCTTTGCACAAACCATCAATTATACAGTTGAATGCGACGGTATTTGGCATGCACCCATGCTCCGACATTTGCTCAAGAACCTTAAGTGCAAGATTGAACAAACCTTTCTGACACAGGGAGCTAATGAGCGTGGTAAATGTTACCACATTTGGTGGAGCATATCGTCGAGCGCGTCGCCCATCCGGTCGCGGACGCAGTAGACCCAGATGAGCAGGTTGTAGGTGAAGGCGTTGGGCGCGAAGGGCATGGAGGCGATGATGCGGCGCATGGCATCGATGCGGCCGGTGCGGCAGTAGCCATTGACGAGGGTGCTGTAGGCGACGGCGTCGGCGGCCCTGAGGGCATCGAGCAGGCGCTTCGCCTCGCCGACGCAGCGGTCGGCGCAGAGCTTCTTCATGAGGATGCCGCAGGTGATGATAGCGGTCGGGTCCGGCATGGAGGCAACGCGGCGAACGGTCAGTCCGAGGTCGCCATGTGGACGAGGAGATCTGAGGAGGGGAGAGCGATGAGATCTGGCGCAGAGAAGAAATGAGGAGGGGAGAGCGGTCTGGCGGCGGCTGTGGCCTAGGGCTGTGAATTTGTGAAACCTAGCGAGGGTTACTTAGGGTTTTAGTTTTTTATTCAGGAGGGTCCCACATGTCGCAGTAGATGACGGTGTCCAGGAAGCGGGTACGGGTGGAGCTTACCCATACCCGCGCCCGTTTACCTGATGGGTAAGAAATTGTGCCCGTTTTTATACCCGTGGGCAAAGAAAGACGCCCATACCCGCCTCCATTAGGGTATTTGCCCACGGGTACGCGGGTAAACGGGCACAATTGCCATCCCTATTCCTAGCGGAGTGAGTTGTGGAACAACTCCACACTTCTTTAGATGATCACCAAACTCATGGCTCAAATATTCACCTCTATGATAAGATCGTAGACATTTGATTGTCTTGTCAAGTTGATTCTGCACTTCATTCTGAAATTCTTTGAACTTTTCAAAGGATTTCAACTTATGCCTCATCAAATAGACATAGCCATATCTACTGAAATCATCAGTAAAAGTTATGAAGTACTGAAAACCACCTCTGGTCGGAGAACTCATCGGACCACATACATCTGTATGTATGAGGGCCAACAGGTCGCTCGTCCTCTCACCTCAGGTCGTGAAAGGTGCTCTTGTCATCTTGCCCAGTAAACAAGATTCACATGTTTCAAATAATTTAAAATCAAATGAGTTTAAAAGATTATCTTTAAGGCGCTTCATCATGCGCTTCTCATTCATATGACCTAAGCGACAATGTCAAATAAAAGTGGGATTCATATCATTAGGTCGAAGTCTCTTAGCATTTATGTTATAGACAAGCATATCCTCAAGATTTAAAACATATAATCCATTCACCAATGAAGCATGGCTATAAAGCATGTCTTCAAAATAAATTGAACAACAATTGTTCTTTATTCTGAACTCATAACCTTCTGCTACTAAACAAGAAGCAAAAATAATATTTTTGCTTAAGGCTGGAACATAATAACAATTATTTAGTTCAATAACTAATCATGCGAGTAAAGCTAATGGTAAGGTGACAATAGCTAATGCAGCAACTCTTGCTCCATTGCCCACACGAAGATCAACATCTCCTCTTGTCAAACTTCTAATCTTTATCAGTCCCTGCATCGAATTACAAATATGAGCAACCGATCTGGTATCAAATACAGAAGAACTGGTCGAAGAAGTGGCAAGATTAATTTCTATAACATTTATATCTGAACTATAAGTCTTACTTTCCTTGTTCTTTTTCATCTCTGCTAAGTACTTCTTGTAGTTTCTCTTCCAATGCCCAGTCTCATGATAATATTAACATTCTGTGTCAGGCTTAGGACCTAGCTTAAGCTTCTTAAACTTATCCTTGAGACTCTCGATCTCATCTTGAGTCTTTCCTTCGTCTTTTCCCTTTCCCAACTTAACTTTCTTCTTGAAGTTAGTAGTCTTTTGAACCATCATCACATGATTGAAACTTTTCTTGATGCTCTCCTCAGCACCTTTAAGCATGCCATGCAACTCGGTCTTTGACTTCTCCATGCCATTCATATGAAAATTCAATATGACTGGCTCAAAGCTCGCTCGTAGAGAGCAATTGGAGAATCACATCAGTAGCCAACTCTTGGCTAAGGAGAAAACCAAGTTTTTTCAAGCTTTCTATGTGACCAATCATTTTGATCATATGAGGATTGACCGGGTTACCTTCTGATAGCCTACAAGAAAACAATGCCTTAGAGGTGTTGAACCTCTTGCCCCTTGCTTGATCATGATAGGCGTAGCAATTGGAAAGACATCAAATTAACTTAATTTTTCTTGAGGGATACTATCCTACCATGTTAAAACATCTAATGATAAAACATGATTAATAGCATGACAAGAATAAACATTCATAGATAATCATATTAAACCATGAAACAGTATGGCCCTTAACATGACAATCTTCATCACCATGCTTCTTGTCCTTCAACCATCATGCTTGAAGTTTCCGACCGCATTCATCTACTAAGCAATTACTCCTAAAAGCTAGTAATGAATTACAGATGATAATATCAAGCATCACAAGTCGACACGCAGACCGTTATACAATAATATGTAGCTTAATGGCTATCACACAGCATGACACGCAAGCCATGTGAAATCCATACATGCATCACATACACAATGGGCCATACTATTCACATCAATCCCTACAAAAACGAGTTATGCATAGAATCCAATTCTATCGGGCGACATGAAAACATAATACTATATAACACGGCTATGACCACGGTGGTCCCGCTACTATCGTCGAAAATCCAAGCCTTGGAAATCATCGGATTAATCATATTAACCCTATTCCAAACCAATCTGATCACTGCCTTGATACGACCACGCACTGTGGAATACTCCGATGGCGGAATTCCGACCAGTAGGAGTATTATGCAATGTGGTCGTGAACAAGCGCAGTAAACCATATGGTGTTTTTAGCTCATACTTCCCGCAAACCCTCTACTATCGCCAAAAATCTGATCAATCTTATTGACCAGTGCCTAGACCGTTCCATCCATATGAATCAATCTAGGTTACCTGACCTGACCAGTAATAGATCCAATCTACTACTGTCACATATCAAGTATATGCGACCGATCCAGATCAAAAACTATGCAGGATGGCCCTGATACCACTAAAGGGATATGGGTAGGCTACACTAACTGGCAATTCAAAAATTCTACCACGTAAATCAGGACGTCATACAAGCAAGAGATCACATATCGTTACCACTAGACGCGCAGTGCAGCGAAAGTAGAGTTGGAGCAGCCTGATCCAACGTAGAGCACGTCGATGTAGTGGTCGTAATCGATCATCCAATGTTCCTGATGTCAATCGTCTCCACCAGCAACCAGTTGTTGTCTTTGAGAAGTCGTGGATCATCCTCAAGCACAACAACAACCGCAGTAGCGTCTCTATGGTATCCACACGTCCAAGGAAGAAACACCATACGCTGGTGTCCTAGCATCAACTCGCACAGTAGAGCTCTCGGGAAGATGGCGGCTAGAGTTTTGTGGAGCAACTATTGTGTATCGCATGTTTCCCAATAGCCTCATGCATCCTCTTATATAGAGCCCATGGCAGATCCTATTCGAACACGTTTGTTCCAACCCGTTAGGTTCACGCGTAATCGGTTGTGACTTGGAAACCCTTTTCGACCACGTGTCGTTAGCGGTTCCTAGCAGGACATAACGATTTTGAATACACACAAATTATATCGGATGAACCTTAATGCAATATGATCTATGACTAGGTCCATATCACTAACAACCAGCTCGTATCTCTATATGACTAGTTCATATTTAGTCTCGACCAGTTCATAACTCCTTACAAGCAGGTTTCGACTACTTAGTGATTATGTTCGATCACCACGACCACTCAGATTCCATACAACTAGTCCAGATTCGATCGAATCAATGACCTTCTCGTGTATTCTCCCTTTGCGTCATGATATCTGGTTGAACTCCAGGAGAGATATTATGTCATTCATGGGATGTTCAATACTTTCTCGATCGAGTGTCGGATAACTTCATGTGGTCGAACTCTTCGACCACTAGTGGCTTGGCCATGTACTTTCTTTATCCGACCACATCGAGGGGCCCAGATATATCTCTCCTGTTATGTTAGGAGGGGCAAATCACATATCCGGTCAGTCACATTCCTCCGCATGTTTCATAGCATACCCGAAATCTACCTGTATAACTACCGAGTTACGAGTAGCGTTTGGCAACCCCTAAGTGTAATATTACACATATAGGAAACCATGTTGATCTTAGGTCTAAGGATTATACATCATCATTGCTTGAGACCAACTGATGACACATAGAATCATAACAATCTCAACAGTATCTCAAGGTGGGGTCAATCCAACACTATGTTCTCTAACATGTGTTCACATTATTGATTCGATACCCCCTATATACATGACCGGTGAAACACGGTCATCAATCAATACATGTGCTGGTCGATAAGTCACTAGTGTTCTGACTAGTGACATTCGACCAGGGATACATTTAGAACGACATTATATAAGTTAAAGAGCTTCACCAACAAGTCACATACTTGTTGATCTTTATAACCGATGGTTTATTCAAGGAAAAGAATAAACTTTATTCAGTAACTCATAAACATAGACATGATACAATCATCTCTATGATTGCCTCTAGGGCATATCACCAACAAGTAATTGTCTCGGTCCAACTTGACGTTGAGCAAGTGGCTGAAGGAAGGCGTTGGCAACAGTCCACCGGCGGTGACGAATGGCATCGTGGCAATGGTGGCGGAGGATGTAGAACTAATCGCCATCTAGATGAGAGAAGAGGTAGCTCTGATACCATGTGAAAAACAAGAGTACAGAGGTTTGGATTTCCGCACATCAATCGTGTGTAGGGATTCTGTTTACATAACAGTTTGTCAACCGACAATGGATGGTGAACAGTAGGTTAGGACAAAAAATTAGAGATTACAACAGATAGGATCTTTTCTTTCTATCTATAGCCTAACCTGCTATACAAATCTAATCCATTTAGCTTAGGAAGTTTCGTATTAGTATCTTCTATACATAATCTTTCTCACTACCAAGCCACCTCCATTTTCAACTGGTCGTCGGAAGTCGGAACGGTTCTTCTATACATAATCTTTCACACTACCAAGCCACCTCCATTTTCAACTGGTCGTCGGAGCTTCACCGTCGTCCTTGGAAGGTAGGTTGCATTTTCCGATGTGGATTTTCCCTTTGTGTTGTGTGGTGCTTGTCGTCGTTTTCCCCTAGTGGCTCGCCGTTCCTCAAGCCACCGGCCCTTTCCCCGGCGGTTCTGTGACGGGCCATCACTCCTCTTCTTCTATGTCTCTGTGCAAATGAATCTCAATACAATTCCCCACCTCAGCCGTCTAAATCGATCCTATATCTGGCCAAGTTAGGGCCTACTCTGTGTCGGATTCTTCGCCGGTGTCTTCAACCGACCAGAGGCGAAGGGAGGGGGCCTGGCAGGGCTATGATCCAAATTTTGCGACTACGTTCCTTTGTGATCCATGGAATTATATATATATTCCTGTTATTTGGCCCCCTCATATAATGCAATTTTACTATATGGCTTGTTCAGCTCCCCTCATCCGCAATTCCTGGCTCCACCACTGCAACCTACTGCTCTGACGAGTTCGAGAGCAAAGGCATGGTATCCAGTTGGAAGTCAGGCGGCTCTTCAAGGCAGCGAGCTATGCCACCCACTAGGAGTCAATGGAGGTTGCATGGCAGATCTTTCCAGAAGAGCAACGCCTCCCTCCGCCGCCTCCCAGAGCTACGCCACCCCCTGGCATTTCATCACCGGATTCCGCCGCCCGCAACCTCAACCTCAACGTACTTCAAACCCTCTTCGTTGGTGTCGCTCCCACTGCAAGTTGCTGCAGCATGGAGGAGACACTCATCAGTGCATGTAACGCTTTCCTGTTTATTTTCTCAACACGTGTGTTTGTAATCCTTATTTTCTGTGAGGGCACTGTGCCGAGTTTAAGAGTGGTTGTACTTCCCAAGTGGCTGATCAAGGCAATTGACAAGAAAAGAAGCAGCTTTCTCTGGTCTGGAGAAGAATCAGTGCAAGGTGGCAAGTGTCTAGTAGCCTGGTGCATGGTTTGTTGCCCGATTGCCTATGGTGGGCTTGGCGTGTTGGATCTTCAGATAATGGGGTATGCTTTAAGACTAGGATGGTTGTGGTTGAAACGGATCGACAACACTCGAACCTGGTCAAGTATTTTCATGCAGCAAGAAAAACTAGTTCAACCCATGTTTGAAGCCTCTGTGAAGACTGAAGACTGAGGCTGGAGATGGTAATGTCGCACTTTTCTGGAATGACAATTGGCTACAAGGAGAATCAGTTAAGCTTTTTGCACCAAATCTGTGGGAACTAGACAGTAAAAAGGTTATACAGATATGAACTGTAAAGGAAGCTCTCACAAATAGTACTTGGATCCAAGATATAAAAGGGGGAATTTCAGTTTTGGCTTTGCAATTGTTTTTGTTGCTATACAACAGGGTGGCGCGGGTAAACTTGATGGAAGAAAGAGCAGATGCTTTGTGTTGGCGATGGTCTTCGTCGCATGTATACACTGCAAACTCAGCTTATAAGGCGAACCCGTGAGGCACGCAACATCCTGTAGCGCAGGAGTCATCTCCCAGGACGAAAGGTGGAACATGTGTGTCTCCGGCCTCCAACGGTCCACCAACGCCGTCAGTAGGCACCGGTCGTACGGAAAACATCTGGATATACAGACGTTGTGGTCGTCCTCCCACGTGGTCTCCACCATCCTCGCAAGCGGAAGCCAACCAGATGCTCTCAACCTGCGACGAAGGATCCACATGATACATGAGTACATCCACACAAGTCGGATTGATATTAAGTATATAAAGGTCACAACTGTACATACCTGAGAACCCAACGTGGGTCAACCCTCCATGCCCTCATGGGCATGCGCAAGCGCAACACGTTAAGCTTGATGGTTGCCTCGCTAGGGTGGGGCTGGACGGTACTGAGGCAGCTAGCTACCTCGCAAAACCTCCTGCGAACGTCATACCTGAAATAATGTGAAACAAAAAATCAATGTTTATATTATTAATAATAAGAAACATAAACATAAAATAAAAAAGAAACACTGCATAAAAATATCTGCACACCCAAAAATATATACTACAACGAACTACACTACATAATCATACATCTAAAACTATCTAATCCGTTCAATTACGGCACCATAAAAAATATCTATACGATTAACCATATATCTAAAACTAAACTACACACCTAAAAAGATGTACTACAACGAACTACACTACATAACTATACATCTAAAACTATCTAATCCATTCAATTACGGACCTACTAGTTTTATTTGCTAACCTACCAGGGTTTCAAAATTAAATATAAAGTTACAAAAAAATTACTTGCAACGTGGACGACCGGATCTGCTCCTCTCTCTCTCCCCCTCCATTACGGACGGACAGCGCTTCGCTAGCACATCTCAACCCCTCTCCTCCTCTCCCTCCCCTTTCTTTTTTAGGGGATAAAAATGAATTTCGACTGAATTTTTTTGGGTCTTTTGTAGGCCAGCTTATGTCACCATTTGAAATGACGACAGGAAGGTGTGGGGTTGATGTTGCCATTTGAACTGGTCATAGGTCCATGTTGCTAATTAAAATTACAAAATAAACTTATTTTTGTAATCTTATTAAATGAACATTTGTTTCTATAATTATATTTAAAATATATTATTAAAAAAAATCAGCAGACAAGAGGCTCGTGCAACGTCTATGCTCCATCTCCAGCCCCGATGCCTCTCCTCTACTCCATTAATTGCTTAATGTTTTTACTCGCTGCTCCAATCTGTCTTCCTAGTTCCTACCGTGCCAGTGCTAGTAGTATTGTATAGCCCACTTGCGTACGGCAGTTGCTCCTCTGTGTATGTAAGTACTATGTAACTATGCATACTACTACCGGCACTAGATTCCCAAGACTGGTTCTTTGTTTAGTGCTCTGCGAAGGTTTAGCCATGCAAAATGATGGTCATCAGTTAGTAACTACCATATCCTAGACGGAATCAAACATAGGATCCTTGCCATTTGCCCGTGTTGCTGGATAACAGCAGGCGAAACCGGTTTTAAGCGCCTTCGTCGGATAGAGAGCCTAACAAGGTTACGTTGAATGCGAGATCTTTATGCACGGACATTTAAAGAAAGCGAACATAGTCATGGCATCAACTATCTATGTAAAAGCCGTTTTCTTTAACATAAACATCTCTTTCAAAGGTACTTAAATTATTTTGTAGCATCTATTAATTATATATAGTTACATATATAAATATATTTTAAACACCGGTGTCTAATCATGCATCGATGCTATAAAATAAGTATTTTATCTGTCTTACGTAGTCAGAAAAATCAGTTTTTCTTCTAGACACCTCTATAAACACATGTATTGTACATGCTCTTATAGTACACGACTCTTAAAGCCAATCATCAATTTTGCGTCTGGGAAGCTGGAAGACAGGAAATTCGAGAGCCTTGTTTTTACTTTAGGTCTCTGTTTGGAACACATATGTTTTTACACACTGAGACCTCAAGGGTTAGTTAGCCGCCTTAGAGGTGGCCAAATGGGCAAGCGGGCCAGCATGATATGGGCCCGTTTAGGCATGTCCACTAACTAAACGGGCCGTGTTGTGCCAATTCGTGGGCTCAATCATCGACCTAGACACGACACATCGAACTCACGGGTCATGTCATGTCGGTCCGGGCACGATTAGCCCGACAGACCAAGTAGGCTCATGTAGCCCATCTAGAGAGAGAGAAAAACCCACCACACACCGTCGTCGCCACCTCCTCCAGCCGACCATGCCAGCTAGTCCGGGTCGGACCGGATCAACCAGTTTGGTAGGGATCACGACTCAAACACAGTGCGACACGCCAAGCCATACTGTGACTAAACCGAGCCATCAGTATAGTGTCGTGAGCTGGACCGACAAACACATCCTGTTTGGCCACCTGTAGGGTCCTTGTTCACCTGTTCATCATGACAACCTCGGGGTGCCGCAGACCGGACGGCAGCACATGAATCTGGTGTGGTCCAACCAGAAACTGTGTCCCCGTCACAGGCGATGAGGGGACCCCTCCCTTTTTCCCTAACTGACGTGGGCCCTGCGACAGCAGCAGCAGCAGCAACCACCATAGTTTAGTTTGCATTGCGTCGCGTCGCGTCGCAGCAAAGCCCAAAGCTGCAACTTAAGCTGTGGAGGATTCCAAGGCAAATAAGCAAAGCAAAGAGCTGATCCAACCGTCTCGCGTCCCAATTAAAGGAGATCCCATGCATGCATGGTGTACTGCACAAAGGTACAAGATATCAAATACTCGCAGTCACAGGTGAGATAAGAGTACACTACCAGCAGCCCACCAGGCTCGTGGGAGGAGATCTCAAGGAAGAAGAAGCAGCAGCAATGGAGCAAAAGGAAAAGGCAACTAAAGAGAACTCACAGGTTTTGCATGATCCACCGCCCATGGTTGTCCATCCGTAGGATGCGCCCCCCGCCCCTCTGTTTTTAAGGCCGTCTTGTTTGGCGTCACAGTGGTGAGAAATTCCATGGTTTACAGTAAGCGGTAATTCTGAATGTACAACCTAGGTTATCTCTAAAATGAACCGATGGTTTCTGCGACTTTCTTTCGGGTATAATAATCACTAACCGATGCTTGGTGATAAGAACTAGCGTATCCCTCTCTCAGGGGTAAAAAAAGCGTACTGTTTTTTTTATACCCAATTTGCATAATTTGTTAAGCTATAACTATCACGTGAAGGTTGCATTTTGCTTAACCTAATTCGCATATCTCAAGTGCAGGTAAAATTTGTGCTTAGCTCTTCTTTCTCAATGCAAATATGTAGGAGAGGTTTCATTGACCTGCAAATCCTTTATCAGCGGAAGAGATTAGAAAACCCCTAGAGGTCCTTGCTGCCAATTTGCAAAGAGGAGTAGAAAAAGTAAAAGGCGTAAACAAGCAGTTGCTGACCAGAACCCGAGAGGGGGAAAAATGAAAGGCAATTGTAGACTACAAAGTGAGGATTCGGAAGATCCAGCCTGGCCCAGTCCGGGCCCATCCTATAAAGCTCGATTTGTCGTACTGCTCGACCCACGCCACGTCGACGCCTGAGAGAGCGTACTACTTTTGTGTGTTGGCACTTGCGTATTTATTCCTTATCAAACAAACCGTTTCTACTTTTTTTGGATGATGCAACGGATCCGTAAATCTCCAAACATATAACCATTGCCCACGTACGTCGCCAACCTCCGATTAAAGTTGTTTTTTCTAAAAATATATATATAATAAAATGCTACAAAAAAAAGCATGTCTCCATGTATTTTTTTTTAAAAAATACTCTTTTTACTTAAACTGTGTAAAAATACTCAAGACACGCTTGTTGACAGGTGCAGTAATTTCCTATGGTTACCAAACCACTTGAGCCTGGCCCAGCCAGGTCCGGGCCGACCCATCTACCCCATCCGCCACCTCTCTTGATTCTTCTTTCTTCCCTACCGGTCTACTAACGATTTATTTTGTATTATTTAATCCCTTTTTAATAATATTTCAAAGCTAACACATCGCTAACTTTATTTTCAATACTGAACTCTTCGGTCACACCATAACGCGTGGCTTGATCAAACCATTTTTTTACGCCACTTTCCCTAGTGTGGCCCAACCTGCCACGCGTGCCAACGTGGAGAGCTTATGTGGTCCACTCCCATCTTGCTAGTACTCATGGCATGGCAGAAACCTTTGCCACGTCGCATTTAATGGCGTGACTAAACTATGTCGCCAAGTCCTGCCATGCCGCGTCCATTAGTATGGCAAACCTACATTTGATGCCCCATGGTGCATTTGATTATCTACAAATTTTTCAGTTACTCAGGTGTATGTTCATGTCATGTGGGCTGGCATGTATATATATCACTGATATGCACATCTAAAGCTTTGAGCCTTCTTCTCTACAAAACCACATTAGCTTGTTGAGCTTTCGAGGAAAGGCGAGGTCGTGACCGCCTATGTCTTACTTGCTGCAAGATAGCGATAGATGTGAGATCAATTCTTCACTACTGTGTTTTAATTTGTTTGCTGAAAAAATATCATCTTTCCTTGCTCTGATTTGTTCAATCGTTTGCATGGTAGTTTTTAGGACTACTTCACACTTTTAGTGACTTTGGGGTGTGCCTTTTTTTGGGGGTTCATCTGGGAAATTTTTTTATTTATTGAATTTGCATCTGATATAAGCCACAAATTTTAGCTCACATGGCTGGAAGGGGTTCCCAGATAAAAAAATCTTACGATTGTTGCAAAAGATACATGGCCCATTTGGGTGGAAAGATGAACTATTTCCTCAGGCGCATGACTGCCAATTGTAAACATAGCATGGTAATCACTTCACAAGTTCACTATTTTCTGTGCCCATATACATCGTATTTAGCATTTGATTTTACATGGAAAATTTGTCAAAAATTGTAAACCTGATTTAAGCTAGCAAGAAATGAACGGTGCTAACTGAATGCCCAACCCTAGGCAGTGGATCTTTTTTAAACCTGTCAAGAGATGGATGAATAGCCAGCCACATCTCATTGCATTGATTGGTGGTGCTCGTCGTCACTTAGGGGGTCGAAGACCATTAAGTGAACACGCCTTTTGGACCTTTATTTTATGTTGTGCCCTGCCTTTTGTTTGACGCTATTGAGCATGCCTTGCCACACTAAGAATTGAATGAAAAATATGCCCTCCTCTTGATGGGGTGTGGGGGGGGGGGTGGAAATCCACCCTCATCTTGAAAATATTTGGGTTTAGGGTACGCACACGCGCGCTGTTGTCACGATTGTAGTGTTTGCATAACCGATTCTATTAAAAAAAGAATAAAAATTGAAATAGAATTTATAATATAGTTGCGAATTACATGGCGCGTAGGGTTTGGTTACGTGCATTAGAAACAACATCATGAAAGAATCAACAAACCAAAACACACCTACGATACATGTGCGCCTTTTTTGTATCGAAAAAATGTCGATTGGAACGAAGTTAATTAGTCTTGGCAGCCCATCGCTCCTTCCTTGTCTCCTCGATCGCTCACAAGCAAACCGATCTCAAGTCACTATGTTCTCTGAGACGGGTTGTACGATTGAATGATGTTAGGATAACACAACTCATGGCCAAATTAATAATCAGGATGCAAATTAAACATAACTTACCTCTTCGATCCGGACTACACCCGAGCGACGAGGAGCACTTGTACGACCACCGGTCTCACTAGCAGGGGCATTCCCCTTGTCCACCGCGCACTTGGCATGGTCGTATTCAGCTTCCTATTCGGGGGTCCTCCACCACCACCTTGCTTTCTTGGGATCCTTTGGTGTCTTTTTAATAGGGTCGAGTACGTAAGATTTTCAGCGTTTGAAGGTCTCAGCTCACATCGCATAGTTCAACATGTACTACTGCTAGATGAACTCCCTATCGTATATGTTTAGGTCGTCAATCTATTGAAAGAAGTTGCATCGCATCTCCGGCTGCCATTATGCGTAGATGTAGTTAAGGATTCGTGGAATGGAATGTAAGATGTGAAAAATCTATGTGTGTGCGGACGTTCCCGCACATGTAGTACCACCTAGGCAGCGGTCACCGGGTGTGTGGACTGGATGATCTTAGCCGGTTCTACGCACACACATTGTGACATGGGAACTCTGATGGTACCGGCGCATCCTTCATAGAACAATTCGGGTAGGGTTTAACCCTCTCGGCAAGCCACTTGTGCTTTTGCAGCATCTTCGCGTAGAAGTTTACCGACGAGTCTGACATCTCCTTCCTCTCTGTTGTGTGAACCAAGATTTGGTGAAGTGTTGGGTGTGGTGATGTAGTGTTCTCCTTCAGCTCTCTTCTCCCTCTTTTTATAAACAGATAGGATGTAATGCTGATGGTGGAGGGAGAACAAACAAGACATCGGTCTGAAAAGGTGGTGTGGTAGAGTATGTTCATTTCTGTTTGAGAAGGTAGCATCGCGGTGTGTTGTTACTTCGGTCTTAAAAGTGTCGTGGGAGAGTGTGGTCATTTATGTCTAACAAGCTAGCATCGAAGTGTGTTGTCTTTTCGATCTGAAAAGCTAGTGAGGTAGAGTGTGGTCATTTCGATCTGAAAAGCTAGCACCACAGTGTATCGTCTTTTCAGCCTGCAAAGGTGGCAGTACGTGGCGTGACAGGGTGCGGTCTTTTTGTACTGAATTGGTGGCATAACAGACTATGATCATTTCAATCTGAGTCCTACCACGCTGCCACCTGTGGCATGACAGTACTAGGTTGTCACTCCATGGTAACTGGTGTGGCGTAACCATGCCGCCATGCCAGTGCATAGACAATTCCAGAGGCATTGTAAGCCCTACCTTTGGTTCTGGGGCTAAGTCCTGCCACACCGCCACCCTTGACGTGACAGTACTAAGCTGTCATGCCATGGTAACTGGCGTGGATTAACCGTGCCACCACGCCAATGCATGGACAATTCCAGAGGCATTGCAAGGTCTGCCCTTGATTCTGGGGCAAAGTTCTGTCACGCCACTACCCTTGGCATAACAATACTAAGTTGTCATGCCATGGTCACTGGCGTGGTATAACTGTGTCGCCATGCCAGTGCTTGGACAATTCCAGAGGCGTTGTAAGCCCTGCCCCTGATTATAGGGCTAAGTCCTGCCACGCCGCCACTGTTGGTGTGAAAATACTAAGCTGTCACACCATGGTAACAGGCGTGGCATAACCTTGTCGCCACACCAGTGAATGGACATTTCACTACTACAGAAAAGGTCTTCGCAGACGGTTCAAAAACGTCATTACAGACGGTTTCCGGAGCCGTCTGAGTTTATGGGTCAGTGATAACATAAGGTCATCACAGACGGTTTTGGAACCGTCTGTGATGCATGCTATCACAGACGGTTATTAACTCAGAACCGTTTGTGATAAATGCCTATCACAGATGGTTCGTGTTTAGAACCATCTGTGATAACTATCTATCAAAGTCGGTTCTAAAAATGAACCGTCTATGATAACTATCTATCACAGACGGTTCTAAAAATGAACCGTTTGTGTTAACTATCTATCACAGACGGTTCGTGTTTAGAACCGTCTGTGATATATAAATAAAACCTCCAAGTAATGGCTGCTTGTGCCTTTAAAACTGCTTCATATATATACATATATATATATATACATACATACATACATACATATATATATATATATATATATATATATATATATATATATATATATATATATATATATATATATATATTTGTAGTCTAACCACTTTGGAAGTGCGTGAGGGAGGATGACACACCGCCACGGATAACCTCTCATCGAGCCCTGCAAATTCAAGTGGTCAACTTAAGCGAAAGCGTGTGGACATTCAATTACAGAATGCGATAGGTAATTGATTGGACATCAAGGATCGGTTGATCACCGATACATGAAACCACTTCTATGCGACTGGAAAGTGGCTTCATGTATCAGCGACCAACCATTCCTTGATGTCAAGTCCAATTACCTATCGATGACATCCGTAATTGTATGTCCACGTGCTTTCTCGCAATGATTTCTGAACTTACAGTTCGATGAGTGCCCGTGGCACTGCCTCATCCTCCTCATGACCCACCGAAAGGGTCAGACTACAAACTATATATATATATATATATATATATATATATATATATATATATATATATATATATATATATATATATATATGAAGCACAAGTACCACCGCTGGAGGTTTTATAGAGAAGAGATCAGAATAGAATGGTAGGACGATACGCATCTAGGACGCAAGGGAGGAGAACTTGACTCGACAAAAATCAAAAATTAATTGTAGCCAAACCCCATCCAAACCACATCGATCACAAAGAACCCAAGATCAATAACCCTCAAGACACATCGAGAGCATTAACCAAACTCACCATTTTGCCCCATTCATTTTTGTCAATCAACCCACAAAGATGAACTAAGCAAGATGCACAGAATGCACATACACCAATAGCCCTCGCTTACATCACGAGCAAGGAGACTATTAATATGAACTAATTATCAATTCAATTTCAAAGATAAGACTATTAACATGATTGAGCAGCTCAACAAAGAAGACCAAGGGTGTCCAAACCCACCACACCAGTAGTAGCCCTCGGCATCCATCATAGAGCAATAGCTATTTTCATCACAGAGCAAGGGGGGGTAGAGACAGAGAGGGAGTAAAGTAGGGTGATACCTCAGTACAGCGCAACCACGACGGCGACCCCACCACTAGCACAACTCACATCCATCTCCTTCACCTTGCATAAATCACACAAACATCAGGACACAACTTAAGGCTCAAGCATAAAAATCAAACTCAATAAAAGACATCAAACTCACCTCTATCACGCTACGCGCGTTGGCGTGACAAGATAGGCTTGTCATGCCATGAGTACTGTCGTGACAACGCCAAGGACTAGGCCACGTATGCCCTCCACGCTGGTACGGCGTGGCCATGCGTGATAGAATGATTTGACTATGTCGCAAGTTATGGTGTGGCCAAAGGGGGTTAGAATTGAAAAGAAAGTTAGCGATGGATTAACTTTAAAATATTATTTAAAAAAGATTAAATATGTTAGCACCGTCGACTCACACGAATAGCTTGGACAAAAAATGCACACAAATAGAAGACACTATCTTTTTGTGCTGCTTAACTTAGCCAGTCTTTTCTGTTTTCTTCTCATTTTATACATCAAGAAAACACTCTACGTTACAAGCATGATGTGCTATTATGCCACTATTAACACCAGCACTAAACTCCACGTTGTTGTTACTTCAGCACAGATAACGCTAGCACTAAACTCCAGCACCACATGCCGTTAACAGTTTCAAGTCACTAAACGCCTCATGCCATATGCAAATGTTTCTAGCCACTAATGATGCTGTTACATGCAAATATCAATTAAGTCAAGATTATAGCTAACAAAAATAATTTAAAAAAAATTCTTGCTAACTTACTCGACAGTTCCCACTCCACTCGATCCATTCCCCACGCCCACACTATCACGCTCACTCATACAACCACAGGCTAAGCAGCCAAGGTGAGGAGTAGAACCCAATAACCGCGAGGATCCCAAGAGCTCCCACCCCGAGCAGGCAATGTCGGTCCAGGACCCCTCCCCCGCGCCCCTCCCCGCGGCGGCGCGGCCCAAGCGCACGTCGTCGGCGCCGATCCGGCCATCTGACTACGCGCACAGCCCCGCGCACCACTGCGTCGCGCTGCGGGACGCCGCCGGGCTGGCGGCCATCCTCGCCGGCCTTCCACCGCTCGCCCACCCGTCGAGGATCCTCTCCGCCGCAGACGCCGGCCGCGAGGCCCGCCTCGCGGCGTCCGTCTCCGCCGCGCTCGACCGCCGCGACGTGCCTGGGGGGACACCGCGCTCCACCTCGCGGTGCGGCTCAGGCTCCCCTCCCTCGCCTCCGCGCTCGCCGGCGCCGGCGCGGACCCCACGCTCCAGAACCACGCCGGGTGGACGCCGCTGCAGGAGGCGCTGTGCCTGGGCTGCAAGGACATCGCCGCCTGCCTCCTCCGCGCGCACCGGTTGGCGGCCTGGGCCAAGCTCCGGCGCCGGGCGCCCGCGCTTCCGCCGCGCTCCGCCGGGTCCAGGACTTCTACCTCGAGGTGGACTTCCACTTCGAGAGCTCCGTCGTGCCGCTCCTCTCGCGCGCCGCGCCCTCGGACACCTACCGCATATGGAAGCGCGGCGCGGACCTGCGCGCGGACACCACGCTTGCCGGCTTCGACGGCCTCCGTGTCCGCCGGGCCGACCATTCCTTCCTCTTCTTCGGCGAGGAGGCCGACGCCGGCGGGCGCCGCCTCCCGCCGGGCTCGCTCCTCGTGCTCCACCGCGGCCGGCGCGAGGTGCACGACGCGTTCGCGGCGGCGCTGCCGGCGGCGACGAGGACGCGGCCGCCTCCGACGCGGCCGCCTACCGCCCGGGGCTCAACATCACCTCCGCGAGGCTCGTGCCAAGAACCACGTGGCTGCGGAAGGAGAAGACGGAGAGCGTCGGGGAGTGGAAGGCACGGGTGTTCGACGTCCACAACGTCGTCTTCTCCTTCCGCACGCTCAAGGCAGCCAGCGCCGGTCGCAAAGATTTCACCTTTGAGCTCGCCGGAGACGACGACGACGACGAGTTCTTGCCGCTGGAGATCCGGGATGACGATGACGACGGCGATTTCTTGGTCGCCGACATCCCCCCGCCCCCGCAGCGGCGCAGCTGCTACGTGCCCGGCCGGCGCAGCGTGGCGGGGCCGCCCTCGCACATGGGGACGCCGCAGAGGCGGAGGAACAGCGTGGACGTGCCGCGACGGCTGCCGACCTGCGCGTCGGTGGGCCGTGGCGAGGACGGCCTGTTCGGCCGGCACGCGACGACGGGGGGAGCCAAGTGGAAGGAGGAGGAGACGGTGAAGACGCTGCGGCCGACGGTCTGGCTCACCGAGGACTTCCCGCTTAGTGTCGAGGAGTTCCTGCCGCTGCTGGACATCCTGGCGAGCCGCGTGCGCGCCGTGCGCCGCCTCCGCGAGCTGCTCACCACCAAGTTCCCGCCGGGGACATTCCCAGTGAAGGTAACGTTCAATCTGCCCTCATGCTCATGCAAGAACACAGATTCTTGTACTATTTCTGCCGAAGCAACCTGGTTAGTTTCGGTGGTTGTGCAAATTCGACAAGAATTAAGATATCTTTGATAATAGTAACGAAGTGCTTTGATCAGTGCTTGTACTGTTAATGCAGTTGCAAATGAATGTAAGTAAACCCGAAAAGCATCTGAACAAAACAAAGTATAATTAATGTATACTACCAGCTGCTATTTACTTCCTTTGTGCATGAAAATTCTTGTCTTTTGATCTGATAGTTTTAGGGGTTAGGTGATTGTGATTTCTTGTCACTTGCTGCAATTGGACCGTTTAGCTGTTATAGGCTTGTAGTATCAAGAATAGTAAGTAGAGGCAATAGTAGTGTAAGCTCGACGTGTGTAAATGTGAGACAGCTTTTAGGACAAAACTTTTAAGGGAGTTTACTCAGTGCACATGCTCATCTTTATAAGTGCATAGTCCATTGCCAAGGCAATAGGCAACGTCCAGGCTTGATCAATGCTGGGGAATGGGGAGTTGCTGTAAATGATAGTAGTAGCATGTAATCACTATCTTGCCGTGCTAGAAGCTGGTTTAAGATAAGAAAGCATGGAGCATTTAAAGCTTACTCCAAGGTTCACAAAAGTAGGAGTACTCATTGAAGTGCACACACTAGCACTCGCTGAGATTTCCTTCTGCTGCTTCATCATGTTCTGAACTGAACACTATGCATCATTTTGCTTCTGAAGAATTATGTTGGAAACTTGGATTTGGTTCGCTGCACATACCCATTTCGCTACTTACTGATGTAATGCGGATTTGGGCTAAATATGATATCTGTGAATTCAGCTAATCTACGATTCTATTGTTCGTGCAGGTTGCGATTCCTGTTGTTCCGACTGTGAGGGTAGTTATCACGTTCACTAAGTTTGTCCCTCTCGCCGAGCCAGAGGAGTTCTTCACGCCGATGTCAAGCCCCAGCCTCTTGGTGAGCCCAGGCCCAGGATCCATCATGCCTAAGCCAGACACCCACAAGAGCTCCTATCTGAAGTGGGGCTCGAAGAACTCCAGAACAAAGCCCGTTAATCTGTCGCAGGTCGCGGACAACACCGACCCCTTCACGATCCCGAGCGACTACACCTGGGTAAACATTGGATCCAAGAACCAAGACAAGAAATCATCCAAGACCAAAAAGGGCAAAAGCAAAGAGACCTAGAGGTTAATCC
This sequence comes from Phyllostachys edulis, assembly GCA_036346405.1. Lineage (NCBI taxonomy): Eukaryota > Viridiplantae > Streptophyta > Magnoliopsida > Poales > Poaceae > Phyllostachys > Phyllostachys edulis. The sequence goes on along the minus strand of CM070557.1, from coordinate 43,354,458 downwards.
GGTGGTCTCAATTTAGTGAAAGCTAGCTAATACGCTATCACCCAGAACCTGTAATTACCAAGCATCTGGGACGAGCCATGCCACTGCTAATACCGAGTATTAGTTCGTACTCATGACGAAAAGCGCCATGATTAGCAGCTACCAGGGAGGGAATAGTTGTTGTGGAAGCAGGTCTGCTAATTTCCTTTCTCGTCTGTTCCTCTTTTCACTGATTGTTCAGCATTGTGATGTAAAACTGGGCAGCACCGAATTGCAAAAGCTGCTCTTTGTTCTTGCCCAAGCCTTTGTGTTACAAGAATTCCTTCAGTTCTTTCATATCTACTGCACATTGCCGTCCCTTGTGTATCTCTGATTTTTGCAACAAAAAAAAGTTCCTGGATGGAAGAAGTCGTGGCGCTTGAAGCGTTTGAAAGATGAACTCTGAGCTGTCTGAACTGATGTGTGCATTTGTTGTTGAGATCGATTTCCTCTGTGCATCTCTCCAAGCGCAAAGTATGAGATTGTCCTGCAAAAGCAAGCAAATGGAATGGCTCATGGCGTTGTGTGTAGAGATGCAAACGGAGCGGATATGCATGTCGGGGATCGATTAATTCGATGGTTCCTTTTCTTGTGCAGACTTATGATGGCAGTGCCACTGCTGCTGCTGCCCCTGCAAAAGATGTTTTGCAATTCTGTGTCGTGTCGTGTCCGCTCTTTGCAGAGCAGAATCATTGACCTACATGCAGGCTTTACCCGAGCATGGCTGGCACAAACATTCCCTGTGAAAAAATGGCACTGCAGAATTTCCACCACAGCACTCAAATTCACCTTGCAAAACCCAAAGCACGCCGTGGGATCCGGATCCGAATTTTTTTTAATTATTAACCCACTGTCAACTTTATTTCTGATTCTAATTCTTTTGACCATACCATCACTCGTAGTATGACAAAATAATATTGTCACGCCAACACTATGACATGATCAAATTCTGTCACTCCAACACTAATGGCATGATAGTGTTATTTGATTACGCCACCACCAGTAGTATGACAAAAATACTATTTAGCTAGACTTACCTTATAGCGTGACAGTGTTGTGTTGACAAGCATGGGTGATGGTGTGGCCAAAAGGATCAGATTTGAAAATAAAGTTAACGAGGGGTTAGTAATAAAAATAAATTTAAAAATAGGCTCATTAATATATAAAAAATGCTTCGGATCCTTTGTAACACTACAAAGGTTCACTATACAAACAGTGTTTTATGAGAGTGTTCAGCGCCCCGCCGCAGACCGTAGCAACAACGAGAAAAATATTGTAGCAATTTTACTGTAGCAAAACACTGTAGTAAAAATTCATTCAATGCAGATGATCTCACTCCCTCGCCATGGGTTTTACACTCTCTAGCTGCCATGGAATTTTGAGAATTTCTGCTCCCTTTTTTAGAATTTGGTAGCTTGAGCAGAATAACAAGGGGGAATGCTCTACGTCGAGGAATGTATGCGGATTACGGGGCGAGTCACTGATAGGTGGTCCTTTCAAAATAAATTAGAGAGATACCGTCTTCCCGATGTTCGGTGGTATATAGGGGAATTTCTCTTCCTTATACATACATTAGCCAATAAGACCTTTTTGTGAGACCCACCAGCAGTGACTCACAAGAGAAAACCCACAGGCGTTTCACAAGGAAACACTCTCACCCCAAAAGCAGAGACAGCACGTTCGGTCAACTGTACAGAGTCTTAGGGCAGTACAAGAAATCAGAATCAGATTCGATTCCTCTTTTGGACTTCCTGGCGATCAAAAGAGGACACAAGTAATACGATGTGATGTTTCTGCAGTAATCGTACAAGCACAAGTTCGTCCAAAACCTGGGTGTATTTTTTTTGGACTAGTCCTTTGATCTGTCTTTACACAATTTGCATTTTGTTTTCTTGCCGTGCCGGGCAAAAAGTGACGTTTCTGCCCATCAATTCCGTAGGAACAAAGTGCACACGGTACATGGACCTGACTGATTCGAGACGTCCCGCTGTCCGTTTGAGAATGGACGGTTTGACCACAAGGCTTCAGAAATTTCTCTGATGCAGCATGGAATTTTAATTAGCTAAAGGAGAGAAAGGACTAGTTACTTTAGCTCTGTTGCGAATTGGCTTGCCACTGTGGTCTGGAAAAAAGGGATTAGCATGCCACTGACAAATGGGCCCACGTCCACAGCCAGTGATACAAACCTCGTACATGTGTAGCTGTGCATGTACTGGGCTACTGGCTGCCGTTGACCAGTCAAGACTTACATTAGGTGTGGACTTCGGATGACCTCCTCGCATAGTCAAATTTCCGATTCTTAATTGGGATAGTGTCACGTGAACTTATATTAGGGTTGGATCTTAGTTACGTGCAATGCGCTCGAGGCAAACAAGTTCTTAGCCTCTCCACACCCGGAGCCAAACGGTAGAGGGGGCGAGCCTAAGAGAAAAAAATTAGGAGTCAGGGCAAGTCGAGGGTTCGGACCCAACCAAATAAGAAAATCGAGGGATCCATCTGTTACATCAAACACACCGGCCATGGCCGCCGTCAAGGACGAGAGGAAGAGGTCACACCTACGCCACTCACCATCACCGTTCGCCACGCATGTGCCACACACCCATGGCGGCTAGGGTTTGGGAACATCATTGATTGACGTGGCGACGGCGTAATCAACCTAGAGGAATTGGTAGAGGGGCTTGAGAGGATCACGTCGGGGTGGCCGGAGGCGACAGGGGCTGCCAGATTCACCGGCGGCGGAGGTGAGGATGAGAGAGAAATAATGGAGAGGAGGAGATAACGACAGAGGTGTCCAAATGGGCTGCCCGACCCAGCACGGCATGGGCCTGGCTAGGCACGACCCGTGAGGCATTCTTGTCGGCCGAGCTACCCGGCAGGTGAGCCCGAGCCCGAGCCCTGCTTGGTCTGTCAGCCGCCAGGCCCGTTTGGCCTATCAGAAAAAAAAATCCAGAAAAATTAGAAAAATATGTAGAATTCAGAAGTAGACATGAAAATTAAAAAAAATAAGACAATCATATTGAAAATGTAATAAAGAGCTTTATTGATATCCAACTAGCTGCCTCGTTAAAACCTTCGTCAAGTAAAAACTCAAAATGAGAAAACATTGGCAAAGGAAAAAGAGTACAGCCTATAGCTCTACAATTCTACATACATAATATATCTTTGTTCTATGTGTTGGTGTCATTGTCTAAGTATAGATTTTCGAACACCTCCGACAACTCTAGATTTTCCACAGAGTGTTATGTTCGTGAATCAGTTTGTTCCCAATCCTTTACAGTTAGAAGGATCTCAACCATCTCACTTGTGAGACTTGTTCTTTTCTCCTCCAATATCCTTCCAAAAAGACCTAAAGCGCACTTTGAGGAAACCATAGAGATAGAATGCTTAACACATCACATGCAAGTATGGATAGCACGGGATATGTTAACTTATGGGCTTGCCACCATTGCAAGATGTCGAAGCCTTCTGAGTTGAAATCCACCGTATCGCTGTCCAGATAGGTGGATAGTTCTCCACTCCTTGTGGGTCTTGGCTGAGCAAAGTTGGTAGAAGAAGAAGAAGAACCCCTGGATCTGGACCTAGAGGAAGAGGCACCGAAGATCGCGCCCCACATATTTGTCTTTCCACTTGAGGTGGGGGCTACTGGAGGTCGTTGCGAACGGACTCCTTGGAACTTATTTTCATACCTTTGGTAAACCTCGTATAACCGAGAACGAACTTCGACAAAATAGTCAGTATAGTCTAGCCTCAGTAGCATCACTAAGAAGATCAAGTACAATTACCAAATGCATCAATTTTAGCCCTAGGATCTAAAAGAAATGCAAATGCATATAGGTAAGGGATTTCTCGCCAATATTTAAGGTATTTAGATTTCATGGAAACAACAGCATCACGTAAAACTATGTCATTTTCAAATCTTTTCAATTGAATAGCAATCCGTAAAATAGTATACACAATGATAGGAGATGTTGGATAGTAGACAGCGGACAAAGCAACAGTTGCCTCATAAAAAATTTCTAAAAACGACAATACCTTCTCAGCAATGAACCAATGTTGCTCAGTTAATAGCATAGTACCGTCAGTGCTAGGATAGTGCGTTTGAATAAATACAGAAAAAGTGCTCTTGTATGGTAAAAGATTCTTAAGCATAAGGTAAGTAGAGTTCCACCTTACCTCCATGTCCAAACCGAACTTTCTTGGATGTACACCCATCGCCCTGCAGAAGTTCTTATATTGTGCTATTCTTACATTAGAATTATTCAAGAAAGAAATTTCATCGCGAAAAGCTTTAATATACGGACTCAACCTCTTCAAACCACATTTGACTATAAGGTTGATAATATGATAAGCGCATCATTGATGTAGCAAGAAGGAATCGACATATGTACTCAACACTGGAGTAAGAATGTCCATGGTCCTAGAGTTTGAAGCGGCGTTGTCTAAAGTAATTGCGAATATTTTGTCTGTAAGACTCAAACTAGGCGTTGTCTAAAGTAATTGCGAATATTTTGTCTGTAAGACCAAAGTCTTCCACGACTTTGATAGTACAGTTCGCAATATTCTCCCCCGTGTGTGCTACATCAATTAATTTCAAACCTATAGTCCTTTTCTCCATTACCCAGTCGTCATTAATATAATGCGTAACTACACTAAGGTAATCCTCCTAGCCCGACCACTCCATATGTCCGAGGTCGTACCACCAAAATGTGCACGCATTAAATAGTTCTTTTATTTTATTACGACGTTCATTATAGTATTTCACTAGATCCCTATGTAGGACCGGAAAGGCGACTAGAGGGGGGGGGTGAATAGACGCTTTCTTGATTTTCACCTTAAATAGATTCAACACGAACTTTTCTCCAATAGCTATGAAAGCTAAGAAGATCAGTAAATGCACAGTGGAAGCCTTGTGCTGAATCTAATCAACCCAATAAGCAAAAGACTCAAAATATGGAGACCAAATCCTCTGAAGCGATCAGACCTGCGTTCATTGGGCGATCGGGGAAGGGTCTGACCGGCGGTAAATAATCGGTCCGACCGATCCCGACTGTAAGAATCATGATGTACCAAATCAAAACGAAAATCGGTCTAACTTTTGATCTACATGGCCAAACTTGACCAAATTTGGAACACACCTTCCTAAGGATATTAGGAACCTATTCCAAGAGGAGATTGAGTAGATCCACGTCAAAGTTTTGACCTTTTTCTGTTTTACCGAAGGAGGGTTCAAAACCGGGCAAAAACGAAAAACTTGATCCAAACCTTGCTCGTGGGAGATTGATGATCTAGATGATCCTAGATGTATTCCCACACATCACAGCTAGGTAAAAGAGGGCACGAATCAAACCAAAAACCACAGGATCAAGGAAGCACCCAAAATCATCAAAAAGAAGGGAAAACACAAGAAGACTCGTCTTTGAACAATCACCCATAGATTGATTCACGATTGGTTGTTGGTTACAACCACTCCATCCATGGAGGACAAAACTCAATCCATGAGCACACAACTCAACTCATCTCCCTAGAACCTTAAGCCTCTCCTCTTTCCCTAAGCCCTAAGACAAACTAGGGTTTACAATGAAGTGCTTAGATGGTCACGAGAACTTCTAGCCCTCTCTACTATTTATACTAGAGGCTTAGCTTCTAGAGAGTTAACTCTAATGGGCTCCCGTTAAGGTCCAATACAAACAAAGTTACACACAAAGATCTCAAAGCCCTGCCTTCACTTCTTTTGACCTAATCCACTTCTTGACGCACCGCCTTGTGCCGTGGGTTGGCTAGGTGACCAGCACACCACCAAATGGTTCTCTTGATTCGATCATATTTCGCGTAATTAGAATCTAAAGTCATGGAAGAGTGGCGGTTCGGATTAGAGCAAGAACAAGACCAAGGTTATTATAACATTGAGCAAGGTGAGTCAACACTTTGATCATTTTGTTCCTACATTTGAATGCAAATTATATTGCTTTAAACTATGACATTGCATTGATATGATTTATACACATATGTTGACTTAGCTTATAGATAATACCTTAATGTTAAGTTAATTGAGTATATACTTTCAATCCTTAAACTTAGACACTATTCCTTGTCACCCTTGGAATAATGGTATACAGGACTAGTCACTTAAGTCCGTATCTAAGTGCCATGCTTAGTCCTGCTTAGATGCATTGACATGTGGGCATTAATTTGCCTTGACAACTTTCAAAACTCAAAAGTGGATTTGGGCAGTTGAGGTTGCAGCCTGGCTGGTATGTTGAAACTAGAAAGGAATTTCAAAATGAAAAGCCAAAAACTGTTTTTAGATTTAGGCGGATGGAAAGCGTGGTGATTGCGTATAGGAGTATGCGAGATGGGATTGGGGAAGAACCGTCAAGCCGATTAAGGACCGGTTCCTGTGATGACCTCTCGTGCACTAACAGTGCAACCACAAGTCTACCATGTGTATGTCTTGGCTCACTAATTTGCTTCATCTCAGCGTTGCTCCATCATCCCGCTAATGTGGCATGCATATAGTCTACAAGTGACAACCACCTGGAGGGTGGTGCAGCTATAGCGCAAATAGAAACCACTACATTGCAAGAGGGGGCCTCCGGGGTTATACCTACGGCAGCGGAACCTTAGCGGGTGGGTTGCGTTGGGGTGGGGGCATTGTAAAGGCCTTGTGAAGATCATGATCGATGTTTGTAAAATCATGCCCTAGGTAGTGGTTTAGCTCTGAGACAGAATTCCACAAGGGGCTGCCTGAGACTGAGAGGACGAAGAACTAGACTTGCCCTTTAGCTTCTTCCACAAGTGGGATTTCAATCTTTTCTTTCCTTGTTGCGTCTGCTGTGAGGCCTTCGATCTCACGCTGCTGCCGAATTTATCATGATACATGCCGAATACTGTTCAAATACCCGCCAATCGCTTACATACCGTCTTGAACAACAAGGTTCAAGATATGGCATACGCATCTCTGGTGGAGAACATAACCACCAATATACGTATACAATCTTGGGGTGAGGATGTTCATAGCAGTCGTGTTCGCTGATGCGTTATCAAGAGTCATAGGCACGGTGAGTTGCTCCCGAATATTGCTTCCGAACGTTGCGAACGTTGCTAATGACCCGTACACCGGTCACTCTAGCTACTTGTATTTCCCATTCTATGGAAGTACGGACCCGGAGGAGTATCTCGAATGGGTGGAAAACTCGAACGTGAGCTCAAGTTCCAGAAGCTGTTCGAATCCAAGAAACTGATACAAACCACCATGGAGTTTGAAAAATATGCATGCACTTGGTAGTGTGGAAATAACACATATGCGATGGTTAAACGAGTTCACAATTTAGTAATTGCGCAAACAACGTATATATGTGGAGCTCGGAGGGATATATATAGTAAGGAGTGATAGATATGTAACTCAATTAATGCAAAATCAAATAATAATCCAAAAGTTAACAATGTCCTAAGTTACTGTCATGGGACATGAGATAAAGTTAGCAAAATAGGACTTGTAACAAAGTGGATATAAGAACCATGCAATAACTAAGTATATGTATCACAATAGATACGACAAAGAGATTGGCGGGCTACCCGAGGATCGTTAGTCCTGACTAGATACAAAACATCGCAACTCAGGTTTTTATTTCTCTCTATACTAGGTGTAAGAAGAATATGTGTTCCGCCTTGAAGCTTCATCACCAATCCTTGCTTGGTTCGACACCTTGTAGCATGTCTAATCAAGTGTCCTGCTACACCCCGTGAGACTTTGGCAGATAATTCATGGCGACAAATTTTACAAATAGCATATGGTACCTCATTTCTCACTGATCTTGCTCCGGTTGTCCTGTGAAATTCTCCCACACTCCCGATGTAGACGGCCTCGACCTCTTGTGCTCAGGTTGTCGTTGAGCCTAATGCTCGACGTGGAGGCTAACGGCTCCTCCCTCGAACTCCACCTTGCTCCTCGGTTGGTTTGAGGCAGCCGGCCAGAGCCCGCTCACAAACTCTCTCCGATCCATAGACGCAATTTCGTATTTTCACTCTATACCTTTGTTTTAGTGCGGAAAAATCGATGAAAGTCCGAACTCACTAAGATTTCAACAAAATCCAACATTTTATTACATAAGATTAAGGCCTACTGACGGTTTTGACACTAACACGCATCCAAGCCCAAAGTTAGTATAATACAAGATAAAAGAACTTCAAACCACAGCACACTTGAGCGCTGGGCATGAGACCTAATAATAGTAGTCGCTACAACCGTGGGTCCACCAAAATCTGTTCAACCGGATCCTATGCATTTTCCCTGGTTTCTTCTGTAGATTGTTTGCAGATTATGCAAGAATGAGTACAACTACCGTACTCAACAAGCCACATGGAAAAGCTAAATAATTACATGCAAGGAGTTCAAAGGGTGGTTAGGTTTTACCTAATGACCATATGTGGATGCGGATGCAGCTAAAGCAGTTTACAAAACAAGAAACGATAATACATAATAACATCGGGGTTTCTCAACAAACCACAATTTCCAACTTACCATCTCCAAAACTCTACTTATGCCTCATGTACTGGAATCACCCATTAACACAGCTTCATTAACCAGAAGCACGGTGTATTCGAATACCTTTTTATACACTCTGCAGAGTTGCTCAACTTTACCCACAAGATATCTCAAACTCATACTGTCAGATCATAGACACGCAACCCATTAGCGTGCAACTAAGTTTGGGATAACAAAGTTTTTTCACTGCTCAACCTTTTCTAGCTTCTACCCCAGAGGTTTTAACTCCATACTGCCCTAGGAGACTCCACCGCCCAGTGGATCTTACAACCCTAGGTCGACGCAGACCTACTGCTAGTGTAGACTACCGAGTGTCCTTCAGCCCACTCTGTCACACCCCGGCTCAAGAACTACTCTATCACACAAGAGCAAGCACCTTTCCTTGTAGATATTCAATCGGATGAGCGCAGTACTAAGCTAGGGAGTAATGACCACGCATGTGGTTGAGCGGTTTTCTGTGTCTGTTACTTTGGCACAAGGTTCTTGTCCTTACTTGTCATCCAGTGAGGCAATGGCCCAACACCAACTTGTGGCTGTCCACCTCGAGATCTCACTGATGACTCACTTTTCCACAAGTCTATTGGGTTATCCAACTTAATGGACATAACCCTCAACTCTCCACCAAAACCATTGGCGAACCGCCAATACTGCTTTGTTTGATGAACACAATTGAGTGACAAAGCTACTTATATAGATAATATTTTATGTGAACTTGTCAAGATGAATATGGCCTACAAGTGCTGGGTAGGTTTGTATGTGGGGTTATAGGATTTATCTAATTATCATGGCATTCAAAAGTATTATTTCAATAATTAAAGTAATTGGCTCAAATATAATAATGAAAGTATCAATATAAATATATGACATGTGGGTTCAACATGTTCAAGGAATGCAACTTGCCTTCTTGCACAAAGTCTTGTTGATGCTGGTCTTGTCCGACGTCTTCTGGAGTCTGATCGTCTAGATCGTAACCTAACGAGAAGCAATGCAATAAAAAGAAACCAAGTAAAAACTAGCTCAACAAGGAAAGAGCTGGGAACAACAAGCAAGTAAATAAAACCAAAACGAAACTAAAAGGAAGGATGGTGAGGGGTGGTGGGATTTATCTGGTGTTTATTTGGACTGGAAGGAGTTTGAGATTCGGATCCAACTACAACAAAAATATTGTAAATGATTAAAGAAATCTATAGGAAGGTGGGAATATTTATTTGGAGCTTGATATAGCTGAACGGAGTCAAGAATGTGTTTTCTGGGCTCGAGACGGTTGAAAATGACATATAATGTCAAATTAGGGTTTCGGGCGAAAAATGCCAGATAATGAATAGTACTAAATTACTATTCATACATGACAATGGATCAGTGAAAAGTAATTGAAATTTGTGTTTAGCTGAATTGAACTGTAGCTAGGGTTTACTATTTTTGGCTAAAGAATAGTGTATATTTGGAATAGTGATTTGCTATTTTTCGGATGAACAGTAAATGAGTTTACTGTGCAAAGAATAGTGTCTGCTGAATTTGAATGAACAGTAATGGGCTCCGCCCATTCTGTCTGCCCACTCGGCCGGGCCTAAAAGGTCGGACGCTTACTGTGGAAGGCCAAAGCGCTTACTGGCTGTTGCTATGCAAGCGAGAAAGCGGCGAGGCGCAAGATCCGCGTGGAGGGAGCGAGGCGCCACGGCGCAACAAGAGCATGGGACCGCAAGGCAGCGGCCAGCGGAGGGAAGGCGCAAGGAGAGCTTCACCGATGAGGACATGACCCCTATAGATACAACCATATTTGCTATGTTTATCGCTCCAAGGACAAGAGCTCAGACGCCTCACTTAAATTATCAAAGTGAGCTTGTTTTAGGAATGTCTTTATATTATATGAACTATATGATGCTACCTAATGATGAAATATATATATGTGCAGCACCATGTCACTTTTGGTCCAAGACAAGCAGGCAGTTCGAGCGGGACCCGTTTTGGAATCCAGTTCGGCCTCTAGAATCAGCCTGATAGCACCAACTTGAAACAGACGTAACTTTCACATACGAAGTCCGTTGGAGGCCCACGAGTACTTGATGGAAAACTTATTTCGGCCTCTTTCCAACGGATCTAGCCTCACCTCCAAATTCTTTCTGGACTTATCGCAATCATCAAAAGAAGGCGTCATATTATTTGTTTGGGCCAAATTGGGCTTTGTAATCATATTGAACTTGGTCCATCTCGGGCGGCACATTCGGGCGCGGTTACTGTTCACGTGAACAGTAACCCGCGACCTTTTAGTACCACCCCGCTAGTTCTTTAGTTTTGTGGCTCCTCGCTCCCTATTTAAGGAGACCACACCCTCTAGTTTTCTTGGATTTTGTTTATGTTTAGTTTGCCTTCGTCGCAACTTGTATCTTTTATGCGGTGTCGACGAGACCACCCAATTAAGATCCTTATTCGAATCCCAATTCAATTAAATCTTTCAATCCTATTTGCAATTTCAGATTGCTTATTATCTTGTTCTTGCGTGTTTCTTCAGTGCATGCAGGAATCGACCTTCGTGGTCAGGTCAACCGGGTATTCGTGCACGATTGATAACGACTAGTCGATCAGTTCAGCGATTGCGTGGTTGCGAGCCTTGCGTGTTCGTGAGCAGGATCGTGAGGGTTGAGCAACGCCACCGAACTTATCGTTCTCATCGAAAGATCGGCCAACAAATAGAACCTTAGGGTTCATCATTCACCCGTAGGTCTTCTCACCTTCGGTTTTTATGGGTTGGGGTTGTTTTGGGGTTGGTTGTGGTGGCGGCGATTCGAGGGGATGGGGCGGCGGAGCTCCGGCCGCCTGGGGAAGGAGAAGGGGTGGGGAAGGCGGTGGTGGTGGGATGAAGAGGAAGGGCGCCGGTGCCCTTTATAAGCGCGGAGGCGCGAGTAGTAGGGCGGCAATAAGGGCGATCCGCTGTGGACGGCGAGGTGGCGGGTGAGGTGGGGCATGGGCGATCATGAGGCGTCTGCGGCGACGTAGCGTGCAGGCGCTGCTTGGGCGCGGGGTGAGGTGGAGGCGGTGGGTGTGGAAGGCCTGGATGCGATGCGATGGCGAGTGGAGGCGCAAGACTGGGCGACTGGCGTGAGCGCGGCAGAGGTGGCGATGCACCGAAGCTCCCCATGGCAACGCGCTGGCCCAGCGCGTGGAGGCGGGTCCAGCAGGGCGCGACCGGAGAGGAAAGGGAGGAGAAGGGAAGGCGGATTTAGGGTTTGGGTTTTGAATTTGACGAATTTTGCCGAATTTGATTTTGAAACTGAGATTCAAATTAAACTCAAATTGATTTTGAATTTTTGAAATTTTTGCAGATGTTTCAGTCCAAATGGTTGGCTTGAACTGATATTGCAGGACGGACAGAGTATATCATTGAAAACGTAACCAAAATTATCCTTAGTTATCTCACTCATATACTGTAGGATGTAAATGGGTTGGAGTTAGTAGAGTCATTAACAGCAATGCTAGAATAGGAATTTGCAAAACATCTATCTTTATATCGTAGATTGAATATTACAGAATAGGCTTGTACAAATAGCTCTCTCTTTTACTCTATCATTGCTGCCCGATCCATTTCACATTGGGAATTATCGTTTCACAATAGTTGTCTATTGAAGGAATGAGAAGTGTAGTTAGGACATCTTCAATAGTGGCCACCTCAGCCGTCTCTTAGCTGTTATGTTACTCAAAAGTCTAGTTAGAGGAGAGAGAATATGAAGAGAGAGAATGTGTCAATCTCTTATATAATAGATAACTAGACATGCAAACCATCGTAAATTGTGAGTGTTTAAGGAAAGAATTTGTGTTGAAAATGAATGATTTTGTAGATAACTTGTTGGAGATGTTGTCTCTAAGGTTGTATATAAATGAGTTAGAGGCTTTAAAGATAACCTAAGAGACAAACTGTTATATATGCCCTTACACTTTCTCCATCCTGTACCCATGCTATAAATGATGTGAAAGATGTTACTCCCATTATAGTTTTCAAATTTTGTTCTTAAATACATGTTGTGCTACACTTTCGAGACAACTTTTTATCATTTTTCCCTTCGCATACCCCCTCCCATTCATAATTCTCAAGGGCATTTACTACTCTGGAACACACACCATCTAAGAGCAATACGTGAGCTGCTGAAGGAGGGTAATGTGATCTTTTGTATACATGTCTTGGTTGTAGTGCAAAATCCTAGAACGACATCTATTCTGAAACAGAGAGTAGATAATTATAATGCATCATTTAATTGGGAAGCATGATACAATTGCATTGATTATTGCATAGATTTTGTGCCTAGTTGATCCGAGTGCATAGGGTTGTTGAACAAATTAGTATACACAAGTTTTTTACATTACGTTTTTCACCAATTCACATTGAGAGAAGTAGGATAACACTAGGCAATACCAAAAAAAAAATGATCCCTTCACTGTTGAAGCTATGGGGGAACCTTAGAGGCAGAGGCAACCAGGAAAAATCTTACTCTGTGCTCTACAGACCGACATTGAGCCACCAATCGAGCATTGGAGTCTCTCCATCCATGGTCAAATATGATGTTGCGGAGATCAACTTCATCTTGCGAAAAGTTCATGCATCGCCCCTACCTGCGACCATCGTGGAGAACTCTGCCCAATCATCCCGATCTGTCGAAGCAGAAGGGCGTGTGTTAGTGGCTCAGCGCTACACTATGATTGTATACTAGTAGTCCTGCGCGTGCTTTAGCACACCGAGGCAATGTGAGCGAAAAAAGGGTAAAACTGAAAAGCATATGAATATATCACAAAGAAGAGAAAAAACAATAGAAAAGACTAAGAAAATTTACCCAGTGAACTAACTGGGACTATAGTTGTGCAAGCAACAAGAGAAACAAAGGCAAGTGAACGTATGCAGAGGAACGCAAGAACGAATGAAGTAACGTGGCCAAAAAACGTGGACCGAAGAATGTTGAACACGAAACACACAAATTATGATCGGTAAGCGATGCATGGAAAAAAAAAGCTAAAAAGTATACAAGCGGACCACAAAGACCAGGTATGTACTCTTGTGAAGGTTTTCATTCTGTATACAGAAGGAAATGTATAAACATTGATGTTATAGTCTTTAACAGAGAAATGGAATCCAACAAGGACTCTCGACGAACTAAATACAGAAACATATGATCATCATATTGGTGTCATGGTGTGAATTGTTCTCAATTGACAAAGCAGTATAATTATTTACTTACTGCATCAGACAAATCACAATGAAGTTTTGTAACAGAATCTCCTCTGCCGAACTCCTGTGCATAGCCATAAGCTATATATGATTTTGGGCTCATATCAAGCTCTAAGATGTCATTAGGAAGCAATTTAGAGACATTCAGCAAGCCAGATTTGAAATTTGTGTATGGTTGAAAAGGCAACGAATGGATGTATTTAATTTCATGCGAAGGCAAAAGCTCTTCAAAATGCTTTGATGCAGGCCAATCCTTCAATTTAAGCATTTCAGTCCAGAGATTCGGATACATTCGACCTTCATAATACCCACTGAAGAAGTCCTAAGTGCATATCTCAACCTAGAATATGTAAACAGAAAAGACTGGTTTTCCTTTCTAGACCATGATAAATGAAAAATATAATAACTCCACTGATCGGCGTAGCATGCAAGATCCACTCGGCCTCCTTAGCTACTCTCGAACAAAGCTGTCTGAAGAAGATGAAATATAATCTATGCTCCCTCAGAATTTTGCACCTCCATGTTATGATCACCACTGTTAAGAATACATTGATGACATCCTACATTGAACCAATGGAAAGTATAGAACGGTAATAGCAAGTATCAAGATTTGGCAAGTGAGTAACACGACCAGTTGCCAAATACCCTTTATAAAACTTCTGAAGATCCTGTTTCATAAACCAAAAAGTGGTTTCTTTTAACATATCTAGCACAGAATTTTTGCCTTTGGCATGTCTAGCTTGCACAAGACAAACAAAATGTAGTGCATCCTTCTATCTAACAATTACCAGTTAACAGTCTACAGCAATCGAGGAATAATTAGTGTAACATAGATTTGTAGATGTAGGAATGTATTGCACTAACCTCACAGCAAGACAAACAATCGATAACCTGCACATTTTTCAATAGTAAAAGTAGTACATCATCCAGTGGCACATATAGTGCAAGCAATCCGTCCCAGCCGCTAGCCCCGCCCCACCGAGAAAAACAACATCAACATCAGCAACGGGAGCACAACGCAGATTTAAACAGAATCCCACAAGCACCTTGACCAATTACAAAGTTTGTACCAAGCGTGCATTTGGGGGAGTGGGAGCCTATCCATATCATCAATCTAGAGTACACCGAACCAAAGTGAAGAATACATGATATAGTCTTATGGATGGAGCCAGCGGTGCTTACATGGCCTTCATCTCCGCGCGCTCCGAGTAGACCGTCACGACCGTGTACTGCCCGAGCAGCTCGAGGTAGAGCACTAGCGCCGCGGCGAGGCCGCCTCCGCCCCCACCGAAGGTGGCGACGGAGGCGGAGACCTCGCGGGCGCAGCGCGCGGCCTCAGCGGCCTGGAGGAGCGAGGGGTCGCCGCGCGCCGCTGTTGACTTCACCACCGCCATCACCCGCCGCTCCAGCTCGCCGCGGATGACCTCTAGCAAGTACACTCATCATCGAGAAGAAGGAGATGGGGACCAGGCTGCTGAGGAGGAGGACGAAACAGCGGCAAATGATTGCATTCAACGGAGGGAGACGATACCGAAGGAGAAGGGAAGAGAGATGCAACGACGGGAGAAGCGAATGAGGAAGAGCGACGACGCGAAGGCACCGCAGGCACGAAAAAAAAAATCGGACGGCCGCAGAGGAGAGACGCGCGCAATCTGACGGCAAAAAAAAAATCGAGGCAACATGGCCAGTCTGGTCTCACTCTTTTTCCCTTCGTTTAACTGGTAGGGTAATGTGTGCCCCAACATTATAGTTGCCAAGACAGAAGTTATCATTTGCCTTCTATCTTTTTTGGTTAAATTTCCCAAACAATTGTCTAAGTACTCTTATATACTCCCTCTGTTTTTTACTTGACATCCTATAATCCACGCCGTCAAATATTCTAAAGTTCGACCGTCAATATTTTTCAAACTATCTAGATTGGCTACATAAAAATTATATCATCAGATTTGTTGTCAAAAATACTTTCATAATATTATAATTGTATTAGTATATATTAATTTAAAGGTACAAAAAGTAATGATCAAGATCACATCTTGGAAAACGTAAAAAGTCAAAAACGTCGAGTAAAGCAGAACGGAGAGAGTAAACACCCCCCTCCCCTAGTGCTCCTTAAAAAAGATAGCGTAATGCGCAAAGTTTTTATAAAAGTTGTGGATCAAAGGTAGGCGGTGCAGATGAAGAATGGGAATATGGGATCGAAAGAAGATTGTGATTAGTTCCTCACATTGATTGGTCTGGCTCTGACTCAATGGGACAAACATATTTGGTAAGGATTGTTAGTGATATGCCCTAGAGGCGATCACAGAGATGATTGTATCACTTCTATGTTTATGATCTTTTGAATAATATGTTATTTTGTCCCCCCTGAATAAATATCTTTTATATTGATCAACAAGTATGTGACTTGTTCATGGAATTCTTTATTCATGTTTTGATGTTATTCTAAATTACCCCTGATCTTATATCATTATGTGGGACAACTGTGATTTATAGATCAGCACATGTATTGATTGATGATCATGTTCCACGGATCATGGATATGGGGATATCAAATCAATAATATGATCATATGTTAGAGAATATGGTGTTGGATTGACCTACCATGAGACAATGCAGGAATCGTTATATTCTTAAGTACCATCGGTTGGTCTCATACATAGTGTATGTAGGATCCTTAGACCTGAGATTGTCATAGTTTCCTACATGTGTAATAGTTTACTCAGGGATTGCCAAACACCGCCCAAAATCGGGTGGTCATAAAGGTAGCTTTCGAGTTTACTATGAAACATGTGAAGGAATATGAGCGATCAAGATGGAATTTGCTCCTCCTATTTAACGGAGGAGATATATTTGGGCCCCTCGATGTAGTTGGATTAAGGAAGTGCATGACCATGCTGAATGTGTTTAAGGAGTTAATCACAATTGAGTAATCCACTACAGGTTCGAGTGAAGGATCGAGCTATCAAAGGATTGCATGCTTCTCGCCTTGAGTTCAATCTAGTATCATGAGGCAAAGGGATCGGTACATAAGCACTATATAGGTTCGTCCGATATGATCTTTATGCATATTTGGGAGTCGCTATGTCCTGCTAGGGACCACTACCAACTTATGGACCAGAAAGGAGTTTTCAGCCTATGGCCAAATATACATGAACCTATAGGGTCACACACTTAATGGGTTGGAACGATAAGGGTCCGAATGATAGTCTTCGAGTGAGATACGATCTCTACTCATATCAGATAAGGATCCGATTAGAGGCTATATAAAGAGAGACGCGGAGCTAAAGGAGTTATCCCGAAACACACCCATCGAAACCCTAGCCGCCACCTTTCAAAGCCCCTGTCGTGTGCGCTGGTGCTAGCACACCAACGCATGACGTTCCATCCTTGGACGTGTGAACTTCGGTAGTGGCGCTGCTGCAACTGTGGAGTTGATCGGGTCAATCGTAAGGAGGAGATGGTTGACCAGAGAACGATCGACTACTTCCACTACACCAACGCGTGCTACGTTGAACCGGCCACTTCAACTCTACTTCCGCTGCACTGCGCGTCTAGTGGTAATGATCTGCAATCTCTTACTCGCATGGCTTTCTAGTTTACGTGGTAGAAATTTTTAATCTGCGCTAGTGTAGCCTACCCGTATTCCTTCAAGGACAGATAGAAACAATGTAAGATGTTGTAAAATAGGAATAGATAAACTAGGAGCGTATTGATTTTGCATCATTTGCCCTAAATTGTTGTAGAAGGATCTTGATTTTGCCACTATGACCTATTCTTCACGTTGCTATCGAAAATTTGGTCTTTTATTTTTATCACTAACTGTCGTAACAAGAAAAGACTAGACAGTAGAAAGAGGGGGACCCTAGTGTCCATGTGAGTGACCGAAGGGTCCTCGAAGAGGGGATTGGTTGTCAGAAAGTGAATATGTATTTATTGCTCAAAAAACCCAGTCTACGTTATTATATGGGAGTGGCTATTTATAGCATTTCTACTAGGTACATGATATTACAGATCTACTCGTTATAGGGCCCTACACTGGTAGGGGCTGCAGGGGCTTTTCCTACCCCTATGTGTAGCATTTGGCTCATGGTGGACCCTCCTCGCCCTAGTCCATCCGACTGGTGCACCTGGTGCAGCAGTACTGTGGTTCTTCGAAGATTGCGGGATGCCCCCAGTTCGAAGGGCCTTGGCCACCCCAAGAGTTGTAGTGCTTCGGACCCCTTCGGGTCCCTTTGAACCCCTTCGGCGATACTCGGAGGGGTGGGGGCGCTTGCAGTGTTTGTTTGGTCGTGGGGGCCGGTGGGCCACCCCTACGACAAGCCTCTCGCAGTCGAGGTCTTACTTCATCATGGCTAAAATCGTGCCTTTTTCCCGAAGGGTGCAGGTACACCGTCCTCTTTGGCCTGGCGAAGCGTATGCCCCCATTACTGCGCCTCCATTGGAGTCGGTGTGGCAGGTCTTGATGTCATGTCGTCGGTTCCCGCGCGCGGCCGTTGGGCCTTGTGTCCTGCCGCTAGGCCGGTTTGCTTTGAATGGCGCCCCTTCGGGGGGCGTGCACAATGATTAGGTACCCTGCGCCATTACTGTTTGCGGGTGCCACGTGTTATGTGGTGACTGGGCCGCGACTCCTCGATTGTCCCGCTTTGTTTTGTTGTGGTTTGGCTTGTATAAATAGCCCCCATGGATGTGGTTCAAGCTTTTGCTGTTTCGCGTGAAAAGCCCGTTGCCCTGCCTCTGATTATGCTTCACGCCTTTGCTTCAAGGGTGATACGCGTTGCTCTGGCTATGACGAAGCGGAACAAGGAGGGCATGGGAGAGATGCAGTACACGAGTGATCTCGGTAGATCGACCGTGACTGAGCTAGTTCTCCGGACCCTCGTTGACGAGGGGAAGCTGGAGAGCTTCGCAAAGGTGAGTGCTCCGGGGCAGGAGACGGTGCCGACGCCGAGGCCAGACGAGGCGGTAGTTTTCGTCTCCTTTCTTGACGCCGAGCTTCGACTCTCGTGCGTTGGGCTGGTCTCCGAAGTGCTCCAACTATATGGGGTGGAGTTGGCACACCTTACGCCAAACTCCATCGTGAAGCTAGGTGTCTTCGAGTAGATTCTTCGATCCGCGGGGACTAGCGGCGAGGGGTGTCTTTTTGCCTACCTTCATGATGGACGTTGTAAACCGAAGAAAAAGAAGAGTACGAGCGAGACGCTGAACTTTGGCAGTGTTAACTTCCAGCCGAACGCGCGGATGCAAATGTACGTGCCTACGCCGGCTGCCCGCAACCTCTGGGAGACGAACTGGACATAGAGGTGGTTCTACCATACTTCACCAACGAACGAGGGCCTTCACTCGAAGTGTGGTCTTATACAGCTCACGGCCACCTCGGAGATTGCTTTGACCTCAAGGGAGGAGGCCCTTCTCCACCTGCTGCTGGATGCGACAAAACATCTTTCCACTCGTGATCTCGTGGAGGAATTTTGCGCCTTC
Source organism: Phyllostachys edulis (assembly GCA_036346405.1). Classification (NCBI taxonomy): domain Eukaryota; kingdom Viridiplantae; phylum Streptophyta; class Magnoliopsida; order Poales; family Poaceae; genus Phyllostachys; species Phyllostachys edulis. The sequence continues at coordinate 43,335,205 of CM070557.1, read as the reverse complement.
GCGTGTAGCCACTGGCGAGGAGGTGGCAGTTGGAGCTGAGTGCCCCAAAGCTTGGGCTCCCAACAATCACTTGCATGGCCGAGAAGGCACCATTTGCGAAAGTACCTATTTTAATGCTTTGTTGTTTTTTTTCGATGATGGTGGAGCAACTCCTCTCCTCCCTTAGCTTTGAGTTGGACCGGTGTCATGTCAATCACCAAGGGGTATTTTTGTATTTGTTCACAAAATTTGACATGCCCAATGGGTGAACCATGTTTGACTTGCTGGTAACCGATTGTAGTGGCAAAAAAAACAAATTAATGGAAGAGTGGCAAAAAGGAAAAGAAAAAAAGTATATAAAGTTTCAGTGGCAAATGATTTGAACTGTCTATTTCTCATCCCACAATCCAAAATAGTGTATGTTGGTTCTGCTGGAGGTGACCCGAGTCCCGCACTCAAATCGTCGGCTCTGGCTCAGAAATAAATCGTACGAGACATTCTCATCTTTAGATCCTTGTTTAACCTATTTAAAATTATGATATGTGTATATACAAAGAGATTGTTGATTTATTTTGTCCCATATCATGAGATTGATTAGATCTAATAAGAGTCTAAAGTTGAAGGTCTTGTAGGATTTTCTTCCCTCCAGTTCCGCCTCACCTCCTGGCTCCTCCCCCGTCGTCCCTGCTCGCCGCCTCGGCTGCCCTCCAGCCATCTTCCCTTTGTTTCCTCCCTGCCATTGTCTCCCACCTCCGAAGCTGTAACAGCCATCTCTCTCTCTCTCTCTCTCTCTCTCTCTCTCTCGCTCGCTCGAGTGGAAATCTATTGCTTTCTTTGCTGGTAAGCTTGATTTCACCTTTTCCACAATTTGTTTTGTGCTGTGAGAAATCAAATCCAAATATTTTTGGGAGATTCAGTCCACGTTCATCATTGGAGTTTAGTTTAATTTATTTATGTTCTTAGTTACTCTAAAAGTTAAATTGATTAATTTTCATTAGAGTTTTACGTATTTACAATAAATATATAATCGAATATGTTTTTATTATATTCTCAAAAACTATATTTTTATTGTTGTAGTATTAAAATGTTGCCCCTAAGAAAAACTCGAAATGTCGGACAATTTGCCATTTAAGATTTTTATATTGGGAAAAAGGAAGAACAAGATAGCTACTTAGAAATAGAGGCGTGTTTTTTAATTGCAATATTAATTTATATTATTTTTGTGATGTAACAAAATATAGTGTGGTTACTAAAGACATCATGGAGTTGTATGTTTCTTATTTTATTAGCACACATGTTTGATATTTTCCTTCTTAATATATCCTTAAGTATCTAATAGTTGTGAGTATAAATATGTAAATTTAGAAATGTTTGTTGCTATGTACTTCTTAGTTATTGTGTTTTTTAATAATTGCCATTCATAGTAGCTAAATATAAGTTTGTTCTACTTCTAGTAGAACTGAAATCCAAAAAAGTCATTTTGGTTGCTTTAATCAGTCTCTATTTGCTCCTATCGCCATGCTCACATGCCGGCCGATAGTGGCGGTACGGTGGCCATTGTAAAAAACTCAAGGGCGCTATCAGCCACTGGGACCTCTAAAATAATGTTATTCCTTTATTTCGTACATTTGGATTTGATTTTTCTGCATTTCTGTTTGTTGAATGTGACAATAGTTTATTCCGTGCTAACAATTTGTGAGATTTGCGTATAGATTTTGTTCCGTTCTTGATGCAGATATATGCTGGTGTGTGGTTTTAGTATCATAAGCTGTTTTAATTTATGTAATCATGGCTGTGATGCGCCTGTATTACACTGGGTCTCGCACCAGCACCTGGTACGACATCCGGTACTGGTACAGTTCAGGTGCGGCTTTGCTATGGTGCCCAGATGTACCAGAATTTTTACCAATTAAAACAAATAATTAAAAAAAATTGTACTGCTGAGTACCTTTGGGTGCTGGTACGATACAGTAACAAACCCTTGGGCCTGGAAGCCCAACCCACGAAGAGACTAACCTCCGTCAGTAGTTTTGTAGAAATTGTGCTAAAAAAAGGCTGCTAATATATATCTTGTGTTTTTTGTAAACAAATATATCTTGTCCTTGAGATGGACTATCGTTTGTTTCATCTATTTAATTGTGCTAAAAAAGGCTACCAACTTATGGAATTTTCCTCCTTTGAAGTATCATTTGTTTCATCTATCTATTCATCTATTTGTGTCTTATGAACTTATCTGTTATCTTTTATATTATATATTCTAATTAATTTATTATGTATATACTGCCGGACCGACGTACCAGAGTTTTTTTGGAAATATCATACGGTACCAACGTACCGGTATCGCGTACCGTGCATCATAGAATCCTGGTAATGTAGTTGGATTAGAAGCAATTTTAGCTAGTTTATGTTTTTTAATTAAATGTATGAGATGCTAAGATTGCTGATTATCTATGGCAGGTCTCAGCAGTATTACGTGTTACCCTTTTATTGATGCACATTTTCTGGGCACCTTATGCTTTTGTGTGCATAATTCAAGCTAATTTCCACACTTTATTTCTTGGGGTTATCAATACGCAACCGTAGACAAGAACATCGGATGACGACTGCCTGAACAAAATTTTCATTCAGTAAATACTATATGTTTGATTTTACTTGCCTGTCTCTTATGCAGGACCATTGCCTGCAACAGATCTGTCATTGGATACTGAAAGGTCTAATGTCCGTGTGGCATATCAGGTATAAGATGTGATCATGTTTGATCATACTCCTTAACTGTTCATATAATGTTTCATGCAACTTCTCTTGAATATAGGGTTCACCTGGTACGGTCATGGAGGCAATGGTGCTTAAAGCCTTCCCAGAGTGTATAGCTGTTCCCTACAAAAAGATTGAAGGGGCATTTCAGGTTGTCATGCTTTTGTAAATTTTCCAAACATCTCTCCATCTAAGAACTCATTTGCATCTCTCCATTCTAAGAAGTCATTTGCTATTTGACAGGCTGTTGACTCTTCACTTGCCGACATAGCTGTTCTTCCTATAGAAAATTCATCCACTGGAAGCTTTCACCATAATTATGATTTGCTTCTTAGTCAAAAGTTGTATATTGTTGAAGAAGTACAAGGAATATAGATCTGTGTCTCTTGGCTCTTCCAGGAGTGGAGAAGAATGATCTGAGAAGGATTTTAAGCCATCCGGAGGTTATGATATACTAAATATTCAACTGTGTTTGCAACTAGTAGTATTTGTTGCATGGCCAGGAGTTCCCTATTTTGCTCCATCACCTTGTGCAAGAAAATAGATAAGAAATGTATTTGTGTGAACAAAATATACAATCATATGCACAATGCATTTTACAATGAAAATGCTACAAGATAGACCAAAAATAGAGCACCATCAGTCTTGGGAATGAATAATCTCTCAATCTCCTGATCATATGCACGTGCTGGCATGCTGCATCCTGCAGGGACTAGCTCAATGCGAGCATTCACTTTCTGATTTAGGTGTTACAAAGAAAAATGTGGATCATGGTGCTGCGGGTGCTGAGGTACCTGGTAAAACATTACTTGTTCCGTTGATATCTTTATCACCCCTGATGTGATTTTTTATACTTATTTGCAGATTGTATCCATGCAAAATTTATGAGATGCGAGAGTCATAGGTAGTGCTCGAGCGGTGGAATTGTATGGGCTTAACAAATTAGAATGTAACTTTCAGGTGATATATCTATATTAAGTTTATTGGTTTGTTAACAAGTCAGGTATTGGTAATGATGGGTACTTTTGTCAAATGGAGTATTCTCAAATAGAGCTGTGAAAGTGAAGCGGTAAGGGTTCTTGTCTCTGTGTGCGGTTGTCCATTCACCTCTCCATTTTGCACTAGAATCAAGCTTTTTGAGGGATGGTTTTTTTCTAGTACCATGCCTCTCTGTTTGCTTCTGCATTCATGTGTTTCCCCCTTCTTTTTATCCGAATTCCCATGGCTTGAGTCTCTTTTTGGTGATCAATTTTCTCCTCTCACCTTTATTTGTTTTGTGCCGCTGTTGTATCTGCTTGTTCGCCTGGTAATGATGATTCTACATATAAGTTCGAATGTACAATTTTCTGTAGTGTGCTTGCTAAATTCTCAACTAAATCATCCAAGACTTTGATATTTGTTTTCTCTGACCTATTTTTCTTTTAATCAGATTATGTAGTTTCCTCATATATTAGTGATTGTCGTCGTTGCTTTTCTGATAATCCAGTTTTATGTTTTTGTATGTAAATATTGTCAGAAAACAAGCATCGTTTTCGGTCTTGAAGAAGGCCCTGGGATACTTTACAAAGCCTTAGGAGCATTTTGGAAGAGGGAGATAAGTTTGACGAAGGTATTACTTGGGATCTTCACTTCTTTTGAGTAGTTAGTTTATTTCAGTATTTCTTGTTTGCAAGCAGAGTTGTATTTCTGAAATTTTGACTGTTCTCTTGTTGAACTGAAGATCGTGAGCAGGCCGGATAAAGGCAAACCAATCAGGACTCAGTGAACTGAAAAGTATGATACTACACTTTCAGCACACAATTTTCTCTTTATATTAAATACTTTCATGGATCAAACTTTTGGGACAAAAATCTCTTTGAATGTGTCATCAGCATATTTTCTTTTCCTAATTCAATAATTTGTGGGGTGCTACCAAGGATCCAAAAACCGTTACAAGGACAAATCCGCTCGGCCGACGATACGATGTAATCGAAAAAACCGCCGTTTTTCGAACTGAATTTTGAATCGGTTTTGAAAACCGTAACGGACGATTACCTCAAAATCAGTTTAAAAACCGAAAACCGGCCGAATTTTGAATTAGAAAGTATTTAATGAAGTGCGTATTTATCTCATATAATACGTAATCTAGCATATTTATCTTATACAATATGTAATCTAACATATTTAGCTCATATGAAGTGCAAACCGACCAAAAACAATAATTCAAGCATATTTAGCTCATACAATACGTAATCTAGCACAAAATAGGCCTAAATCAACCTAGGAAATGTATTATGCAGTTGAAAATGCAAATTTAAAATTGGAATTTTTCGTCATTCTCGTTCACCCTGATGCATACATTCCAAGACCGATTAACCGCCGGATTTTTTTCTTGGGTGCTACTGACTGATTCACCTCTGATTTGATACTAACCACACTCACATTTATCTGCTGCAATATGTAAATTTACAAAAATTCATTTGGATTTAGCAATTCAGTTCACAGAGATGTAACAAATTAGACTAATATCCATATTGACCATTCTATTGCTGTGGGAAAAGAAATGTTGTAAGAACTTTAGACAGGCTTGTTCTCAATGGGGATCCAGGAAAAAAAACTAGCATGGACAAGTCTTACTATATCTAACATGTTATAAACAAGTTGATATGTGCACATGAAGTTGACAGTCACACTAGTTTTAAACTAAACACAATCTTGATGTCCATGTTATGAATAACGCTTGTATTCATTATGACTTATAAGGCCAATGGGCCAATATATATACAAGTACAAGGTGGTATATATGCAAGAAACCCTTTATACAATTGGAAAAATGCATATACATCTAACACCCCCTTAAACTTATGGTGGATTAACAACATTAAGTTTGGAGAGATAGAAGTTGTGCTGAGCTCTAGACTGCTCCTTTGTGAAGAAGTTTGCCACCTGAAGTTCTGAAGACACATACTGAAGAGCGACAATCTGGTCCTGTACCTATGTCCGCATGTAGAAAGCATCAATACCAATATGCTTTGTAAGCTCATGCTTCACCGGATTGGTAGCAATGCTAATAGCCCATGTACTGTCAAACAAAAGAGGAGTGGGTGCTGAAACAAAAACACCAAAATCCTCAAGTAACCACCGTAGCCAAGTAACCTCCGCAGCCAACAAAGTCATAGCTCGCAACTTAGCCTCAGCACTCGAACGAAAAACTGCTAACTGCTTCTTAGTCTTCCAAGCAATGAGAGAACCACCAAGAAAAACACAATAAGTAGAGAGAGACCGGCGATCAGAGTGATCAATAGCCCAGGTGGCATCAGAATATGCTTGGAGTTGTAAAGAGCTGGAGCGAGGGAAAAATAGACGACGAGTGATGGTTCCACGAAGATATCGTAGAACGCGAAGAAGATGACTATAGTGGAGCTGAGTGGGAGCAGAAATAAACTGACTCAAGATATGCACAGGGTACGAAATATCTAGACGAGTGACATCCAGATAAATAAGACTCCCAACAAGGTGACAATAGCGAGTAGAATCAGCAAGAGGCTCACCATCAGTGGGCTGAATATGAACATTAAGCTCCATAGGAGTCTCAGCGGTGTGCTGATCAGTAAGAAAAACACGATCAAGAAGATCATGAATATACTTTTCTTGGGACAGATAGAAACCCTCAGGTGTAGAAGTAACCTCAACCCCAAGAAAGTAGCGAAGATGATCCAGATCAGACATGAGAAACTGTTCATTAAGACGCTCCTTCACAAAGGTGATGTACTGTGAATCATCTCCGATAATGATCATATCATCAACATATAAAAGGAGAAGCGTCCGACCACGAAGCGAAGTGTAAATAAAGAGAACATGATCATGAGCACTAGTAGAGAAACCAATGCAGTGACAACAGAAGAGAAACGATCAAACCAGGCACGAGGAGCTTGCTTGAGGCCATAAAGAGATCGGCGTAGGCGACAAACCATACCCTTAGGAACAGAATACCCCGGTGGTGGCTGCATATAAACTTCTTCACGTAGCTCACCATTGAGAAAGGCATTCTTGACATCAAGCTGAGAGATGGACCATGCCCGAACAGACGCCACAGCAAGAAGAGTGCGAACAGTGGTCATTTAGCCACAGGAGCAAATGTCTCATCATAATCACGACCATGCTCCTGCTGAAAACCACGTGCCACAAGACGAGCCTTGTAGCGCTCAAGAGAACCATCAGAGTGGGTCTTAATCTTGTAGACCCACTTACACGTGATAGGAGTAACACGCGCGGGAAGAGGGACAAGATCCCACGTGCCAGTACGCTCAAGGACAGCAATCTCCTCTGCCATTGCATGCTGCCACTCCTGATGAACAGCAGCATCACGGTAAGAAGTCGGTTCGACAAGAGCCGCTAAACAAAAGCGCGCAGGAGGCCGAATAGACTGACAATCACGAAGGGCATATTGAGGGGAGGCCGAAGAAGATGAACCATCAGAAGAATATGGCGCATCAGAAGAATCCTCAACTCGTGGACAACGAGTGTAGTTGAGAGGATAAGAAGGACGAGGGCTGGGAGGAGCCTCTTGAGAGGGTGGCGGGGATGAAGGAGACGGTGAAGGAGGAACCGAAGAGGCCAAAGGCTGTGATGGAGGTGTGGTGGAAATGGGGGTGGCAGGAAAAGTCAGGAAAAAAAGCGGCTCGACAAGAGATGCTGGAGTGGTGGATGGAGAAGGATGAGAGTAGAAAAGACGAGACTCATCAAAAGTGACGTCCCGAGAAACCCGCATCCGTCGACCAACAGGATCCCAACAACGATATCCCTTATGCTCAGCGCTATAGCCCAGAAAACGCACTCCACGGACTGAGTGGTCAACTCGGTGCACTCACGATGGGCAAGAAGAACATAGCACACACATCCAAAGAGGCAAATACTAGAATAGTCAGGAGTCTTGCCACAGAGACACTCAACTGGGATCCCACCTTGAAGAGCAGAAGAAGGCTGAATATTAATCAGGAAAGTGGCAGTAGAAACAGCCTCGGCCCAGAAGTGTGGTAGGACAGCAGAAGCAAGCATAAGAGCACGGGTTGTCTCAAAAAGATGATGATGCTTTTGTTCAGCCACACCGTTCTGGGCATGAGCACCAGGGCAAGAAAACTGAGAGAGATTGCCCTGCTCAGCAAGAAAACCACGAAGGACTCCTGACAGGTATTCCCTAGCAAAGTCAGCACGAAACACACAAATAGGAGAATCAAATTGAGTACGGATCATGGTGGCAAAAGTCTTGTAGATGGATAAAACCTCACTACGAGATGACATAAAGTATATCCGTGTGTGGCGAGAAAAATCATCAATAAAAATTATATAATATCGATGATCTCCTTTCGAAACAAAAGAAGCCGGACCCCATACATCAGAATGAAAAAGATCAAAAGGACGCGGTGACACTGACTCACTGGAAGGATAAGAAAGTTGAAATTGTTTACCAAGCTTACAACCCTGACAATTTAGAGAAACATCTCCGCATTACTGCACCCTAAAAGACCACGACGAAGTAAAGAAGATAGACGTGATCCACAAAGATGTCCCAAACGATGATGCCATTGAGCAAAAGACGGAATGAAAGATGCAGCAGAAGCGGTGGCGACGGTGGAGGCGACAAGACTGGCAGGGGCAGCGGAAGAAAGACGAAGCCAGTCAAGCTCCCAGAGACGCTGTGAGTCATGGCGACGAGGGCCAGTACCAACCAAAGTCCCCGTGCGTCGATCATGAACACAACAATAATCAAAATCGAGAATAACATGACAACCATGATCAATGAGCTGACTGGCAGATATGAGCTGCATGGTTAGTTTAGGAACATGAGAAACAGCAGGAATATGAAAAGAGGAATTCGAAAGAGTGCCTCGTCCTACAACAGAAAGGGGGGGTACCATCTGCTGTCTGAACAATGATAGGAGCAGCTAAAGGATGAATGGAAGTGAAACTGGTGGAATCAGGTGTCATCTGAAAGGAAGCACCAGAGTCAAGAATCCAATGTGATATACCTAAGGAAGAAGTAGAAGGTGGTCTCTCCCTAGAAGACTGTGCAGCAGAACCAACAGAACCGGACGGTGCAAGAGCAGCCATGCGACGCAGCAGTGTAAATGGTATGTTCTTGTTATTGTTGATGATTAATCTAGATACTCTTGGGTCTTTCTCATGGCATCTAAGGATGAAGTCTTTGGTCACTTTAGAGAGCTTGTTCTTAGACTTGCCACTGAACTCCCAGGAGCACTTAGAGCAATTAGAAGTGATAATAGAACTGAATTCAAGAACACATTATTTGCTTCCTTTTGTGCTGAAAGAGGTTTAGATCATCAGTTCTCCTCAGCTCGTGTGCCTCAACAGAATGGTGTTGTAGAGCGTAAAAATAGAACATTGGTTGAGATGGCAAGAACAATGTTGGATAAACATGCTACTCCCAGAAAGTATTGGTCTGAAGCTATTTCTACTGCTTGCTATATTTCTAATAGAGTTTTTCTGTGTACTAAATTGAATAAGACCTCTTATGAGCTTCGTTTTGGTCATTCTCCTAAGATCTGTCATTTGAGGGTGTTTGGTTATCGGTGTTTCATTCTTAAACATGGAAATCTTGATAAATTTGAATCTAGATCCTCATAAGGTATTTTTCTTGGGTATCCTGCTCACACCCGAGGCTATCGTGTACTCAATTTAGAAACTAACAAAATTGGTAAGACCTGCGAGGTCACCTTTGATGAGGCTAGTCCAGGTATTAGAACCGATAATGCAGGTATACAAGAAAATGAGGCACCCGAAGATGTCTTCTATGATTTAGACGACAATGAAAGGATAACCCCGATTCACACTGCACCGATGGAGACTACGCCCGTTGGCTCTCGCTCCTACCTCCATTGAGGTAGAGGCCACTAATGCTACAACTATGTCACCAACAACTACACAGGCTCCTCTGTATATTCAACGACGTCATCCTCTTGAACAAATGATTGGTGAGTTAAGTGAGAGAGTTCTTCGTAACAGGTATAACTCCAATACCTCATATGCTCATGCTGCTTTTATATCCTCCTTTGAACCCCAAGATATAAATCATGCTTTATCTAATGAGTCTTGGATTAATGCCATGCATGAGGAACTAGAAAATTTTGAGCACAACAAAGTCTGGTCCTTAGTCCCACCTCCTCTTGGTCATAATATTATTGGAACTAAATGGGTTTTTAAGAATAAGCAAAGTGAGGATGGTGTTGTTGTTCGGAATAAGGCAAGACTTGTGGCTCAAGGTTTTACCCAGGTGGAAGGTCTTGATTTTGGTGAAACTTTTGCACCTGTTGCTCGTTTACAAGCCATTAGAATTCTTTTATCTTTTGCTGCTTCTAAAGGTTTCAGGTTGTATCAAATGGATGTTAAGAGTGCCTTCCTTAATGACTATATTGAGGAAGAGGTCTATGTAAGACAACCACCTAGGTTTGAAAATCCAAAATTTCCTGATCATGTCTACAAACTGTCCAAAGCTTTATATGGTTTAAAGCAAACTCCAAGAGCATGGTATGATAGGCTTAAATCATATTTGCTGAGTAATGACTTTCTGATGGGCAAGGTAGACAAAACTTTGTTTACACTCAAGCATGGCAATGATCTTTTACTTGTTCAGATTTATGTGGATGATATCATTTTTTGTGGTTCCTCTCATGCTTTTGTTTCCAAGTTTTCAGATACTATGAACAAGGAATTTGAGATGAGCATGATAGGAGAACTCACGTTCTTCCTAGGTTTTCAGATCAAGCAATCAAAGCAGGGTATTTTTATTCATCAAACCAAATACACCAAGGATCTCCTTCGACGTTTTGACATGGGGACAAGCAAACCAGTCTCCACACCAATGGAATCCACAGCAGTGTTAGACCCTGATGAGGATGGAGAGTCTGTTGATCAAAAAGAGTACAAAAGCATGATTGGTTCAATTCTGTATCTCACTGCGTCAAGGCCAGACATTCACTTTGTTGTATGTCTATGTGCTCGTTTTCAAGCTTCTCCACGTGCTTCACATCGTCAAGCAGTCAAATGAATCTTCAGGTATCTTCAGTCAACTTTGGAATTTGGCTTGTGGTATTCTTCTTCTTCATGCCTTACCCTTAGAGCTTTCTCATATGCTGATTTTGGGGGTTGTAGAATTGATAGGAAGAGCACTTCTGGCACTTGTCACTTTTTAGGCACATCTCTTGTTTCTTGGGCTTCTAGAAAATAATTGTCTATTGCTCTTTCCACAACTAAGGCTGAATATGTTGCTGCCGCTTCTTGTTGCTCTCAATTGCTTTGGATGACTTCTACTCTTAAGGATTTTGGCTTAAATTTGGATAGTGTTCCTCTTTTCTGTGATAACACTAGTGCTATTTGTATTGCAAAAAATCCTGTGCAACATTCAAAAACCAAACACATTGATATTCGGTATCATTTTCTGAGAGATCATGTTGAAAAGAGAGATGTTGTTCTACATTTTATTGATACGGAGTCTCAAGTTGCTGATATTTTCACTAAACCACTTGATTCTGCTCAGTTTGCCCTTTTGAGAAATGAATTGGGTGTGTTACATCCTATGGGCTTATTCTGAGGAGGAGTTTGGGTTTTAAAAGTTCAAAAGCTTTGTCTTGCCAAACAGTTCATCAAGTCCAAGCCATTGAAATCGAATGAGTTGTAAAGCTTTCTTTTTCATATTTATTCATGTGCTGTGTAACTTTGATCTTTACTGGTTATAATCAATTTGCTACATAAGAACTAAAGTATATCATGGCTGAATACTTTGACTAGATGGATTATTGTGATCACCTTGTGATGTTCATCGAAAAGGATGAGCTTGTTTGTGAGTCTTATTTTAAATCATGGATTTGAAGCACATATGTCTCTCATTGCAATCCTGTGATGCTCATTCATTTTGGCATGTTATAAAAATAAATAAAAAATGATGAGAAAGAGACATTTGAAAAGAGGTATGCTTCAAGCATGCCATAACATATCTATGTATTCAAAAAAAATATGCACAAAAGTGCTTAAATGAAAAGAAGTATGGTTCAAGCATGCTACCAATGAAAAGAAGTATGCTTCTAGCACGCCACCTTGAAAAGAAGTATGCTACAAGCATGTCACATGCATAAGATTTGAATGTGAAGCAATATAGTGTTAATATGAGACTAATAGTTTATCTAGATTTAATATTTGCCTCACTGTTAGGTTTTAACTTTTCATGGTGATATCTCTTTGTGGTCTTATGATCGTTTTAGTCATTGTTTGATATGCCATGTCATTGAATTAAAACTGCTTAATCATTCTACAAACTTGTTTTGACTTTGCTATATGATACATGTTTTTATATGATCATGTTAAGCTCTACTCAAAAATGGCTTGGTTAATCTATAAAAATTGAATTAAAAAAAATCGGCACAGCTTCTGGCTTTTTATTCTCCTTGCTCTTCTCTCTGATGTCTTCTCTCTCGGAAGTTCTTGCTGAGTACATTGCCAAAGGGGGAGAAAGATGGAAATTTTCAATTGGAATTGTGCTTGTGTTGAGGGGGAGTTTAAGTTTCTCAATTTGATGAAGTTCCTCGATTTGATGCCTTGCAGTTTTTGAAACCTTCTTTTCGCAAATTCTTCTCTCTTTGAAGTGTTGTCAATGTATTCATCAAGGGGGAGATTGTTGGACCATGGGGCGTGGTCGTGGTTTTTACTGTTGAATAATTGACCTTTGGATTGCACTAGAATTTGCGGTTGTTGGAAGGTTCCGTTGTTCCGTAGAAGATCGCAAGATTCACGTGGACGCATCGTAACCATCAAAAATCTCCCCGAGTGTTATCTGGACCACCCACGACCTCCCCAAGGAAACCAACGCACCTTAATCACAACCATCCAGGAGAACTAATGCGCATCAATCGCAACCGTCCAGGAGAACTAATGCGCATCCATCGCAACTGTCCAGGACCTCTCCAAGTGAACTTACACGCGTCAATCGCGACCATCCAAGATCTCCTCAGGATTAATCTGGTCCATCCAGGACGTCTCCCAGGAGAATCCATGTGGAGAAATCACGTCCATTCAAGACCTCCTCTGGATCAATCTTGTCCATCCAGGATCTCCCCCATGGGCACCAACGTGGATCAATCTGGACCACTCAGACCTCCCTATGGGCACCAACATGGATCTATCTGGACCACACAGGACTTCTCCCTGGAGTTATCTGGATCGTCCAAGAGGTCTTTAGAGCACTGTAGCTCCGAAGTACTGCAGCAAGGAGGTCATCTAGTATTGTTCATCACACACACTGAAGCGAGGATGTCTTTGAGTGACTATAACGAGGAGGTCTTCAAGTACTGTAGCAAGGAAGTCTCCAAGTACTGTAGCGAGGAGGTCTCCAATCATCAGAGCACGGAGGTCTTCCAAACAATCAGAGCACGAGGTCTTCCAAGTAATCAGAGTACGAAGGTCTTCGTGTATCAGAGAAGGAGGTTGTCTTTGCAAAAAAGACCGCTCGGAAGTTTTGCAAAGACGACCCTGGATATTTACAAAGACGACGCTGGATATTTACAAAGACGACCCCAGATGTTTTCAAAGACGACCCCGGATGTTTTTCAAAGACCACTCCAGAGATTTTTGAGGAGGTCCTCCAGACCTCTCAAGAGGTCTTTCAGGAGATCTTCCAGGACCTCCCGGTATGTCTTCACAGGACCTCCCAGGAGATCTTTTAGGATGTGTTTCCAGGACCACTCACGAGGCTTTCCAGGACTTCTCAGAAGGTCTTTTACGAGGTCTTGCAGGACCACCCAGAGGTCTTCTCAGGACCACCCGGAGGTCTCCACAAGACCACCCTATTCATTCCAAATATTGTATGCTTCAAGTGCTACGGTGCAGGTAAGTGATTGTAGGCTTGGTGGAAGTGGTCGTAGACGTCTTGGAGGTGGTCGTAGACATACCGAACCTGTCATGACTATGTTGAAGTGGTCGAGACTTCAAGGTTAATTTGGTTAGTGTTTATTGATGGTTGATAGTGTGTGATATGTGTGTGAATCGATATTGGTCAAGTTGGAGAACTTGTACCAGGAATATGTTTTTTGGTCTTTGCATGTGTAGGTTGAGCGTGAAGACGACCATGGTCGATGACAAGGAGGACCGGGACTAGGATGGGGAAATCTTAGGTCTAGGAGGTCAAGGATGTCACGAGGTGGTCGGGCTTGCGCTGGAGCACGTGGAGATCAAAGGTGGTTGGATAATGCACGGAGAAGTTTCGGGAGGTGGAGTCCTGAAGGCTTACGACGTGTGAGGAGATATGGAAAGCATCCAAATATCTAGAAGGCTTAGAGAGATTGGAAAACCCGTGTTTTGAAGGATTTCGGGTCCCTTGATTCTCGGAGGAGATATGATTTTGTGTTCATGTCGTTGATGACACAGATTGGTCTCTACCTATAAAAGGCGGCAGAGGGGAAGTGTTTTCCCGTGGCTTTTAGTACGTAGCTTTTGCAGTAGAGCTTTAGAGGTCTTTCGGTTGAGAGCTTTGAGGGGTGCTTGACGAGCACTTTGTAGACACAGAACAAGATTGAGAAACAAGAGTTCAAATCTATTCGACTTTGTCTCGAGATTGTTTTGTTCAAGCTATGCGTGAGAGGTCTTCTTGAAAGAGGTCCTCGAGGAGGTTCTGAAAAAGTCCTCAAAGAGGTCCTTGAGGAGGTCGTGAGAAGAGTCAGCGCACGGCAAGTTTGGCTGATTTGTGAGTAAGAAATCGGTACAATCATTCACCCCCCCCCTTCTGATTGTGCTATACGATCCTACATCCTCAAAAGACTCGGATACCTTTGTACGAGCGTCTTCGGAAGCATCCTTCGAGTCTGAGCTCAAGAAAGTGAGGCGGCGAGGCGGGCAAGGCAACTCGCCAGTAAGAAACTCCCAAAGGCGCTGACCACGCATGTGGAGGCGTATATGCTGAAACCAGTCCTGATAATTGAGACCATCGAAGATCACCGGGCAGCGAGAAACGAAAACAGTGCCCATTAGTAGGCGGCGCTGGACGGCGCGGCGACCAAGGCAACAAAGTCTAACAGGCGGCGCTGGACGGCGTGGCGGTTAGAACGACGTACTGATTTTTTTTTTGTTGAGCGCTTGGCTAAAAAGGCCTTCGGCCTGTTAACCAGTGGAGCGCCCCAAAAAAAGCACGTGCTAGGGTTTCCCCAATGCAGTGGTGGTGGCGGCCGAGCTTGGGCGGAGGCGGCGGCGACAATGGCCAAGCGGAAGAGGCGGCGGGTATGACCGAGCGGAGGCGGCGGGTGCTTGTGTCGGCCCGAGCGGAGGCACTCGTGTGGCCAAGAGGAGGCGGAAGACGACTCCGGGTCGGAAGAAGCAAGGCGACATCGGCCGGTGAGGAAGACCGGCGAAGACGAGGCGACGCTTCGGATCGTGAAGAAGAACCAGCGGAAGAAGCGAGGCGATGCTGAGGATGAGGCGACGCCGATCGAGGCGACGCCGAGGAAAACGATGCCGGGCGACATCGAGGCGGCAGTGGTGGAGGCGACGCGCCAAAGCAAGGCGCGCCGAATCCGGATGGCAGGCGAAGTCAGGCGGCAGCGGGAAGGACAAACCAGCGGCGACTTGACGAAAACAAACCCTAGGTTTGCTCTGATACCATGTTATGAATAGCGCTTATATTCATTATGAGGCCGATGGACCAATATATATACAAGTACAAGATAGCATATATGCAAAGAACCCCTTATACAATTGGGAAAATACATATACATCTAACAGTCCAATACACATGACCATGCACAAATAAAAACTGAATGCTTAGGCTCACTACTTAAGCCTATATAGACATTTGCCTTCATGTTAGTGGGCAAAAATCAGCATGATGTATATTTATGGACAAAATATGACAACACTACAAGTGCCTCACGCCATCTCACCCAGATCACCTCTTGCCTAAGCAAGCAGCCATGGATCCTCAATCTGGGAACCAGTGACTCCATGGTGGTATAGGGGTTAGCTGGCTCGAAGCCCGTGCAAGGGCCCGCTTTGCCCCCGCTTCTTCTGCTTATGCTTCTTAAATAAAGGAAAACGATAGTACACGTTTGTACGAAACAAATTAAAAATCCTGACGCTTCACTCGTATTCATTTCACTTTTTTTTTCCTCACGAGCTACTACTGGCCATTCGTTTCGCTGAGCTACTACTAGCCATTCGTTTTGCTTTTGCTTTATTGCCTTTGCATTTTTCCACCTCCTTTCCGTCCACATCTCGCTCGCTCGCGCCTCCACGATTTCTTCTTCCTCCCTCCTATTCTTGGCTCCATTCGGCAACCGCAGCTCGTGTGCAAGATGGCCACGTCATTCAACCGCTGGGAGAAGGACCCCTTCTTCCCTGCCACCGAGGAGGTCCAGAATCACCGACCAGTGTGTTCTCCTCTTCGCCTCTTCTTTCTCCCTTCGATTTTGTTCCGTTTCTTTTTGGTGATTTTTTTCGGTTTTGCTTACGGGTGCGCAGGATGGAGTCGATGTACAGGAGCGTTTGTGTGCAAACCACCTCGCGGCGCCGATGACCCCGCTCCCCTCTGCCACTACCGAGTTCCGCCTCGGCCACCCCCGTCCCTCCACCTCATGGGCCGGCGACCGCCTCAGCCCCTTGGCCACCCTCGAGCTCCACCTTGCGGTGCCATCGTTCCCGCCCCCTCGAGCCCCCTCGTCCACCCCCGTGGCCCCGTCCCTCCACCTCGCAACGTCGACGACCATGGCCCTCGACCATCCTCGAGCCCGAAGCCACCTCGTGGCGCTGCTCGTTCCGCCCCCCCCCTCCACCTCGTGGCCCGTCCTCCACCTCGCAGCGTCGGCGACCATGGCCCCCTCGACCATCCCCGAGCCCGAGCTCCACCTCGCGGCGCCGATGAGCCCCTCGGGCGCCTCTCGTGCCCCTCGCGTCATCCTTCTCTGGTGCCCCTCGCAAGGCCCACGGCACCGTCGCGATTGCCGTGTTGTCCGGAGCTTAAAGCCGAGTGCATCGTCGCCGTCGTTGAGGGCGATGCTGGCGAGTTCTAGGTGTTGCATGTGTCCTAAAAAATTTTGCATGTTATAGGATTTTTTTTTTGTTGTTGCAACCGGTGATTTGAGATGTTGGAGACTGTTTTTTTAGTGTTGCAGCAAACAAATGATTGAGAATGAGATTTGTTTGCTTGAGAATGAGATTTTTTCAGAAATTTTTTGAAGGTTGCAGGATGAGTTTTTTTGCAGGTGTGCATGTGCCCTAAAAATGTTACAGTTCATGTTGGGAATTTTTGTACCCTTTTTGTTGCGCACTTTGTCCTCAGATGATGCAACCGATGTGCTGAGATGTTACAACCATTGTGTTGAGATGTTGTATGCAGCATTGTACGGCGCGGCGCTAGCGCTTGGACCCTACGTCCAAGCGCTAGTCGCGTCCTTAAATAAAACAAGAGTTAGGGCAACCTGAAACAGTGTCACTCTTACACTGTAGTATATATCAAGAACATATCTAATAGTACCTGGTAAATTTATCCTCTAATCTTCTTGTTTCAACAAAGAACTCATGTTATTACGAAACCGTATCCTCCTAAAAAAAGTGGCCTGCATTTGATACTTCAGTGCCATCTTTCGTTTTCATAAAACTGAAGTTTCTTGATTGCAGGCAGTTCAATTACATATTCTACGCCGATTTCGAAGCATCGATGCCTGAGGCCCGTGCGCAAAATGCCTTGACGGACCTAGAGGTAAATGTCCTCTCATCTGTAAGCTATAATTGATTCATGATATGGTTTATATCTTCTAAGAACGTAAGCAGCATCAAGTGTCCATAATCACTCATATTTCTCAAGATGGACTAGACTATGTTACTATAATCTTGAATGAAATGCTTAGCATCCTAATGTCCGCATTGCTCTTGAATCTCGAGTAGTTAACCCTAAGATGTTTAATATTGTGCAGGAAATTGCGACGTTCCTACGTGTCCTCGGCTGCTATCCAATGAGCACAACTCTGTGAACTGCACCAAGTTGTCTCAGTTTCTTCACCCTGAAGAGCCTGAGTCCGGAGCAATACTCTACCATAGGGTAGCACTTGCGCTAGGGTGAACAGTAATGTTCACAAAAGTGATAGCAAGGTTAACTTTAATAATACCATGTCTGTAGTTCAGAGGCAAACAGGAGGGTTAGCATTTGGTGCAGAAAAGCTCAAGGCTTTTTACAGTAAACAAAAGTTAATTCTAGTTGTCAGATTGTGCATATGGTTTCGAATCATGTCATAACGGTGCATCGTTTGGAAATGTAGAGATTCTTACCACTGCACAACAGCACTGAGGTCCTCCAACTTGTAGATTGCATCAGGTAAGGATCACAATTCACAAACATTACAATTCAGCGAAGATCCGTACCAGAACCCTCTGTTCAAAACAGGGCCTAAATAGCCAAATACAATGCAAGGTCACCCTGCTCGATAGTATAAAAATATTTGCACCAAAAGCTAGAATTTGAAGTACATTGAATCTTTACCAAGGGGGCAATTATTAACATTTTGCATTCAGCATGCCATTTGATCTGAATGAATCATGGAACTCGATTCCTGGCACAGAACATGAAAGAGATGCAATTTCATTCAGAAAAAGAAGTAAAGGCTCCTGCTCTAGTCTAACAATCTATTCAATGCTGAACCATTTACAACAAACATACAGTGTGACAAGGGCATTACATAGGGTGACCACGTTTGTCTACACTACTGAAAGATATGTCCTAAATTCTGGTGCAAAAAATTCCACCGAGGAAAGCTATAGTGTGGTCAGAAGAGTGCGCAAAGTATTTGGATCATGAGCATTGCTACCAAGAAGTATGCCACCACAGCATATCTCCAAATGCTGGATTCTGAACTCCGGTACTGAACAAAATGGCCCAATAGATATGATTCAATTCCAAGCAGTGTTCATCCATCCATATTCTGATATCTTTGCACAGGATCAGTCACAAACAATGAAACGATGTGACCTGTGATTTACCATCCCCAACACTGTCGCCGATCCATGTAATGGATGTTCCAATTCTGCTATTGCCCTATTTTGCACCCGGTTCCACGTGTCTTTACATGCTTCATGTTTCTGAGTCTGAAATCCAATCTAGTAGTCACATGTATTCATCATCCATTCCCGGCTTATAACTGCAAAGCAAGGTCTGGCTGTTGTGCTTCCAAATTGATGCCCGAAGACTGTCGAGCTGGTGGTGAACCTGGCGAGGGGAACCCGATGTTCAAGTCTGGGCGGAGCACATCCTTGTTTTGCTTCTGTTGCATGTGGGGAACCAGACCTTGCCATTGTGGTTGGCCCTGTGATCTCGAGAAATCTGTCTGGACCAACTGGGGGAATATTACCAAACCCTTGTTTTGAACTGGACTTTCTCTAACAACCTGAACAGGTTGTCTAAAGAACTGAGGAACAGCGCTTATTTTTGGTTCATCAGAAGGACGGACATTTGCAAATGGCATCTTCCAACCAGAATTATTGTCATGAAAAGTCGGACTGACAGTGGTTGGTTTGCTCTCTGAAGAAACACCAAATGAGATCCAAGATTGAGCCACTGGAGCAGATGAAATGCTCTGATCCTCCCTAACAGCTGCTGGAAATGCAGAGAAAATGTTCCGGGGAACATCAAGTCCTCTGTTTGGTACATTTACTTGGCCATGTATTGCAGTTGATCCCATTAATTTTACATGGTCATTGATATTCTTTTGTCCGCTCGCATTCATGGCAAAGCTGGTAGCATTTACTGGTTGATTTTTAGTGATGAATCCAATGCTGCTCATTGGTCTGGTTTTGTCAGAAGTTCCAAACTTTCCATCACCAGGTCGTCCATGGTACACCCATGTAGCCTCATTTCTGGGCTGTGGTACAGCTGCTTCTTGTGACTGGAAGAAGGGTTTAGGCTGCACGTTAGTATGGTTTTGGGAATGCATATCATGCACCCCAGAAGCACCTTTTGCACCCTCAAGCCTCTGAGGTGCCATTTCAAGTGGGTGGGTGCTTTTAGATGAGTCACTTTTTCTCATTTGCTTAGTTCTGACTGTTTCTGGTGGTTGGAAAAAGGGTCTAGGCTGACCAGCCATTTTGTTCAAGGCAGGCATATCAAGCACACTAGAAGAAGCTCCTTTTGAACATTCAGACCTCTGTGGTTGCATTTCAAGAGGGCGGGCACTGGAGGATGAACCACCTTTCCTCATTTGTCCATTGGTTGTTCTTTTGGTCTTTGCAACACTTCCAGCCACTCTATTATTCTCGTGCAGTGATAATGCATCAGTGTTCTTGTGCTGGGGCTCAGCAGTAACACCAAATAATCTTGGTTTAAATTCTGGACTCTCAAGTGGACCAGACACTCCAACTACGTTATTGTCAGTGGTTATCCGATTAAGTAGACTCAAACTCATATCCTTTGGAGTAATACTTTCTGTTGGTCTGGGCCTTTCATTATCTCTAGGCAGAGAGGCATTCCTTTGTACATTCGCCCCAGAGCTAATCAGACTTCTTGATTGATCTTGAACGACAAGAATAGGCGGTAATAGTGGCTCATATTCTCCAACCCAACCACGTCCAAACTTTACTTCAGCGGGTAATGCCTGCTGAATGCGTTCAGAAGCAATTCTCCAACCTTGAGATCCAAGTGAACCGGCAAAATGAGCCAGACTTCTTGCATATGAGTGCTCATCATGAAGTCCAACCTGTGAGGGCACATTTAAACATATGAGCTAACCAACAAAACAATTCACTCCAAGAAATATAGATGAGTTAGGCTTGGATTTAATCAGATGCATTAACATACACTAATGAGCTCTTTTGGCTCCGCAGAGAAGACATCGAAAATTGGGTCAGATTCCAATGAAGGCTGTTCTTCAGATGTATCGTAAGTTTTCCGTCTAGTCTCATCTACCACAACTGGCTTGTAGCTAGGCTTTGCTGAATAATCCCAGGCTGAAAAGTGAGGAAAGAATAAAGAATGTCACTAAAATTGGACTAAGTTGGGCTGATATTAGCATTTAGTTATACAGCAGTAATCAATTGAAGTAGTGAAGAGCTGAAAAAAAAATGGTTAGCTATGTCATTCCTCCATATGAAACTGCAAGATATGCAACTCAATAAAGCTTAATCAGTTATCTTGGTAAACATTAAGCATTTTGAGTACCAAACTACCACAACCTGAATAGTTCACAGGAACCCCACATACAGCACATGTATGCATATTCGAAAATGATCATAACCTTTCTAAATGACTAGTTTCCTTTTGATAATGTTGCTAATTGATCCATATCATAATGTTGCTACTTGATCCATTCTAGTGACTTATTCTACAAAGTTCTAATTGAAAATTGCAAGGAATGACCACCAAATTAATGCATAGTATGGCAGTTAGGTCTTTAACTAATGGATCACTTCAGTAGAGGAGAGGAGCTGATTCAGTGAGACAAAAAAATATGATACCTGAAAAATCGTCGGTCTTCTCAGATCTGATTTCATCCAGTGGAGAACTGATATCTTTATCTAAAAACCCATTGGCTACAGTGCAACCTGGGGGCTCAGCGGCATTAGCATGTGACATGCTTAAGCCATTAGAGCCATCTCCTGCAGAAGCAATGGTTGCAGCAGAAACATCTGAACCCAGGGCATCTTGATTATTCATGCAAACTGGCTTAACAGTCTCTTCGTTGCAGGAGTAACCTAGATCATCTTGCCCGTCTCTGCAAACAGGCCACTTAGCCGATTCTTTTTGGTGGGAGTGGCCCAGGTCATCACTATTTCTGCAAATGGGCTTCTCAACCAGTTTTTTTGGGGATAAGGGTCCTACATCTTCTCCATTTGTGTGAACTGGATTATCAACTGGCTCTTTGTTGGACGAGAAATCCGGATCTTCTCCATTTCTGAAAATTGGGTTCCTAATGTGTTTTTTCTGGGATGACAAGTCATCTTTTGAACTCCGGGAAGTGGGTTTCTTGACTTGCTGTTTGTGGCGATCATTTTCTGAATTTCTGGAAATGGCTTTCCTGACTTGCTCTTTATGGAATGAGGAGCTTAGATCATCCTCTGAATTTCTGGAATTAGGTTTCTTAGCTTGCTCTCTGTGGAACGAGGAACTTAAAGCATCCTCTGAATTTCTGAGAAAGGGTTTCTTAACTTGCTCTTTGTGGAACGAGGAACTTAAACCGTCCTCTGAATTCCTAGAAATGGGTTTCTTAACTTGATCTTTGAAGAATAGATTGTCTTCCGAATTTTTGGAATTGGGTCCCTTAACTTGCTCTTTGCGGGACAAGAAGCCTCGATCATCATCCGAATATCTCAAAACAGGCTTCTTAACTGGTTCTCTATTGCAAGAGTTTGGTCTAACTTTCTGTTCACTCTTTATTTGGTTTTCTGTAGGTATGCCCTCATCTCTCAGTTCCTGGAACTTTTTTCTTGCCAGCTCTTGTATGTAATGGGCCTGCATGAATAAGCATAGCAAGAAACATTCAATACTAATTGCCAAATGATGGTATCATAAGTGCATTATTATTTATAAAGACTGTTTGCATACCTGTCTAAAGTAAATTGTATCAGGTGCATTGTACTGCATTGCATTGCTGCAAATTAAGAAAACATCATCCTGCAATTTAAAGAAGCATATCACATAAACTGCTCAATTTTCTCAGTGCAATTGTACTCATCATTTGATAGATATATCTAGCACTTGACCTTACCAAAAGAAAGAAAGGGAATAAGAAATTAACCCAGAATGGAAGTGTTTTGCTTTTCCGAGACAAATTTGTAAACAAAAGCACAGGTTCCATTCATTCAATTAACCAATGAAAACAACAGACAGTAGATTTCTGACATTAGACTTGTTAATTATTTGTAGAAAATGAGCTTGGAAACATTTTAGGTTATTAGGCTCATATGCTATTATACTTGTTGACGGTAGGAAGTAGGAACAGGCCAATCCATTAGACATCATATGCTATTAGGCTCCTAGATTTATGATATTAGCATTGTTACTTTAGATCCATCACCAAATAAGGAAGGTGTAAGTTTAATGCGATGAAAAGCATAGGTGCCATGTTAATCTCATTAGACTGTCCGAGTGGAATAATCTAATTAACAACACAAAGCACTATGATTTCCATAAAAGGCTAGCATCACACTCAGATAATACCTTTTAGTATCTGAAGCTAACTAACAAAGTACCTTCTAGAATTTCAAGCTAACAGGCCAGCACAACTTGGCTCAGTCTACAGTCAACATAAGGCCTGCTGTCTGAATGTGATTGGTCAAGCTAGCCTTCCTCAAGATTAATGAACTGCAGTGAGCTGGGCTCAGATTGTTTTAGCTTCCTTGATAAATCCTTCACTATCTATCACAAGAGGATAGCATCCTGGTACCAGGCAAGCAGTACCAAACAAGACATGCCTAGGGCTAGGGGTGGAAAAAAAAACTCATTAGTGGGGCTCGTTGGCTCGGTTCAAAATTGCTCCAATTAGACTCGTTATTTGGTTACATATTGAAATGAGTCAATTTCGAATAAAATTGGATTTCATTCTGGCTCGGCTTAGCTCGTCTCGTTAGCTCAGTTATAAAAATACTTTCAAACTATAAATAAAATGATACTAAATCAAACTGTATCAATTTCGAGAAAAACTCGGTAAGACGACTACGTGGCTCAATATCCACCCCTACCTAGGGCCTTAGGACCGTACTATACAACTAGTATATCCTGTAGTCTGGACTCTTTCACAGTAGCAGACAACGGTGGCCATACACTTGCTGGTTTGACTAGTAATCACTAACTGTTCCAATAATATTAGTACAGTGTACAGATATTGGGACAGACATCAAAAAACCTTACAACCAAACCAATGAATGTTAACTGCAAATTATTGAGAGAAAAAAATGTCATCTTTTTCCTCAAGGGAGCAAAGTGTAATCACTATTTCAACCATTTGCATGAGGCAGCATTTACAAACAAACAATACTGTGCACAAACTTTACCACGAATCCATAATGGAACAGTTCGAACAGACAGAGTAATGGCCTAAATCTGGAGTTATCCACTTTCCACGTGTGCAGAAATTGCCAGTGGAAAGTTGAAATCTAGAAATGTAATTGTAAACATATGATGAATTGGATAACTCGTGCTATGTTGCTGCATTTGTCAAGCTACGCTACAAAATTGATACTCTAACGTAAAGGAAACGTATCAAAGGTTGCTTCTTGCGTTGCATAGAACCTTGTAGGTGAAATGCACTCCCAGACAAATATAGGATGAAGTGAAATGCCCCACTCTCCCCAACCACAACATCCACTTAAGCAACCAATCAACAAATGGCAACACTTCATTCGCAACTCGCGTTCTACTTCACTAGCAAACCATACGACTAAAGTTTTAAGTCCGACCTCAAATTGCTCGAATGAGCGATATGCATTCCTGGCAAGCTTCCTCCTGACGGTGCCAAAGTCCATTGGGTGCTCAATCACATCATGGTAGTCAGGCAACTGCATCAATCAAAAAAACCATGGCATCATCAACACTCAATAGCCCCCCCTACTTAGCAACTCCAGCAAGCATGACAAACGAACAAACGCCCTCACCTCCTCCGGATCCACTGGCTCCGCAAATACTCCGTACGTGTCCTTCCTGCAGAATCAAACAGTAGCAGAAGAAATCGAGCTCATTAAGTCTGAACCAAATCCCATTTCGCGTAAACATAAAAGATGCGAAACACGCACTTCTGCAGCTTGTCGAGAATCATCTCCAGCGCCTTCCGGTCCGGCAGCGGCGTCGTCCTCGCCATCCCTAAATCCACCCCGCAAAAAAAAAATCAATTTCTTCTCTAAAAAAAAGGCACAAATAATCACATCATCGAGCAGGAAGAGATCAACAAACAGCAAACAAACCGAACCTGGCACCGGCAGCCGCTTCGTCCGCGGCGCGCTCGCGGCGTCGCCCCTCCCACCACCAACCTGAGAGAAGAGCAGATCTCGCGTTAAAGAACCAGCTGCACAGTGAAGCAAAGACAAGGCCGATGACTAAACCGGCGGCATGATTCACCTCGTGATGGCGAGATCTGTCGCCGCGCGACTCGATCCGGCGCTTCTTGGGCGGCTTGACCCGCTCCTCGCCGCGGCTGCCGTCGTCGGCCGCCCCCTCCTCCCCGTCGGAGGAGTCCGAGTACGAGGGGGGAGGTGGGCCCCGGCGGTGGTCCTGGTCCAGGGGGAGCTGGGAGAGCTTGACGACGAGCTTGAGCTTGCGCCGGCAGCGGTCGGAGGCGGAGGAGCCGGCCCGGCCGCCGCCGCCGCCGTCGGAGTCGGAGCTGGACGGCTCCGGCGACGGCCTCCGGTGGTGGGGGCGGGACGGCGACGAGGAGGGCGAGGACGGAAGGGAAGAAGTCGTCGACGAGCGGGCGGAGGACGGGGCCGCGGCGCGGCGAGGGCGGAGCGAGCGGCGGGGCGGCGGCGACGGCGAGCGGCGTCGGGGAGGGAGGGGCGCGGCGCCCCCCCTCCGGCGGGCGGGGTGGTTCCTCTCCGGCGACGTCGACCGCGGCATGGCTGCCGTCCGCTTCTTGGCCTCCTTGGGGTTTGGTTCTGCCTTGGCTTCTCTCTCTTTCTTTCTCGCTCGCCTTTTTTTTTCTACGGCTGCTTTTGTTTGTTTAATTCTATCGCTTGCGTCTCTCTGTGTCCATCTCTCTCCTCTCCCCACTCTCTCTCTCTCTTCCCCCACACACAGCACAGTCTCTCTCTACCTATCTCTATCTTCTCTCTCTCCTAGCGACTTGCACCAACCCTACGGCTATTAGTCTAACTTTTGCTGCAGCCGCTCTCTCACTCTCTCTCCTCCGACGGGAAGACGATGGCTGCGTGGGCTCGGTCCATGGAACGGCAGAATTATTGCCCATTGAATAGCAGTATGGTCCACTCCCCCACCGGAGCTGATCAGCCGACTCTAATACATGGAGAGCATCCTCTAGTGTATTAAACCGATATCGATTTAAAATTATGTCACGTAAGTATTTTAAGAACTGAACTTATTTTTCTTCAATGTATTGAAGCGATTCCTACTAATAAATGGGACCCACATTACATTAAAAAACCACAAAATAATAATATCCTCTCTCAAACGCACTCTCTTCTATGTAGTTGTTTAATGCTTTGAATCGATTCCTAAGTAGAGTTTGGTTCAATGCATTTTTTTTGTTGGAATCGACCCTTCCAATGTATTGAATCGATTCAATGCCTTCTCTTACCTCATTTGAACCGGCTAAAACATAACATTGGAGATGGTCTGATATAGCCATATGGAGGAAGGTTCACCTGCACCAACTATCCAATGGTATCATGTTCCGAGATTCGTGCAAAAAAATCGTTTCAGCTGCGATATAGTAGTGTTGTATTATAACTAATTTAAACTTTTAGGCAAACACGTGTAAAGCCAGTAACGTCGAATAGTTAGTAATAAAAAAACAGAAGGTTTTTTTTGGATTTATGCTAAAAAGTTACGAGTTCTTAAATGTGAAACAATGGTTTGGCGTTGACAACAAAGAAAGTTTTGCTAGTATCTGCACTATACGAGCCCAAGTCGTTACATTAACACACAAGCCAGTAAGAAACGGATAGACATATTATGGCATTTTGTCTCGAATTAATAATTGTGATATGGTATTCGACTCAACTTAATTACATAAGTTCGTGATGATAGGATTGGATTTTTTTAAGAAATTAGAAGTAATAAATGCTAAACTACATTCATTCTTATTTTCTTTAAATGGACTAAAAATCAACAATGGCATCAATTGCATAATTAATACCAGACAGACCAACTAGAATAAAACCACCTCATAAAGTAAATATGCACATACAAAAAAAAATTGTTTAAAGCATGGAGATCTATCATTTTCCATGAACAAATAGTTGAGAAGAGAATAAACGTGCTCCAACTATATAATATTAATTTTTTTTACCCATAAAGATACAAGTAACAAAAAATCAAAGTCTCACGCTTTACCGCCAAAGTGAGAGATGAGATCTGAACGGGTTTATTGGGTTTTGGTCCATGGGCATGGTCTACATAGGTGCGAGACCACGTAGCTTTCACATTCTCTCTCTTGTTATTTTTTTCCCTCTTGCTTTCGATCTTTTCAGACAGCGCGATAATTTCTGGCCCTTTTTATATTCGAAATAAATCCATTCCCGTCTTTACCGGGGTCCATTTTTTCCTTTCCCACATGCCCTGCTACCGCACACGCTTTACTTTACACCAGGAATTTTGCATGGTTTCCTCATAATTTTATAATGCCTTTTTAATTGTTTGTTGGCTAGAGCTCAGGTGTTGTCGATTTTCAGTTTCCTTGTTCTGCAATAGAGCGAAAATTCTTCAAAATTTAGGATCTGCTTGGAATACTGCAGGAATTTAACAAGAAATAGTTCAATTTTCTAGCAATTTGGAAAAGTTCCCAATTCTAAATTGGGTCTTATATGCACATACTAAGCCCTGTTCGAAATACAAAGATTTTGACATGCTCTCTCGTAGGATCAAATTTTTCTCGATATAATTTAGTGTTCCAAACGGGCCTAATATGAGGTCGAACCACGGACCGAAGGTAATAGAACGTGATCCGCACCTGTCAATATTGGATCAAACAATAGGGTACTGTAGCACTGACCACACTCCTTCATTGACGTCAAGAGTCCATTGATGAAAAGGGGTTGGGGAAAGTTTTAACCTAAGTCCTGTAGTGATGGATATAAGCGCAATTGAAATTCCTGGGGAAAAGGGTGACATTTTTTTACTTTTCAAAGTCAACAAGATGCTCTTTTGACCACTAAATTCTCTTATCATATATTCGAAAAAGTGTAATATTATGAAAGTATTTTATACGACAAATTTACTCGTGTCATTTTTATATATCAAAATCATATGTTTTGAATAATATCTTTGGTCAAAATTATCAGGGTTTGACTATACGTATTCCAGTACGTCGCTCTTTTGTGACCGGAGGGAACAATAGTTTAAATAAAGCTGATTTAATACTACAATGTGTGTATGGCTAAAGGAATCGCCAACTTACCTTAGCAAGGTTTGGCCCAAGCTCAATGTGTTAGTCAAGCTAGCTCTTTGTCTGGTAGAGTTGCTTCAAGTAGGTATAATACAATTGATCATAATCGGATTGCACTAGCTTTTGCCTGATTAAGCTACCTACGAGTCAAGCCTCATAAATTTCAAGCCTTATCCTAGAAACTTAGGCTAAGCCATATTTGTTTGGAGTTAGGTCTAGAGATACGATACCATAGTATTCTCGCGGGCTTCGTTAAAAGCAAACCTGATAAGTAGAATGGGAAATGCAAAAGGCAGATGGTGATGTTGGTTTTCTTACAAGGATATTAGAATTTCGTTATGCTATTTGATACACTTAATCAACAGAGGTAGAAGGGAAAAAAATAAGGACTAAATAATGTTTTGTAAGTGAATCAAAGAGCATGAATATTTTAATTTTCATAAAGTCCAAAATTTAAAAGGGCGAGTGCAAATTAACAACTCATAATGTGAAATGTTTAGCGGCCGGTAAAAATTCCTGAACTTTATTTGTAAGTTACGAAGCCATGAATAAATCTTATATTATTGCTAAAATCATTTCTATATTTAATTTTTTTTTCTTTTTTCAGCTAGGATAATACGCTTTTGAGTATTATACGAGAACCTATCAAAAAATTTTAAAACCATCCCAGTATGGTCATTGCAGATGGTGAGGAACTTTCTTTATTAATTAACCATTTTTAAAATTTTATTTTAAAGTTAACTCCCCACGAACTTTATTTTCAATTCTTACCATTTGATCACGCCACCACTCATAGCGTGACAAAACAACATTGTTACGCCATAGGATAAGTCCACTAAAATAGTACTTTGCACTTTTTGTCACATCACCAAACAACACTGTCACGTCACGAGTGGTGGCGTGACAATAGTTTGTTCATATACAGGCTGGTGTGACAGTGTTGTTTTGTCACGTCACGGATGGTGGCGTGACTCAAGGGGTTAGAATTGAAAATAAAGTTCACGGGGATTAATTTTAAAATAAAATTAAAAAAGGGTTAATTAATAAATAAAAAAATCGATGGTGAGAGGGTGGCTGTTGTCTGTTGATAATGTAAAGTAGGGGAAAGAGATCCTATGCGTCCAGGAGCCAAATACAGGGGTGCCACGGTTCTCTGTATTAGGGGCATGTCTCCACCGCCGGATCAGTAGGAACGCCTGAGATCGGATACTACAGTAGAATGTCTACCGTACTAAACAATGATGCCACAATCCCGAGCGGTGTTTGTACAATACCACTGACATTCATGGCCTTTGATTATTATTGATATAATGGTTGGATAACTAATTTATATCATTGTAGAACTACAGGAGTCAGGAGGTTCCTTTCCGTAGGTAGGAGTACTATTGCGTAGCTAATGCCACCTCTGCACTTGTAGTAAGTACTAACGCAGATAATCCGTTTCCCTTGTTTAGCTGAACTAATGTCATGGCAGCTGAACTACGCTATTCTGTCCCATGATGACATCAAATGCTTTGTTGCCGTCTGAAAAATGTCACAATAACCACACAATAGACTGAAATTGTTTGAAACATTGACTTTCAGAAGAAGAAAAACCATTCCCAAACAGGCTATACTAGTATTTGACCGCACCAATAAATATCTGTAGATTTGTCACAATGGGGGTACAGTGATTGTCTGAGAACGAGATAGCCGAGCAACATGGGAACTTGCCCCTCATTGAAAGCCAATTATCAACTTGCAATGACTGGACTCGGAAGTCATTGAAACTGCAGTGCAGACCAGGCCATTTAGAGCAGCTATAGTAGTTTGTTTTTAAATTACATTCTTAGAGAGAGACTAAAAAAAAGAAACAATCATTCCAATAGATTGTTTTTAAGCATGATCTAAGACTTTAATTCTTCTGAAGCTTGTTGGTAAGCGATGAGACTCACAAAATGAGTGTTTAGGTAACAACCAAGTCTCCAATAGAGTTTTTGTAGTTTCTTATGTCTTGGTATAATAATCGATAGTTTCTTCACGTAGAAACAAACACCTTCTCTCCTCATCTTCTCTCATCCACATCATCTAAAAGCTGATGTGGCAACCTCTTAGTAACAGCTAAGGTGGATTGTTGTAGATGCTCTTATAGGATATCAGGATTGCTAGCAGCCCGACTTTTTTAAAAAAATTTGCCTCTGTTGCCACCTTAATTACAAAAATAGTTCTTTTGTCCTGAAATTTGTAAATCTAGCTCCCTCCCGAGCGCGAAAATACCTTAGGTTGACACGTGGCGGGCCCACAACTTCATGCGTGCAAATGAGCTATTTTTGCAATTAAGGTGGCAACAGGAGACCAAATAAAAAAAATTCCCTAGCAGCCTAACAGTACTACAGACGAAGTAACTCAGCTCGCTAAAGCTAGGTTTTGCTCCACTAGTATAGTACGAGATCAAGATCTTGATCTCCAATTTCTAGTAAAATCCTAAAATTAGATATCGTTCTCCTTTTTTTTCCATTACAAATTAGACGGACGCACATCACCATACATGTGTATCCACGTGAGTATGCCTCACACATCTAAGAATACAAAGCTTAGGAATAAATCCGTGACACACTCGCATTTACATAAAAGTGGGTATCATGATTCAAACCCCGGTGGATGAAATCGTACACCCTATAACTCTATTACCTTGCCAAGAGGTGGTTCACATCTTTTGATAATAGAATTGTAAAAGTTAAAGCTAGCCATATATAACTGTTTCTTGTATTTTACCGTTTTTTCACGCTACAGGCCGTTTGTGCCTCCGCAAGATAAAATTACGACACTCTTTCTCATCCGATGCCATCGATTAATTACAGCATCAAAATCTCTACAGTTGCTTTGTCATATGCTACACGCACTTCGCCGAAACATCCTAATTCCTGAACACGGTTAACTTTTGTCTTTCTACCACATGCAGATCGAGTAGTTCCATCCGTACGATGAAACGGAGATTGTACTCATGTTTTATGCGGATTATGCCCGGTGAAAAACTACCTCTAGGCCCCCAGAACATTGTCGTCTGGTGGGGAGGTCCTTGTCATGACATGTCAGCGGTGGGCCCGGTGTACCACCTGTCAGGATGGTCACTGGCTGGCGGTGCTGCCTTGCGTGTACAGGGCACAGCCCACTTAAGGGTCTGTTTGGTTTAACGTTCTAAATAACCATACTAAAATTTTGGTAATATCAAAACTCAGATAATGCTAAAACCTGGACAAAAAATGGTGTTTGGATCGTAACCATACCAATTCACGGACAATATCGAAATTGATGTGTTTGGATTGCAGCCATACCAAAAATTGCTAAAATTGTGAGTATAATACGTGGGTCCTGTATGACAGCTATTTTTTTTTTGCCCCAAAATATATCAACATGGGTCTTGTTTTGTTGATAAAATGACAAGAAACACAATAGATCAATCGGATCGCAAATCAGATATTCGGTTTAGAAAATATAGTCATTTGAAACTGATTAATTAATCTAACTTTGCATTTAATACACCAGTCCCAGCCAATCTAAACATGCCACCTATCCTAGCATTTGGCAGCTGCCCAGCCAAATCCTGGGCGAGGGCCGCCCAAATGACACCCTGATCGCGCGAAGAAAAATTTTGGCACGCCAAATTTTTGCTCGGTAATGCCAAAACTTGGTAATAAACCAAATCCTAGCCAAATGTTATAGGTATTACCAAATTTTGATTTGGCAATTCGGGGATTCAAACCAAACAGCCCTTAATAGCGCCAAGTTCTCAGTGCTAAATATTTCCATAGATTGATAGCAAGAAAAACTATACAGGCTTATTCTCTTTGTTTTTTATTATGTACCAACATACTTGAATATTCGCTGAAAAATAATTTGTATGATCGATAGAAAATTTATATACAAAAATTGTTACTATTATGGTGGATTTTAATAGCCAAAGTTTTTCTTTTGTGATATTTCCATTATGATTTTTCGGGATTTGAACCTAGGACCTGTGAGTTATAAACCTTAGAGCATCTTTAGTGTATTGAATCGACGTCGATTTAAAGTCATGCTATGTAAGCATTATAGGAACTGAGCTTATTTTTCTCCAATGTATTGAATCGATTCCTGCCAATAACTAGGACCCACGTTACATTAAAAAACCACAAATAATAATATCCTCTCTTAAACGCACTCTTTTCTATGTAGTTGTTTAATGCTTTGAATCGATTCCTAAGTAGAGTTCGGTTCCATGTATTTTTTTTTGTTGAAATCGACCTCTCCAATGTATTGAATCGATTCAATGCCTTCTCTCTCCTCATTTGAACCGGCTAAAACACAACATTGGAGATGGTCTTAAGTTGATTGCAATAGTTAGTTGTTCCCACCGTCTCAAAAAAAGAAAGATAAATTTGTGTATTTTGCAAACTATATAGAGTACAATGATGCTATGTTTTTCAGTTTTTATAGAAAAGGAGTAGTTCTTTTTATCGCAGGGAGAACTTATTTTTCACATAAGGTGTCTTAGTCTTTTTTTATTCCCGAAAATTCTGTTTGATGAATCTTCATATGTTTCCCTAAAATCTCTATATGGGCCTCTGAAGTCGGAACTTAAGGGCTAGCTTGGACCGAGCAAAATGAAGAAATTTCCCTAAGAATCAAAATTTTCTGCCGATTGATTCAGGGATATTCCAGCTCCAACTGATCGATGTTAAACCATGCAATTGAGGAAATACTACAAGAATTTTTTGTTATAACTCTTGAATTGGTTGCGCCTTTGCTTAATTCCATAGTAATTTTAACCATCGTCCGTATTTGGGAGTTTGCTCTCGGCAATTTGTTTCCAACACAATATTTGGGAGCAAGGCAAAGCCACCACCGGTGCTAGCTGGGTGATTGCCCAACCTAGGCGTTAGAGAATAGTGAATCAAAGAAGAGATTTGCGTCAGCTACTATAGGTATTTACCACTGTCTCGCCCCTACTAAAAGATCTCTCTTTTTTTTAGAAAGGAAGTAACAACTCTCGGTCTCTCTGACCAACTAAGGATCTTGTGACCAAATAGATACCCAAATTCGCCAAGAGAGATTAGAACCCTGATGGTGGAGGTGACACCCACCATTTTTTCCTACTAATCGAGCTAAGCTCAGTTCCTACTAAAAGATCTCTGTGTGAGAGGTACAAATTTCACCCTACTTCCTACAAATTTGTTGATTTTGAAATAAAAAGGAGAACCTTGTTTGGCACATAGAGTTAGGACCCATGTGGAATGCGAGAATTTTTTTCTATTCTTGTGGCATCTTCATTGATAATTTTCACGAAAATTTTTGTACAAAATTCGTGTATTCGAAACATAACCTTAAATTGCGCAATTGTTAGATCAAGAACAAACCGCAGATATCCTACAAACCTACACACACTCATCCAAGTACCAGTTCGGCCAGAACTGCATGCCAAATGTGCGCTCCAGTTCAGTCTGACTCGGCTGAAGCTAGGCTTTCTGGCCCTGTTTCTTTCTGAATCCGGAAGAGAGAGATGGAAGAAAGGGAAGCCGGAAGAGACCTCGGCTCCTTTTCTGGGAAAGGATGGATGGGGCGAGACGGAGCCCCTGCAGAGTGGAACAATTATGTAGGAACGAGCTTTATTCGCCAGAAAAGGACGGGATTCTCTCATACTTTTGATTGCCGATCGATCGAGATGAGATAGATAATGAGGTGGGATAGGGCTCGATGGAAAACCACCAAGCAGTGCGCGGCTGACCGCCACGTATCACCGTTACATTGTCCCGACCACCTACGCAGATAGCTTACCCTCAGGGCCCAAGCATCTACGACAGTTTATTTTTTAGCTTGTTACTAGCAAAGAAGAGTATTAAGAGTCTATTTGGTTTACGACCTTAGATAGTTGTATCAAAATTTTGGTAATACTAAAACCCAGGCAATGCTAAAATCTAGGCAAAAAAATGTTGTTTGGATCGTAGCCATACAAATTCACGAGCAATACTGAAATTGATGTGTTTGAATTGTAACCATACCAAATTTTGCTAAAAATGTTAGTATGATACGTAGATTCTGCATGACATATTTTTTTTTGCCCTAAAATATGCCAACAGTGATATTGTTTTGTTAATAAAATGACAAGGAACACAACGAATCAAATAGATCACAAATCGGATACTCGGTTTAGGAAATATGATCATTTGAAACTTATCTTGCAATTAATGCATTATTCAAATCCAATCATACACTGCCACGTGTCCCTGTGCTCACTGTGCTGCCAAGCCAATTCTTTGGCGCCGGACTTTGGAACCAAAAATTTGCCAAGGAAATGGCTTAGCAAAGCCAGGCAAGACCAAAATTTTTGGGGCAAAGTCAAATGTTGGTATTAAACAAAATGATGACCAAAGTGTCAAAGTAACGCCAAAAATTTGGTATAATTACCTGGGGCGCCGAACCAAACAACCCATAAATCTAGTAAAAAGAAATAAGTTTTTCAATAGATTGTTTCTTGAGCTTATATCTAAGACTTTAATTGGTACCCACAAAATAATTTTTTAAGTAACAAGCAAGTATCCAATAGTTATTTTGTTGTTTCTTGTGTCTTGGTATCAACAACTTGCTTGTTTCTTCATCTAGAAACAAGCTCACCTTCTCTCCATATTATCTAAATGCTGATATGTCCATCCCTTAGTAACAAGTGATATGGACTATTGTAGATGCTCTGAGCTATAAGCGTAGTATGACATATTGATAACATGAATGAATTATGTTTAGAACAAATCTTGATGAATGAACAAGTATTTAAAGAACATAACGTATTTGATTATTTTAAAAAACAAAAAACAAAAACCCAAAACGTCTTTCTACGTTCTGGCGTGCAAAAGGGAGGAATTTTGAACAGATACAAGGTGTGCCTTGCAGGCAAGAAGAGAAACCACTAGTGTTTTCAGCTTTGAACGCAGAAGATCTCATGACCACCTCCCACTACTATAAAACAGGTCATACTGGACGTCATATCACAGACGGTTCCTTTGGACGTCTTTGATAATTATCACAGACGGTTGTAAATAGAACTGTCTGCAATAATTCACAGACGGTTCTTAAGAATAACCGTATGTGATAATCGCATATGTCACAGACGGTTCTAAAAAATAACTATCTGTGATAGTGCAAACGTCACAGACGGTTCTTAATAAGAATAGTCTGTGATATACAGCCATTATATACCCTATCGTCCCGACAGACACCCTTGCCCCTGGCGCCTCCACCGTTTGAGCCGCCACCCCTACTGCTTCCTCCCCATCACGCCACCTTAGAGGGGAGAAGGCGGGGAAGGAAGGAAGCAGGGAGGAGAAGGAAATGAGGAAGCTAAAGAGAGGAGAAGGGAAGGAGGAAGCTAGGGAGGAGAATGAGAGGAGGAAGAAAGGGAGGAGGATCTCGCGTGATATTTGGAATTTTCGTCGTGAGCTTCGAATGTAACAGTCTGTAACCCTTTATATTTGCCTTAAGTTAATCGCTAATCAATTTTAGTATGTTTAGTTAATAGGAAGAGTACTTACGGTTTATTAATCCAGTTTAAAACTAATTTGTTGCGTGCGTAGCATAGATGGACCGAAACTAGATGTACGGTGAGAATCGCGTGAGTGAAGAGTACATTAATGGCGTGTCTGCTTTTAGAAGAACCGCCGAGCAGGATATGTTGAAGAAAGGAATAAAATTTATGTATTGTCCACGCATTGATTGCAGTAATCTGAATATGTTTAACAGCCCAGCGCAGATCGAAGCGCACTTGATTCGAAGGGGTTTGAAAAAGGGGTATACATGTTAGACCAGTCACGATGAAGAGCAGATTATGCAGGAAGTTAATAATAACGACATCGCCGAGGAAGTCAACAATATGTCGCATGTGAACTGTGATTTTTATGAGGATAGGTCGGACGATGATAATCTGGATCAGATGCTACGCGATGCAGAAGAGAACTACAGTGAGAAAGAGTTTGGTAAATTCAAGGGCTTAATGTAGGACTCGGGAAAACCTTTGTTCCCTGGCTGCAAGCCGGAATACACAAGGTTATCATACGTGCTTGAACTGCTGAAATGGAAGGCAATCAATGGTTGGTACGACAAGAGTTCCACGACGTTGTTAGGTCTCCTAGCGGACATCTTTCTAGAGGGAAACGTGTTGCTCAGCACCACCTACCAAGCCAAGAAGATTCTTTGTCCATTGTGAATGGAAGTAGAAAGAATGCATGTATGTCCGAACGATTGTATCATCTACCGTAAATAGTATGCAGATATGCATGTATGTCCCGTGTGCAAAGCATCCCGATATAAGCATAAGAATCCTGCTAAGGTAAAGCAACGACCTCCTGCTAAGGTGTTGTGATATCTGCCTGTAATCCCACGTTTGAAGCGTTTATTTGCGAACCGAAATGAGACAAGATCATTGCGTTGGTACTCGAAGGAGCGTAAGAAAGATGAAAAGCTAAGACACCCTGTTGATTCTGCCCAGTGGAGAAACTTCGATCGGAGCTTCAAAGAGTTCGGTGCGGAACCAAAGAACATAAGGTTAGGGTTGAGTACAGATGGAATGAATCATTTCGGTAACATGAGCAGCCAGCATAGCACCTAACTCGTGAATCTATGTCTGTACAACCTTCCTCCTTGGCTGTGTATAAAGTAAAAGTACATTTTGATGCCATTACTTATCCAAGGGTCGAAGCAACCTGGGAACGATATTGATGTGTACCTAGCACCATTGCTAGAAGATCTTGTGACACTGTGGAACGAAAGGGTACAAGTATGGGATACGTACAAATGAGAGAACTTCACTTTACACGCCATGTTGTTCTGCATCATCAATGATTTTCCTGTCCTTGGTAACCTGTCGCGGTTCAGTACAAAAGGAGTCAAAGCCTATTCGCACTGCTTAGATGGTACCGAGAGTGTATGGCTGAACAACTCGCGCAAAACTATGTACATGTGTCACCGTAGGTTCCTTTCCAAGATTCATCCATACCGCAAGATGAAGAAACAATTCGACGGAAATAAGGAGGACGGTTCAGCTCCAAGGGCTTTTAGAGGGAAAGAGGTCTATGATATGGTTAAGGATATCGATGTTGTGCTTGTAAAGAGACGTAAATTGAGGACCCGTCAGAACAACATCTGGAAGAAGCGGTCAATTTTTTGGGACTTGCCTTATTGGGAGCACTTAGAAGTTCATCACCGCATCAACGTCATGCACGTGGAGAAGAATGTATGCGATAGCTTGATCGGTCTCTTACTGAACATTAGTGGCAAAATAAAGGATGGTGTCAACGTACGGCTTGACTTGGTTGATATGAACATAAGGACCGATCTAGCACCGAAAGAGACCGATAAAGGTCGAACGTACCTTCCCCCAGCTTGCTACACTCTGTCTAAGGCCAAGAGAACTGAATTGTGCCAGAACTTGCATGGTGTGAAAGTTTCGTCCGGTTACTCCGCCACCATTAAGAAACTTGTTTTTATGGAAAATTTGGAATTAATTGGTATGAAGTCTCATGATTGTCATGTGCTGATGACACAAATGCTTCCTATTGCAATTAGGAGTATCTTATCGAACAAGGTCCGAGTGGCAATCTTAAGGCTGTGTTATTTCTTTAACTCAATTGCTCAGAAGGTTATCAATTCCGAATGACTAGATGCTCTGCAAGCTGAGGTGGTGACGACTTTATGTCATCTTGAGATGTATTTCCTTCCGTCATTTTTTGATATCATGGTCCATCTCATTATTCACCTTGTAAAAGAGATAAAGATATGCGCCCTTGTATTCCTACGTCATATGTACTCGTTCGAGAGGTACATGGGAATTCTCAAGTCCTACGTACGGAATCGATCTCAACCGGAGGGCAGCATCATCGAAGGTTATGCAACCGAAGAGGTCATTGAGTTTTGCGTCGACTACATGGCTCAGGTGGAACCGATAAGTGTGCCTATATCTCGTCATGAGGGGAAACTAGAGGGTATCGGAACCATCGGAAGGAAAGCAATCACTCCCGATCTAGATACGTACGCTCAAGCCCATTTCACGGTCTTGCAACACATGACCCAAGTGTCCCCATACATCGACGAGCATAAAGACATGGCACGCCAACAGAATCCAGACCGGTCGGAGGTTTGGATCACGAGAGAGCACAACCATTGGCTCAACGAATGGTTAAAGGTGCGATTCACTAGGAGGTCATCAAGTAATGATACACTGCTATGGTTGGTAAAACGGCTAAAATTTACAATTGTGACATGGCAATGATACAACATAAATTTTACACATTATATACGATAGCTCAGAATAGGAAGAGCACGATCGTAATGCGGCGGTTCAGATAGATGCGTTTCATGAGCAGTTCAATACCGTCAGTCCACGTGGGTTGAACTCCTATTATGGGTTCGTAGAGGAGATTTGAGAGTTCGACTACGTACTTTTCAAGATCCCACTGTTTCGATGCCATTGGGTTAAACTTCTATAAGGTGTGAAGTTCAATAAGTACGGCGTCATTACTGTGGACCTTAAACGTGTCGGATACAAGGACGAACCATTCGTACTCGCTAAGCAAGTTGTTCAAGTTTTTTATGTAACGAACCCGACAAATAAGAACCGCCGCTTAGTTCTTCATGGAAAAAGAAGGATTGTCGGAGTTGAGAATGTCGTGGATGAGGAAGAGTACAATCAATTTGACGAGTTGCCTCCTTTCGGAGATGGCATTAGGCTCGAGAAAGAACCCAGTGAGGAAGCTAGCTATATGCACGTTGATCATCGTGAAAGGCTATATTTTAATTAAGAATTTATTCTATTGTAATTTATTCCATAACACGAGGTAATTTATTCCATAACACGAGACATGGTCTGTGTTTTCTACTCTTGGTTATTATTTCGCTGTTAATGTGGACTTGCCATGTGTTATGGACTTATAATCTCTTATTTTGATGTCAATGTGGAATTGTCATGTGTTAATATGTTATGGATTTGTCATCTCTGATTTTGCTGTCAATGCGGACTTCATTGTAATGTGGAATGGTAATATTATGCACTTGTACAACGTATTTGTCTCATGTCCTAATATGTCAAATATGATGGACTTAATTTCTCCCTGCTCTTATATGGCTTATAAAGGTTCATGTGCTCTCATGCCAAATTATAGATTTCTATTGTTATGAACTAGTATGCTATAGAATACTTGTTGCACATATCTCTATTTTTTTAAAATTTGGCCCCGTGCTAGCCGAAAAACATAGTAACTATATAATAAACTATCACATAGTAGCATATCACATACGGTTATATTATGGAACCGTCTATGATTACTATCTTAGACGGTTCCATAATATAACCGTATGTAATATCCTTTTATTAGTAGGGAACCACTAGTGTTTGCGCCCTTATTCTCGTCACTCGCCCATTCGACTACCCAGATCCACTCTCGCCCGTTACCCTCCCCACCCGAGCGCCGTCGCCTGAAGCCTCCTCCTCCACACTGGAGCCCTGTCGCTCGGCCTCCTCCTCCACGCTAGAGCCACACCGCTCGGCCTCCTCCTCCACGCCGAAGTCCTCCTCCACGCCGGAGCCACACCGCTCGGCCTCCTCCTCCACACCGAAGTCCTCCACGCCGGAGCCACGCTGCTCGGCCTCAATTGCCTTCACTCGATGAGTATTCCTGTTAATTATTTGTGCATCACTTTATGTATATATAAGTGGGATGTTTTGGTTCATATCTTGAATTGGAATTGTTATTGAGATACTATGCAAAGTGATGTCAGTAGACTTCAATTGACTTGCCCTCTGATGAAATTAGTCATATACTGAAATTGATCAAGTTTATTAGTTCAGACTTGAGCTCTAGTGATTTACTTGACCCACACTTGGTCTCTGAGCAATGCATCACCGAAGACGCATCCTACGTCGTGAAATACATAACGACGGGATTGCTTGCTCAGGGCGACAAGGACTACATACTGGTGCCCTACAACTAGAAGTAAGTGCTTCACTACTTGCTATACAAAATATCATTTGTACTTTATACACGGCACAGACTTAGGTTTAATGACTATAGCGACATACATGAATAGGTTCCACTAGATCCTTTTAATCATTGTACCAAAGAGAAACAAGGTAACATAACTTGATTCCCTACTCAACAAAAACCACAACTTCACCCTTCTGCAAGGAATACTCGACAGGTATGCTCATTTCCTCCATACATAACTCTATTGTGGTCTTCTTTCGTTTGAAATGGCCGAGGATAATTTTTTGGAATCACGTGGGTCATTCAGCTCCTATGTTGCCGAGGGAGGGACACACAAGGAATCGAGCGTCAAACTGCAACACAAGACGCGATTTCTGATACGTGCTACAACACAATAACCATATATCACACTTCATAATGATGCGTCTCGAACTTACTATACTTATGTATGTAATTCTATTTTTATAGTGCCACCAGCAAAAACAAGATCACCTATATACATTCTACGTTTGCCGTCATATACAGCAAATCATGAGTGCTAAAACGAATGATCCAGAGGTTTGTCAATCTCGCAATAATTACTTTCTAATTATAAATTTGAATATATATAGTTACTACTTTACTCCTGCTAGCAACAGGGCCTGATACTCGATTTAGATGCATTGGTTATGACCGAAATCTCAGAGGTTCGAGGGATGCTCTACAACTTCATCAAGACGAAGATCATTAATGCCAGCGAAGAGTTTCACTCCGTCGATACCGCTGAATGACCTTCAAACAATTGATTCAATTGTATTTCACTTTGAGCTGTTGTAATTCAATTGTAACTATAGCGACAATACTTGAACATATTCTTTTGTAATTGATTTTAAGTTGTAAATGACCATTTTAAGTTGTTAACAATTGATTCATCTGTGATTTATCTGTTTTATGTTCGCTTGTTTCCAGTTAGGTATAACAAACTATAACAAACAGTTTTATCGTATAAACCGTCTGTGAAGGCCTAATATCACAGATGATTTTCACCAACAACCGTCTATGATATGTCGGATATCACAGATAATTATTTTTACTAACTGTGTGATATGTCTCCAATCACAGACGGTTTGTAAATAGAACCGTCTGTGATGTTATCTGTGATATCCTAAATATGGTTATTTGTGGAAACCGTCTATAATAGTAGGTCTTTACAGACGGTTTCAATAAAAAACCGTCTGCGTTATGATTTATCACAGACGGTTCAAAAATTATCTGTAATAACGGTTTAGAGCCATTGTTATGATCCTCTCTGTAGTGTCCACTCTCGGACTGCTACGACGACAGCCGTGGGCAGTGCATGGCCTTGGAAAGGCAAGGCCCCTCGCCATCGAAGTTGGACAGGACCAGGAAACAGGCGAGCTGAGCTGCGTGCGGCACGCCGGCGCCGAAGCGAAGCGATCGACGACACCTGCCCAAGCGCCACAAGATCTCGTAGATTAAATTTAATCACCATGCGGTGCGAGCTGGGAGGCGGACTGGTTCAGTCATTTCATTTGCTTTCCTTCTCTGCCTCCTCGCAAGCGCGTGGCCCCCATCAGGGGGGCATCAGGCCGTCGCCTCTCTGGCGCTCTCTCCCTCTAGCCTGAAGCAGGCTGCGATTAGATTAGAGGAGCTCCTCGATCGAACCCCCTTAACCCATGCCATTACGCTACTCTAATCAATTCACCGCGCTGACAGCGTTATTAATTTATAGTAGTGTTATAGTAGTACTGTCTGAGTTAACACTAATTTAACCTTGACGGGCCCGTCATTGACGTTAACGGATTAAGCGTGCATGTTCAGCTAATCGGCGTTCTCATGTCACGCGGGAAAGGTGGACTCTTGTCTTTGGCGAGAGAGAGAGAGAGAGAGAGAGAGAGAGAGATTGCTCCGTACATCGATCGGCTTCGGCATCTCTTCGCCGTGGAAATTGCTCGAGGGATTGCCCACCCACCCATGTGACATGTTTTCGCGTGCCCTGATTCCGCCGCGCTTTGGTTTGCAATAATGGGCACAGTAGGAGGCTTGTCTTGTTCGTTAGCCGCTGTTTATATATACCAGAACGAGCGTCACAGGCAGGTGTGAAACACGGCCGATAACTTCTGCTCGATCCGATATCATATATAAAACAAAACTACCTGAGATATTTTTGTAGTGTCCGATATTATCTATATCCGTATTTAGAAAATACTATGAAATATGGGTTAGAATATATGGAAGAGCAATATCCGATCCGTATCCGGATTTTTATAGGATATTCTAAATATATCTGAGAAACATAAATATCCTTCAACATCCTCTACGGTTTTCTAGTCATTGACTAATATATAATATAAATTTACGTTTAATTATGTTTATGTTGTTAAGTAGGATAAATAATTTTCTAATAGGGAGTGGTGGATCCATAACGAAAATGACCGGGGGTCTCTGAGGCAAGATGAGTCACGTTCGGCTGGCTGCGGTTTGTGGTGTCCCCTCATGTCAGGCTAGGAGTGTCCACATTACATATACATAGTTATATTCAAAGAAAAATGATTTTTGGACCCAATGTCCTGTGCACCCTGGTAATATAATTTGACACTTTCATTGGTAAAGTTATATCTTTTCTTTATGTGTACACTATCTGTTAAGTTATCCGTAA
Source organism: Phyllostachys edulis (assembly GCA_036346405.1). NCBI lineage: Eukaryota > Viridiplantae > Streptophyta > Magnoliopsida > Poales > Poaceae > Phyllostachys > Phyllostachys edulis. The sequence goes on along the minus strand of CM070557.1, from coordinate 43,292,762 downwards.
CAGATCTGAATCCGATCCGCATCCGCCTCATGGCCCGTGCATATATCCTGAAAAACCATATTTGTATCTAACTCCAAATCCAAAGTAAAAATAGGGTTAGGATACGCACATATCTAACCCGTCTTCACCCGTAGTCACAACTGGTTTGCCTTGTTTCCACTGTACGTCTATCTACTAGTACAATATTCTACTAGGCCATCTAAATCTTGTTTTCTTTTTGTGCATAATTGATAGCTGACAATTGATGATTTTCGTCTCCGTGATGACGATTAGGCGAATTTTTTTAAAATAATATTATTTTAAAACATAATTACAAAAATATATCGTCTCTCCAAAAAATTACAGAAATATGTTCTTGTCGCCAGTTGAAATGGCGACAGGAACGTATCACCATTTCAATCGGCGACAGAACCCTCTCCTCCTCGCCGCCGGTCCAGCCCACCTATCGCCAGCTTGAAATGGCGATAGGTCCTCGTCGCCATTTCAATCGGCGATAGGTTCTGCCGCCATTTCAAATGGCGACGAAAGCCCACCCCTATAAAAACCCAAAATTCAAATGCAGACTCATTCTTATTCGTAAAAAGAGAAGGAGAGAAGAGTAGAGAGAGGAGAGAAGCTAGCGGCGTACCGTCCGTCGGATTGCCAACCTCTCGTAATTTTTTAACCTAATGGATTACATAGTTTTAGATGTACTACACGTAATGCAAGATAGTTTTACATAATACTTTTCGATGGGTAGTATAGTTTTAGATATGCGTTAATCGTGGAAATGTTCTTTATGGTGCAAGTCGCCAAATATGTCCGACTCAGACATCGCTAATTTCAAAATTTACTATGGTCAAGGGACTATTCTAGAGGGTCCCGAGGGATTGATTTGTGTTATTTCCAATCAAGAACCGCACCCTAGCAAGACCGAGCAACAGTATATGGGCGCCAGGATGCGTGGTTGTTCCATACATTCCAAGTGGACCGTGATGTGTACGATCCGACTTTGAGTTGCCTTTCCCACGGAGAGCACAACCGATATATTGGGAGTTAGTGCGACGGGACCAAAATCATGGCGATCATATATGTACGCATCGCGAGGGAGGCAGGTGGAAATTGGTCCTTCTCGCCCAAGCATATGCCAAACTCACTCCTCCACCATGGTGAACAAGAAGGAGGTGTCGAGGCCAAGAGGAAGTCGGGGCTCGCACCCACAACAAGCGCACAATTGCGAAGCTCCGGAGTTACCGATGTTGCCGATGAAGACCTGCGGAAGTAGCTCCTACGGCCATGCAAGCTACTTGGTCTTGCCGACGAGGGCGAGGAGGTTGAAGCCGTAGTGCAAAGGATGGATCTCAAGACCGAGACTACATGGTATTGTCTCAAGATGAAGGTTCCGACGACGAGGATGAAGTTGACGAGCAAAGCGGTTCCATCCGACCGAACACATACCGCCGACAATCTCGTCGCCAACGAAGGCTCCGTGTGCCGGGAGTACGAATCAGAGCGAGGTCGACTAGGAGCTATGTACAAATGCAAGGAGGCCGTGCAGACGCGTCAAATTCTGGGCCTTGTCGGTGCAAATAAGACATTCAGAGTCGCCAAGTCGACCCCAAGATTCTACGACGTGAAGTGCATAGATAGGGATGCCCTTGGCGAGTGCACGATTTCAAAAAAAGGGACACCCATCGAAGTGCTCTATAGTGGTCCTCACACATGCGCTGCTTTAAGTCAAGATACCCCAATTTAACATGTCATCGCTTCATCGCCAACCTTATGTACAAAGTGAGATCGTGGATATTCTAGATTTTGAGCCACGATGCATCATTCGGCGATTGAGGCAAGGTTCCAATACACAATCACTATGCAAAGGCTTGGAGGGCAAAAGCGAAGGCATTGGAATTAAGGTGGGGCACGCTCGAGGATTCCTACCACAACCTCCTGCGAACTCGAGTCATACAAGATAGAAATCCGGCACCCATATCGATATTGAAGACGCCACGCACCCGGTGGACCAATAAGAGGGTATTGCAATGAGTATTCTTCGCGTTTGGTCCATGTATCAACGCATTCCAAGATCGCCATCCAATCTTGTGCGAGATGGCACATTTTTATTGGGAGGTACAAGGGCCGATATTGACCGCAATAGCGACAGACGGAACAATCAAGTTCTTCTCAGGCATTCGCTTCTGAAAGCGAGAACACGGATAGTGGGTTGTGGTCCTCAAGAACGTGAGGATTTCACAGTGCAAGACCGTCCCAACGTGTGCCTCATACATAATCGGCATGCGGAGATCGCTGCGTCAATAACCCAACAAGCAATAAGGCGAGAACGCACCACTTCCATGGCCGGATCTGCAGAGCGGTGGTGCATGAGGCACTTGGGTACAAACTTCTACAAGCGCCATAACAAAGACTTGATGAACATGTTCAAGCGGTAGGCAACCGTAACCACCGGCGGAAGTTCAAACACTCGAAGATTCTAGATGAGCGGACCAAGACACACGTAAGGGAGGTAGCGAGAAGGGTCGCCCAAGCGCCGACCAGCCCCCGGCATTGCCGAGATACCCACAGATGCTCCGGATTGACGATGAGGACGGTGGCGAGGGTCACATGCTTCTGACCGATTGAGCACGAAGTCTAAGGAGAAGTGGTCGCCGCTCCATGACAGGGTGGCGCCGATATGGTGTCATGACAACTAATCTAGCCGAGGTGTACAATCGGGTCATGCGCGGTGTAAGGTGCCTCCTTTGGTGGGTATTGTGGAGGCAATACTCATGATCTGACGAAGTACTTTGTTGATGTATAAACAACGCATCGCGAGCCATGGCAAATGACAGAATACTGTACTCCACCATGATCACCAAGTACATGGAGGAGAAGAGCAAGAAGGGTGAGACGCATTGGGCATTCAAGATGGGCACAAGGGAGCTTCGCTTTGAGGTGATGTGCAGGGATAAAGGACGCCACGGGACGAACCGTGAGAGGGTTACCCATGAGTGCACGTTACGCCGCGCTAGTTGCACATGCACTTGCAACAAGCCCCTTCTTCTGCATAGGCCCCGCTCCCATGTCATAGCCGCATGTTCGACGGTGGCGCAAAGATCCTGGCCAAGATACTCTCTGTCTATTTCACCAAGGAGGCGATGCAAACTCGACCACGGAGATATATGGTTACTGTTGTGGTTGGTCATTTCATCGCTATCCGACCGGGAGCAACTAACTGGTCATGCGGACATTGATAGACTCAAGGAAAAGTTGACGGCGGCAGTGCACGGCGATCAGAACGATATGGACGAAGCGTAAACCGGACGTCAGACAAAGAAGTGCTCTATTTGCGGAGTCCGGGCACACCTTCAAGAAATGTCCCACGAGAAATCCTCAAGATGAAGGAGACATCGCCACTCCGGACGTCAGCAATGGGACCTCATCCGTCACTCAACTCGAGATACCCACAGGAAACGTTGAGGCTACGACCAATGTTATTACCAATGTTCAATTATGTTATTGCACCCGACAAGAGTAACATGTTATTGCCAATGTTCTCAATTATCATTTTAATTAAGTATTATCATGTTTTGTTTGAATGTTATGTAATATCGCTATTAAGTGTTATGATGTTTTGCTATGAATGATGTTTTGCTTAATTATCGTAGTTTTCATAGTAATGGCAAGTTCACATTTGTTTCCTTATATAATATGCGCTTCATGTACATGAGCAAGCGTATTAATTCATCGCGATCGCAATATCACTTACCTTTCTACTTACTTAATCGCTCATATCTCAATCTTTCTCGTAAAATTCTTCGTAAATTCATCGTATTAGAACAACATACAACGATCAAAAATGTTATTATGAGTCTAACAGATTTTGCAATCGTTAAAACGATATAAAATCAAAGGCGGCAAACCTAGCTAGAGAATGGAAAATTTGGCTTTGCTTCTCGCCGCCATTTGAAATGGCGACAGGACTCGCCGCCGCTGAAATGGCGACAGGACCTATCGCCATTTCAACTAGCGATAGGTGGTCGGACCCATGATAGGAGGGAGAGGGTTCCTATCGCCATTGAATGAGCGATATGTTCCTCGCTCATTTCAACTGGCGACAGGAACATATTTATGTAATTTTTTGGAGAGACGATATATTTTTGTAATTATGTTTTAAAATAATATTATTTAAAAAAATTCACGATTAGGCTCGCCCCCATTCCCAATCTAGACGGGTCGTCACGTCGTACGATCTTGATCCACGCCGAGAACCGTCAGGCCATCAGGTTGATAGATATTAGTGATGGTCAGATAGGTCATGCTGGTCCGAGACACGATATTGTTGGCTCGGTACAGACATGACACGGGCTACATTGTTTATGGGACGTGTTGGTCCGGCATGAAGCCCATGCCGTGCTTGGGCCGCAACTCTGGCACGATGGACCGACCCGGCTTGGCAAGAACAGCGCCGGGCCATGCCAGGCACGACACGGCACGATGCCGCCCACATGCGGAGCGATCGAGGCAAGGCGACGAGGGAGGGAGATCCGAAGCCAAAGGAGGAAGCTAGCCAGCGGGGTAGGAGAGGAGGCGAGGAGCGCGGAGGCAGGCGCCGATGGCTTCATGGAGGAGAGGAGAAGGCAGAAGGCTGGGGACAGAAGGAGGAAGAGGAGAAGGCGGCGGCGGGTTTGGGCGACGGGCAGTGACGAGGAAGAGAGGAGGAGGAGGAGGGGTGGCCTCGCTTTCGGATTCGGAGTGAGGAAAAGGCGAGGCCTTCTTGCTACACCAGCGATGCGTTTGTCAAATTATTAACCTTATAGTCAAATCCAGTTTGAAAAGGTTGGATGCGTATCTTAAATCTTTTTGCGATACGATATCTTTCTTGAATAATTCTAACGTAAGAATAACAGCATATAAGAAATTTTGCAGGGCAATGTGTGTAGGTACAAGAAAGTTCGGTTTGGATATGCCAGTAAGATGGAACTCTACTTACCTGATGCTTAAGAGTCTTTTGTCATATAAAAGCATTTTTTAATGTTTTTATTCAAACGCACTATCAGAACACTAACAATAGTATACTATCGACTAAGCAACATTGATTCGTTGCTGAGAAGATATTGCAATTTTTAGATTTTTTTTTTATGAGGCCACTGTTGCTTTGCCGCTGTCTACTATCCAACATCTCCTATTATTGTGCATAATATTTTACAGATTGCTACTCAATTAAAAATGTATGAAAATAGCTCAGTTTTACGTGAGGCTATTGTTACTATGAAAACTAAATACCTTATATATTGGAGGGAAATCCCTTTCCTATATGCATTTGCATATATTTTAGACCCTAGAGGTAAGATTGAAGCATTTGGTAATGTTCTTGATCCTCTTAGTTATGCTACAGGGCTAGACTATTCTAACTATTTTGCAGAAGTTCATTCTCGATCACAAGAGGTTTACCAAAAGTATGAAAATAAGTTCCAGAGAGTCCGCTTACAACGACCTCCAGTAGCTCCCACCTCAAATAGTAAGATAAATATGTGAGACAAGATCTTTGGTGTCTCTTCCTTTAGGTCCAGGTCTTCTTCTTCTACAGCGCCACCTACTCAACCAAGAACAACCCTAAGAAGTGGGGAACTATTCACCTATCTAGAAAGCGATACGATGGTTTTCAACTCAGAAGGCTTTGAAATTTTGGAATGGTGACATGCCTATAAGTTAACATATCGCTTGCTATCTATACTTGCACGTGATGTATGACTATTCCTGTCTCGACGATTTCTTCCGAGTCTGCTTTCAGTTTTTTGGAAGAAATATTAGAGGAGAGAAGAACACGTCTCACGAGAGAGATGGTGGAGATACTTCTAATCGTGAATGACTAGGAACAAGTTGATTCGCGAACATAACACTGTGGAAAATACAGAGTTGTCGGACGTGTTCGAAAATATGTACCTTGACAATAACACTTAGAACAAAGATATATGTAGAGCTATAGACTGCACTTCTTTTCTTTTGTCAATGTTTTCTTATGTTCAGTTTGTACTTGGCAAAGGTTTTAACGAATCAACCATTTCAATATTAATAAAGCTCTTTATTTATTGTATTTTTCTGTATTTTTTTAATTTTCGAGCTAAATAGGTCAGAACTACCGACGAAATTGAATAAACTCGTCTTACACAACACGACCGCCTTTCGAACCATACTTAGACCACCACCAAACCACATAGGCCAACCCAGCGAAACACGATTCTTTCGCGGGCCGAAATAGGCTATATGCTCGGTGGTGCTAGCTGGACCACCCATTTAGATACTCCGAGATAGATAGACAGGTGCCTGTGCACCAGATAGCACGAGCCACCTTAATGGGAACGGAATGTTCAGTCCAGGCTGCCTGTTTCGTCGACTGGCGTCGTATGCGTGTCCTAGATGGGGGGCGATCTGACCGACTGAGCAGACTTAACTGTCAGAGCCTAGTCTAGATCTCGTAGAGTCGGCAAGAGCCATGACCACTCTCGTAGAAGCAATCTCGTCGGAGGGAAGAGAGCAAGGACTTCAGGGATCGTTACCCTGTTAGGCAAGAACTGAGCCTTCCTTTTGTACGGATGGTCCTGTCACCGGAAACTACACTGCCAGTGCTAGTGCTTGTGGTAGTGCAAATACCACAAGTCATCACCTACCTTCGTGTGCTGTGGGGCTGCCTGACCGCGGCAGAGATCAGCTACCCCACTGACGCTTGCACAGGCAAATACCAGTGTTTCCTTGTGCGATTTGCATCGCATGCCTTATCTAGCCTCTGGACACGCTGACACAGCCCAATAGCACCCCTTTTTCTTTCACAGGTAAAGTGGGTTACAGATGTTGTTCCACTTGCATTGCATGTACGGTATCAGCATGACAACACAGCCTAGGGTCAAAAACTCAGAATCCTGGGGGAGGATGGCTGCCATCATGACATTGTAGCTACAGACCCAAAAGGAATGCGAATATGTGATGCAAGCGCCTTGGTAGTTGCTGGCGCTGTCCAGGCTCCTACATGTCAAAATTCCTAGGACGAACTGGTAATACCACCTATCAGGGACAGTTAGATCTGGAACAAAAACTTCAGGTCAGCCTCTGTCAGCTTCGACATGGCCTCCGGTGAGTCGCCAACAGTGCTGCAAAGAGACAGGGGAAACGGTATCAGCAGGCATTCACTCTCCAAACGAGTCTCATATTATGCATTAGCGATACTGGGTGAGGAGATTATTACCCTTCAAACACGAGTTGCTTCTTCTCTTGCAGTTGCAGTATTCGCTCTTCAACCGTGTCCTTGATCACAAACCTAACGCTTCTGTGATCAGTCAAAAGGTAGGTAAAGTCAGAAAGGGGGCGATATGATTCAGGAGAAACGTCAGTCATTAGAATAGCAAGGTAATAGAAGTGCCACACTGCTACTGCACCTGATTGGCTTGAATTGCCCAATTCGATGGATTCGATCCTGGGCTTGACTCTCGACTGCGGGATTCCACCAAGGGTCCATCAAGAAGACCTGCCCAACATGTATTCTATAAGCAGTGTGCACCAGTTTTTTTTCTTCTTTTGAATGGTCAGTAAGGATAGGGCTTTTGTTGTCTAAAAGTAGACAAAAGGGAGATGGTGCACTGAACTCACATGAGACGCGACGGTGAGATTGAGAGCTACTCCTCCAGCTTTCAAGCTCATCAGAAAAATCCTGCAGTCCGGATCATTGGTGAAGGTATCTATGGCTCTCCCCTTCTCGGCAATGTTCATTTTACCATTAAGTTGCACGCACTTGATGCCAGACTGTCAAATTATCTTAAATTATTTCAATTGTCCACATACAATGCTGCAATGTTTAACACAAATAAAATTTCCCAATACTTTACCCTCTGTAGGGAGAATTCAATCAAATCAAGGAATGATGTGAACTGGCTGAACACAATCCCTTTGGCGGAACCATCATGCTCCATCATGTTTCTTACTTCTTCTCTCTGTGTAATGGAAAACAAATTCCGCAATAAGGAAAGTGAGTATCAAAATACTTTCCACACATATCATGGTCCACTCTTGGGGTGATATTAAAAGTTGCTCCAGTACAACATTATTGTGCTTTAGTGGTGAGCAAACCATGAACTCGAAAACTCCCTTTGTAACCCTCAATTGATACTTACAATAGGCTTCTTCCCAGGTTATAGGTTATCTGAACCATTTGATCATGGATCCCAGGTTATCAGAACCGTTTGATCATGGATCCCAGATTATCAGAACCATTTCATCAAGGATGTTACTATGTATCTCAACATTAGAATAGGGGAAATCACAAAAAATCATGTTTTGAGTATGGATAGAATAATCACGTGAACATGATTTGGTACTTGCATGGTCAACTGGTAGTAGATCCAAGGGGCAGTTTAAGTTCCATGACATGAGGGCAAAATGCACTTTAGACTCCCAGGTCATTAGTTGAGTCCAAGGCTGTATACCCCCATGAGCCCTAAAATCCAAATAAATAGATATCTGCCTCATGTCGTGGGACTTAATTCCTGTCATCAATCTACTGTCACTAGCATGCAGAATCATGTATGGTCCCATGTGTCTATTACATCCAAACTTAAATGACACTTTCACTTGTCGGGTCGCTAGAAAACTTCTAGACATATATCTTCCATTATGCTTGAATATATTTTGGTTTCTTCCTATCTCTACCAATGAAAGATGGAGTTTACCCCCGTGCAGCGGGATGATCAATTGTCCCACCTCTCTTCTTAGATGCGCCACGTGGTCGTCCGCAGGCTGCCTCGTCAAAAACGCCGCAAACTCACCCTTGCCCTAGAAACCGTCGGTGGCCTCATCCTCCCACATCTCTTGGTATTTTGCAACCCCTTCTCTCTTTCTATCTCCATCCAAGAGATGTAACTACTCGCCGCAAGAAGGTAGCGACGCCGCTTCGAGGAGGCATGAGGACGAGGGGCCGCACGTGCTACTCGTCCAGTCTGATGGAAGCCAGGGGGCCTTAGACTTAACGGCGAAGAGGTGGAGGCATGGTCTGTTGTTGGTGTCCATACTAGCTGATGTAGGGGCATCCGTCGAGTCGCCGACCCACCTGGCCAATGCTATGCTCACATACATGCCCGTTAACCCTGGTTTCTTCAGATTGCAAGAACCAAGAAAGAGATTGTTGCCGTGGTGAAAGTTCTCACGGATGTTTTGTCTGGATGTGCATGCAGATGCGTGAGATTCATGGAGCTGGGGCAGAGCAGGGTGGTGCTTGCGAGGGCATCCCTGCGGTGAATCGTTGTCCGAACCAAGGGATGGTCGAATGTCGCGCACCGGGATTTGCAGCGCTACACGGACACCAACAACCTCGACATCTTCTAACTTCTTGGCACGGTAAGAACGATTGGTTCAAGAATCAATCGTGTTTGTTCTTTGCGTTGTACATTGGCGGCGATCGTGCTGATCAAGCTCAGATCCGGTTCGACTTGAATTTGGAGGTGGGCACTCGGATCTAGTCGATTATTTCTATATTTTTTATTCATGATGTACGAGGGTGCTGATGCGTGGATGAATCTTTGTTTGTTTAGGTTGATTTGGTGCTAATGCCTCCTCAACACCGACCAAGAGGATGCGGATCGTGGCGACAGTACTACGACCCCAAGCCAGGGGGATTTAGTTGTCTGCGTCATCATCTCTGGCACTGAGGCCCACCTCGGTGTTGTCATCAGCGCCAAACACCTCACCATGCTACTCGCCAAGTCATCGAGCTCCCCGCCGACGGTGCTAAAGCATCTCTGCCTCGGCCGAGGAGCGTGGGCATTGTGTCGAGGCCCTCTATAGATGAGGCGGCCCAGAAGCAAAAACCCAAGGGCTGGGCGCGACATGGTGGTGTTCACGCTGAGTGACCGACCGCTGCTGTCAGTGAGGCGATTCTTTCGACGCCTAGCGTGGAACTACGCCATGCACATTAGTCCTCCTAGTGTCCTCTTCCACATGACATTGTTTAGTCTGCGTGCCTTGCTCCTCAAACATTGATGCAGTGATTCATGTGTTTTTGTTAGATATATTTTATGCAACTTGACGAGCCAATTGAGTTCAAAATTTACGAGTGGAACCCTGGTGGACTTCTTACAAAAATTGAGGCAAGAAAGAACCTACTTTCTTTCATTCTTGCTCTCTTTAAGATCATCAACAGTGGTAGACTTGTGGTGTTTCAGTTCAAATCTAGCATTCGTTTTAACTTCATTTCAAGGGTTAATCACAAATTTGAGCTCATAAACAGGATAAATACGTTCACTTGGAAAACAATGAAAGGAATATTTTTCGTCCAAAAATGAAAAAAAGAAAGGAATATTCGATGATTAATGATTTATGTCCTTCACTCCAAAACACCATTCCTTTTTTCTCAATGTTTTATTTCTACATACCTATGATGCTTTTAGGTTTTTTGCCTATTAAGTCTTGAGATTATCTTCGTTGAAGTAATTGGTTGTTTCTGCACGCAGTTTGGTCACGTCATAGCGAAAAGCAATTATAGGTAGAGTGAACCTTTTGAAGAGGAAAACATGCAGCTTGTAGTAATTCTGTTTGGCCATGGTTTTCAAGCGCCGAAGGGGAATCAATGGCACGTAGTTGAGTGGATGCGTGGATGGTGGTACCAGAGATAGAGAGCAACAAACATTGTAGAATTTGGGAGGCAACTCCTAGCTTCCATGGAGAGATTGTTCTACTACGTTGACTATAATAGCATCAGGCTATCACTTTGCTAGGCATTTCGTACATCTCACAGAGAAAAGCTTAACTGATATTTGTTTGGAGCTTGAGATTTGTAAAAGTTAGCATATGTATTCCTCTGAAATGTACTTCCTTTTATTGCATGTGGATCCCAATTGTTTGTTAATTAGTATCTTGTCATTGTTTCAATCAAGGCTCTCGATTGTTTTTAGTGGACGTAATCAAGCAGCAACAAACTTATATTCCTTTAAGCAAGAATGTATTTCTGCAACAAAATATTTAGTATAAAGGTTGGTTTTTCCGTTGCAACACACGGACACCTAACTAATAGACATACAAACAAGGGTGCATAAAGGGTGAAAACAAAATATACAATTGAATGCAGACAACAAAATATGTAGACCAAGTTGTTTACTTACCAAGGCATCAATTTTCGTACTTGTCTTAAAATCTGTAAGGCTTTGTAGTCTGTCTAATATTCCAGAGCGTTTGCTACCCTTGACATTTGCAGTGATCTTTTCCCCTTTAGTTTGCGTTGTTAAGTCAACAGTAAGGGGTTCTGAACAAGATGGACATGAAACATTCGCCAGAGTTGCAGAGTAGTCTATCAAACAAATCTTGCAGAACGCATGACCACAAGAGGTAACCTTGACAATAAATCAATGCGTGGAAGTCAGCTTGTAATCAGTGGAAAACAAGAAAATAGCACATGATATTAAATAAGTATTTTTTGGATGGTCTACTAACCACTACATCTTCTGCCATATTGTAACATATACCACATTGGCTTTCCTTGGCCTCATTTCCTTCATTTTTGCATCCCTCACGAAGCTCTGCTGTCTTAGAAAATGCTACAAGGTATGGATGATCAACAGCCTGATGGAACAATCAATACCATGTTACTTTCTCAAAGTGAAATAACAAACGGTGCAATTCTAAAACCAATGGTATTTGTGCAACCATAACCATTCTTGAAAGAACCCACCTGTCTCAACCTTGTGAGGAGGTCAAATATATGAGCATAGTTGTTCATCAGCGTTCCAGCATCGACATATCTGGAGAAAACGGTGTAATGGTAAAAGGCCTTAAATCTTTCAAAAGAAGAAATGGAGAGGAATATTTGCATAAGCTAATTAACAAAAGTCATCCACTTATGGCACAAAAAAAAACCTGCTCTACCTAAAACTAGCGTGATAGCCCGCGCGTTTGCGCGGCTAGATTTAGTATAATTTTGCTAAAACAAAATAAGCTTAGAAATATAATTAAGTTTTGCCCTTTGAAGTACATATATAGCACTATACTAAAATTAACCATAATCTTGAGATTATATATATATATACATGATTATATCATAACAAAAGTTAAAAGAGCCATCCAATATTTTAAACTGCCCTAGTGTAGATACACATTTTTTAGAACATCCTAGTGTACATACACTATATGAGTGTGATTTATATCTTCTACCGTTCCATTTGTACTCACCCTCTCAGGGTCGAGTCTCACTTGTCCTAGTTGATTAATCTGCATCCTTATAATATGTTACTTGTGTTTTTTCCTTAAATTTTTAAAAGCGCAATTGTGCTGCCTAGAGTTACAAAGCCTTAGGAATTGAGCCTAGCTCAGTTGGGTTGGGGCATGGATGTACAATCTCACCACCCGGGTTTGAGCATTTCTTTGGCTCGAATTGGGTGCATTTTCCTGCTTTATTACTAAGCCATGTAGTTCCTCCTACATGTGTTTCATTTTTTTTAGACTTACAAAGTCTTGTTTAAAACAAAACAAAACAAAAATACATGCTCTCCTTGTCACTTATAGATGCCATTTTGACCATTGACACAATTGCAAATATACACATTTGACCATTAACTTTTCTGTAGATATATCAAAACATAATATTATTGGAATATTTTTTATAACAAATCTACTAATACTATTTCCGTGTAATCAATCTAAATACTTTTGTGTATAGTTGTGCGCACTATAAACACCATTTATTTAGTAACAGAAGAGCAAGTAGCTATTAAATTTAATTACATTTGATGCCTATGCTACTTAGCTAGTCGATCCATCCATCCTATTCTCCAGCTTCATCATTACATGGATGTCGGCTTATTAAACTGTTGTACTCAAGGTTCAAAAAATCAGAACTAGGTGCCGCCTAGTCGCTCGGGGGCGACCTCCCGCCGCGATTTCTTCAAAGTCAACGAGCTAGGCAGGGAGGCCGCCTAGTCGGTCCTGGTCGGTCAAAGCCAGCCTGGGCCGAGCTCGACGTGGCGGGCTTGGGCGGGCGCCGAGTGGCCTGGGTAGGCGCCAAGGTGGCGCTAGGCGTTGAGCTAACGGTCATTCCGGCCTTCCACGCCACCGAATCGAGCTCGCCGCCGGTCGATCTCGCTTGTCCTATCACCAATCGGCACCGACGGTGCCTGAAGAAGCGTCGCAAGGAGGAAGACAAACAACGCCTGAAGAAGCGTCGCGAGGAAGACAAACTGGGATTTTAGTGGGCTGGCGGAGGTGTTGGAGATAAAGATGAGCTTCGAAGACTGCTCTACGGAGGGAGAAGCCTGGCGAAGGTGCTGGAGATAAAGATGAGCTTCGAAGACTGCTCTACGGAGGGAGAAGACAGAGAGCCTGCAGCTTTAGAGTTGTTTATCGAAGACTGCTCTATGAAGACGGAGAAGACACTCAGCCTGCAGCTTTAGAGTAGTTTATTACTTGTTGTCTTCTTCTTTTTATTTGAAAGTAGCAGCAGCAGCTAGTGACTTCCTGCTAGTAGCACAATAGCTAGCCAGCTGGCTGCAGTAAGATTTTTTGTGCACATGAGGAAGCTCCTTCTGCTGCTGCCCGTTGCTAGTTGCTGTTAGTCAGCCGCCCAGCCTCTGCCTACACGCCACCTCACCACCCGACTAGCGCTTAGCGATTTTTATAACCTTGGTTGTACTCAGACCTGGACTCGACGGAAGTTATTGTCACGGACTCATGTGCTTCTGAACTACTTTTACTTTTGTATTCGGACTCGAGTATTGACCAGGCCCATACCGTGAGGGCACAGAATGATCAACTGCACCAGGGCCTCACTAATTAAGAGGACCCATTTTTAGCCTAACCTTTATTATCATTAGTTAATCTCGGTATTAGTACTCATAAATTGATTTGAGTTAACTGAGCAGAACATAATTGATCCATGCATGCCTTCTCACCTTACTCTCTTCATTTCCCTTGTGTTGTCGCACAAACATAGCTACTAATGTCTCCTAATTCTCATAATCAAAATAAACTCTTCTCTTAATTCTCATCCCGACCTTGGTGTCAAATACTGTGTGTTTCTTTGTGAGTTCAAGTCCTCAAACACACAATTTTCCTCTCTATCTTGTGTTATTGTCGCATACTCTTAATTTTTGTGCTTCACCTTCGTTGGGCTCTAGTGATATGCCGCTTGGTCACCGCAATGGTCCATCTGTGCTGCGTCGAGGCCTTCAGCCATACGTGTCCAGCTGCGATTGCATCTTGCGTCATTCTTAAATTGTTGATACTACTCCATTTATTGTTGCAATTTAATCTTGTATTTGTGTATATAGATGGTGTTCTGTTTTTTCAACCATGTTAATTTCCTAGAAATTAACTTTGGTGATACTGTTGATGAGGTTCATGTTGACTGTACAATGTTGAATAGGCAAGCTTACCTTAGTGATAACACTGACAACATGATGTTCACTTTAGATCTGACTATAATTTTTAGCACATTACCCCTAAAATATCAGGTACAGCCCTGGTATTGACCCTCTAATTTGCATGGCATTAGAGCGTGATGCATGACCCCAACGACACAGCCTAGAAGTATGTAATCTAGGCTAGCCTGTGTCTTCACCTTCACCAACGTGTTTTCTCTTAGATAGGTCTCCTATCAACGCACGTATGGACTCAGGCACCATCTATAATCCACTTATCCACTTTTGGCTTGCAATCCTAGACTCCAGTACTTCTACGTGTCCGAATCAACTGGCTTGTGCTTGCTTGGCCAGCATAGACCAAATAATCATCTCATCGGCCAGCATAAGTGGCTAAATTTATATATCTTAAGAGTATTTTGCTTATCGTGTCAGATACAAATTGCTAGGATATACAATTGTATTCGATACCACAATAACCTATATCAGATCAATCTACACCATTATAATCTGGACCCACAAAAAACCAACGACATAGATCTTTCTCTTTTTCCACCGATTAACGTGGTAATTTCTACTCCTTGAGAGCGAACGTGATGGCTTCATTTAACTTTGCTTTAATAAGATAATAGATAGATTGGATGGAACCATGAAACCAACAACAGCGTTTCTTTATAGTATACCATACTTTTACTATAACCATAACTCTGCAGATATTGGTGTGAATTAAATCTAGAACCAATTAAAAAATGGGTGAGCTGTAACCTAGAACATTGGTTCTTAGCAATGACGGTTCACAAATTGTAGTTGTTAGATGATAGTACAATGGGTTCATTGCTCAGAACAAATTGGTTATCCAACTCTTGCAGGACCATTCCACATAATAACCACAGGATGTCTACCGAATAGTTTGTATGCATGACTAGGAAAGGAGAACTCACGAATCAAATTGTGTGCGGCTTTGAGTATATAAAGCTTCATAGAATTCCATCTCATTTTTATCAAAAGAGTCCCGCCTCAATGTCACCTATCACGTAAAAAATGAACTGCTTGAAACTGGTACACATATGGAAAAGGGGGCATTACAATTCTTCATGTATATAGAATGCTTAAAAATACGTGGACTCACAATCTTAGGTGGAAGAGCAAGGTCTGCAGCCCGGCCTTTTTTCGTGCGCCTTAAGACTATGCCCTTCAGAACTTTTTCTTTCAGAAGAACCATGGCTCTTTGGCCCTCATCAGCTGCCGACCCAAATTGTATTGGTCTCGATATGTACTGTTAAAGATTGGCCTTCTGTCAACATGCTAATGCCATGAATAAAAAAAATGCAAAACTAAGGTGGCATAACCAAACCCTGTAGCTGACCTTATTCCACCAGCAGAAGTGCCTGACAGATGAGTGACCACAGTCACATTGTTTCTTCATACTGCAGAAGATTAGAGGTAGGGTGAGGTCCTCAATCCAAATGAAGAAATAAAAAACATGGGAACAGTAGCAACTCATAACCTGTGTGATACAAGCACAAGGGCGCAACACTAGCTTGCTTTTAAATTCTCACTAATAAATCATTTGGTGGTTGCAACCTATTTGCCAAATCATGCTATCTTAAGATGAAAAATCCCTATATTTTATAAAATTATCCATTGAATAGGGATTTGTTTCCGAGGTAATATACTGATGTTGGCATGTTGCATTGAGCATAAACTTAGTAACATGGCTAGAGGTAAATTATACCACCATAGATAGATAACCGCAAAAGATAAAAAAGCTCATACAGGAAAGAGCTTCATAGTCAGTACTAGTAGTAGCACTGTAGCAGATCTTACCGGGTATCTAGTATCTCACAGTTACAGTCCTTGCAGAAATAGTTTGAGTAGGGGAAGATTTGCAAGAAACGAATCTGAGAAAACAACAGTTAGAACACATAAGCTACAAGAAAATAGGTCAGATTCTTCAAATGTTAGTTGCGGACCAGTGAGTAAAGTTCTCCAACACGATTCTGCAAGGGTGTTCCACTCAGAGCCCACTTGTATACCGATTCTAATGCAAAAACAGCCCTTGCAGTGTTGCATCGCCTATCTTTTATGAAGTGAGCCTGCAGAAAACCAAGGAAGGAATTAATAATTAAAGAAAAAGAACTAGGGCCATCATTGTTCAATTGAACATTAGGTAAATACTGGCAGGTCAATATACTAATCTAGAAAGACAAAAATATCACTGTGTTAAGAAGTAATGGAGTCAACACAACAGAGTGTTTCCCAAAATACACAAATTGGTCTTAATTTTTCAAATTTGGTGCAATCTCATGATTAAGCAAAAACATTAAGTCAATGCCAATCTACAAATAAATAAACACTTGATAGAACCTAATATTTAACATTATCTACCAAACACACCAAGAGAAAAGAAAAAACTTGAAAAAAGGACAAATATTGTTGGATAAGCTCCCTTAGACCTGACACCAGGCTTCCGGTCCACATCTCAGTATTGGAAAACACTGACAGAACAAGAATATTCAATAACACAAGAACATAAAGCTGCCAGGAAAAAAATGGAAATCAATACTTGAACCTTGCAGCGTTTGCATAACTGCTTGTTCAGTTTTCTTGCTTTACACTATCTACATGGTGTGACAATCATTGATATATAGAATTATATTACCAGAAAATATTATATGCTTGCAATGTGACACAGTCTGCATAGTACAATGTGGCAACTCAACCTAACTTGCACTCCCTTGTAAAAAGAACTACCCTACACTAACTCATTTTATCTGAATCAAATAGAAATCAAGATATTTTTTTTATTCTTGCATGTATCACCCCCAAACATTAGAATGTACGACAACAAAATGTAGAAGACAAATCATTGGCTCTTATACCAGGTAAAGATCCCTTGGCCCCTTTATCATCATGATGGTGAAGCTACAAGAACTACTAGTGTATCACCTAAAAGAGTAGAATATGCAATTAAACATAGTAGAGATAATATGTTCTGCACTCACCTATACTACCAAGTTTACATGGAGGCTAACATTTCAGCTTTTACTCAAATCAGATAGTATAAAGGAAACTTAATTTTCTTCAGCCCAACTGATCAAGTACTTTTACACGATAAATCAAAGAAAGACTTGTATGCCAGTTATTACAAACCATTGTGACATGTCCCATAATTTTGTTTACTATTTTGATCCCTTGTGTAGGATATGCTTTTGTCTGTTTGGTCAATGTAATCAGAAGAACTCATGTTAGTTTGTATAATAGAAAATGGGGTTGCATCCCTAGTTCTGAAAAAAAAGGCTCTTGATGGTATGTACTAATTCTTCTCATTGGGCTACCACATTAAATCAAGAAGCTTGAGAATCCAAACCAGAAGTGTTCCACTCAGAAACATTATAATGCAACAAGATAGGCACATCACCTCATCCAAGATAATCCTCTCCCAACGAACTGAGTGCAGGGGCGACTGACCCCTTGATTGGCTGCCCGATCCGCCATCCCATTCCTCATAATCCTCCTCCTCGCCACCACTTTTCCTCTTATAACCACTTCTCCCTTTCCCCTCCTTGCTACCCGACTTCCTGCTCTCCTGCTTCGCCTGCTTCTCCGTGCGCTGCGCATCAGGACCACAGTAATACTTCAAGTGCACTTGCAACTTGTTGGGGTAGAACAATTTATTGCAGTACTCGCACCGAATCTTGGGTGGCATGATGTGCTTCCGGTAGTCTGCCTCGATGGTCGAGTAGGTGGTGATCACGAAGTCGTAGTTGTTGAAATCGTACTTCTGAACGACCCGCCGGGCGCCATGGTACAGCAGCACGCGCACGCTGCCATTGGCCGTGTGCCGCTCGATCTCCTGCGCCCACTGGATGACGGCCACCACGGGGCAGATCACCAGCGTGCACCCCACCCACCGCATCGCGCGGCCCAGCGACGACACGGCAGCGGGCGGGCCCGGGGGGCGGAGCCGGCGCGCGGTGAGGACGAGCGAGATGCCCTGGATGGTCTTCCCCATCCCCATCTCGTCGGCAAGGATGCCGCCGCGCGAGACCGAGGCCTCCTGCGCCAGCGCCCACGCGAGCCACTCCTTCTGGAAGCGCAGCAGCCTGAGCACCACCTCCGGAGCCGGCTCCGCCGTCGGCACTACCTCCGTGGCGGCCGCCGCAGCCGAGGCTTCCCCCTCCTCCACTGCCCCGAAGCGCTCGTCCAGCCACTTTTTATTACCCCCCTCCCACTCCTGCCACGGCAGAGGCGGCTTGTTCTCGTCGCTCTTCGCCTTCTTTTTCTTCCTCCCCTTCTCCTTGCGCGGCGGCGGCGACCGTGGCACCACCACAGCCACCGCAGGCGCAGTTGTAGGCGCGACTGCGCCGTCCTCATCAGACGCAAACTCCTCGTCGTCCTCTTCGACCTCGTCCTCGGAATTGGCAACGAAGTCGGAGTCGTAGGCGTCGTCGGAGGGGACATCGTCGTCGTGCCGGCGGCTGCCGGAGCCTGCGATGGAAGAGGAGTTAGGGTTTGGGGGTTTGGGGGAAGTGGGGGTTAGGGTTCGGAGGCCACTTACCGGAGGGCTTCCTGTTCCCCATGGCGCAACGGCGGCGGCGGCGCGAGGACGGAGGAGACGAGAGGAGGGGTAGGTGGTTAGGACTATGGAAGTGGAAGGGGTTGGGAGATTCTGATTTTAATAGTGGGGGATTTGGGGATGGTGTTGGATAGATTATGATGGGTTAGGGAGGCGACGAAATGGCGGGAACTTGCACGGGAAAGAGCTGACCGGGTCAGCACTCAGCAGGGAAGCGTGCTTCGGAAGGAGCCGCCGGTTGTGTCCGATGCGAACGGAATCGATCAATCAGCTACCACGTTATCTTTAATATTTATGTCAAACCTATAACGGTATGTACAGTCGTATAGACAGCTGTTATCTATAGTAACTTTCTATATTATCTATAAACAGCACTAAAGACAGCTCATACAATGGTACGGATGACTACTATCTTTTTAGTTGTCTTTATATAACACAATCTTTTAATATTTTTCGTTCTCGTCTATATAATAAATACAAAATCAGCAGAAAAGATCTTTCCTCTTTTTATTTTCTTTTATCCACGTCAGGAAAAATCCTACGTGGTAATGATTATACACGACTGACATAAGTTCATTGTACATGCTCTAATATTCTCACTCCTTCATCTCTCTCTCACATGTACTAGTTATTTTGTCTTGATTCATATGTAGAGATGGTTGTTTGAGTAAAAAATAATTTTTCTTCTCTCTCATGTTTCTTTCTCTTCCATCTAGAATTTTACTGATATAGAAGAGTTAACAGACGGTTGACATAACACCCGTTGGCGATACCTGTTAACATTTTTAATGCTAAAATCTCTGAATTTTAAAAGAATCACTCGTTGGTGATCGATTTTTCATCTACTTTTTTCTCTGTTCGTGTGCCGACATGTAGGACTGCATCAAGTCACGCATATTTTCCGCTCTCCTCTCTTCCGAAAAACCTCTCTCATCTACCTCCTCCTCCTTCCATGTGCCGACATGTCGCGCTGCATCAAGTCACGCGATTTTTTTCCACTCTGCTCTCTTTTGAAAAACCGCACGCAAGGAGTGGGCCTACCTCTCTCCGCGATTATGCTATCCACGAGTCATCCGGAACGCAATCGCAAGATAACAACGGCCTCCATGAACTTCATCTCTCATCTCCCATTTACCGTTGCCTGCCCATATCGTGCGTGCGTTGGATTGATCCATGATCTCTATCATGCGCCATTAGGCGATGCCATGCAATGGCTCGCGCTGCGATGAGGGAGGGAACGCTCGTAGCGCAGCAGCGGTGCCTGAGAACAACGTGGTGTGGTGGCAGCTCGGTGGCCGCGCTTGGGAGCAGGCGGAATCGTGCGGACGGCGACGCGGGGCGCATGAAGCGGTAGTCGGCGGAGGTATGGCAGCGACGGTGCAGCCGAGGCTACACGATAGCAGCGTAGTGCGACGGGCCGGCATTGGCCGAAGCAAGACCAGTTGGTGGTGGGGGCTAAGGGCATCTTGTAGAGATAATTTTATCTCTAATATATGCTATATCATCTTTAGAGACAACATTTTTAATAGATAGTTTTTAGCACGTTCTTCAATATTTATATTTTATAAATTTTCTTTAAAACGAGGCTACATGTCAACTATAGTAGATTAATGTATTATGTCTCGTTTCGCGTGCACGACAATCTTTTTCAGAAAGAGACGATATGTGCTATCTCTCCTCCACGTAGGATTTTATTGACATGGTATAACTAAAAAACGACAATAAATATATCATTGGAGATACCCTAAGCACATATTGACCTTCCTACGGTCCTTGTCCATCGCTAGACACTAATCCATATAATATCTTTCTAAAATAATATTCTTTTAAAAGATATTTAAAAAAATAAATAGCCGTTCTTAAAAATTACAAAAATGACTCTCTGTCGCCAGATAATCGGCGACAGGACGCTTATTATCTACCTATCGCCGATCCGTATCGTAAATCGTTGAATCGGGCGATAGCTACCGAATCGGCGATGTGTACCTAAGACCCTAAACTGATATGTCTATTTGTGATTTTTCATATATTTTGAACGGTACGAAATCAGTTAGACTCGCAATAACATTTTGTGATCGTCGTATGTTGTTCTAGTGCGGTGAATTTCTAAAAAAATTGCAAGGACAATTGAAATATCAATGATTCGTAAGTAGGAAGGTAAATGATATTACGATGCGCCCGGAAATTCATACACTTGCTCATATACATACACGGCATATTATTGCTACATGTTGCCATTTCAATTGGCGACAAGGAGATGTCGCTAGTTGAACTAGCGACAGGACCCTATACTGGTTGGTATTTTTGTGATTTTCGTATATTCAGAACAGTACGAAATATGTTATCGATGCGTCAGCTGGAAGGTAAGTTATATTGTGATGCGCTAGGGAATTTTGTAAGGACGATTGAGATATTAATGATTCGTAAGTAGGAAGGTAAGTTATATTGCGATGCGCTAGAGAATTCACGCACGGTGCACAACATTAGAGAAATGGCGCAACGATAACAACACACTAGTTGATCCGACAAGAGGGGTTACATGGTACGCAAGCTAATGAACCAAGGACGGTACACGCATGCCTTTAGAAAATTAGAAATACATAGAACATATGGACGAAGAGGGTCGGACTACTGCGTGGACTGGGGCCATTTGCCCTTCCTTGCAAGCTTGGCGTTGTACTCCTCGTCGGACGCCTTGGCCTCGGCCGCCATTTCCCTCTATTTCTCGCGCTCCCTCTCGCGAGCCTCGCGCTCCCGGCGCCTGCACGCCTCGATATGGGCCTGTGTCTCCCGCCGGATACGTTGGTTGTGCTCTTCGGAGCGGCGCTCCTCCTCCCTCCTCTCGCGGTCCCTGTTGGCATCCCACTCCTCGCAGTCGAGAGTCCACTGGTCGTGTGGGTGGATCTCTAGGTCGATCCACTTGCGGTAGCCACATAGCGAATCCGGAAACTACAAGTAAACGGGAGAGGTTGTTAGTACGAACTTTCAAAGAGAAATGGTAGGGGAACGTACTGCTACCTATCCTTACCGACTGCCGATAGCGACTCGTGTCCCAACGGCGGTCGGGATAGTCACAGGAGTAATTCGTGCAACCCAGTAACGCATGCTCAGGCTGAGCCAGTGCTTGAACTTGAAGAACTTGCATCTGTCCTGTAACGTCCCAATTTTTTCTAAGCCTTTTTGAAAATTTTCAAAATAAAAATAAGTATTTGGTTTTGTTGAATTGCTCAAGCGTAACTTAGAAAATTTGGAAATTTACAGCGATTTAACATGAATTAATCCAACTTCAACTAATCCAAAGTTCAGTTTCTCTAGAGTTGCTGGAGTTCTCTGGTGTTGAAATCCCCTTCCTCTGTTCGCTCCTACCTCCCCCTTAGTCCAGACCTCCCGTTTAGACCTCCCTCTCGTTTGGACCTCCCCCTCAGTCCAGACCTCCCTCTCATTGGTTTAGACCTCCCTCTCGTTTAGACATCTTCCTCAGTCCAGACCTCCCTCTCGTCCAAGATAGGGGTGAAAACGGATCGGATAGTTTCCGTCCGATCCAAACGGAAACGGATTCAGATAGTCTCGGGTCGGAATTTTCTCGGATAATTTTTGGATCGGAAACGAATACGAATATTTTTTTCGGAAACGGAAACGAATACAGTAGTACTGATATCCGTCGAATACGGATTATCCGAATAAAAAAGATTCGGATATCCGGCATATATACAGTCCACTGCGTTTTCCACTGCCCACCGGCCCATCAACATCAGCCATCACCCAAAGAAGAGAACCATAGGGCGGCTGCCAAGCGCAGCAAAGAAGACCGGAGAGGTGGCGGCGGCGGGAGCCGACGGCGGCGGGTGGCACCACGAGGAGGTATCAGAGGAGCTGGGCGCAGCAGAAGCGGGCGGGCGAAGCGCAGCAGAGCACCGGCGAGCGGAGGCGAGGCGGTACTCGACGAGACGCAGACATCGGGCAAGCGACGCGAGGCTGTTGAGGAAGCGATGGTGGTCGGGGACGCGGCGACTTCGACCACGAAGCCGCCGTGGGCGTAAGACGATGACGGGAGCTTGGCATCGACGCAACGCAGGCGTAGAGGCGCGCGAAGTAGGCGCCGAGGTAGACGCCCTTGAGTCGACGCAGGTGGCGGCGTCGACGCCGAGCGTGACGGGCGAGGGCACGAGGGGGCACTCGAGGTGGCCGCTCTTGTAGATGAGGAGGAGCGGGCGAACTCGTGGACCACCTCCTCGTCGGCGGTCTTGGGTACAAAGCAGAGCGGTGTTCGACGCCATGCCGCCTCACTATCTCTTTCTGGGTCAAGCGCTGTGGTGCCGCCCTGTGGTGAGTAGTAACTAGTGAGGTGGTACATTTCTTGGCCTATTGGGGTCTCCGGATGACCTCGCGCCGCAGCGCGCGACTTGCGTGGCGGTGGAGTGAGTGAATGCCTGGTGGTGTGTGATTCGGCAGTAAGGAACTAAGGATAGAGGAGAGAGAAGTGAGATGAGAAAACAAAGGAAGAAAGGAAAAGCATGGCAAGAAAAAAGTGGTCAAGAGTAGTTTCGGCAGGGCCTAGTAAATGAAGTGAGATAAGAAATAAATTAGGGAAAGAGAAGATTAGGAAAGAAAGGAAAACTAGGAAACTGTAAAATCTATTAAAAGATTAGTAGTAACAAATTTAGTTGAACACCAGTAAAATTAAATATCGGTTCTGCATAATTTTGGATCAAACACATTTTATTAAGCCGTGTACGATTAACTAGTTATAGACCAGACCGTTAAATAGTAAAATAGAATAAAATAAAAAATGAACATAGGTAGAGAGAACACATACGTAGCTTACCTGCGATTTTCGAACGAATCACTGATAGTATTGTTCTTTTTAAGCCGCGTAGAACATTTAGCAGCAGACCGGCCGACATATTGAACTATGTATGTCATGAATAAACAAGGTGTGATGAGTTAAGTGTGAACTAAGTTTTATATATGTGATGAACTAAGTTTTATATATGTTAACTTGTGAGTTATGACTTATGAGCTAAATGTGGTACACAAAGTGTTGTGTTTGTGATGAACTAATTAATGCATCTTGCTAGTGCCAATGTTATGTGTGGTTGCTAAAAATATGAACAATTCATGAATGTTTGCATCAAACAAACTAGTTATATGTTTTTGCTAATTTATGGCATGCAATTTAAGGGGTTTTTATGTTACAAAAAAATATTCGTGACCGTATTTGTTTCAATTCGTATTCGCTCTATATTCGTATCCGATATTATTCGCATCTGTATTTGTATCCGGGGTATCCGTATTCGTATCCAAAAAAAATATGACATAGCCATTATCCATCCATATCCGATCCGTTTTCACCCCTAGTCCAAGACCTCTCGGGTGGTCCTAGGAGACCTCTTGGGTGGTCCTGGGAGACCTCCTGGGTGGTCCTGGAAGACCTCTGGGTGGCCCTGAAGCTCGTCACGACCTCCCCTTGGGTCACGACCTCCCTTTTGGTCACGACCTCCCTTTTGGTTGGACCACCCTCCCAAGTTTTGACTAGCCCCGACTGTCAGTCATGCTCACCTTCTTCTTCCTCTCATCGCGTCACTACTGACGCAAATATCCTTGCGCATTAAATGCTATTGTGTCGCATTAAATGTTGCCGCTTCTGCAGTACCTGTTCCCCCTTTTGTCTCCTCCCCTACCTGCCCCCATCTCCTACTTCACCTACCCTTGAACGCGTGTGCCTCTGAGTCCCTCAGTGACTCTCCCCATCTCCCCTGGCTATAAAAGTACGAGCAGCCCTCTTTCATCTTCTTTAGCCTCACTCAACTCTCTTGCTCTCGCCCAGTTTCTCCGTGCTTGAAGTTTCGTCACCGTCCGCTGGAGCTTGCGCCGTCGCATCCTCCTCAGGACCTCCTCCTCGGGACCTCCTCAAGACCTCCCTCGACCTCAGTTGGACCTCCTCCCAAGAGCCCGTTTCTAATTCCTCTTAATTTAGTGTCTTTCTTTTTGTTCTAGTTTGGTGGTCTTTGGTTTTTGTTTGGATCTGTTGTATTTATTTGGCTTCTTTTCGCACGTGTAGATTCCGGCGTCTCCGAAGAGTTCTTGGACCCAGCAATCTCGACCGAAGCATCTCAACTCTTCAACGAAGGCAAGTCGTAGATCTTTGATCATGTCGTACCCAGTTTGCAAAATTATCTTGTTTTATACCAACAGGCATGGCTATTTGTATAAAAAACGGTTTAGGGAAATAGCTAAATACCTACTCGACAGAAAGACTCCTTGAAGACTTGTGATTGACATGTTGACACGTACCCTTGGACACCATAGGTTGGGTAATCTTAATTGGACATTTTTGTGATACCAACATGGGTGCGTGTATTGCTTAGTCCTGCTTTAGTTAAGCGATGGTATCTCGATCACATGACTCAAAGAATGATTGAATTTGACTTAATGATCTATGGAATTGTGGTGCGATATCGCTGATGTGCAACTGTGTTGCGAGATCACAGTTGTGTCATTTGTGGTGTGATGCTGCTGTTAATAAAATTTGTTGTACCATAGCATGGGTTGCCAGTTGGTCGGGTTGAACCAAAAATAATTTTTGCTCGGGTGAGTGGTCGGTGGCAAAGGCGGGATGCGGGAGGCAAGGTGAGCGAGGCACATTGGAATGAGGTAGTCTCACCTGAGCAACCACTAAGGACTTAATCTTGTAAGCCATTGATTCGGGCCATACCGTGCAACCACAAGTTCATTATGGGATGGACCTGGCCAACTAATCAGCAATGCTTTGAGTCGGTTCGGTTTGGGTTGGAAATGGCGCAGGGGGGCTAGGAAGGCGAATCCTTAGCGAGTAGAACCGAGTCAAAATAGAGCTTTGTAAAGATCTTGTCACGTGCTCTAGACTGCTTATTTAAGGAAGTGAGCAGGGGCATCGACGAATTCCCAACCAACTAGAGAAGTCATGTCTTTTGGGTAAAGCTGTACAACCTCTGCAGAGTGCAAAACTATTCGAATAGCCGTGTCCCGGTTATAGACATGCCTGGTGATTTCACGCAAGGGATAAACTTTCTCAAAATATTGGTCGTGGTTGGTTCCGAGTGGTCTGGGCAGTGACCAGGGTGGTCACGAGTGGTCCGGGAAGTAAACAGGGTGTTCACGAGTTGTTTTCAAAGAAACTTGATTATTTATGTATTAATCTTTCAACTTATGCTTTGCAATCTACTTACTGTATTTCCATTCAATATTTGCTTTCTGCAAAGTAAACATAAAGCTATCCTTGTTGAGCCTTGCACGAATACTATTTCATATATTTCCCTACGGCTCGCTGAGTATATTCAAAGTACTCATGGCTTTGTGCCCTCTGGTCAATCAGCAGCTGAAGACCACCCAGGGAGCTCCGAGCTCTGGGAAGAGGAGGTCTTTGAAGACCTCTCATGTTAGGAGACGTCCTCCACTCGATTGCCTGTAGGCATGTCGAATGGCCTCCACGTGTTCTTTTGCTTTTCCGCTGCGAGCTCTTTTGTTGTAAGCCCTGTGTGGCAACCTTGTAAGAACTTAACCATAAGGTATTTTGATGTTATTATCGTTAATTTATCTGCTTATTCCATAGTTTGTTGTATGGTTGTGATTACATCGATGTTGAAACTGTACGGACTAGCTACTGATCATAGGACTAGTTCAGTTTGCACAGAGGGTACCAGGGTTGCTTACCTCAGGGTCGCGACATGTCCTTGCACCAACAGAGGGGTGGCGTCTCCCCCTCGGGTGGGTGTTGCGGCAAATGCTCGGTTGGGATGTTCTGGTAGGGATTGCTGCTATGGGGGGCAGCGTCATTGCGGGGAGGTGGCCTCCTGGCACACTCCCTTTGTTCCTCCTGGACCGCATACTCACTTTACATTTCGTGGATCTCCTCCCAGTGCTTGTCCATCTGAGTGAGATTGTGTTGAAGTTTGGTTGTAGGAGAACCCCGCATGGAAGGGGTAGTACTTATATGTCGATCCGGCGTTGCGTACGTGGTTGAATTGTAATTCGGCTGAGGGAAATTCGAGTCCGCGAGGCAGCGGCCCTGATCATCGGGTCATGTCGCTGCACAAAGCTGACTCATCAGGTCACGTCGCTGCGCAAATTAAGGCCCTAAGGGGGACTAAAGGCGTAGCAAAAGGGTGGTGTGGGATGTCCCGATGCAGAATCATACACGTGGTCGCGGTTTTCAAGCAAAAAAGAGATATCGAAACACGAGATTAGCATGATAATAGTTGTACAGAAATTAATATTTACATGGTATAACTGATATTTGGTGGAACAAATATCTACTGGCGGCCCTTCTTGGGGCTCACTCCGCGTGTCATCCCTAGCCTCGCCCGGCGATGGTCTGAGTTTGTCAAAGGATGAGGCTGCTTGACTACCCGACCGACGCGAGTAGCTTGAGGTGGTGTCGTGAGGGGGGGGTTCTTGCGTCGGTTGGATCGATCTCGGCGCACCGTGCAGCTAAGAAGCTCCTACAGAGAACTAGGTGTCACGCGGGTCCATGAAGAAGTCCTCGAGGGGTGCCGATAGGTGTGCTTTGTCGTGCGACAATGAATCGTCCTCCCAAGCCGTTCCTGTGAAGCATTATGTTACAAACGTAATCATGGCGAAAACCTCGAAAAAGGACGTTACACAAGTAAGCAAGGTGGTCATACTTGGTGGCTCGAAGACGTGCCCCGATGACTCCGCATACTCCTGCCCCGCGTACGGGTGGAGCTCAGGACTTGCGAGAGAAGATTGTTGTTAGTAAGTACCAGGGTTCGAAATAAAGAAGCATTACATTACACACGCAATCAAGGCGAAAACCATGAAAAATGATGTTACGCAAGAAAGCAGGGTGGTCATACCTGGTGGCACAAAGCTGTGCCTCGATGACTCAGCGTACTCCTACCCCGCGTGCCGGTGGAGCACAGGACCTACAAGAGAAGATTGCCATTAATAACTTGTGCGGTTCGAAATAAAGAAGCGGAAGTGAATGTCTCATGCTCACCTCAAAAATGTCCCGCGGTGCTCCCACCACGGTGCCACGATGGCACGCCCGCCATGTCCAGGGCAGGAGTCCGTGGCCGTAAACCACCTCGACTGACCCCTCGTCCTCACACTGGTCGGTCCACCGGGTCCCTCGGTGTGCAACAAGTCGCGATCTGGATGCCTCATCTCGCGGCCTCCATGATCCGCTGCAGGACCCCTTTGGTGTCCCCCGGCGTCATGTGCTGCGCAGAGACTGCCAACTCGAGAATCTCCCGGTGTAGATCCGTCTGCACAAGTAATGAACAAATTGAAAACATAAATCTGGCAAATTAAATATGAATTAAGGACCGTTCAATACGTACGGAGCAGTAGAAAGCGGAGTCTGACTAGGTGGGGTACATGTCGGACGTCGCAACCTTGTGTCGTGGTGGGTCGACCACGACCTGGACGTAGCGAAGCCTTGTCCGACTAGCGTATCACTTCATGTACTCCTCATACGTCTCGGGGTCATAGGGATGATCCATACACTAGATGAGGTCGCCGTGCGCGTCACTCCAAGCCTCAACCCAAGGGTACATCCTGTCCAACCAGGACATCGTGCCACGTACTCCCTTCCTAGTGTACCTGTGGACGGCAAGACAATTATTTGGTCAGCACATAACGTACATTGTACGAAAGAAGTAACAAGTGAACTTATGGGTGGATGTGCGCCAGCACCCGCGTTCCCCCCTAGGGCCTAGGACCTCCTGTTGCAGACCGAACTGGCGTATGACCCGCTGCACCTAGTACTCCTCCACGAAGACATCATGCACCAAGGCCCTCCGCGTGTACCAGTACACGTAGTCTCGCGTGCACATGATCGACAGTCCTTGGGCGTGCACACGTTCACCCTCTCCTAAGTGTACGGTGTCTAGATGATGCAGTGATCGATCAGTTGATCGAACATCGCAATGTACTCTGGGTAGGACCCTGCGAAGTGATCGGCGTCTAGGTGACCTGTGCAATAGAACACCACAAACTTAGCACGCGAAATTATAATTACAATATGAAAAATAATAAATGATCACGAAACTAACCCGTCGGCGGCACCACACCGCGCCACAGTCGTACCGTCCACGTCGTCATCCCGGGCGCATAAGCCGACCACGACACTCCCAAGTCCGCCAGTGGCCGTCCGATCCGAAGCGCTTCGAAGGACCACAATCAGAAAGTAGCGAGCATCCGGAGAGGATGGAGCTGTTCTGGGCATGGTGGCACGCATCACACAGTACGTGGTACGTCGCGCACAACACAGTTGGACCCCAGGCGTTCGGCTCGATCTAGTCCACGGCAAGTCCGCCAGCTCATGTGCGTACCGGACGTAGTGCTTGTCGACACTGTCGCCGCGGGACCCCAGTAACATGACCCACCTGAATAGCCACAGCAGGTAGGCCTCAAAGTGCCTCCTAACAATGACATCGCCCGTGTTCTCCGCCATACGCTCGGGCTGCAAGAAGACATGTACACGTCAGTAAGGTTCACATATAAATTGATGCGAGAGGACCCTAGTTACGAAGACTTACGAGAACCGCGAGCAACCTCAACGCCGCCCGTGCGGCGGCGCCAACTCCGGTACTCATTGCCCGACAAAGAAGACATCGTGGAACCTCGCTAGGAGGTTTGTGCGCCACGTGGCAGGGATGTCGTACGCCTCCATGGGGGAGCCTGTGCAGGGCAACCCGGTCAGCAAGCTCACGTCCTTCTGTGTCGGCGCCATCTCCCCGCATAGAAGGTAGAACGTGTCGTCTCGCCTCAATGATCAACCGCCGTCGCCAGGGGCCAACAGATGAAAAATGCCTAGACGTACAACCAGGACTATGGTCCTGGTAATCCTCCCACGTCGCCTCCACCGTCCTCGCTAGTGGAAGGAGGTCTGCCGCTCTCAACCTGCGTTGAAACGATTAAGAACAAACGTGACTACACGCAAAGTAGTCAGACCGCGATTGAGTGCATAAAGGTTAGAACTACATGTACGTTGACACCCAGTCTGGGTGCAGCTTCTATGCCCTGATGGGCGTGCGCAGCTGCAAGACGCCAAGCTCAATCGGCGCCTCGCCCTTCGGGGGAGTATGGTACTAAGGCGGCTACGGTGATGCGCGTCAATCATCGGGTCAAGCAACTCGTAGTGGCCTGCGCCCGCCATACCTGAAAATGCAGCAATAAATAAAGTTTATAATTTTTTTCATGCGTCTTTACGTAGCCTATGTAGCAACTATGGATTTTCTTTACAATTTTAAGATGTGTCATGTTATTTTCCTAGTTTCAATGGTATTTTCGGCACTAACAAAATAATTACCGCGCACTAACAAAATAATAACCTCGCACAAATGGGAAGGTAAATAATTACTCTGCTTAGCTACTCTATACATTTTTTACAGATTTATAATAGACGTCTTCCTATTTCTGCAGATTTATCCTAAATCGTTTGAGTGCTGCAACATTCATAACATGTGCACGACAAACTAGATAATTTGACTATTTTTGCAATTATTCTCATTGCTCTTTCGATCCTACTCAGCTACTCTGGTTTTTCTTTATAATTTTAAAATGTGTCATGCAAATTTTCTAGTTTAAAAGAGAATTTCCGCATTAATAATATAATTACCGCGCACAAATAGGAAGCTAAATAAAGCTAGGATTATTCTTATTCTGGCATTGCGCTCTGCCTACCTACTACATAACTCAAAATATGTACTACACAATTTGACTATATTGATTTAATCTACTCAATTCTATGTCGCTATTTTTGTTTGCTAACCGACAATGTTTTGACATAATGTACAAAGTTTCAAAAAAATATACCTGCAAGATTATCGATCAGATTCGATGCTCCGACAATCTCTCCTCCGCGTCGAACTGACAGAGCTTCATTACCTTTCTTCTCTCCATCCCCTTCTCGCTCTTGTTTTTTTTCTGGAATAAAAATGAATTATGGATTGATTTTTAGGGGGTTTTATAGCTAGATACTTGTTGCTAGTTCAACAATGCTACGTCGAGGGAGGGGGGGGGGGGGACATGCGTGAGGTTTTATTGATTGCATTCCAAATATGTCAAGTATTCAACGTTTTTTTTAGTTTTACTTTTGACATTAATTTCCTCTCATTACTTTGTACCGAATGTTTTTCACTTTGCATTTGGTTTCAGTTTTCGCTTGACCAAAATATCATAATTATGTTGTTATTATAGGTTGATTCATTAGCCAAAAAAAAAAACATGCCGCACAGAGCAAAGAGTGTGACGGCGCGATAGAGCAGATTGCGTGGAGACACGACACGGGTTTGGCGAAGCTTGGCTGGGCGTCGCGGCGGAGTTGAGGGTGCAGTGCAGGCCATGAACTATGGTGGAGGCATGATGTGAGTTGGGGCATAGATTAGTCGGGCACCGTGGTGGCTTGACGTTCAGGGATAGTTTTTTTTTTATCCGTAGCAATGTACGGACATTGAACTAGTGTATAGGTACCAGAACAGTTACCGACTCGTATTGGTGATAAGGTTGATTTTATCCTATGAATCTATTGTGGATATATTTGTGTACACATGTATGTACACATATGTATGCGACTTAGAGGATCTCCCGTAAAGCATGTGATTCACGGATTTTTTTTATTAATTAATCTGTTTTGAATCTTATTTTAAAGTTAACCTCCGGCGCAATTTATTTCCACTTCTGACACTTTGGTCACGCCACTATCCGTGGCATGACAAAACAACACTGTTACGCCAGCCTATTTCTAATCAAACTCTTGCCACGCCATTGGAAGTGGCGTGACAGTGTTATTTGGTCACACCACAACCAGTGGCATGACAAAAAATGCTATTTAGGAGACTTATCCTGGCGCGTGACAGTGTTGTTTTGTCACGCCACCACCCGTAGCGTGACCAAAGGGGTCAGAATTGGAAATAAAGTGCGCGGGGGTTAACTTTAAAATAAAATTCAAAAAAAGGTTAATTAATAATAATAAAAAGTTCTGATTCGTGGCATTATTCGGCTTGCTTATAGAATGAGAATTATTTTTAAAATTAGAAGTTAATTATTTGTGCAAATGGATATTATATGGTTGCTTTAGTGACAATTTTGAGTCTCATGGTTAACCAACTTATGGACAAGGGAAACTCACAATATTTTGTTTTTAAGAGTTTATAATGTTGGAATTAATACGGGCTAGCCCAATTTTAATTCTAATTAATTGCTGGAAAATCTCAAAGGTCCATGTGCACGTGCTAAAAACTATTTAGTCCCACATGGAGGGATAAAGGGGAGTTACACCACTTTAAAAGGTAGAACGTGGTAGCCCCTCTTGTGGAATTGGAGAGAGCCAACACGCGCGCGCTCGCTCGCTCGTCGTGCTGTGCGTGTGCGCGCAGGCGTGTCGGGTGCGGGCACGTTTTTCTTTATCTATTCGACAATCGAAACACACCGACTCGTAATTGATTGCGAATCAATGGCAACCGCTAATCTCTGGCCTCTTTGTTTTTGGCTATTAAAACGAACAGAGTTCTAGTTCTTGATGGCAACTGTTGGCCTTTGGACTTTCTGGCAACGGTTGGCTTTTGGACTCTCTGGCAACTGTTGGCCTTTGGACTCTCTGTTTTTGGCTATTTAAAAGAACAGAGTACTGGCTCTTCTCCAATTTTTACACAACACAGAACTCAACGGTTTTTGTTGCTGTCTCCAGCTATCTCCATCTCGGCGAGCGCGTGTACGGCCGCACCGGGAGTATTTTCTATATTTTATCTAGCTTATTTCTGGATTAAAGTACTTCGAAAAATACTTATATATTCAACATATAATTTGTGTTTTCAACATTTGAGATCCGTTGGAACACATAAACATAAACTAGAATAATACACCTCTGCCAAATCTTTAATAGCTCAACGAGCAACGGATGTGTCACATCAATTTTCCTTTTGCCACTACCTGTATCCTTTTGCCAACAAGAACAGCATATTCTTCCTTCCACCATCAAAATGTCACTCCCGTTTGTCCAAACTTGGTCGACTACTCGACAACCTTTATGGCCTGTTTGGATCAGAGGAAGTTTGGAGGAAAAGTACAGGCTTCTTATTCCAAAGGAAAAGTTTCACTATTCATGCGTTTGGATCAAAGAATTCTTCCTTTCAACTCCAAAAGAATGGCTCCGAAACCTGAGATTTCATAGGAAACTTAAAAAGAGGCTAAGGCCTGTTTGGAACTCAGGAAGTGTTAAAATGGATAGGGTGTTTGGATCAATGGCAGGAAAAACACACGAAACTTTAAAATTCAATATATGTGTGAGAGAGAGAGATGGAGAGGAAGATTGGATTGCGACTTTGGAAGGGAAATTTTCCCATGAGCTCTCACCTATTTTTTCTTTTCCTCCAAAGGCACAGGAAAGAGGGAATTTTCCAAAGGAAAGGAAAGAGGTAATCCTCCATTCTAAACACCCATTTTCTCTAAAATTCCCTTGGAACGCAATTCCTCCACTTTTCCGTTCATCCAAACAAGGCCCCAGCTCTTGGGAATCTTTCCTCCGCCAACAATCAATGCATTCTCTCCCTGTCTCTCAGTCACCGGCTGACTGCTTCTCTCTCTTCTTTTGGGGCATGTACATAATTTTTGGCAGTGTTGTCAACTTTTCCTCGTGTATTTACAAATCTCATCAAGTATATATATATATATATATATATATATATATATATATATATATATATATTATGGCACCTTACCACATGGCCACTATGCGATGGCGTCCATAGCCCGCCACGTGTCCCCCCTCCAGAATTAGGGTTAGGGTTAAGCGGGTTTCGGTGAATTTTAAAATATAGCAAACGACTTCAAAAATTATACAAATTTTACGTGGAGTCTCCCGACACAGTGTACTTATTTGTGTAAATTTGCCATAATTTTATAAAAAGGTCTTAAATTGGTTCATATAATGATTGTAAATCCTGAGAGAAATGACAACTCTACCTCCCTAGCTTTTAAGGACGACGTGGCCCAACGAGCTTGCTTCCTGTAGAGACGTGACGCAGCGCTGCCACATGATTCCTTCTCGGGTCTGCTTCCCGTGCATCATTACCCAATGAGTCAGCTTTGCGCAGCGACGTGACCCGAAGAGTCAGCTTTGCGTAGTGATGTGACCCAACGAGTCTCATCAGGGCCGCTGCCTTGCGGATATGAATTTTCTTCAACCAAATTACAATTCAGTCGCGTACGTAGCGCCATCTCGACATATAAGTACTACCTCTTCCACGCACAGGTTCTCCTGCATCCAGACTTCAACACGATTTCGCTCAGATGGACGAGCATTTGGAGGAGATCTGCGAAATGCAAAGAGAGTATGTGGTCCAAGAGGAACAAAGGGAGCATGCTAGGAGGCCACCTCCCCGCAATGACCCCCCTCCTCCGTAATAGCAACCCCTACCACAACATTCTAACCGAGCATTCACCGTAACACCCGCCCGAGGGGGAGATACCGCCCCTCTGTTGGTGCCGATGAGGGGAAAGATAAAAGTTCTTCAAGTCCAAGCACCGGCTCAGTCTGGGCATGCGTTACTGGGTTGTGCGAACTACTCCTGCGACTATCCCGACCGTCGTTGGGACACGAGCCGCTATCGACAGCCGATAAAGACAGGTTACAGTATGTTCCCCTACCATTTCTTTTTCAAAGTATACACAAACAACCTCTCTCGTCTATCCGTAGTCTCCGGATCCGTAATGTGGCTACCGCAAGTGGATCGATCTAGAGATCCACCCACACAACCAGTGAACTCTTGACTGCGAGGAGTGTGATGCCAACAGGGACCGCGAGAGGAGGGAGGAGGAGCGTTGCACCGAAGAGCACAACGAGCGTATCCGGCAGGAGATGCAGGCCCATCTCGAGGCGTGCAAGCGCAGGGAGCGCGAGAAAAAGAGGGAAATGGCGACCGAGGCGAGGTCGGCCGGCGAGGAGTACAACGCCGAGCTCGCAAGGAAGGGCAAATGGCCCTGGTCCACGCAGTAGTCCGACCCTTTCGTCCATCTGTCCCATGTATTTCTAATTCCCTAAAGGCATGTGTGTACCGTCCTTAGTTCGTTAGCCTATGTGCCATGTAACCCCCTTGTCGGATCAACCGTCGTGTTATTATCATTGCGCTATTTCTCCAAAACTATTGTGTATGTTACCGTGTATGAATTTTCTAGCGCATCGCGATATCACCTACCTTCGTACTTATGAATCATTGCTACCTCACAAATTTTTTCAGATATTTAGCGCACCACAACAACATACAACAATCACAAAATGTTATTGCGAGTCTAACAGATAGTTTTCAAGACGTAGGGAACACTACTACAGAAAAGGTAATCACAGACAGTTCAAAATCATCATTACAGACAGTTTTTTGAACCGTCTGACTTTATGGGTTAGTGATGACATGAGGTCATCACAAACGGTTTTTGAACCGTCTGTGAAAAAAGTATCATAGACGGTTCTGAACAAGAACCGTCTGCGAACGATGGCCTGGTATTCGGAGTCGGGGATGCCGAGGTGCTCGCTGTCGATGTTTGCAATCTTATCTTTATCTATTCATTCACAAGAAACCCACGGTCACCACTGAGAGCCACCAAAAGCAACAAGGCAGAGGGAGGTGACAAGCAATTGATAACTTACTAGCATGGGGATATCAACCTGGAAGAGAGGGGAGGGGATCAGATGGGGGATATCACCGGCAATAAAGGAGAGGTGACAGCAGCATCACCGTTGTGTCACGACGGTGACACTGCACAAGGCACTCTTACGACAAGAGTGCCTTGTGCAGTGAACTGTGGCGTCACAACCGGAGGCAGAGGAACTCACGACGGTAGTCGGAGCTCGACGTGGGGAGGGGAGAGGGAGAGGCTAATGGAAGACAAGGCAGGGGTGGCTATAATATATAAGGACATCATCGAAACATTTCGCCTCCCGCGCACGCGCCCAAAAATTTCCACCATCCCGCGCCGCGAATCACAGACGGTTTCAAAACAAAAACCGCCTGTGTTGACCATAATATCACAAACGGTTCTTGTTAAGAATCATCTGTGATACTTCACAGACAGTTGTTAACATGAACCGTCTGTGATATTTAGTAGTATCACAGACGGTTCTTATTCAGAACTGTCTGTGATACTTCACAGACAATTTTCAACATGAACCGTCTCTGATATTACCTCTTCACAGATAGTTTTTAGCGCAGCCAGTAACACAAATGATCGCTAAACCAAAACCATCTGTGATTGTATTTAATACTGACAGTTTTGGTCAACCGTTTGTGATGAGGTGTCTAGTATTAGCCTTTTTGTAGTAGTGGAAAAGTATAACATATTTGGAATATCCTACAATCTCCTCTAGATCGCTAATATACCTTGTTGTCAAGACATGTATATCACCAAAATGTAACCCAGGATGTTTACATACAAGCATGCCTCCTTTGAAACATCAGCAAATCTCAAATACAATCCAAGTCACATGAAATCATGAAACCCTAATTTCCGTAACCTAAAATCCAAATTCTTGCAACCTAAATCTTAAATTTTCGAGACAATTCCAGAACACCTATAAAATTGTCGAAACATTACACAATAAAAAAAATTCATAATTTTTGGAGCTCATTTTCTACATTTACAAATCGGTACAAACAGTACACTTATATAAAATTATGAGAAAAATTCTAGATGAATAAAATTATAGAAAATTTACACAAGCAAGTACACTGTGTCGGGAGGCTCCACGTAAAATTTTATAATTTTTTGAAGTCGCTTGCTATATTTTAAAATTCAAACGAAAATCATCGAAACCCGCTTAACCCTAACCCTAATTCTGGAGGAGGGACATGTGGCGGGCCATGGGCGCCACCACACAGCGGCCATGCGGCGTGGACGCGTGGTGGCCAGCGGTCGCATGCCGCATGGTGGTCGTGCGGTAAGGTGCCAAATTTGGAAAAAAAAATTATACGTGGCTAGATCTGTAAATACGGGATGAAAAGTTGACAGTACTACCAAAAATTCGGCTTGTACAATGTGAGATGCTTATATACGAGTACTTAAAGAAAGAGAATATAGACACGTCATCAAGCACCTATGTAAAAGTCATTTTCTCCAATGCAAGCAGCTCTTTTGTAGGTGCTTAGATAATTGTATTATCTATTGATTATATATAGTTATATACATAAACACCTCTTAAGCATCGGTGCCTAATCAAGCATCGATGTTACAAAAATAAGCACATTACCTATCCTACGTGGTAAGAAAAATCGGTTTTTATTTGCAAAGCACCTCTCTAAACACCTCTATTGTACATGCTCTTATGAATTATAGTATCCAATCAAGGGAGTGACTCACCGACCAAACAGGCCCACCACAATATATTCCAGCATAAATAAATGTATTCTTTTTAATTGTTGTGTTTTGTTGTCCCTATGATCCAAACACCAATTCATCTGTCTTTCCTATGTTTTTGGACGAACAGCCGTTAGGGCGTTTTTATCTCCACAGGAGTGTTGGGCCAAGAAGGTCTTAGTCTAGGGGGCCACACACATGGTTTTGGTCTTCATGGAGGTGATCCGTGCTATGATTCTACCTATCCAGGCCTTTGGCTTATTTTCTAAGTCAGGAGCGAAATCCACCTCTGTGGCCCCATGTATGTGTGTTTGGCATCGTGTGTTACCATTTCAGGTGCCTAGGGGGCAACGACGATGCTCGACGCCGGTCGGACTTGCATAGAGTGCCTAGAAAAGCGTCGTTGCCCCGGGTTGGGGCAAGCCAACAACGTTTTTTTTGGTCAATGGTCATCAGGGCTTTGTATCTCCATGGGAGTGTCGAGTCAAGCCGGTGTCAGTCCGGGGGGCACACACATGATTTTTGGCATTCATGGAGGTGATTTGTGCAGTGATTATGCCAATCCTGACCGCTGGCATATTTTTTTAAGCTAGGGGCGAATTCCACCTCTATGGACCCATGTACATGTGTTTCACATCGTGTGTGGTCATTTCAAGTGCCTAGGGGATGTCGTGGATGCTCGGTGCCAGTCGAACCAACACGAATGGGCCAGCTCATCGTCGCTGCCCCGGTCGGGGTATGCCGATAGTGTTTTTTGGGTCAACGATTGTCAAGGCATTTCTATCGCCATGGTAGCATTGGGCCTAGCTGGTGTTGGTCTGGGGCGGCGCACTCCATTTTAGCCTTCACAGAGGTGACTCATGTGGTGATTCTGCTGATCCAAACCCGTGTACGAATGTTTAGCATCGTGCATGGCCATTTCAAGTGCCTAGGTGGCACCAAGGACGCTCAGCATTGGTCGAACCAACACGAAGGGGCCAGCGCAGCGTCGCCACCCTGGGTTAGGGCCCACCGATGTTTTTTGGGCCAACAACTGTCAGGGCGTCTCTACCTCCACGGGAACGGTCGGGGGGCATGCACACGCGAAATCCATTTGTGGCCTCGCATACGCGTGTTTGGCACCGTGCGTGGCTATTTCAAGTGCTTATGGGGCACCGCGGACGCTCGATGCTGATTGAACCGGCATGAAGGTGCTCGTCGACGGTGTTTTTTTTGGCCTAACGGTCGTCAGGGCATTTGTATCTCCACGTGAGTTTTGGGCCAAGCCGGTGTCGGTTCGGGGGGCTGTGGACGCCATTTTGGCCTTCACAGAGGTGGTTTGTGTGATGATTCTACCGATCTGAACCATTGGCTTATTTTTTAAGCCAAGTGCGAAATCAACCTATGTGACCCTGTATACATGCATTTGGCTTGGCCATTTCGGATGCCCGGGGGCACCGTGGATGCTCGGCGCCAGTCAAACCGACACGAAGGGGCAAGCGCAGCGTCGTCGCCAATGGTTTTTCTATGGTGACAATCTCAAATTTACCACATAAGGTATGTATTGGAGCATCATGATACATTCCATCACTGGCAGACACGGGTTATAAATTGTGGGTTTATACTTTATGCAAAAACATCCAACAGAAAAAATGGAAATTTCTTTTTTAAAAAAGTTCCTTGGTACTATGGAAGGTTTAAGCAAATACATTAGACCCCACGTGTTTCAATTCCTGGCTTTGCCTGCACTCCACTATTGTATCTACGCATGAATCTAATGGAATCACGGTCTGATTTGAGAAATTTGCACTCATTTAGTCCCTAAACTTATAAGGTCGTATCATTTGGCCCCTCGAACGTGCAAATTGAATTTTGAACTCCATAAACTTGTAAAGGCTATATCACTTGATCATCTCGTCGTCGTGGCTGTAACTATTGTGTCCTCCTGTGGATCTGTGGCTGCCTCCTCAATATCGTCATTGTCTATCCATGTAGGTTCCCATTGGGTCCCCAAAGTGTGTCCCAATTGAATGAAGCCCAACCGAGGAAGACTAGTAAATTTCTTGTTTCTTTCCAGATTCTTTTCTTATGGGCTGAGTATCCTTTCGACCTTTCCTATCCTAAGCAGTGGCGGAGGCAGCTTAAACTTAAACTTGTGGGGTCAATTGACCCTAAACTGATTTGATTATTTCTTTGGGTTTTGATAATAAGACGGAGTGATTTTTTTGAGACGGAATTAACATTCCATTAACGCGGCTGCACAACCAAATCGCTGGGCAACGAAGGCATTACAAAGTCTGGGACATTGCCGGTCCAAATGATAGCCTCCAGTCCGACATCGACACCATGCCTAGCAAGGTCATGGGCAATCTCTGACACCAACAGATCTGAGCCTAAAGAAAGTGGCTATTAAGCATCAACTTTAAGTCCCTAATTAGCACTCCAATATCTGAGCCATCGTACTCGAAGCCTCGGAGAGCACTGACCTGGTTGGAGAGCACTGCATGGTTTGTAGCATCCACTTCGAAAATTAGTCGCTCCACACCGAGATGCGAGGTGGCCTGCACCGTGCGGACCAAGGGCTGATTTGCTTGCTTGGTGTCCTAGGCTCTATGTTAGGTAAAATATGGTGACTGGAGGTAGTCTGAAAATCTGATAACTTTTGATAGGTCAGACAAGCCTGTGGTGTTTAGTTGGAGACTTGAGCCTAGAGAAAGCGTAAAGTTAAGAAATCATGTTTTGAGAACGAGAAAGCATAAAATCAGGAAACACACTTTCGTAATCACCCTTCTAAAACTAGTCAAATTATCCTCAATCGTTTTCCTTCGAGTACCCCATCCACAAATCACGGTGGAGGCAGTGTCGG
This sequence comes from Phyllostachys edulis, assembly GCA_036346405.1. NCBI lineage: Eukaryota > Viridiplantae > Streptophyta > Magnoliopsida > Poales > Poaceae > Phyllostachys > Phyllostachys edulis. The sequence continues at coordinate 43,252,624 of CM070557.1, read as the reverse complement.
GATACAATCGTGGTGGATTTGGCGGCAAGATGCGGGTGCCACAGCGGCAACAGCGGGATGCGGTTGGGCAAGGAAGCAGTGGCGCAATGCAGGTGAGGAGACAGGATCCGACGGGACAAGTACGGATTTGGCGGCGAGATGCAGGCGTGGCGGCGGCGGGTGGAGAGGCGGCGCTCAGTAGAGGCCACGACAGAGCTCGGTGGACGCTGTGGCGGAGCTCCACATCGGTGGAGGCGGCGCTCGGTGGAGGCCACGCTCGAAGGAAGACAACGTCTAATGCCCAGGCACTCAATTTTGTGCGCCTGGACTTGGTGGGGGTTGCCTAGACTAGGGAGCTACCCAACGTGGCAACCAAACACACCTCGACAGCGTCCCGGCCAAGTGCGCGTGGCCCAGGACGCAAACCAAACACGCCCTAAGGCTTCTGCTTCTGCATGAAAACCCCATCCTACTATTCTGGAATCCGGCACAAATGCCGCATCAGAATTAACCTTCAGGAACGACTCCTCTGGTGCTCGCCATACCTCCCTCCTACGTCCGGCCGGCCTGGGGCATCTCTTTCTTCTTCAATTCCTCAAACTAAGCGATACTGTGGCACCCCGTGTCATTACCTCGGAGGGTAGTCACACTTAGGCATACGGATTACTATTCGTCTGCCCGGTAGGACACCGCTCCGACGAATAGTAAGTCTTACCAAAGTCTACACAGCAAAATAATAAGATAGAAACTTCACTTTGTTACACGGTTAGCCACACAATGCTATGGTATTTAATACAATTATTTAATTACAACGGGAAACAGATTTCCTCTCGCTTTCCTGCTTTGATCCCCCTATCGTCTACTCGTCCCAGTCGCCGAATATGTCGCCCATCTCGCCCTGATACTTGTAGTCAGCGCCCCCGCCTCCTGCGGTCTCATCGGTACTTGCGTGTCCTTCGTCCCACCCGGGATAGTTCCCGGCCGGACTAGACTTAATCATGTAGCTTGGAAAACATTCTGTAATCTAAACTCGAACCCGCATATAAGGAAATACTGGGGACCTGTTTCATTTAGAGCTCAGAATAGCTATGGGTAAAGTGGTACAAACCTGTGCAGTGCTATATCAAATCATGAATTCATGTCAGTCTCCTTGATTGGAGTCTACGGGAACTACCAGGGGTCTATCTTCTATTCGAGTGACAAGTAGTCTCTTCAGAATTAAAATTGCAACCTAAATTTTGATGACTATTTTCAGAACAAGAGAACAGGTAGGAATTTGATAAGGACAAGAGGTAGAGTCATCAGGTGCATTTTTGCTATTAATGCTTGCTGAGTACACTAGTACTCACTCTTGCTATCTCTCCCCTTGCTTAGATCCTAGCCCGGCCGGGAGTTATCCTGAGTGGGATGAGGAATTCACAGGTACCGAGGAGGCCGCTGGTGACGAGGGCGTTGGTTACGCGGAGCAGGGCAAGGTGGACGCCTTATTCGACTCGTGGGACGAGTAGACTGCCGGGGGGACCTAGCAGACAAGCGCTGAGGAATGTATCCCCCTTTTGTAATTAAATATTTGTATCCAGAATCTTAGACTTGTGTGGCTACTGTTGTAACAAAGAACAGTTTCTATCTTATTATTTTACTGTGTTAACTCTGGTCAAGGCTTACTATTTGTTGAAGTAGTGTTCTACCGAGCAAACGAATAGTGATCCGTATACCTAAGTGTGATTACCCCTAGGGTAATGACACGGGGCGTCACAGCTGACCTAGTCATCCATCGAGTTCCGGTAATGTTGGTTGGGCTGGCTCTCCCTCCAGACCCAACACTCCACCAGGCGGTACTATAGCGCTTTGGGCTGGGCTAGCTCTCCCTCTAGACCTAACCACTCTCACATATTACTTACCCGATGTGTAGAGGATAGCCACGTAATAAGGTAGCATTTTCTGCCCGCCGAAACGAAAAAATGGTTGGCATTTAATTTACGGCCTCTGATCCGAGTAAGAGTCTTGTAGGTCCTTATATATTAACCGTATGTAAAGGGTCCCACCTCTTCCCTCGTCTTTTCTTGCCACGGGCCCCCTTTACCGGCCATAATATTACCCTTGCAGTACAGCGGCTCTCCCCCAACTGTACCACCCCTTTTTCATTCATCATCTTTTTCATCTTCTTCTTCTTTCATTTTTACCTGATTTGATTTTTGAGACATAGTTTTCATGTAATATGTATAATTATATGTCGATGACCGAGTCGCTGATCTTACGAAATAAAAGAGGAAAATGACGTGATATATCCTGGGATAGAATGGGGCCGCTCTTTATTGATATGAACTGGATTTACAGGGGGTCACTACTACAGAAAAGGCCTTCACAGACGGTTCAAAAATGCCATCACTGATTTTCCATGAGCCGCCCGAGTTTATGGGTCAAGAATGCATGAGGTCATCACAAACGGTTTTCGAACCGCTCAGAATACATACTATCACGCACGGTTTGTAGATGAAACCGCTCAGTGATAGTCAACTTCCGACGATGCAGAGATGAAACCGCTCAGGTAATCGATTATCACTGCATTTGGTCTAGATGAAACCGCTCAGTGATAGTCAACTACCACGCATTTCATCTCTATGCATCGTCTGCGGGTAGTCTTTGCATTGCTAAATCTATTTCTGTTTATTGGCTAGCCTCAGGAAATGCTAGCCATGCCCTCTGAAACAAGCACATCCAATTCGCATTCATTTCAGAAGCACATCAAAATTGCATTCATTTCATAAACAAGCACATCCAATTCACAAATCAATTAACTTTAACCATTAATGTACATTAATTTACACACATGTACCATTATGTTCAACCTATCCCAATCAAGTTCAATCTACACTGTGGAAACTCCCATATGGATTTATGACCTGTCTGTTTAGGAATGACGCAAGGTATGATCGAACTTTTATGAGCTCACTGCTCCAACGCAGCTTAAATGCGATGGTCGCAACCTGTCGATATGAAGGTTAAATTCGGGCTTATATAAATTGGTAAGTATATATGAAATAATTGTTGAAGGATTGACAAACCTGAGGATCATTGGTGATCGCGGAACCGATGAGTAGTTGCATGTTGTGGCAAACATAGTATCCACAGACGCTATGCCATGTGGTCGCTTGGTGGCACTACAAAAATAGAATTGGTTAGTTCGAGAGGCATTACTACGAAGTGTTATATAGGATTAATGTGTACTAGCTAGCAAGTACCGGGAATTTTTGATCATGTGACGGCGTCCTTCCCTTGATATTCCATCCTCTAGCATGTAACACGCCGAACACCCTCGTGACTCCAAGAAGTTAGCCTTAGCCATTGCAAAGGAAGGAAAGACTACAATAGAGTTTCTATGGAGGAAATGTGTTTACCGATGATTAAATTCGGATAGTTGTGAAGTTGTGAGTGGCCCTCTGAGGGAATCTAGGTATATTACGATTTCGTTTTGGTATAATTACAATTAGAATCCAAGGGTACCTACACAGTATGTCAAGATGGTCATTAAACCTAAGTTCGTGTTGCTTATAAAGTACAAATCAATAAGTATAGCCAGAGTGCAACACTACTTACTTACGGTTGTAGGGCAAAAGTATGAATTCCTTGTTGCGCGAGCCATGAAAAAACTATAACGTAATTCTCGATTTAATGTTGCATTCACCGTGATGCTTTGCTCGGAGACAATGTGTGGGTCGAGGAAACCTACCGGTGATTTCCTTCTTTCGGCTTCACGCATCATGTATCTATTATACAAAAGCTAGGAGTTATATATAACATTTATCGATATTACACTAACATTGACCGTGATTGTACACACTTACGATGTCCAAAGATCGTATGAGTGAGACGCCGAGCTCGCCGAGGTTGAAGAGATGTAACAAGTCGTCGAAGGTCACCGTAAAGACAACGCCTTGATACACGGGTTAAAATGATCCTCCTTGAACTTGACAAAGGAAACCCGAGCGCCGTTGATTAACCGCTTGTTGGACTGCTCCATGTACCATGTATGCAATTCCATGCAATCCAAATTCTAGGGTAGGGTCGTTTAACTTCTCGAGCAACGGCTCGCTTAGCTTGAATTTCCGCCAACGGCAAGAAGGGATATCGAGAGGACTCGATCGTCTTCGATTTGCCCTTGCCCTTGCTGCCTCGCTTTGTATAGGTCGACTTCACAAGAGTCGATCGAGCACAAGGTGTAGATGCATGTGATGCAATGGGCCCTTGTCGTGTCGGTCTTGAGTAGCCGGTGCGATCAGTCCGTGGACTTGATGCCGCTGGCAGACATTCCGTGAAGTTGACACCGAGCGGTAGCTCGTGCAAATGTCCTCCTTGGGCCATCGGATGAATGTTCCAACGGCTTGCCCTAGAGTCATGACCTCATCGTTTGGGGGAATTTTCACGACGACCTCGAAATTGGCACAAACACCGCCCACATTCACTTTTATGTAAACCCGCGCTAGATTTGCACTGCACCAAACCTCCGACACGATGGATACACTGACCCAAGCAAAGATCTAGGGCAACAGAGACATATCTCACTTGAGCTTGCACTTCAGAGCCACCCACGCACATAACGATACAAAATTAGCTACTCCAACAGCCTATCAAGGATTGAGCATTCCAGAGATAATAATTATTACCGGATGTCATCGACGGAAAATCTGTCGTCACCTATTGTGGTAGGGTTAGGGTTGGACGCCAGCCTACTCGGATGTTTGGGGGAGGCCGTTAGCAAGATGAAGAGGGGTAGGGGCTTCCAACCGATTTGGGAGTTGCAATCCCTAATCCTTTCCTCAAAGGTCTCTATCTGCTTTTGCTCGGATGCACGAATCTCCAATCAAGGATTGAGTGACCTCATGTCCGATTTTTTCAAGGACCTCCTCTCGATTTTTTTCAAAGGAGCTCATCTCCGAGGGATGCACGAAGATCCTCTCGTAGCTTTGCATCGCGCCGACTTTGGCTCTCTTCCTACTCCCAGCGATCTGAGTCCGCTTGGAACCATTGTTCCTATGTAACAAAACACCAGCGCCTCTCGTGCGACCAGATGCTCACTTTGTTCCTAGGGCCGCAGAGAGTATATCTTTCTCCTATGCTCGAATGAGCCTTGGGAAGATTGTGCACTCAGCGTTATCTGCAATAGCCCGACATGTCATTTCACTTCCTATGAAGTTATGGAGTAATTACAAACTAGGTAGTTCGATATCTTACCAGGCGCTGGGACACTTCCTGGTCTTCGGGGTTTGGAAAGTACGCTTCCCCCGTAGGCCCAATACATAACCTCGCAAATAACCACTGTCGGGAGCGCACATCAGTGATATCGGGAAATAGCAGGGAGACATTCGAACAGCTTTTGCCCATCGCTCTGATCCCTCCATATCGGGGCTTTACCCGCATACCCAGCCGGTGCCGAGTCGTGGGGTACTTGTTTTTTGCTCGAGGGCGTGTCGCAAAGACTTTCACTCTTAAATTCATTTGTCGTCTTCTTCGCCACAAACTCGGCCCAGGACTCTTCCAAGAATGGATACTTGTGGAAGGGCGGCCTTAGATCCTTCTCCACGTAGTTCTTGACAAGCGTGCTCTTGAAGTTCTTCCACACTTTGCACGCCTGTAGCAACGCGTGTCGTCGCACGGAGTCTAGGTGTTCTACTGGGATCTCGAATGATGCGAGAATTTCCGCCAGCACAGCAGTTTTCAGTGGTGCGGGCACCACCTTCCACGAATCGTAGGAGATCTTGACCCGTTCCCGTGCAACTATTCTGACCGTTCTTCGGAATGCGGACGCTACTCGGCGAGGATTGATAGGGGTCCCAAACTGATCGACCTCCGTGATGGTAAATCGGCCCGTGGGCCTTTTCGATATTCCTCTTCTTCTACCGCGGAAGACATCTTCACAAGAAATAGAACATCATGTGAACAAATGAAATCAGCATAAAGCTAAGATTTAACATTTTGATATTGTTATCAGATGTAGAGTAAGCATTCCAATTAGAGCTCAAGTACAAACCCGATTATCAAAAAATCTCAAGACAAGACTATTATCATCACAGAGCATTCATCTCAAACCCACCACACCACATTGCAATATATTCCAAAGAGCGAGATCAAAACAAATACCATATGAATAATCGACTAGAACAAATACAAATTCCTAAAACAAGTACAATTATCACAAGGACCATGACAGATTATTGATAGAAATAGTTAGGAAAGGGCGTCGGGTCGGACAACTCGACATTGGTTACCTTTAGGCGTCGAGGAGAAGGACGAGCAGGAGCAAGACGAGCAAAGCAGGCGGCGGCCGAAGGGGAGGCGCCACTGCCCTGGGAGGGGAGGAGGCGGCTCGGGGCAGGAGGCGCGGTGGGCTCGGAGGAGGCGCCACGGGTCAGGGAGGAGGCTCGGTGGGCTTGGGGGAGGCACGGCCGCCGAGGAGGAGGCGGCGCCGACGGGATCGGGGAGGAGTCGCCTGCTCGAGGAGGTGGCATCGAGGACGGTGGCGACGGCTCGGGGAGGAGGAGCGAGAGGAGTTGAGAAACTTAATCGTTTGAGAGTGGTGGGCGCGACAAACCCTAGCTAGGGTCCGAATATAAATAGGGATGGACATCACAGACGGTTCTAAATTAGAACCGCTCAGGATATTATATATCGCTGCATTCTAATTTAGAACCGCTTATGATATGTGATATCATGCACGGTTCTCACTTAGAACCGCTCGTGATATATATGTGTCATGCACGGTTTTAATAAACAACCGCTCATGATATACATGTAAGACGGTTTGTAGTTCAAACCGTCGTGATATTATTTTGTATTGGTTAATATCTAGATTCTGCTTATTGGCTAGCCTCGTGAAATGCTAGACATGCCCTCTCAAACAAGCGAAAAAGACAACAAGTACATGTATATACATCCAATTCACATTCATTTGAGAAACAATCACATCTATTTCACAAGACAAATCAATTAATTAACTCAAATGAACTAAAATTAACCGCTCATCGTAACGCATATACATATACACACATTGTTCAATTAATCTTTAAAATTAGCCCTTCATGATGATCGACGCAGATGTAGCTAGTTTCACACGTTCTTCTTCCTCGACCCTTAAGCCGTTTCCGAAAGGAGGCAACTCGTCAAATTGTTGTATTCTTTCTCGTCCACTACATTCTCAACTCCGACAATTCTCCTTTTTCCATGAAGAACTACGTGGCGCTTCTTATTTGCCGGCCGGTAACATAGAAGACTTGAACAACTTGGTTAGCCAAGACGTAATGGTTCGTCTTTGTATCCCACACGCTCGAGGTCTCACGGTAGTGACGCTGTACTTGTCGACCTTCACCGTGGGAGATGGACCCAACGACACCAAATAGGGAATCTTGAAAAGCACGTAGTCTAGCTCCCATATCTCCTCTATTTGCCCATAGTAGGAGCTCCTCACCCCATCGGCATCTTGAATGCATCTATGCGCATAATCATTGCTCGTTAGTGCTTTTATATCCCGAGCTGCGATAGAATGTGTACCCATTTATGTCAGATCCTTGCCATGTTACTATCAGAATGTTGGCCCTTTTGCCAACCATGTCAAGATATCACTTGACGAGCTCCTAGCAAGTCGCTCCTTCAACCATTTTTGAACCGCTGCATTGTGTTGTCTCGTGATCCAAACATCCGGCCGCACCGGATTCATTGCTGTCAAGCACGCCCTTGTCTTTGGTCGATATACGAGGACACTTCACCATGTGTTGCAAGATCGTGAAATGGGCTTGAGCATACGCATCCATATTTGGAGTGATTGCTTTCCTTCCGATGGTCCCGGTACCCTCGAGCCTCCCCTCATGGCGAGATCGAGGCAAACCTATCTGTTCGACCTGAGCCATGTAATCGAGACAGAACTCAATGACCTCTTCGGTTGCATAACCTTCGACGATGCTGCCCTCTGGTCGAGATCGATTCCGTACATATGACTTGAGAATTCCCATGAACCTCTCGAACGGGTACATGCTACGTAGGAACACGGGCCCACACATCTTTATCTCCCTCACAATATGAACAATGAGATGGACCATGATATCAAAAAACGACGGAGGGAAATACATCTCAAGATCACATAGAGTCGTCACCACCTCGTCCTGCAGAGCATCTAGTCCTTCGGGATCGATGTCTTTCTGAGCAATTGTGTTAAAGAAATAACATAGCCTCATGATTGTCTCTCGGACCTTGATCGACAAAATACTTCTAATTGCAACAGGGAGCATTTGTGTCATCAACACATGACAATCATGAGACTTCATGCCAATTAACTTCAAATCTTTTATCGAAACAAGTTTCTTCATGTTGGCGAGTAATCGGGCGGAACTTTCACACCATGCAAGCACCGCACAGCCTCGGTTCTCTCGGCCTTGGACAGAGTGTAACAAGCGGGGAAGGTACGTTCGTTCTTTATCGGTCCTTGTTGGTGCTAACTCGTGTCCGATGTCCATATCAACCAAGTCAAGCCGCATGTGACACCATCCTTTGTTTTGTCACGAATGTTCAAGAAGAGACTAATCAAGTTGTCACATACATTCTTCTCTCGTGCATGATGTCGATGCAAAGGCGAACTTCTAGGTGCTCCCAATAAGGTAAGTCCCAAAATATTGATCTCTTCTTCCACATGTTCTTCTTACGGGTCCTCGATTTACATCCCTTTCCAAGCACAACGCCTAAATCCTTAACCATATCATAGACCTCTTTTCCGCTTAAATGCCTTGGAGCCGAATCTGTCCTCCTTCTCTCCGTCAATTGTTTCTTCATCTGCGGTATGGGTGAGCCCTCCAAGGAACCTACGATGACGATGTACATGGTTTTACGCGAGTGATTCAGCCACACACTCGGTATCATCTAAGCCGTGAGCATGTGCTTTGGCCCCTTTGTACTCGCCCGACAAATTAGCAAGGGCGGGATAATCATTTATGGTGCGAGAACAACAAGGAACGTAAAGTGAAGTTCTCTCGCTTGTACGCATCCCATACCTGCATTCTTCAATTCACAAGATTTTTAGATCTTCCATCAATGGTGCTAGGTACACATCAATATCATTCCCAGGTTGCTTCGGCCCTTGGATAAGTATCGATAATAAAATATACTTCCGCTTCATACATAACCAAGGAGGAAGGTTGTAGATACAGAGCGTCACGGGCCAAGTGTTATGTCGGCTGCTCATGTTACCGAAAGGATTCATTCCATCTGTACTCAATCCAGACTTTATATTCCTCGGTTCCGCACCGAAGTCTGCAAACCTCCTATCGATATTTCTCCACTGGGCGGAATCAGCAGGGTGTCTTAACTTTTCGTCATTCTTACGCTCCTCTGAGTGCCAATACAATAGTTTTGCATTCTTTGGGTTCGCAAAAAACCGCTTCAAACGGGGAATTACAGGAAGATACCACGCCACCTTAGCAGGAGGTCCTTTCTTCACCTCGATTCCCTTGTCGTCATCTGATTGCTTCTTACGTTTGTATCGGGATGCGTTGCACACCGGACATACATGCATGTTTGTATACTCGTTACGGTAGAGGATACAGTCGTTCGGACATGCATATATTCTTTCTACTTCCATTCCCAATAGACAAAGAACCTTCTTGGCTTTGTAGGTGGTTTTGGGCAACTCGTTCTCCCTCAGGAAGCATGTCCGTTAAGAGACCTAATGACTCAGTGAAACTCTTGTCGGACCAACCGTTGCTTGCCTACAATTTCAGCGGCTTTAAGCCTGAGATGACAACCTTGTGTATTCCGACTTGCGACACCGGGAACAAAGGTTTCTCTGAGTCCTCCATCAAGCCCCGGAATTGAACATACTCCCTCTCATCACATGTCCCTTCTGCATCGCGAAGCATCTGATCTAGATTATCATCGTGCAGCCTATCCGAATCGGAACCACAATCGACATCAGTCGGCGGCATATCGTTGACTTCCTGTATAATATGCATATCGTTGACTTCATGTATAATATGCTCTTCACCGTGACTGGTCCAACATGTATAACCCTTTTTGAAACCCCTTCGAATCAAGTGTGCTTCGATCTGCGCTCGGTTGTTAAACATCTTCGATTCTCGCAACAATGCATGGACAAGACATATATTCCGCCTTTATTCAACATATCCTCCTCGGCAGCTCTTGTAAAAGCAGACACACCATTAATGTACTCTTCACTCACACGGTTCTCAGTGTACATCCAGCTTCGGTCCGTCACACGGTTCGTATTGAAAACCCTGAAAATAAATAAAATGGTGAAGACTTTCAAAAGCGTATTTTCTGAGAGGCTTAATTACGCTTTTTTTATTTTTTCATTTTTTCGGATTTTATTAACTTACATGTGGGCCCTACTTGTCAGTGACTCATTTTTTATTTCATGATTTTATTTATAAAATCTATGGCGGTCCCACATTTCGTAGACTCGTTAGTTTATTAACTAAATGATTAAAAACAGTAGGATTTGAAGCTCAAACTGGGCTTAGGGTGACATCGCATTGCTAATAGTCGTGGCTCGGCCCTAAGGTCGCCTGAGGCGAACTGACGGTGATGTCCCGTAGAGGCGCTTGAAACTAACGATTTCGGCGTAAACGCCTGAAACTACTCAAATTAAAGGATGCTTATGCTCCAGTATCTCACCTCGATCACGAGGAAGGTGTCAATGAAAGTCGGGGAAGATCCAAGGCGCGCGGCTGGTCGTCGATCGGTGAATAGAGGCGACGGCGGCAAGCTCCTCGGCAACAATATATAGCTGAAATGGACCAGGCCGGCTCAGTGAGGTGAGGCGATACTCAAACCGGGCACGGAACGGCGATGGACCTACCGTAGCACCAGAGATGGAGATCAAGAAGACTCTGTTGGCTAGGGAGCTATATATGTCTGTGATGAGTTAATTATCACGAATGGTTTTTAACAAAAAAATGCTCGTGATATTGGGTAATATCACGACGGTTCATGTTTGGAACCGTCGTGAAGTATCACACAGTTACGACCAAAACCGCCGTGATATTACCCAATATCACAGAGCGGTTTTAATCGTAACCGCTCTGTGATACTTCACGACGGTTCCAAACATGAACCGTCTGTGATATGACATCTTCACGCATTTGGTTTTAGCGCGAGAATAACACGTATGGTGGGTAAACAAAACCGCTCGAGATTGTGTTTAATCTGAGCGCATTGATGAACCATCATTATCGAGCGTCGATATTAGTATTTCTGTAGTAGTGGGTGCTTACGACTTAACTAGGGACTAATCCTAATTACACTGAATATGAAGATTACTACGCTCTAATCTGATGATGCTGTCTTGCTTGTCTCAGACCAGATTGTGATTATCGATGTGCTTCTCGATACCTATCTGCCTCTGCCCTTTGGTCTTCTGTGCTCCACCCTTAAATAACTTCCGAAGAGGTGGCGATTACTCCTGGAGAAGGTGTCCCTAGTGAAGCGTTGCGACTGGTCGGGGTGAGGCGTCAGTTAACAATGTGTTAATTGTTCTACGGTTAAGTGGCTTAGATACACTCAACCGTATCGTGGTTGTTGTCAGTGTCTTTAGGACTATGTAACCGTGTGATATGAAGTATACAACACATGCTATATTCATCGCACGGTAAGAATGTACTTGGGATCAGTTATAGATACCAGTTCATAGCTTCTCCGAGCAGCTACCTGGTCGAAGACTAGGTGCAAGACCTTGTCCGACCAGGGTACCCTTATGTAACCTCTGGAATCCTTACGACCAGTGAGGTCATTAGCCCTAGGAGTTACGACCGTGAAGACGTATGGTATTTTATTATATATTAAGATAATACATATATGTTTTAATCCTCGTCAACTAGGGCCCTTACTTTAAATGAACAGGTCGTGTGAACACTTTTCTTCCGATGAAGTCGTATCGGGCAGACCCCATTTAATGTCGTGATATACGAAGTGGTCTGTGTTCACTTTAAAGTTGAGAAGTTGTCTTGGGAACCTAAGAGTTTTTCTGTTCGTTGGACAAAAAGAGGCTTTTGTCCATTGGACTTTTTAGATAACTCCAGTTTGCAATTAAATACCTAAAGCTATATAATCCCCATTGCTGGGCTTTAGAATTTTTACGCTTCCAAATCTTCCTCTGATCCTCTTCAGTTCTTTGCTAAGAAAATCTTTCCAACCTCTTATTGTCTTCTCGACCTCAAAGCCTCCTCCGACCACTACTCATTCCTTTGAGAAATTTCATCATGTCGGAGCAAATCACAAAGTGGATGGTTTCGGATCTGAATGAGAAGAAGCTTGAATCGCTGGAGAAGATGGGAATGCTCCCATACAGGAATCTGATTGGATGGAAGTCAGCGGCCGGGGAGCACTTTCTGAGCCGCGAAGATGGGGAAATTCCAATCTTCCTCGCCTACATCGAGTGCGGGCTGAGGGTGTTGGAAATATGCCCTAGAGGCAATCATAGAGATGATGATATTTCGTTGTATCCATGATTTAATAAATGTTCCTTGAATATTGCCTTTGTGTTGATTAACAAGTATGTGACTTGTTTGTGAAACTCTTCACTTGTATGGTTATTCTAAAGATTGTCCCTAGTCAGAGTTCATGTGAGGACACATGTGAATGATGGATTAGCACATGTATCGGTTGATGACCATGTTTCATGTGTCATAGACATGGAGATGTCAAACCAATAATGTGGACACATGTTTAGAACATGGGGTTGGACCGACCCAACATGAGACATAACAATTATACTTATGGTTCTCTCTACACAATGTGTACGCCTTGTCCTTAGACCCGAGATTGTCGCATGTACTTGAGATGTGAATCGACCTACTTAGGGGCTATCAAACGCTACTCATGAATGAGGTAGTTATAAAGGTAGCTTTCGGTTTGTCATGAAGCATGTTTGCGAGGCATGGTCACGAGATGGGATTTTCCCTCTCTACCGAGAGAGATATCTCTGGGCCCTCGAGTGATCGGATCCGTAAATGCATGGCCATGCTACTTAAGGTTAAGAGTTAACCTAGTAAGGGATTCCAATCACGGATCGAGAAAGAGTGGTCACTTGGAGCTCGGCCAAATATCGTGAGGCAAAGGGATTGGCATGTACATAACGCTGTGATGGTTCGTCCGATATGATCTTTGTGTACGTTTAGGAGTTGGCACGCCTTGCTAGAGACCGCTACCAACTATTGACCAAGTATGTATACTCGCGTCATGTCTAAACATACGTGAACCTATAGGGTCACACACTTAAGGGTCAAGCCTAATTCGGATTGGATCCGAATTAGATCGGGCATTGAGTCCTAATGGGCCTCTATTAGTAGAAGCCCATTGTAAGGACGCCTATAAAAGGAGGGCAAGGGCGCCGTGTTCGATGATGAGTTTTTCGTGACACCATCAAACCCTCGCCGCCACCCTCCCACGCCCTAGTCGCCGCGCGATCTAGTAGTCCGTGCGGCGCGCTTCCTCCGTGCGTGTGGATACCTTTGAGGCGCCAGATCAGAAGCGTTTGGACGAACCGCAAGAGAGGAGTCAGACGTGGGGCGCCGCGACGAGGACGAGGAAGTAGTACGACTACTCTACCCCGACGTCTTCGCATCAACTTAGTACGACTACTCTGCCTGACGTCTTGCATCAATTCCGCACTGGCTGCCTAGTGGTAAGACCGTGATCTATAACTACTGATGATCTTGGTTTACTGGGTAGAATTTTTATTAATTTGCGCTAGTGTAGCCTACCCGTGGCCCTTCAAAGGTATCGAGTGGTTCTTTGTCATGTTATAGGTTCGGTGATTTGCATATGGCGATATGTAAGTCGGTATGATCGATGTGATCGATTGTATAGTTCTCGTAATGGATTGATCGATCTGGTTTAGTGATCATGCCGCTAAGGTCGTGAAACAACATACCCTACCGGTCGGATTCGCCATCGGGGACAAAGGACACGTAAAACCGGTTATGAATGCGAAGATCAATATGATTGGTCGAATCGAATCTAGATTGATAATCGATGTTACGTGATCATGTCGCTAAGGTCGTGAAACAACATACCCTACCGGTCGGATTCGCCATCGGGTGAGACAAGTGACACGTAAAACCGGTTGTCGCACGCAAAGATCAATACAAATTGGTCGAATCGGAACAATGGTCGATTTGTGGTAAATATGATTTGCCGATCAAAATCCTAAGTAAAAATTGCATAGTCCTGATTGGCGCGCCTTCGAACCTCGATGGGGCGCCGCCTTCGAACCCTGATGAAACCCCCACCCCTTATCCCAGAGATTGCATTCTATGCATAACTTGTTTTTGCAGGATGTATGTGACCAAGATGGCCTAATGTGTATGTGATGCATGTTTGTAATATTTTCATGACTGCGTGTCGTGGGTTCAACAACACTACCGAGCCATTGTGTTGTCAAAGTATTGTATTAACGGCCAAGTGCTTGACTTGTGATGATTCCTTGTATCCATGTATTTTATTACTAGTCATTATGAGTAATAGCTTATATTAATACTCGGAGGACACATCACTTGGAGGATGGCACACATTAACCATGGAGATGGAGATCATCATGGTGGATGATTCTATGGCGATGGAGATCACCATGAGAAAATGGGCCATACCGAGTCACAACTGTGTGAATGCTATTCTGCTTGTTTTACTCCTATGCATGTTTGAATGGTAGAAGTATAGCGATCCTCACAAAATGTTAAGTTAAACATATGCCCTCCCAACTAAACTTTGCACCATCCCATGTCTTGTAAATTGATGGTGGGTCTATAAAATTAGGGCACCATCGACTTTCCTTGACTAGATGGGTTTGTATCGGATACATACATGCATAAGGGTTGGTGAACTTAACAAGGCTATCATAAAGGTTATGGGCCTTGGGGCATAAAGGTTGGGCGCATAGAGATGTCACCCAACAACAAGAGTCATATAGAGATATGATTAGCAAGGTGTTGCTATCAATTACCTTGTCTCCTAGCGGTGATGCAAAAGCTCACTAGTAGACTCGTTAATTGCGGATCTTGAATCGCTAAGAATCAATAGAGGATGTTGATTTTAGTGGGAGTACATTCTATTAAATTTGTTTAATACTGCTTTACTCTATCATGGTTTTATTTGTCTTAGTATTTTGCATTTCCTATTGTAGATCAATGGCATCTAGCAACCGCAAGACACCCTTTTGCTTTTATGATCGATTCTTGAGAAAGAAAAATTAAATGGAACAAACTATTCGGATTGGTCCAGAATCTCGAGAATTGTTCTCGTAAGTATAAAAAGGAAAACGCTCGACACCCCAATCCCGTAAGAGCTCGCTAACATCTGCTTGGTTCTTCGTTAAAACCGCCACAAGAAAGCATGTGATGACTCTCTTGAGGTTAGCTGTCTTATGCTTGCATGCATGGAACCCGACCTTCAAAAGCGCTTTGAGGATCGAAGCGTATGATATGATCATGGCGCTTATGACATGTTCCGCATACACGGCCAGATGAACGATTCAATGTCTCTAAGGCTTTTCTGGAATGCAAGTTAACAGAAGGTGCACCCGTAGGCCCACATGTGATCAAAATGGTTGGTTACAGTCAGACTTTGGATAAACTTGGTTTTCCAATTAGCCAAGAGTTGGCAACTGATTTCATTTTGGCATCTCTTCCACCTAGCTATGGACATTTCATTTCGAACTACCATATGCATGGGGTGGAAAAGGGGCCTTAATGAGCTTTGTGGGATGCTCAAAACAGCAGAGAGTGACATTAAGAAGTGTGCAGGCCCTAGCCATGTGATGGCTGTGCAGAACAAGTCCAGCTTCAAGAAAAAGGGTAGGAAGCCATGGGCAAAGAATAAGGGCAAGGCTAAAGATATGATCTCGAAGCCAACGCCTAAGCCTAATGCTGGACCTGGAGCTGAGACAGTATGCTTCTATTGTAAAGAAACTGGCCACTGGAAGAGAAACTGCAAGAAGTACCTGGATTCCGAGGAATGCAAGAAGAAGGCCGAAGTAAGACTTCCACCCAAGGTACACTTGTCATAAATGTTTTAGACATTTTTCTCGTGATTCTCCTATTAACTCTTGGGTATTTGATACCGGATCGCTTGCTCACATTTGCAACTCGATGCAGGGCTAATAAGAAGTAGAGGAGTCGCAAGAGGTGAAGTTGATTTTCGCGTCGGAAATAAAGCAAGGGTTGTTTGCGTTGACCGCTTCAAGACCATGCAACTTCAGCTTCCTTCAGATTTATTATGGAATTGAATAATTGTTATTATGTTCCTAGTATGAGTCGAAACATTTTATCCCCCTCATGTTTGATGAGAGATGGTTATTCATTTGCAAGTAAAGACAATGGTTGTTTGATCTCTAAAAATGAAATGTTTATGGCTTTTGCGCCCATTGTGAATGGGTTATTTATTTTAAATCTTGATGATGCGCCCATCTTTAACATAAATGCTAAAAGACTTCGGCCTAATGATTTGAATCCCACCTATGTTTGGCATTGTCGCTTGGGTCACATAAGTGAAAAGCGCATGAAGAAGCTCCATGATGATGGTCTTCTAACTTCGCTTGATTTGAATCATACGAGACATGTGAAGCTTGTTTGCTTGGTAAGATGACCAAGTCACCTTTCAAAGGTTCTTTTGAGAGGGCGTCAGACTTGTTGGAAATCATACATACTGATGTATGTGGACCAATGAGCACGACTGCTAGAGGTGGATTTCATTACTTCATAACTTTCATCGATGATTTTAGTAGATATGGCTATGTCTACTTAATGAAGCATAAGTCCTAAACTTTTGAAAAGTTCAAAGAGTTCCAGAATGAAGTTGAAAATCAACGTGCCAAGAAAATTAAGGCTCTGCGATCTGATCGTGGTGGCGAGTATTTGAGTCATGAATTTAGCAATCATCGAAGAGTTGCGGAATTGTTCCCCAGCCTAACACCGCCTTTAACGCCTCAAAGAAACGGGTATCCGAGCGGCGAATCGACCTTGTTGGACATGGTTCGATCGATGATGAGCCACCAGATCTACCATTATCATTTTGGGGTTACGCCTAGAAACGGCAGCTTTCACACTTAATAGGGTACCGCCTAAATCAGAGTTAAGACACCATATGAGATATGGACCGAAGAGTCACGCTTGTCTTTTCTAAAGATTTGGGGATGTGAGGCGTTTGTCAGTTTACTAAAAGTCGGACAAGCTCACACCCAAGTCTGATAAATGCATTTTCGTGGATATCCGAAGGAAACCTTTGATATTACTTCTACAACCGACTAGAGGGCAAAGTGTTTGTCGTCAAGTGGTGTTTTCCTAGAGAAAGAGTTTCTCAACAGGAGACAAGTGGAAGAACGGTGCGGCTTGAAGAGGTTCAAGATGAACCAATCGGGAAGACTCGACGAATGATGCCCACGTGGCGTAACAAGTTGAGGAACCCATGGCAAAGGAAGCACCACCACCACGGCTCGGAAGGCTCCAATACGCGAGATATGTTATTGTTAGACAATGATGAGCCTACGACCTATGCGGAAGCAATGATGGACCCAGACTCGAGAAATGGCATATTGCCATGAGATCCGAGATAGCATCCATGGGAGACAATCAAGTTTGGAACTTGGTTGACCTACCGATGGTGTTAAAACCATAGAGTGCAAATGGATCTATAAAAGAAGATTGATATGGATGGAAATGTTCATATCCATAAAGCTCGACTTGTCGCAAAAGGTTTTCGCAAGTTCAAGGAGTTGACTACGATGAGACCTTCTCTTTGAAGCGATGCTTAAATCTATAAGGATCATTCTAGCTATTGCTGCATATTTCGACTATGAGATATGGCGATGGATGTCAAAACGGCTTTCCTTAATGGAAATTTAACCGAGGACGGTATATGATACAAACCGAGGGTTTTGTCGATCCAAACAATGCTAGAAAAGTATGCAAACTTCAAAAATCCATTTATGGATTGAAGCAAGCATCTCGAGTTGGAACATTCGCTTTGATGAAGTGGTCAAAGGGTTTGGCTTCATCAAAACGAAGAAGAATCTTGTGTTTACAAGAAGGCAAGTGGAGCTCGCTCAGATTTCTAATCTTATATGTAGATGACATATTACCGATTGAAATGATATTCCTATGCTCGAGTCCGTTAAGACCTCACCGAAAAATAGTTTTTCAATGAAGGACTTAGGGAAGCGGCATATATTTTGGGTATTAAGATCTATAGAGATAGATCAAAAGGCTAATAGGATTAAGCCGAGTACTTACATTGACAAAGTGTTGAAACGGTTCAACATGGGGAGGCAAAGAAAGGTTTCTTGCCCATGTCTCATGGCATAAATCTTGGCAAGACTCGGTGTCCTTCGACAACCGATGAGCGAGATCGCATGAGTAAGATTCCATATGCTTCGCCATTGGATCTATCATGTATGCTATGATATGTACTCGCCAGATGTTTCCTATGCTCTAAGTGTTACGAAAGCAGATACCAAGTCGATCCCGTGAGAGTCATCGACAATGTTAAAAACATCCTCAAGTATTTGAGAAGAACTAAGGATGTGTTCCTTGTCTACGGAGGTGAGGAAGAGCTCGTTGTAAATGGTTACACCGATGCAAGCTTCCAAACCGACAAAGACGATTACAAATCGCAATCGGTTTTGTGTTCATTTTGAACGGTGGTGCGGTCGATTGGAAGAGTTCCAAGCAGAGATCTTGTCGACTCTACAACGGAGGTTTAGTACATTGCGCTTCAAGCAAAGAAAGGAAGGTGTTTGGATAAGGAAGTTCATAACTGAACTAGGTGTGGTTCCTAGTGCGCAAGCGATCCTCGGATCTTTATCAGGATAACAAGTGGGGCCATTGCGCAAGCCAAGGAGCCGAGGAATCACCAAAAGAACAAACACATATCGCAATGCGGTTTCATCTCATTCGAGATCCTCAATCGAGGAGATTTAAAGATATGCAAAATACACACGATTTGAATATTTCAGATCCTTTGACTAAGCCTCTCCCACAAATTCTAAGCATGAGGCACACACAAGAACTATGGGTATTAGATATCTTCTAGATTGACTCTAGTGCAAGTGGGAGATCATTGGAAATATGCCCTAGAGGCAATCATAGAGATGATGATATTTCGTTGTATCCATGATTTAATAAATGTTCCTTGAATATTGCCTTTGTGTTGATTAACAAGTATGTGACTTGTTTGTGAAACTCTTCACTTGTATGGTTATTCTAAAGATTGTCCCTAGTCGAGTTCATGTGAGGACACATGTGAATGATGGATTAGCACATGTATCGGTTGATGACCATGTTTCATGTGTCATAGACATGGAGATGTCAAACCAATAATGTGGACACATGTTTAGAACATGGGGTTGGACCGACCCAACATGAGACATAACAATTATACTTATGGTTCTCTCTACACAATGTGTACGCCTTTGTCCTTAGACCCGAGATTGTCGCATGTACTTGAGATGTGAATCGACCTACTTAGGGGCTATCAAACGCTACTCCGTGAATGGTAGTTATAAAGGTAGCTTTCGGTTTGTCATGAAGCATGTCATGAGGCATGGTCACGAGATGGGATTTTCCCTCTCTACCCGAGAGATATATCTCGGCCCCTCGAGTGATCGGATCCGTAAATGCATGGCCATGCTACTTAAGGTTAAGAGTTAACCTAGTAAGGATTCCAATCACAGATCGAGAAAGAGTGGTCACTTGGAGCTCAATCAATATCGTGAGGCAAAGGGATTGGCATGTACATAACGCTGTGATGGTTCGTCCGATATGATCTTTGTGTACGCTTAGGAGTTGGCACGCCTTGCTAGAGACCGCTACCAACTATTGACCAAGTATGTATACTCGCGTCATGTCTAAACATACGTGAACCTATAGGGTCACACACTTATGGGTTGAAGCCTAATTCGGATTGGATCCGAATTAGATCGGGCATTGAGTCCTAATGGGCCTCTATTAGTAGAAGCCCATTGTAAGGACGCCTATAAAAGGAGGGCAAGGGCGCCTGTGTTCGATGATGAGTTTTTCGTGACACCATCAAACCTCGCCGCCACCCTCCCACGCCCTAGTCGCCGCGCGGATCTAGTAGTCCGTGCGGCGACGCTTCCTCCCGCACGTGGATACCTTTGAGGCGCCAGATCAGAAGCGTTTGGACGAACCGCAAGAGAGGAGTCAGACGTGGGGCGCCGCGACGAGGACGAGGAAGTAGTACGACTACTCTACCCGACGTCTTGCATCAACTTAGTACGACTACTCCGCCTGACGTCTTCAGATCAATTCCGACCGCTGCCTAGTGGTAAGACCGTGATCTATAACTACTGATGATCTTGGTTTACTGGTAGAATTTTTATTAATTTGCGCTTAGTGTAGCCTACCCGTGGCCCTTCGTGAGGGTACTACAGACAAATTCCTCCCCGTGTTCTGGAGTATTACGGGGTGGAATGGGTGAATTTGACCTCTAATTCTATTGCCAATATTAGTATTTTCATTTACCTATGTGAGGCGTACCTGGAAGTGCGTCCAAACTTGAAGCTCTTCAGGTATTTCTACCGGATGACGATGTCGGGGAGATCCACGGGGGCTCCTGGAGAATGCACGCTGCGCCTTCACGACGGGAAGGCCGATGAGTACATCCAAATGTACTCAAAATCCTCGTGGTCATCATGGAAAAAGAACTGGTTCTACATGACAGTTGCGAGGGAGGATGGCCTCTACTTCACCGGAATTAGGGCGAACGAGAATCCTAAGTGGAGAAAAACCGTGGAGAAGGCAGGGGTGGTCGGAAGATGGGTGGATGCCATCCATGACCTGAGGATCAAGGGCTTGACTTTCTGGCATGTGGTGAGAGATTTCACCAAACGCCAGATTAGTCCTCTGAGGCTCCAGACTCATTCTCTGCTCTAGTCTATTGGTCGTGATGAAGCTATTTCACGAGGTGGTAAGTCTTCGAAAGAAGCTCCGGCCAGTATGACTTATTACTTGATTATCGTAACACCTTAAAATCTGCTCTTGTCTCCTTCCTTTTTTTAAAGCCCTTTTTCTTGAGAAAATCAGAGAGCAGATCAGGATGATCTGCGCCGGGGAGCCTGTGAGAAGGCTACATTCCCCGATATCTTGACAATAGTCTCTGTTGAAGAGAGACTGGCAAGACTTAAGGTAGATAATCAAATCTCTTTTATCATGTATACATATTCTACGATCAGTTTATTGATCTTGCTCTATTTTTGAAGGCGGTCGGATTGCGAGTCATACAATCCGGTGAGGATCAAAATCCCACCGTGGTTTCGACCGATTCGTGCCCAGATGCACTGGAAGAAGATGAATCTCCTGAGGTAATAAAGCATTTTAAAATAAGAATATATATACTTTAGATAGAAAATTTCATTACCTAACCAAACTCATTTTTTTATTTAGGTGGAGAAGATTGAAAGCCCGCAGAGCATAGCTACATAGGCCGTAGACTCTAGATTGGTCGTTCACGACCTTACAGTTGTTACTGAAACAACTGATCTGGAGGTTGATGAAACCACTCCCTTCTACCCGATGGTCAGGAATGCAACCCTTGATGAATTGATCGAGGACATTGCTTCCGACATCATGTTGAAGGATGTGAGGGGTTTAACCAACCCTGCCGGTTCGGAGCCGGCGAAATTGGTTGAAAAGAAAAGGAAGGCTAGCGGTACAGAGTTTTCTCTACCGTATTTGAAAGTCAAACCCAAGAAATTAACTAGGTATGTACAAATGAAAAAGGTCGTATGAGTACATACCTTTAATAGTTTTTGATGACTTGGTGTTTTGAACTTCCCTTCTTTGTTTTGTCTAGGTCGTTCATGCTCGTCGCTTTCACTGAAATTTTCTGAGACGTGCACCCGTGGAAGTCCTCGTCCAAGGTACATCCCAGAACAAAGTTCTTGAGGATAAAGTGGTCGAGAAAGCCCCCGAGCAAGTGGTGAAGCCAACGGTCACTGGATCTACTGGTGATCATAACTCCTTCTGTGGAGGTAGTTGCCCCCCAAGGCCCTTAACAAGTCATGATCCCTGTTGGTAATCCCTTCCAACCTAACAAGTTCCCTTTTATTCCCCGGTTTATCGAGGATAAGGAGCTTGACGAGGCATGGGGAAGAATATCGGACCATCAAATCAAGATAGGTCCTGATATTATTTTTGCCGATTATAACGGCGGCAATCCGTAAGTATCTACGCATCAGCCATAGTTTCCCTTTTAAGAGTTTACAAGAAACTTAAAGAGAAAATGCTATTTGTGTAGCATATGGTCGAGAATTTTGGCCGTGGCTCAAGATCGACCCAAATAATTAAGGATTTGGAGAAAAAGCACTCCGAACTGGAAAGTAAGAACTTTCTTCTTAACCTTTTTCCTTCTTCAATACTTTGTCATTCTCTAATTATTCTCCTTTATCATATTCGATAGATTTGGAAAAAATAAAAGAAGAAGTCGTGGCTGATAAAGTCGGAATAGCTCTGCTTGAGGAAGCAAATCAGGCTAAGGACTGGTCGATTGCAGAGGTGTCGACCAGAAACGAGACTCTTAACAAGAAAATTGAAGGTAATAGGTCATAGAATTGACTTATTATCCTCCTCTGATCATGTTGTACTTACTGCTTGTTTTACTCGTGTAGAGCAAACGCAAGTGCTGAACAGAGCAAAGAAGGCTCTGAAATTTGAGCAGGATAAGGAGGCAACTCTTGTGCAAAATCTTGATGAAAAGATTCATGCTTTAAAGAAGATGATCTTTGATATGGGATCAGGATCAAGTGTGCCTGACTTAGGAGATTCAATAGAGAAAATGAACTTCTTGGGCCAACTTCTAGAAGATCTCAGTGGTCTGCTCAAGACTTCTCGGGTGAATTATGCCCAGACTATGAAAGAAGGCGTTGCCAATGGAGTTAGTTTTGCGCTGGCAAAACTGAATGCTTCCGACCCCTCCATTGATCTCCAAGCCGTTGAAGACGACTTCAACTGCCTGCCCGATGAGGTGACCAAGTTTATGAAAGAACTAAAGCTGCTTGGAGACAAAGTTATAGAGGAGATAGATGTTGGATCTCCATCAAGCAGTAATTAATCTGGAGACATTCTGGAGTAGGACATTGTAATATAAGAATTGTATATAAAACTTACCTTTATGTCATGAACAATTCTTTTTGTTTATCCCGTTGACTTTTTGAAATTATCGTATATTTCCTAGCCTCCGACTGCTTTGTAGTAGAAGAGCCTTACTAGACAAGCAATTAACCAAGAAAGAGAATAAAAGTCAAAACCATTGTTTTGAAGGCATATACTGATCATCAGACAAAACTGATCGTAACAATACTAGGAAATCATTTTGATCAGAACCAGTGTATGATTTCGACTAGTTATAGATCTTTGTTAGTCATAATCAAAATACCAAACAAAACTGTACATGGTCGGAAAAAAGATTTGTTGGGATGACAAAAGTAGAAATGCAAGAATGTATGAAAAAAAATGATATGTGATCGTCTTTATATATACAACCCAAAACTGGTCGAAAAATACTACTAAGAACAGGAGATATAGAAAAACATTTGCCAAAACATGATCAGGCTCAAGTCCGACTGGCAGTGAGGATCGTAAGAAAAGAACCGTCGCTAGGAAGCTCCTTCCAGTGGGCAGGACCACGTGCGAAAAAGGAGAGACTTCGACTAGGAGGCTTTCCGTGTCCCGACCAGTAGCCAAACGAGAGTAGAACAGAATTTTGAAATGAAGAAATATAGTCTTCATAACCTTAACAGTATAAGGCACTACATGAAGTTATTTGTATTATGCTCTGTTGACTTGTATGGTCATACGTGAAATCATTCATGAAATGATCACGACTAGGACCTATACAACGTATGACACAAATTCCGTTGCCAAAGAGTAACAGAGATTCTGATAAAGAATATCGGAGAGAAAAATTGTCTTCTCCGACCATCTCAAACAAACAATAGTAGGTGACCAGAATATAGGCATAGATATATAAACCATATCACTCGTCGAAAAGAAATGAATGAATGTACCAATGAAATGAAAAATAATTGAAATAATATACAAAAGATTTAGACATAGAACTTACACAATTGATCAATGTTCCAACAATTTGACAAAACTTGCCCGTCCGACATGGCTAGTCGTACAGAACCTGATCGGGTGACTTCGACCACAATGTAAGGACATTCCCACTTAGGGGAAAGCTTGTCGTGATTTGCTTGGTTATGAATTTTTCTGAGAACCAGATCACCTACAGTGAGGCTGCGATGTTGTACCTTACGACTATGGTACCTTCGCATGGCTTGTCGATAGACTGTGGATCTACCAAGGCTTGATTTCGTCGTTCTTCAAGGAAATTGATATCGTTAAGTCGTCATTCATTCTGATAGTTTTCGTTGAAACAATCAGTCCAAGCAGAGCCAATTTTTAGTTCTGGAGGAAGCATGGCTTCAGCACCATAAACCAAGAAAAATGGTGTTTCACCGGTCGCACGATCGTCGTGGTTCAACGTCCCATAATACGAGACGGAGTTCTTGAACCCAAGCTCTCGACCGCTTGATTAACGGTTGAACACTCGGCGTTTGATCCCTTGCATAATGATACCATTAGCTCGCTCAACTGTTTCGTTGCTCTGCGGATGAGCAACAGAAGCAAAATGAACTTTGACACCAAGTCCGTCGTAGAATTCTTGGAATTGACTGCTGGAGAACTGGGCATCATTGTCTGTGATTATACGACTGGGTACACCAAATCGTGTGACCACATTTTTCATGAGAAATCTCTTAGCGGTCTCAGTTGTTATTTTAACAACAGGCTCGGCTTCAATTCATTTTGTAAATTTGTCAATCATGACGAAGAGGAATTCGAAGCCCCCGGGTGCTCTTGGGAAAGGTCCCAGAATGTCCAGTCCCCAGGTTGCAAAAGTCCAGGAAAGAGGAATTGTCTGCAAGGCTTGTGCCGACTGATGTACTTGTTGGCTATGAAACTGACATTGTACGCACTTCGTCACGAGCTCTTTTGCATCATGAAGGACAGCCATTAATAGTATCCTTGCTCAAGGCTTTACCACCAGTTGTTCTCAGAGGAATGATGTGCTCCACAGACTCCTTCATGGATTTCAGTTAGCAATTTAATATCATCTGTTTGAGATATACATCTCATCAACACTCCGTGAGATCCTCGTTTATAAAAGATACGTTCGATCGGAGTGTATGATTTGGCTTTTCGTGACCTTAATCGTGATAGCGCCAACCGTCAACGACCTGTGGAGCATCCATGTTTTCACGATCGATTTGTACGACCTTTAGAGAATCATGTATGTTCTCGGAAGGCTCGACCACCGAGGGTGAATCGAGTTGCTCAAGAAAAACTCCGGACGGGACGTTCGACCTTGTGGAGGCCATCCGTGCCAACTGGTCTGCTAGAAAGTTTTCCTTTCTAGGAATATGTTGATCCGAAACCAAGAAGTGCTTTTGAAGTTTCCGTACTTGCGCCAGATAAGATGACATCTTGGTACTCGAGCATTGATACTTTTCCTACTTGATTCGCTACTAGTTGAGAATCGGCTTTCACTAGTAATCATGAATCCTGCTTAACGAGCCGCCGAGTAACGCCAAGAAACCTTCATATTCTGCCACATTGTTTGTGGCGGGAAAATTTAACTGGATGACGTACTTGATGTGTTCGCCAGTAGGGGATATCAAGACAACTCAAGCCCCCAAGCCTTTTAGCATCAAGGAACCGTCAAAATACATTATCCACTCTTCGTGGTGTTCAAACTCGAGCCCTTGGGTGGGTTCAGGGTTTGTCCATTCGGCAATGAATTCTGCTATTGCTTGGGACTTGATTGCTATTTGTGAGTTGAAATGGAGGTCAAACGCCCCTAGCTCAACCGCCCATTTTGCTATTCGTCCTGATGATTCCCTGTTTCCAAGGACTTGGCCAAGGGGATATCCGGTTGGTACGACCACTTTGTGGGCCTGAAAGTAATGCCTCAGTTTCCTTGAAGACATAAGGAGACCATAGAGTAACTTTTGTACCTGTGGGTATCTTTCCTTTGGTCCATGTAAGACTTCACTTACGTAATATACTGGTCGTTGGATGTTATCTCGTTCTACGACCAGTACACCACTAACTGTCTGTGGCGTTGCAGCCACGTAAATTAGCAATGTTTCTCCCGATCTTGGAGAAACTAAGACCGGGGGGCTCGTAAGGTACTTCTTAAGTTCTTCAAATGCATCGTTTGCCTCTTTAGTCCACTCGAAATTCCCATGTTTCCAAAGAAGTTTAAAGAAAGGTAATCCTTTTTCTCCTAACCTTGCTATGAAACGACTTAACGCTGCCATACAGCCGGCTAGTTTCTGGACCTCTTTCTTCGTGGTCGGAGGGCGCATCTGGTCGATGGCCGATATTTTTACTAGATTTGCTTCAATACCCCTAGCTGAGACTAGAAAACCGATTAGTTTTTCAGCAGAAACTCCGAACACACACTTCTCTGGATTCAACTTGAGGTTATGCCTTCTCAAGTTGTTGAAATTCTCTCGTAGGTCGAGAATATGATCGCTAGAGTTGGTGCTCTTTACGACCAGATCATCAACGTAGGCTTCTAGATTCTGACCTATCTGTGGACTAAAGGTTTTCTGCATCAACATTTGAAAAGTTGCACCAATATTTTTGAGACCAAATGGCATCTTAACATAGCAATAAGTGCCATACGGAGTGATGAAAGAAGTTTTCTCTTTATCTTCTTCACACATATTAATCTGGTGGTACCCTGAATACGCATATAAAAAACTTAGTAACTCACACCCAGAAGTAGAGTCTACAAATTGGTCAATGCGTGAAGGGGAAAATCATCCTTCTGACAAACTTTATTAAGATCTCAGAAGTCAATATACATTCGCCATTTCCCATTATTTTTCGTAACCATTACAGATTGGCGAGCCACCGAGGGTGGTCGACTTCACTAATAAACCCAAATTTGAGGAGCTTGTCAATATCCGATCGATTGCCTCCTTCCGATCAGTGCAAAACGCCTCGGCTCGCTTGATCGGTTTCTTGTCAGGCTAGAGAGCTAGCCTGTGCTCGATCACCTCCCGGGAGACTCCGGGCATGTCGGACGCCTGCCAGGCGAATACGTCCTGATTTTCTCGGAGGAATGAGACGAGCGAGTCTTCCTACTTGGGGTCGGGTCTTGCCCCGACGAGTATCTTGCGGGTAGATGGGTCAGTGTTTCCTGACCCAAGTGGCGACTTGGTGCTGTCCGGAGAAGCGCCTTTGTCGAGCGGTACCTCTTTTATCTGGTCGGAGGGCTTTGGCGTCATCTTTGGCCTCAAGTGCTTGACTTGCACGGTAGATGGATTAGCCTTTCTGGTCGGAAGTTCATCGACCAGTTCAAAGGATTTTCGATCACACACGTAAGCCATTTTCTGATCTTCTCGAATCGTGATGACTCCTTTCGGTCCCGTCATTTTCAAACTTCGATAACCGTCGTGCGTGGCTATCAAGAACTTTGCTGAGGCCGATTGACCAAGGATTCCTTTGTATGCGGATTCGAAATCCACCACATCGGATCTGTTCTGTTAGAAAGTTCTCAGGTCTTCCGAATGTAACCGGTAGGGAAACTTGTCCTATCGGTTTAGCGGTGGAGCCAGGGACTATACCGTGAAAGGCATATTTCACTGGTTTCACCTTGGACTTGGGAACTTGCATGTCTTCTAAAGTTCCCGCAAATAAAATGTTTAAAGAACTACCACCATCTATCAAAACTCGATTAACCCTACAATTATTAATAGTAGGTTCAACAACAATAGGGAACCTACCTGGTCGAGCTAAAGGGATGGGGCAATCTTCTTTGCTGAAGGAGATTGTCATGTCCAATCACTGTGATGGCTTGATGATGGCTGGAGGATCGACGAGGTTGATCTCCCGCTCCATGGCCTTCAGATGACGCCTCGAATCGTACGAAGAAGAACCTCCAAAGATCATGTTGACCATGTGTTGAGGCTCCTGGGACTCCATTTCTTCGTCGCCATCTTTGTCCTTTTTGGAACTCGTCTCTCCAAGCTCTTGTATTGTGGGAAATGGTCCTTTACCTGCATAATAGTCCTCCAGTTTCTTTTGCCAAGCTCGGTAGGTGCAGAGGTCGTGCCCTGCCTGCTGGTGAAGTGGACACCACTTGTTGTTTTTTTGGAATCCTTCGGTCGGAGCTTTTGCTTTGCCTCGACCGGTATAACCCTTCTTACCCTTCATAAACTTTTCAGGGATAGCCAGGACTTCTTTGTCATCGGGTCTGCGGTTCTTCTTCTTCTTGAGAGCTTTCTTATTCTTTTTCTCTAGTTTGTCCAATCCAGGCTGGGGGATTTTGTCCTTCCGATCAATGGCCTCACACCACTCTATTGCTTCACTAGCGGTGGCGTACTTGTCGACCATGTCGAAAAGTTCGATGGTTGTTTGTGGAGGGTTCATTGCTATATCCTCCATAAACCGATGATTCCTTAGACCTATTTTCAAAGCCTGGATAACAGATGACTCTGCGACCTCGGTATGGAATTACTTAACTGGGTCAATCTCTTGATGTATTGACGGAGAGTCTCATCGCTTTTGCCGGATTCGCGGAGGTCGCCCTCCTTTCTGTATGGATCAGACGCACTCGAAGTTCGCAATTAGAAGGTCGCAGAATTGCTCCCAAGTATAGATTGATCCGACCGGTAGGTTAAGTAACCACGACCGAGCAGACCCTTTGAGCACGGTGGGCGATAGTTAGCCATTACATTTTCGCCGCCACCAAAGAGCTCGATGGCGATGGTATATATTTGGAGAAACTCTAATGGCTTCGAGTCCCATTGAACTTGTCCAAGTTGGCGGTTGGAACTGCTTATTAACGCACGCCTTGGAGCCCCGCAGAGAAGGCTCGACAACTCGGATCGATTTATGGCGCCTTCTTTGAAAGGTGTTTGATTGTAATCGGCTGGAGACCGATTCCTAGGGTTGGAACGCCGGAGCTCCAGTGTGCCGATCCGGTCATAGACATTGGTATGATGCCTTCGACCGCCTGCTTGATTTAGACGATGTCGAAGATCGTCAGGTCCAAGCGATTGTTCTTCTCGACATGGTGAGGGGGTGGCTACCTGGAATAGCCTTCTTCCCTCATGACTCGTCGGTCGGAATCATCGAGGAGGCCTTGGTATTGATTGTTTCCCAACACGACCATGTTGCCCTCTACTGAGGGAGGAGCGTTGGGACGAAGTCATGGTTTGACTTCCTGAATTCCTCTGTTCCCGATACACCTCTGTTTGTTGCATGGTTTGTTGCAGAATCTCCGATACTTAGCCTATGAGCTGTACAAAACCTGGGGTTTCTGCTAGAACAGGGTTAGAATTATTCAATATATCTTGAACACGTTGCAGGTTTCGTACAGTTACCGAGGGTCTCGGGGGGTTCATACTGGTAGTAGGTGTACACAGGTCTGAACCTTCCCCTGACCTCCGGATTTGTTCTGTCTGACCAACTACTCTTGGTGGGGTAGTGCTAGGCGAGTTAACTGATGGACGCCGATCGCTTCATGTTCTCCTAAGCCGGGTGCTTGATAGCTCAGAATATCTCCACCAACACGTGGTGGCGAGGCGAGTGTGTAGGACCGCAAGGTATTTTGATTTGCATCTTCGATCGATTGACCTCGTGCCTCCAAAGAGCGATCCTCCGACGAGCTTCCATTGTAACTAATGGAGAGCCTTCCAAAGGCTTCTACTAGGAGTTTCCACGACGGAGAGCGGTCGGAGATGAGCACCTCCCGAGGTCTTCTTGGTGGGGCACAGCTTGATCTGGCGATCACGATCGTATGTCGAGCCTTATTATCCCCACTTGGCCTATGGCTAGTGGAGCTTCATCGACACCGTTACCAGATGTCGGTTGGCTCCTGGAATTGCCAGAAGCCGTAGACGAGTACCTTTCAGCCATGATTTCATCAAGAATATAAAGATTCTAGAGTGGCGGTGTCAATTTTCTTCACTGCTTACCGGCCTGAAGGATCGGGCTTGAGGAGCTTCGGACATTCCGAGTCGGTCGGAATGGTCGAAGCGCCACTTGTCGAGGGTGGATCCTCATCCATCCGACGATTTCGCTAACGCCGTACGACGCATAACCGTGGAGGATGAGGAGGAGGATGACATGCCGTTTTCTTGCATGGAACGGATGCATCCTTCTATGTTGAGGTTGGAGTAGTCCGCCAGGTCGAACCAATCCTCCTCGTTCCAAACTCCGGCCATAGTCGCATGAGCGATTACGAGGAGTGAGCGAGGATTTGATGAGCGGAGAGTTTCTTAAGGAAACTTACGTCTTCTTCCCCACGGATGGCATCAGCTGTTGACGATCGAGTCGCCGATCTTACGAAATAAAAGAGGAAAATGACGTGATTATCCTGGGATAGAATGTGGCCGCTCTTTATTGATATGAACTAGATTTACAGGGGGTGCTTATGACCCGACTAGGGACTAATCCTAATGACACTGAATATGAAGATTGCTATGCTCTAATTTGATGATGATGTCTTGCTTGTCTCAGACCAGATTATGATTATCGATGTGCTTCTCGATATCGATTTGCCTCTACCCTTTGGTCTTCTGTGCTCCACCCTTAAATAACTTCTGAAGAGGTGGCGCATACTTTGGAGAAGGCGCCCCGTGAAGCGTTAACCGTCGTAGGAGGCGCCGCTAACAATATGTTAATCGCTTTACTTAAGTTAAGTGTCTTAGAGACACTCAACCATATCGTGGTTGTTGTCGTTGTCTTTAAGACTATGTAACCGCAGTGATATGAAGTATACAACACATGCTATATTCATCACACTAGAAGAATATACTTGGGATCAGCTTATAGATACCACCATAGCTTCTCCGAAGAGCCTACCCTGGCCGGAGACTAGGTACATGACCTTGTCCCACTGTGGTACCCTTTATGTAACCTCTAGAATCCTTACGACCAAAGGAGGTCGTTAGCCTTAGGGTTACGCACCATGAAGATGTATGTTCTTTTATTATGTATTAAGATAATACATAGAGGTTTTAATCCTCGTCATTATACATAGAGGTAACTTTTACATTTAATATAACTAGATTTATGTTCAAGAGATAAGCTTGCCTTCGGAATTGTAGAAGAGATTATTGTCGATGGTTACTGAATCAAATAATCCTGCCTGTATCGGTTCACCCTCTGTAATTATATGGCAGACTCAAATAATACGTAAATAAATACTTAATTGCTTTTGATGCTAATAGGTGTACATAAATTAGTTGATTTTCTTTTGTTAGCTGATTTTAATTTAGTAACATTTTTTGGATCCCCGTTAAGTTAGCACTCATCAACTGCGGTTGTTGTACGGCCTATTCGCTCTAGGATCGAGGTTGCCGAAACTCGAGTTTTAACACATAAAAAATAACAAACTACCGGTACTCGCATGCAACTAGGGCTATTTAATTTTATGCATGCAAATATACCTAATTGGTTTTATTCGGTGGGTGCGTACGAATTTATTTGCTTCTCTAAATAGACTCATGGTTGCCTATTTTAATTATTTTCTCGCGCCTAGAATAATTCTAACATAACAGGCTATCTATTTAATTTAAAGGTTCATACTGGTGCTTAAATTATTTTAAAAGTCTCAGATTAAATTTTTACACCTTTTTCTGTTTTTATTTTAGATCGGTCTATCTACTGATATCTACCTGTACGAGGTTTAAAAATTCATTTTTTTTTCTAGTGATTTGACCGAAACTCACAGATAGCGCATCAATTTATTCATCTAACGCAGTGGCAGTTTTATTTTACCTTTTTTTCTACGCTTTTATTTTTCTACTTTTCTACTCCCTATTTTCCTAATCTTCTCACCTAATCCTTTTATTACTTTACTTAATCTTTTCTCTCTCTCCTGTTTGCTTTTGGCCAAACTAACCCACTGGCCACCCATTCCTTTCCTTTCTTTATTTTATTCCCTTCTCTCTCTCCTCATTTTCTTTAATCGGCCGAAAAGATCTCTGGTTCCTTTCTGATGGAAAAATATAGGCTCGGCCCCGCAGCCGTCTTATAGGTGGACGTTCTATCCAAAACTCTAGTAGAGTTTGTAGTCTATAAATAGGGGATACTAGTCATTGTAAGAGGCTGATCGCTCAATAAAGGAATAAAGAGAAGCAAGAAATCCCCTATATCTTTGTGTTAAATCTACTATTCTGTTATTGTGTTCTTGCATTGTTTTTACGATTTTTAGTTTGTCTACGAGGTAATTGCTTGGACTGAACTTACCAGCGACGGTTCCTCAACACGTTATCAGCACGATCGACTCCGGCCTACTTTTAGGACTACTCTACTCGGATCGAAAGGTAACCATCGTAGCACGACGCTCGTAGATCGAATTGTATTTTCTAGACAGTTTTCAATTCTGTAAATTTGGCTTTCTAGATTAATTCCTACGGTGCAAATCCTCTCTAATCTACCGCGAGCCGACTTGAAGTCGCCGGCCAAGCCGATCGGTTGGATTGCATGAAAGAGATGATGTTGATTGCACCATAGATCATTGCATGAATAGTAATTGCATGAACACGAGGCTCGCTGCCTGCACGCGGCACCTTCCGACCGCTCAAGACACGGCCACATCGCCAAAGACGCGGTCGCGCCACCAAGATGGCAAGCCAAGAACACCACCGCCTCGGCAAGATGCCATGGTGTTAATCAACAGCATGTGTGCTAGTTGCGGTTGAACAAAATTTTGGGTCACGTGGATTGCTAGTAGCATCTGGAATCTTTCTGTACGTGAGTTGATTGCTAGTTGTGGCCACGTGAGTAGATTGCTAGTTGTGGTTGGCCATGTTTGGGTTCTATACGTGAGAATTTTTGCTGTTGGTGTTAATCAATAGCATGTGCGCTATGGTTTAACGAGCAGGCCACCACACAGCCCACCACGCGGCACCGCAGCCCCAGACGGCCACCACGCCGCCCACCACGCCATTTCAAGACAGCGTATCGCCGCCGCCACTACATCGCCGAAACCTCAGATGGGCCCTCCTCGCCTAGAGCCGCCACAAGACCGGCCGCCAACGACACCATCGACTCGCGCTGAAGCACTGCTTGACCAGACAACCAAGGCCCTAAGCCGGCAAAGACCCACCGCCTTGCACCAAGATATGCTATGCTGCCGCAAGACGGCCGCCCGTGCCACCGCAACGGCCACCCATGAGCTCAAGATCGAGCCTATCGTCGCCGCTTCAAGACGCAGGCCGCCGCGCAGATGCACGCTTAAGGACCAGTCGCTCGCTGTCGCGTTTATGCGTCATACGGCCGCAAGACGCTGCCATCGCTTCCACGCTGGCGCCATTGCCGTCATTGCTTCAGTAGGGAAACCCTACCCTATGCACCCTTTTGACTCGTGGGATGTGGGCAGATAATGGAAGGCCAAGGTGCCAGAGCCCAAGAGAATGGCCTAAGAAAAAAAAAGCGGGAGGGGAGGACCGGCCGAAAAAGAGAAATTTGCAAAAAGGGCCCTCAGAATTCTGAAAAATACGAGAATTTTTTTGAGGATAAGGAAATTTTGCGAAAAACCCCTCGAAATCTCTGAAAATTGCGCAGAAAATTTTGTAACGCAGAAAATTAGCGCTTTGGCCCCTGAAATTTGCAGAAATCACCAAAAATTCATATTCCAGTAGAAAAAGGCTCAGGAATTCAAATTTGAATACTTTTGAACTTTTGAAGCATGTTTAACTTTGTTATTATTATTTCTATGCAATTTATGTATCGTATTGACTGTTTTTGATTATCTATGAATGTTTATATTGCTTTTAATTACTAAAAATAGCAGTAAATCATGAAAATGCATAGAAAAATATGAAAACACGAACCAGGAGTTCGAAGAGCATTATGAGAATTTTGCAACCATTTATGCAAATTACTAGTAATAATCTTATGAACTCTTTGTATGAATACAAAGATGACTGGCATCACGAACCAGGAGTTCAAAGAACTGACCCAGTATAGCCAGAATTTCTACAGAATTTGTATCAGTCTTCAACTCTGTGGTAATGTAATCAGAGATGAGCAGAAGATTGAGAAGACTCTCTCTACCTTTCACCCGAACGCGGTGCAATCCGTACGCAGCTATCTTCAAGATGGCTACAAGGAGTATGCCGAATTAATTGACATTATACAAGTTGCAGAAGCTCTAGATGATGTTCTAAGGAAGAACTACATCTCACAGCCATCTAGTAGCAATGTTGGCCATGAAGCCAATGCTAATAGCTACAAGGTGGTGAAGCCTCTCACGAAGGAGAGGGGCAAGAAGGGTAAGGTCATGGGTCATGTAACAGCCCAAAATTTCAAATTTGGTTAAAGTTTAAAACTTATTTGAATTTGTGAATTTTCTGTAATTTTAAAAGCTTCTTCCTAAATGTTTTGAAGCTAAAATAATTTAATTACAAAATTTATTGTCAAGTTTAAGTTGGGAATAATTTTATTAAGTCTAAAATGTCTCTAAGGATTTATGAGAATTTTTGTAGAATTTTTAGACTCTTTTTACTATTTTCTAAGTCTAAAAGGAATTAACCAGATTATTTTAAATAGAAAACTAAAAGAAAACCCTCAGCAATGCTTGGGCCGAAACCCTAGCTCGCCCAAAACCCTCCATCACATGGCCCATTGTGGCCCAACAAGACCCGAGCGTGTCTGCGTACTCCTCTCTTTTTCCACCGCCGGATTGAGATCCGACGCAAGACACGCGCCCACGCCAAGACGGCCCCTTTTCGCCCACACGATCAAGATCCAACCGTCCCCGCACCATCTTCTCCACCTCCTTCTTCTTCGCTGGTTAGCCCAGCCGCCGCCATTGCCAAGATCGTGGAGCTCGCAACGCCGCTTTTCCCGCCTCTCTCCTCACGTACACGCCAAGCACCCACTTCCGCTACCACGCCAGGTCCACTCGCCTTATCCCCTTCCTCAAGACACGATTTCGCGGTTAGCCCACGCTACCAACCGCCACGGCCGCCACGATCCCCGCCCACGATCTCCTCCTCTACTCCGCCCCCCTATAAAGGGAGCACCGCGCGGCTTGATCTCCTCATCTCTGCGTCCACCCACTCCTCCTCTCCTCTCTCGGTTTCACGGATTTCAAAGTCTTACGCCATCATGACGCTGTTCTTCACCAATTCCGCGACCTCAAGGGCTCATCGTCGATCATGACTACCTCATCAAGACCGCCACGCTTCACTCTACCCCGGCGCAAGATCCTTTGCACCGAGAAGCTTGGGACCAATCTCGCCGCCGTGGCCGCATGCATCCGCCGCTGAGCTCGCCGACCATCCCGCCGCTACCGCTAGCATCCAAGGTAAGCTTGACTCAGCGCTGCGCCTCCCTTTGGTACCACCATGCCTCGCCGAGTTTTTAACGCCGGGCGAGCCCGCCATCGAAGCGCCACCTCATCAGGCCTACGTGGGGTCCCGCCACGCCATCGCCACTGGTGCCACCTCGGTGCCACGCCGCCAGTTCGCACGGTGGCACAAACCATGCCACCTCACACCCTCCTCAGGCAAGGCCTGTGGATCGAGTCCACGCGGGCAGTGTCTCTCGGCTACAAGGGCCCATTGTCGGATTTTGTTTTTACTTATTTAATTCCGAAATTCCACCGCTGGCGCACCTTGCGCAATAATTAGATTTTCTTTTAGAAAAATAATTCAGGAAATTGATTTAAATAATGATTTAGGATTTAATTTGTAAAATTCATAACTTTTGCATCCTAACTCCAAATTAGGTGATTCCAACTTCTAAAATTTTATAAAATTAATACCCAGATAAATAAAATATAAAAATTTGAATTGGAGTAGGTTTGAACTGTCTGTTTGAATTTGAAATAATTTAAACTACTAATTTAGGAATTAAACTTGTAAAATTCATATCTTTTGAATCATAATTCCAAATTGGATGATTTCAGTTGCTAAAATCTTAGAAAACTATTATCTAACTAAATAAAATATAGTTATTCAATTAGGAGTTCAGTTTAGTTCTGTTTTAGAATTTAGAAATTCATTCAAATCCAAATTTAGGTTAACATTTGTAAAATTCATAACTTCATTGTACAACTTCAAATTTAGTGAATTAAATATCTAAAATTTTATAAAAATATTATCTAGCTTAATAAATTAAAATTTGTTTATTTGGAATTAGTTTAAATTGTCATTTCAAGTAAAACTATTTAAATTGCAAATTTAGGATTTAAGCTTGTAAAATTCATATATTTTATTTCCTAATTCCAAATTGAGTGTTTCAAACTTATAAAGTTTTATAAAATTATTATCTAGTCAAATAAAATATAATTATTTTATTTAGAGTTAGTTTAAACTGTCGCCTTGATTTTATTTGAACTTCAATTGATTTGTTGTATTTTCACGCTTAGATTACTTATTTATTCCGGGAATTTGATTCTTCCAAGAATTAGAATTTCAAGACTTCAGCGTAGGCAAGTTACACTTTGACCATGTTGCACCTACTATTGAGAGACCATGTGGTCGTGTCTCCATGAGAGTGATGAGTAATTGACAAAGGTTTTAGGTCACGAGTTTGGTTTGTGTGGTCGGACCATGTCGTTCTTGCGCGGTTCACGCTGCTGCGAAGTCAATCGTATTGCCAGATAATCGAACGATCGGCGAAGTTATGGGCGGTACGATCATGAGGCGGTTGTACCGATTGGTAAATGGCGGTTGAAGAATTCCGAGAAGTTGTTTTTTCGAGTCCTCGGTCTTCATTGGAAATCGAACGACCACAGTATTGGAGCCAGACGACCGAGTGCGGTTGATCCGCCGGTAACATGGCGGTTGTACCGATTGTATTGTGAGGTTCGCCATTTTGGTGATTTGAGTTTTGGGATAGGTCATATCCAGTGTGTTCATGCATATGTGTTGCATATTGCATGTTTGAGCTAACGCTAGGTCAAGTTGTGAAGAACTTGTTCCTGCTTTCGTGTTTCTTGTCCGTGTGGCCGCAGGACGCCGAGTGGAGTCGTGGCGAGACACGGTGGATCGGACTAGGCGCAGTGGCGCCGAGGTCGAACGGTCGATGTGTCAAGACGACGTGGACTCGAGGTGGTTGCGGCGGCGGCGAGACAAGGAGCGCTGAAGCTTCCTAAGGTGCGTATATGAAATCGAAATTCGCAAGGCCGCACAAGCGGGCGGGCTCTGGATTATAGCGGGCATAACGGGCGGAGACCTGCTAGCCAAGCGCTTATAAAGGAGAGGAGGGGCTGCATGCCCTCCTGGAGCACTTGGGTGGAATTAGGGTTTTAGAGTCAAAAGAGGCTTTGTGAGGTTGTTTCTCTTTTGCTCTTTAGTTGTTGAGAGTGGAGGTGTAGGCAGAGTAGTGCTCCCTGCTTGTCCCCTTCTTGGCTTTGTGTTCATCTCCCCTCAAGAATGGATGAGTGTTTGTTCTTGAGTTGTGAGAGTGAGGAGATGGATTGAGCTTACATGTAATCATCCCTCTGGTTCTAATGTCCATGCGTATGGGGATGTATCTATGTGTTTTTCGCTTTTGATTCAATGAATGAAATCAAGTTTGTCTCTAACTCTTGTTCTGCTTCTTCGTGACTCCCATTTGATGATTTCTTGATTTTGTGAGTCTCTTGTTGTTTCTTGTTGGGAAGCCTCAAAACGAGTTGTTCTATGATGGGTTAGTGCCACAAGATCATTTGATCGATTTCCCGAAGAGCAAACTTGGTTTAAATCTAAGATTTCAGTTTTGGGTTGTCTCGTTCTTCGCTCTTCCGCTTTTTGGTTGATTCCTGAGATTTTGTGGATGGATCTACTCAATCGCTTTCTTGAATAGGTTCCTAACATCCTTAGGAAGGTGTGTTCCAAATTTGGTCAAGTTTGGCCGCCAGAGATCAAAAGTTACGTTGATTTTCGCTTTTGAAACCCGAGCGGATTTTGCTCGCTCCAGACAATCGGATGAACCGGCTTAACATCGCGGTTAGTATCGATCATGCGTACAACCGCCGCTTGTTCGCGGTCAGACGATCATGTAGACAACCGCCATTTGCCCGTGGTTGTACCGATTGTCCCGATTTGTTCGGCTCTTCCTCGCTTTTTGTTTGTCGAGCTTTGGGGGTGAGGAGTGGATTCAACATAAGACTTCCTCGTGCTTAATCATTGATCTTCATAGCTCTCATAGCTATTGGAGTGATTTATAAGTTGAATCCATTCTTTGCGAAAAATTGCGAAAAAGATTCGTGCTC
This sequence comes from Phyllostachys edulis, assembly GCA_036346405.1. Taxonomy (NCBI): domain Eukaryota; kingdom Viridiplantae; phylum Streptophyta; class Magnoliopsida; order Poales; family Poaceae; genus Phyllostachys; species Phyllostachys edulis. The sequence continues at coordinate 43,214,344 of CM070557.1, read as the reverse complement.
CTATTCACCCCCTCTAGTCGCTTTTCCGTCCTTCAATTGGTATCGAGCCGGTTAGCTCTTTTCAATAGATCTTAACCGTCTCAAGAGCCGTGGCGATGGACAAGTACTCACCAAGCGCCGCCTTCTGATGGCATCGACACTCCTTCCGAAGAGCCGAATGGAGACATACATCCGTGCCTGGGGTATGCCATCCGCGAAGGTCAAGGTTCGATTCATTGCTCGCCGATGAGAACATCAATGCCGGAACATGGTTGATGTTGAGGCAAATGCAAAGGCAAGGAACATCATCATCCGTGGTTTGAGTCGAGCGAGTTTGATCAAGATATCTCACCCGCCGTCCGCCTTACGATATCTGGGTGACCTCGACGATACCATGAGGGCACCACCCAGATCAAGACGGTTCGACAGACCAGCTCAAACGAGAATACAACAAATTTGAGATGCTTGTCGGTGAGTCCCTAGATGAGTGCTTCAGACGCTTTCACAAGATCTTGAGCAACCTCCGAGCGGTCGGTCTCACATACCCGACTCGGACAACGCTCGCCGATACTTACAAAGACTCGATCCAAGGCGTGGGGAGATGAAAGTGACCACCATCAAAGACACCACAGACCTCTCGACCTTGACTCTTGATGCGCTCAGACTCGCGCCTCAAGACTCACGAGATTGACATTGTCTCTCGAAAGTCGAAGTCACAGCCGATGGCCTTAGTCACCGATCCCGCCTAAACTTCCGTTCTCTTGCCGATTCTTGTGGTTTCTCCTTGTCGCTTCTCTCAGTGACGAATCGATGATCGCTAGAGCACTGAGGATGAGCAAATGCCCTCCTAGCTCGGAAGTTTTCTCATGCTTACAAGAGGAGGAGGGACAGAAAGAGAGGAGGACCTGTGATTTGCTTCGAGTGTGGTGGCCCCAACCACATTCGAGCAACCGCCCTAAGCCGAGAAGGGCAAGAACGACTACGGCGGTTCGGCAAGAACGACTACACCGACAAGAACTGCAACAAGAAGCCTCCACTCAGACGCCAAAGAAGAAGAAGTTCCGCAACTTCAAGAAGCCAAGAAGCTCTTCCATCGTCCTCACCGCTTTCGACGACCTCGACCTCGCCGAGGTGGAGGGATGGAGCGACGATGACGGACGGGTGACCAAGAGCCCAAGGATGGCGGCGACGACTTCTCCCAAGATGTGCTTCATGGCCTCGAGGGCGAACTCAATCGACACAGTGAGTCAGATCCGACTTCTGACGAGGTAGATCCCACCTACGAACAGCTCAATCATGCTTTTCTTAAGCTAGGAGGTTTTCATGCTAAAGCTAAGGCTAGGTGTGCTGAGTTAGAGAAGGAAATAGATAGACTGTCACTAGAGATTATTGCTCTTACATCTGCTCCTTCTAGTGATGATTGTGATACATGCTCGCTTTGTCAAGTTGATATGGAGAAGTTAAGGACCTCACATGATAGTGTGTCCTCCAAACTTGATAGTGTTAAGGTGGAGAATGTTAGTCCGCTTGTCGAGTTAGAGTTGAGTAGGATGGTCATACCCTACTTATTACCGATGAGACTACTTCTCCCACCTCATGTGAGGGTAAGGACATTGTCGCTAGAGGATCTTATGCCATGCTCCTTGATCTGCCCAAGTCTTGTGAAAATTGCAATAACTTGAAGATGAACTTAAAACAGGCAGATCATAAAATTGTCAACTACAAGCTTTTTACTTGAGCCGATTGTTTCATGCTTGAACTGTCCTAAGTTAATCATTAACTTGAGGTCGTTTCCAAACAGCTTTCAAGATATGATTGATCATGAAAGGAAGTTGGCTCGCTTTGCTTCTAAGGACCCCGTTAGCTCACCATGCATTAAGTGTAACAAACTAAAATCGACTTGATTGCTTTGGATGAGAAATGTGTGAAGCTAACTAAGGATCTTCTAGAGAAGTCACATTGTGCTTGCAATATGATTGTGGAGAAGGGGAGAAGCCCTGTGGTAAGGATGAGACGCTTAGCAACGTGAACCAACCGGCTAGCAAGAGGATCGCCCTTCAGAGTCGGTCAGGCGTGCGCAAGCCATTCTTCCCTCTCTCGCCGGTTCTTCTTTTGCTCCCTTACCTTCTCGCTGCCTCTTCTTCCCCTCGCTTCTTCTTGCACTCTCTCTTTCGGGAGTGTCAAGACTTTATGAACACTCTCGAGAGATTTGTAGGAGGCAAGAAGAAGCTCAATCTTATTCTAGACCAATCTAAGATCTCGCAGATTTAATCGTGGTCTAGGATATGACTTCTTTGAGGACATGAGGAAGCATCCACCGCCGTGCTCGCACTCCATAGCACTGTGTGATCGAGATCGAGCCTGTGACCGAGAAAGTCCATTTCAAGTCACGGGCTATGTCCAGGGATTTCGACAAGAAGGTAATTTCACATGTCGCTTCTACCTCTCGTAAGGTGAAGTATCACCGCACCTTCGTCGTAAGGATGGACACACAATGATCGATGCTTCAGCGCCAAGATCGCACAGAGACCTATGTTGAGTCTCTTAGGCGCATTCAGTGGTCGGCCCTGCACCTTGAGTGCACCTAAGACCAACACGAGGTCTAGGCTTGTTTCTTCCGATGGGTTTGTGCAAAGATCGAGGACTTGGTTTTTCCGAAGTTTTCGGTTTTCGCCCTCATGTCGCTTTCGACCGTGACTTCCGCCGCCCCGAGGGTAGATCTCGCTTTCCCATCGAGATAGCTACTCATGGCAGTGTTCAAGATGTTGTGTGTTCGACTCGCTCCTTCAGAGGGCGAACCCAAAGAATGCCTTCTTGTCTACTCTTAGACCTTCGCTTTGAGTTACAGAGAGCGAGGGTAGATAGAGGTCACCGTGCTTGACTACTTCATCCGCCGACGTGTTATTCAAGATTGGGTGCCAAAATCATTGTTGATTTATCCCAAGATCGAGACTTTACTGCTTGACTCAGTTCGCGGTAGGGAAGGAGAAGGTTTGGCTTGTAGACTCGGTTGTTCTCGCTATATGACCGGAGACTCCGCTGGTTCTCTTCCCTAGCCCGCGCCCTGTGATGAGACGATCACCTTCGAGACGCTTCGTCTCACGCGTCATCGCCAAAGGTACTTGTCGCGATTAATGCTTTTTTATTCTTAAGGATGTTGCCTTGGTTAGTAAGTCGCAAAGACAATTTGCTTTCCGCTTTCACCACCGATGACGGTTTCGAGGTGAGCTTCAAGAAAACAATTGCAAAATTCTTGATTCTTCTGTAGTCCGGTTTATGGATTTCTCGTTATGGGAGGATCTTTCGTGCTGATTTTTCCGATTCTTCCGTGATCCTCTCCGTGTTTGGTTGCTTCGAGTCCCGCGATCTCTTTTCTCGCATAGGAGACTTGGTCATATTGATTTGACCATTTGACCCGAAAGTTAGCGACCATGATCTCATTCGTGGTCCGCCAAACTCAAGATGGTCAAAGATCTTGTTTGCACTCCATGCCAAGACAAGAAGATGGTTGCCGCTTCTCATCCTCCCACACAAGCATTATGACCGATGCACCGACAAATGCTCCACATGGACACAGCTTGGACCAAATGAGTCTTGACAAGCAGGAGGGAAGTGGTATGTTCTTGTTGTGGTCGATGACTTCTCGAGGTACTCTTGGTGTTTTTCTTAGCCTCAAGGACGAGACATTTACACATTTCCGAGGTCTTTTAGTAGGTCATGTCTGCTGAGCTCCCGGTGCCTTACGAGCGATCCGCAAAGGACAATGGCACGGAGTTCAAGAATTCCTACTTTGAGAGTTTCTCATGTGAGACAGTGTAGAGCACCGCCTTCTCTTCTCCATACGCCCCTCAAAGAAATGGCGCTAGGAGAGGAAGAACCGCACCTTGGTCGAGATGGCGTGACGATGCTTGATGAGTACTCTACACCGAGGAAGTTTTGGGTGAGGCCATTGCGATGCACAAGGCCATGTTTCAATCGAGTTTTTCTTCTGCACTCCTACACCACTTCTTATGAGTCGAGATACTGCTAAAGCCCAGCGTCTCTCATTTTCGTGTGTTTGGTTGCAAGTGTTTTATCTTGAAGTCCGGGAACCTAGATAAGTTCGAGTCACGCCTCGTGATTTGATCTTTCTAGGCTACTCGACTTCTTCGGGCTTATAGGGTCTGAAGGCGAGTCTAGCAAAATGGTAGAGACTGCGAGGTGACTTTGACGAGGCCACCCGGGACTAGGCCAGATATCTCGTGTTCTTTAGAGCAGTCCGAGACCATCTTTGTGGATGATGAGGACGATGGAGATGACGGTTGTCACTCCGATCCCGCCCCTCATCCACTCCTTGAGGTGCCGCCTTCCACCGCACCTCGAGGTGATCGACCTTGCCTTCGCTTCCTCCGAGCTAGTGGCTCTGCTCCTACCTCGTCACTCATGAGGTAGAGGCCACTTCTTCATCTCTCCCAGACCTCCTAGACACATCCAGAAGTTCATCCTTCAGAGCAGATCATTGAGATCTTTTCGAGCGTGTTACCCGCTCAAAATCCGCTTATCTCAATTTCGCTCCATTCTCGCCTTCATTGCCTCTTTTGAGCCCAAAGATGTTTCTCATGCTTTATCTGATGAGTCATGGGTCAATGCCATGCATGAGGAGCTAGAAAATTTCGAGAGGAACAAGGTCTGGTCGCTTGTTGAGCCCCCACGAGGCCACAATATCATTGGAACCAAGTGGGTGTTCAAGAACAAGCAGAGTGAGGATGGGGTAATCATCCGAAACAAGGCGAGATTGGTAGCTCAGGGGGTTTTCCAGGTTGAGGGTCTAGACTTTGAGGAGACCTTTGCCCTCAGAGCTCGACTTGAAGCCATTAGAATCCTGCTTGCCTTTGCAGCTTCTAAGGGTTTCAAGCTTTACCAGATGGACGTGAAGAGTGCCTTCCTCAATGGCCTTATTGAGGAGGAAGTCTACGTCCGACAGCCTCCAGGTTTCGAGAACCCCAAATACCCTAACCATGTCTTCAAGCTTTCAAAGCTCAGATGGACTTCTAAGCAGCTCCCGAGCTTGGTATGAGAGGCTTAAGTCCTACTTGATAAGTCATGGTTTTGAGATGGGTAAAGTTGACAAGACCTTGTTCATCCGCCAAGATGGCATCGACCTTCCGCTCGTCGGATCTATGTCGATGACATTATCTTTGGCGGCTCTTCCCATACTGTTTCCCGGCCTTGATGTCATGAGCACCGAGTTTGAGATGAGTATGATGGGTGAGTTGACCTTCTTCCTTGGCTTCCAAATCAAGCGGACTGGAGGGTACATTTCTTCATCAAGGAAAGTACACTCGTGACCTCCTGGCGCTTCGACATGAGTGATGGGAAGCCCGTGTCGACTCCATGGCTTCTACAAATTTATCTTGATCCGTAGATGAGGATGGCGAGCCGCTTGATCAAAAGGAGTTTCACAAAGATGATTGGCTCCTCTTGTACCTCAACGCCGAGACCGGATATACATTTTTCTCGTGTTTGTGCGCTGCTTTGCTTCTCCTCGCTTTCACCGCCAAAGCAGTGAAGCGATCTTCGACTGCGAGCTACCATTGACTATGGTATCTGGTACTCTTCCTCATCCCGCTTTCCTTGAGAGCCTTCTGATGCGACTTCACGGGTCAGAGGATAGATAGGAAGAGCACTTCCGACACCGCCAATTTCTTGGCACTTCTCTTGTTTCTCGGTCTTCGAGGAAGCAATCCGGTGTTGCATGACCCACCGCAGAGGCCGAGTACGTTGTCGCACCGATTGTCAGAGTCAAGTGCTCGATGACTTCGACCTCAAGGACTTTGGGTTAGTTATCGATGTTGTTCCACTCTTTTGTGATAACACTTCGCGATTAACATTGCCAAGAACCCAAAGGCAAAGATTCCTGACCAAGCACATCGATATCCGCTTCCACTTCCTTAGAGACCATGTAGAGAAGGGCGATATAGTGCTCCAGCCAGGAGAGTGACCACCAGCTATCGACATTTTCACCAAGCCATTGGATAGTTCGAGGTTTTCACCAAGGGAGAGCTTGGGGTGGTTTGTCCTTATGGATCAGTAGTGAGGGGAGCTTTGGGTTTTATCGCTCTACTATATTATTTATGCTCTTGCTCCTTGTCATTGCATTGCATTTTGGGTGCATTTGGGATTAGTCCTCCTAGCATAGATTAGAGTGCTTCTTTTGTCTAGTTGTTTAGATTGCCTTATCTTGTGATTCTAGGATGTCGCTTATTAGTCATTACTTATCTCACTAGGTTGAGCTCACTCACTTCTTGTAGGTTCTAGCGAGGGTTGGGCCACCCTGCAGACAGGCACGGTTTGCTCCTAGGTGTGTTAAGTGGGCGCTTGATAGTCCTAGAGTCATATGGGGTAGATGAGAGTCATCCGAGCCATAGTATTCTCTATATCTTATCTATGCTTTAAGGATCCATTGCTTTATGTTTTCTTTGCCACTTCTCGATTTATTGTTTTGGTTCAAGGAGTTCATTTGGGAGCTTCGAGCTTAATATTGAGTTAACTCAACTTGAACTAAAAGTTGCATCTAATGTTGAGGGGAGCCGGATCTTCGTGATTTCTAGCATTCTCGCATTGTAATATAACTACATTGAGCCTTGATTATTATCCTGCTATGACATGTTTACAATGCTTTACACCTTGCCATGACTTGTGCTTATTTGCTAGATTTATCATGACTTCATATGTGTAGCCTAGCTTTTGCCATGATAAGTTAATTAAAATTGCTCAACTTAAACTAAAACTTGTCATGTTAGCACTCGAGATTAGTCTTTCTTGAGCTATCCTTTTATGATTCATGCCATGTCAAATAGGTCGGGTAGAGTGATGAATCTATATTGAGCCTTAGAAAGAGCTGTTTTAGTCTCTTGATGATGCATGAGTTAGTACAACTTGTTAAAAGGCAAAAGATCTCTTTTGTGCGAAAAAACCGATCTCACCAATTCTCTCCTATGAGACGGCTTGCCATTGCACTTGGCATGAACTTAGGGGAGTTTTGGGTGACCTAGACTATCTTCTTAAGCTTCTCGCTTGGAGTAGTCGATAAGGCTTGAGACCTAGCACATGATAAAACAAAAATCTGGTTGGAAACCACCATGAATTTCAAAAGAAAATATGTTTCATGTGTTCAATGTGCTTAAAGCCACAAAAGTATCATGTACTTTAACCAATGTTTCAATCTTGAGCATAGCACTCTATTTGGTCTCAATTTAAGCTTCTTAGTTCCGCTTAGCTTATTGACATGGCTCTGATCATCCTTGGATATCTCTAGCGAGACTTTGCTCATTGATGACTTGACTTGCTCACATAATGTACCTCATTTTCAGATTGTCATCTATGTGTTCTAGCTAGCTTATACATATCTTGTCATGATCTAGATAGCCTTTTTATTAAGTTATGGCTTGGTGTATTACATTATGGTCATATGGATAATTCTCATGGCTCTAAATGCTTAGAATAATCAAACTTCACCATTTCATCCATTGACATGTCATATTCTCTCTTGAGCATTCTTGATGCGCTTATTGCCAAAAGGGGAGAATAGAGAAGAAAAGTCTGTTGGGAACTGCTTTAGAGCTTTGGAGATCAATTTGCTCTTTCAGTTGTTGCTCTAGCGTTCCTTCCGCGACATGGTCATTAGCTTCATTTCATTTCTTGGACCATGTTGGTTTCTTCAAACTCAAACTCTTCTTAAAAGCTTTTTTCGAGTTTGTCAATATTCTCATCAAGGGGAGATTGAGAGACCATGTGGTCGTGTTCCATGAGAGTGATGAGTAATTGACAAAGGTTTTAGGTCACGAGTTTGGTTTGTGTGGTCGGACCATGTCGTTCTTGCCGTTCACGCTGCTGTGAAGTCAATCGTATTGTCAGATAATCGAACGACCGGCGTGTTATGGGCGGTACGATCATGAGGCGGTTGTACCGATTGGTAAATGGCGTTGAAGAATTCCAGAGAAGTTGTTTTTTCGAGTTCGGTCTTCATTGAAATCGGAACGACCGCAGTATTGAGCCAGACGACCGAGCGCGGTTGATCCGCCGGTAACATGGCGGTTGTACCGATTGTATTGTGAGGTTCGCCATTTTGGTGATTTGAGTTTTGGGATAGGTCATATCCAGTGTGTTCATGCATATGTGTTGCATATTGCATGTTTGAGCTAACGCGGGTCAAGTTGTGAAGAACTTGTTCCCTGCTTCGTGTTTCTTGTCTCGTGTGTGGCCGCAGGACGCCGAGTGGAGTCGTGGCGAGACACGGTGGATCGGACTAGGCGCAGTGGCGCCGAGGTCGAACGGTCGATGTGTCAAGACGACGTGGACTCGAGGTGGTTGCGGCGCGGCGAGACAAGGAGCGCGAAGCTTCCTTTGAAGGTGCGTAAGGGCGAATCGAAATTGCAAGGCCGCACAAGCGGGCGGGCTCCGTTGGATATAGCGGGCATAACGGGCGGAGACCCGTTAGCCAGCGCTATAAAAGGAGAGGAGGGCTGCATGCCCTCCTGGAGCACTTGGGTGGAATTAGGGTTTTAGAGTCAAAAGAGGCTTTGTGAGGTTGTTTCTCTTTTGCTCTTTAGTTGTTGAGAGGGAGGTGTAGGCGAGTAGTGCTCCCCGCTTGTCCCCTTCTTGGCTTTTGTGTTCATCTCCCTCAAGAATGGATGAGTGTTTGTTCTTGAGTTGTGAGAGTGAGGAGATGGATTGAGCTTACATGTAATCATCCCTCCGGTTCTAATGTCCATGCGTATGGGGATGTATCTATGTGTTTTTCGCTTTTGATTCAATGAATGAAATCAAGTTTGTCTCTCGAACTCTTGTTCTGTTCTTCGTGACTCCCATTTGATGATTTCTTGATTTTGTGAGTCTCTTGTTGTTTCTTGTTGGGAAGCCTCAAAACGAGTTGTTCTATGATGGGTTAGTGCCACAAGATCATTTGATCGATTTCAAGAGCAAACTTGGTTTAAATCTAAGATTTCAGTTTTGGGTTGTCTCTGTTCTTCGCTCTTCCGCTTTTGGTTGATTCCTGAGATTTTGTGGATGGATCTACTCAATCGCTTTTGAATAGGTTCCTAACATCCTTAGGAAGGTGTGTTCCAAATTTGGTCAAGTTTGGCCGCCAGAGATCAAAAGTTACGTTGATTTTCGCTTTGAAACCCGAGCGGATTTTGCTGCTCCAGACAATCGGATGAACCGGCTTAACATCGCGGTTAGACGGATCATGCGGTACAACCGCCGCTTGTTGATGGTCAGAGTCGATCATGCAGACAACCGCCATTTGCCCGTGGTTGTACCGATTGTCCCGATTTGTTCGGCTCTTCCTCGCTTTTTGTTTGTTTGAGCTTTGGGGGTGAGGAGTGGATTCAACATAAGACTTCCTCTCGGCTTAATCATTGATCTTCATAGCTCTCATAGCTATTGGAGTGATTTATAAGTTGAATCCATTCTTTGCGAAAAATTGCGAAAAAGATTCGGTGCTCCTATTCACCCCCTCTAGTCGCCTTTCCGGTCCTTCAATTGGTATCGAGCGGTTAGCTCTTTTCAATAGATCTTAACCGTCTCAAGAGCCGTGGCGATGGACAAGTACTCACTGCCGCCTGCTGATGGCATCGACACCCTTTCCGAAGAGCCGAATGGAGACATACATCCAAAGCCTGGGGTATGCCATCCGCGAAAGGTCAAGGTTCGATTCATTGCTCTCGCCGATGAGAACATCAATGTCGGAACATGGCTGATGTTGAGGCAAATGCAAAGGCAAGGAACATCATCATCCGTGGTTTGAGTCGAGCGAAGTTTGACCAAGATATCTCACTGTCCGTCCGCCCTCGACATCTGGGTGACCTCGACGATACCATGAGGGCACCACCCAGATCAAGACAGTGCACGACAGACCGGTTCAAACGAGAATACAACAAATTTGAGATGCTTGTCGGTGAGTCCTAGATGAGTGCTTCAGACGCTTTCACAAGATCTTGAGCAACCTCCGAGCGGTCGGTCTCACATACCCCGACTCGGACAACGCCGTCGATACTTACAAAGACTCGATCCACAAGGCAGGGAGATGAAAGTGACTACCATCAAGGACACCACAGACCTCTCGACCTTGACTCTTGATGCGCCAGACTGCCTCAAGACTCACGAGATTGACATTGTCTCTCGAAGTCGAAGTCACAATGATGGCCCTAGTCACCGATCCTAGTTAAACCGGTTCTCTTGCCGATTCGTTGTGTGGTTTCTCCTTGTCGCTTCTCAGGACGAATCGATGATCGCTAGAGCAACTGAGGATGAGCAACCGCCCTCCTAGCTCGGAAGTTTTCTCATGCTTACAAGAGGAGGAGGGACAGAAAGAGGGAGGACCTGTGATTTGCTTCGAGTGTGGTGGCCCCAACCACATTCGCAACCGCCCCAAAGCCGAGAAGGGCAAGAACGACTACGGCGGCTCGCAAGAACGACTACACCGACAAGAACTGCAACAAGAAGCCTCCACCAGACGCCCAAAGAAGAAGAAGTTCCGCAACTTCAAAAGCCAAGAAGCTCTTCCATCGGCCTCACCGCCGACGACCTCGACCTCACGAGGTGGAGGGATGGAGCGACGATGACGGATTCGGGTGACCAAGAGCCCAAGGATGGCGGCGACGACTTCTCCCAAGATGTGCTTCATGGCCTCGAGGGCGAACTCGGCGACAATGAACAGATCCGACTTCGGACGAGGTAGATCCCACCTACGAACAAATCAATCATGCTTTTCTTAAGCTAGGAGGTTTTCATGCTAAAGCTAAGGCTAGGTGTCTTTGAGTTAGAGAAGGAAATAGATAGACTGTCACTAGAGATTATTGCTCTTACATCCGCTCCTTCTAGTGATGATTGTGATACATGCTCGCTTTGTCAAGTTGATATGGAGAAGTTAAGGACCTCACATGATAGTGTGTCCTCCAAACTTGATAGTGTTAAGGTGGAGAATGTTAGTCCGCTTGTTTGAGTTAGAGTTGAGTAGGATGGTCATTACCCTACTTATTATCGATGAGACTACTTCTCCCACCTCATGTGAGGGTAAGGACATTGTCGCTAGAGGATCTTATGCCATGCTCCTTGATCTGCCCAAGTCTTGTGAAAATTGCAATAACTTGAAGATGAACTTAAACAGGCGGATCATAAAATTGTCAACTACAAGCTTTTTACTTGAGCCGATTGTTTCATGCTTGAACTGCCCTAAGTTAATCATTAACTTGAGGTCAGTTTCCAAACAGCTTCAAGATATGATTGATCATGAAAGGAAGTTGGCTCGGTTTGCTTCTAAGGACCCTGTTAGCTCACCATGCATACCTTTATGGAATATTAGATTCGAACATTTATATGAAGGTACCTGAATGTATCCCTGTCTTGAACCATAACAGAGCAAATATAAATATGTACAATATGAAACTCAGAAAGTCACTGTACGGACTTAAGTAATCAGGCAGGATGTGGTATAATCGCTAGAAGTGACTTTCTATACAAGAAAAGCTACACGAACAATGAGAATAATCCCTGTGTATTTATACGACAATCCAAGGATGGATTTTGTATAATCTCAGTGTATGAATATGATCTGAATATCATTGGAACCCTGGAAGGTATTAAGAAAGCAAGCTCTTACCTAGAGTCGGAGTTCGAATTGAAAGATTTGGGTAAAACCAAATATTGCCTAGGCTTGCAGCTTGAGCATACCCCTGAAGGGATTTTAGTACATCGGTTAACCTACACTCAAAAAGTGTTAGAAATGTTCGGCTTTAAAAAAGGCATACCATTCGGAAGTGCCAATGGTCGGAGATCCTTGCTGCAAGACAAGGACCCGTATAGACCTAAAGAAGAGGGGGAGAAAGTACTTAAGTCCAATAGGAGCACTCATGTATTTAGCAAATTGTACTAGATCGGACATTGCATTTGCTGTGAACCTATTAGCAAGGTATAGTGCAGAACCTACCAAAGACATTGGCAGGAAAATGAATGACATCTTCTGATACCTCTAAGGAAGCAAAGAACTTGGTCTGTTCTACAGCAAGAACCAAGACCTAACTATGAATGGCTATGTAGATGCCGGGTACCTGTCGAACCCGCATACAGCCAAATCGCAAATAGACTATGAACTCCTATGTGGTGGAACTGCAATTTTAAGGAAATCGTCTAAGCAGAGTCTTGTATCAACTTCGACGAACCACTCAAAAATAATAGCACTGTACGAGGCCTCACGAGGATGTGCTTGGCTTCGGCGAATGATTCACCACATCCATCAGTCATGTGGATTGAATACCGCACAAAACTCTACTATTATCTATGAAGATAATACCGCTTGTGTTGCACAAGTGCAGATGAGTTATGTGAAGAGTCATCTTACAAAGCATATCAACCCCCAAGTTCTTTTATGCTCATGAATTGCAAAAGATGGACGAAATTAATGTACTGCATACTAAGTCATGTGAAAATCTTACAGATTTATTCACTAGGTTACTTCCAGCATCTAGCTTTGAAAGGTGCATTCGTGGAATTAGAATGATGAGACTTAGAGATGTGCAGAATTCAGGGGGAGAATCTTCACGAACTCAATATTGAAACTTAATCACGAAGATCGAGTACCCAAAGAATAAATCCCAGAGATTAAATGAAATTGGGTGGATTGTACTCTTTTTTTCCCTTGACGAGTTTTCTTGAAGTTTCTCGGCTAAGATTTTAATGAGGAAATTCGTGCAATGCAGCAGAATGTGTGTCATATACTCTTTCTCTAAATTTTTTCCACTTGGTTTTTATAGAGTTTCGACGACGAGGCATGAACATGTGAGGATGGGTGCCCAAGGGGGAGTGTTGAAAATCATGGGCTCGACCTGGCAGCCGGCCCATAGGTGGGCGCCCCATCCAAAACCCTAACAGGGGCTGTAGCCTATAAATAGGGGATACTAGTCATTGTAAAAGGTTGCCAGCTGATGAGCTAGCAGAGATGAAGAAGCAGATCGAAGAACTTTTGGAGAAAGGCTTCGTGAGGCCTAGTTCATCACCATGGGGAACGCCAGTCTTGTTCGTCAAAAAGAAGGATGGAAGCATGAGAATGTGCATCGACTACCGATCTCTCAATGAAGTCACCATTAAGAATAAGTACCCATTGCCCCGGATTGATGATCTGTTTGATCAGATGAAAGGAGCTGGAGTATTCTCGAAGATCGATCTGCGATCAGGTTACCATCAGTTGAAGATTTGTCCTAAGGATGTACCTAAAACCGCTTTCTCAACGCGGTACGGACATTATGAGTTCTTAGTCATGCCCTTTGGTCTGACTAATGCCCCTGCCTATTTCATGAACATGATGAATAAAGTATTCATAGAGTATTTGGACAAGTTCGTAGTTGTATTCATCGATGATATTCTGGTTTACTCCAAGTCAGAAGAAGAACATGCTGAGCATTTGAGGTTAGTCCTAGAGAAGCTTAGAGAGCATCAATTGTATGCCAAGTTTAGCAAGTGTGATTGTTGGAAAAAGGAAGTTGATTTCCTTGGTCATGTGATGACAAATTGCAGGAGTAGCATTAACCCCAAAGAAAGTTAAAGTAGTATTACATTGGGAACAGCCCAAGACTGTCACTCAGGTTCGCAATTTCTTGGGATTAGCGGGATATTATCGCCGTTTCATTGAAGGATTCTCATCAATTGTTAAGCCTCTTACGCAATTGTTGAAGAAAGAGAAAAAGTTTACCTGGACCCCAGCTTGTGAAGAAAGTTTTCAAGAGTTGAAGAAGCGTTTGACTTCAGCCCCAGTGCTGATTTTACCAGATATTCGTAAGGATTTTGATATCTATTGTGATGCTTCGCGTCAAGGGTTAGGATGTGTCCTGATGCAAGAAGGAAGGGTTGTCGCTTATGCGTCAAGATAGTTAAGGCCGTATGAAGAGAATTACCCTACCCATGATCTGGAATTAGCTGCAGTAGTGCATGCCTTGAAGATTTGGCGTCATTACCTCATTGGTAATCGCTGCGAGATTTACACAGATCATAAAAGCTTGAAATATATTTTCACCCAGTCAGATCTGAATATGAGGCAGAGAAGATGGCTAGAATTGATAAAGGATTATAATCTTGGAATCCATTACCATCCTGGTAAAGCCAATGTAGTTGCGGATGCCTTGAGCCGCAAGAGTCACTGCAATGCGATGGAAGTAAAAGAAGTTTGTTCAGAACTTCAAGAGGAATTTCAGAAGCTGAAACTAGAAGTAGTATCTGAAGGATTTGTGGCTAGTTTGGAAGTGCTGTCTACTTTGGAGAAGCAGATTCGCGAGGCTCAGCCAAAAGATTCAGAGTTTTCGGACATCAAGAAGAAGATGGCAGAGGGAAAGTTCAAGGACTTCACCGTAGATGGTCAGGACATACTATGGATCAATGGACGTATTTGCGTACCAGATGCTGATGGCTTGAGACAGCTAATTTTGAAGGAGGCTCATGACTCAAAGTATTCGATTTACCCTGGTAGTACTAAGATGTACCAGGATGTTAAGAATAAGTTTTGGTGGCCAAACCTGAAGCGAGACATCGCAGAGTTCATTGCCTTGTGCGACGTGTGCCAGAAGGTCAAAGCAGAACATCAGAGACCAGCAGGTCTGTTGCAACCGTTGAAGATTCCAGAGTGGAAGTGGGAAGAAATCGGAATGGATTTCATTACCGGATTACCCAAGACTCAATCGGGTTATGATTCGATTTGGGTAATAGTGGATCGTCTGACTAAAGTTGCCCATTTCTTGCCAGTCAAAACCACGTACTCAGAGATCGTCTCGCGTAATCAGATATGTCAAGGATTGTCAGTTTGCATGGTGTGCCCAAGAAGATAGTGTCGGATCGAGGATCTCAGTTCACCTCCCGTTTTTGGCATAGTTTGCATGAAGCCTTAGGGACTCATCTGAATTTTAGTACTGCATATCATCCCCACACAGATGGACAGAATGAAAGAGTCACTCAGATATTGGAGGATATGTTGAGAGCCTGTGCTCTAGCTAATGCCACCTGTTGGGATAAGAGTTTGCCATATGCAGAATTCTCGTACAACAATAGTTATCAAGCCACCGCAAATGTCACCGCTTGAAGCTCAGATGGTCGTGCTCGCAGAACCCCATTGAATTGGTCAAATCCGAACGCATACTTTTGGTCCAGATATTATTCAAGAAGCGAAGAACAAGTGTCCATGATCAGAGAGAGATTAAAGATAGCACAGTCAAGGCAAAAGAGTTACGCTGATAATCGCCGTCGTGATCTCAGTTTCGAGCCAGAAGATTTTGTTTACCTTCGAGTTACGCCCCTCAGAGGTGTGAAAAGGTTTCATGCCAAAGGAAAGCTTGCCCCTCGATATGTTGGTCCGTTCAAGATTTTGAATCGTCGTGGAGAGGTGGCTTATCAATTGGAGCTGCCACAGTTGCTAGCAGGAGTACACGATGTCTTTCACGTCTCTCAGTTGAAGAAATGTCTTCATGTGCCAGAAGAACAAGCCCCGTTGGAGTCAATTGAACTGAAAGAAGACCTCACCTATAAAGAACAACCGGTCAAGATTTTGGATGTCGCATCGTTGGACCGTAGCAAGATAGTTCGATTTTGCAAAGTGCAATTGGAGCAACCACTCGTAAGGTGAAGCCACGGGGGCGTGAAGAAGAATTGAGAGCAGAGTTTCCCAAATCTTCTCCAGTTTAGCCCGAATCTCGGGGCGAGATTCCTTTAAGGGGGGAGGTTTGTAACATCCCAATTTTTCTAAGCTTTAAAAATCCTTTGAATAGTTGGTAGAGAGAAAAATCACCATTTGGATTTATTTGAATTTAATTTAAAAGCTTAATATTGGACTTTGAGTAACAAAACCATTTAATATGACTAAAGTCAACATGAACCATAGTCAAAACTATTTTATTTGGATTCTATGTGCTTGGATATATTTTCTAGAATTTTCTAGAATTTTTCCAAGTTCATTTGCTAATTTCTATTGCTTATTTGAATTCTCAGTATTTTCTAAAATGGAAAAGCTATTTAAAATCTCCAAATAGTATTTGGGCGAATCTACTCAAATTTCGTTCCTATTCATCTCGCAAGACGCCCAAAGAACTGTGCCCACTTCAGAGTCGTCCGATCAGTCGAGTGGGCGCCCAGATCCTCACCCACGCCACGCCTCACCCTCCGACGTGGGGCATATACTGTGTTGTCGTCTCCGACTCGGCCTCTTCCTCGCGCGAGCGCCCGTGTCCGCCATTGCCGCCTTCGAAGCTTCGCCCGTTAAACACGCAAACGGCCCCGATTCTTCGCGCGGATGAGCCCTTCTAGAAGCCCAATCTCCTCCGCACCGCCTCAGTTTGAATTTGAACTTCGAAATCGTCTCTATCTCCTTTTTCGTCGCAGAATTTGTTTGCGCCGCCGCACGGCCGTTTGGGCGTCCATGCCCTAGACGCTCCCGGGCCGCCGCCTATAGAAAGGGAGGAGGCCCTCGCCCTCCGCTCCCTTTCCACCGCCGCCATAGCCGCATCGCCTAGCCCTAGCCGCCGTAGGAACCCAAAGATCCCCTCTCCGCCGCCGCTTGCTCCGACGAGCAATTCCACCGCACCCGAAGCCGCCGGAGCCTCGACGCCTGCACCGTCGGCATCGCGCGATCTAGAGGAACCCCGGGATCACCTCCGTTTCGCCAGAGGAGTTTCTAGCCACGCCGCCGAGCCCGTACCTCTCCTCCGCTAAAGCTCGCCACCGATCGCATCGCTCGTCCTGAGCACCAGTGAGCACACCCTCGAGATCCTCGTCACCCTCTACCTCCGCACCACTCATCGCCGTCAACTTCGCCATTGCTCACGAACCATTGGTTCCGTCTTGCCGCCGCCGCCGCCGTCACGCTTGCTACCACCTCGATCTTGCGCGTCACCCTTTTCCGCGCGCGTGTCGCTCACGTGTGTCTTGAGGCGCCCGCGGCAGCGCGCCACGCCCGACCGAAAGCAGATTCGACCGGCTCGGTGGACTTGGTCCACTATGGGCCGTGTCACTGACGTGTGGGTCCCACACGTTAGGATTTTCTTTTTATTTATCTTTTCCGAAATTCCTGGGGCTGATGTTATGCTTGCGCAATATTCCGATTTTTCTGTTGAGAAATAATTCGGGAAATTCATATAATTCTGATTTTAGGGTTTTCTTTAGATTCAAACTTCCAAACCCCATAACTTTTGCATCCTAACTCCAAATCTGCCCATTCAAATTTCTAAATTCGTCTAAAATCAAGATCTACTTAATGGAGATTTTTATTTATTTTTTTGGAGTTGTTTGGCCTCTGTTATTTATTTATTTTGTTTGTTTGCTTCGTTTGCGAGTAGACTTCGACGCTTCTGGAAGATTTGAAGAAGAAGGAACACATCAAGACCAAGATCAATTCCTAGATCTATTCCAAGGCAAGTCATGCTTTGACCATGTTGAATCCCGCTTCCAAATATTATTTTTATTCAAAGTATTGCATTTTATTTCAAGTAATTATTTAAATGCTCTTGGGATTAGCTATTAAATCCAATCTGTTATGCCTTCCTTGTATAATTGTTATGCCTTGATCCTTTATCACCCTAGTTGATAATTAGTTGGTAATATTATAGCACCAACGTGGGTTGGTTAGTACGATTAGATTGCTTAGCCATGCCACGAATCACCTATTCATATAAAGTGCAATTATTAACTTGACTAAGTGACTATGTAACTTGGCATAATCTGTGTGCACTATGTGTCTTTGTGGTATGTGTTGCACTTAATTCAACTGGGTGGGAAAAAGGTTTAGACTGAGGCAAGTGGAAGGAATTGTGTGACATGGTGGCTTTGTGATATGGTTTTGTGAATCTGTGTGCCTTAGTTAGAACAATGGAAGTCTTGCCTCGGTCACTTAAGGACTGAACTTTGTGTGCCATTGAACTGAGCCTCTCTGCACGACCACATGCTGTTATGGGACGGGCCTAGCATAGTAAGATACTTAATTTTAGCATGGATTGCTCAGGCGGTAGGTTAGGCTATGTGAATAGGGTGGGGGTGTGTGCTACCATGTAGTCGCAAAGTGGGACGGTTCGCCGCTTCCCTGTCCAACGGTGTGTGTTGTACCATACACTGTGTATGGTTTGGTATGACATAAGCACATCGGGAGCATCTATGTTGGGATGAAGTTTTTGAAATGCTTTGTTACGATTAGTGCTTGCAACACTGGTTGTATTTTGTGGGTAAAGTGTACAAACTCTGCAGAGTGTAAACAATCTATTCGAATAGCCGCGTCCTCGGTTATGGACAATGCTCAGGGATTTCATACGAGGGTAGATCTTTAAAAGCGTGTGGGAAGGAGTCAGTGATCTAAATCATATGGCTATGTGAATAACTGCTTAGGCTATGTGTGTCTTTGTGAAATCAAATTGTTAAAATTATTATTACCGCTTCATTTGTTTTACCTACTTTCAATCTATTATTGTATTTAACTGCAAATGTTGCATTTACGCAAAAGAACCACAAAATGCCATTCCCTTGTAATAAGCTTGCATGTATATCTCAAGATTTACGTGGTGTGACTTATGAGTACGGTGTGTACTCACGCTTGCTTTAAAATAAATCAAGCAGAAGAGGAAGAGTCTTCACCAGCGTTCGAGGAGGAGTTTATCGAAGGTGCCTGATCGTGAGGTCTAGATCCCAGTCGGTTGGCTGTGGTGAATCGATGGGACACTGCTGTAATTTTTGTTTCCGCTTCTTTAATTCTCTGTTAGCCCTACGTGGCTTAATAATTGTAAACTCGACCATAAGGTCAAACTATTATTTATTAATCAAACTATTCATTTATGCTACTATTCGCTTGTGTGGATCGATACTCATCTTTGTTGATACTGTGTGCACTAGCGTGATCCTGGACTAGTGCATGAAACACAGAGGGTCCAGAATTGAAATTTTGGGTCCCGACATCCTCCCTATCGGCTCTTTGGTGGCCCGGCGCCTCCGGTCCCTCGGTGCTGCCACCCGCGCCCCGCTTGGTCCGCCTCCTCTGCGGCTTGGTTTGGTGCCTGGCTACCGGCGTGCGCCCGCCTGTGCCAGTGGCTCGACCATCATCGCCGCTCGGTTCCCTGCACCATGTCCGCGAGCCATGGCCGCTCGGTTGCGGCTCGTTCGGCCTTCAAGAAATTATGGTCTTGTTGCGCCGCCCGTGCTAAGCTCGACTAAGCTCGGTCGCGCCCTCTTCTCTCTCAAGACTTTGGTTTATGCATCGTCTTGCCCAGCACATATGGTCAAGCTCGTCCTCTTCCGCCGCTGGCCACCTTGGTTCCCTAACGCCAGATCTTGTTCTCCCATCGCAGTACGATTTGTTGGATTTTGTTTACTGATATGGGCTTGTTGATGTTTAAGCATGCATGAAGGAGGTGAATATGGGTACTAGGATGGAGCTACTATTGCCATGGTTGCCGTAGTTTGCACTGGAGGTAAACTACTACCTTCCTCTATTCTCTCTAACCTGATCCCTCCCATTTGATCTGTGATGGATACTGAGAGCTAGTGTTCGTGGTTTGTTAGTGCTCTTCTAAAGGATTGAGTTGACGCTACTATGATGTGTGTGATGTTATGGTCATGGCCATTGAGGCATGTGCATCTGTGCAAGGTTAGCTTGGTTCCTCCTGGACCACACTAGAAATGGGGGAAAGGTCAATGTGGGTTACCTTGTTGGTTTGGTTTGGGAATGGGATGGCAGTGCCCGATGATGATGTGGTGAGGGTGCTCTCTTGTGTTCTTGTTGGCTTGGCGTGTCCTGGTGGTCCTTGTCGGTTCGAAGCCGTCGATAACGACGTTCCTGCTCCCTTTGGTCTTCCTCTTCACCTTGAGCTCCTATCCTCCTTTTTACCTCTTCTTTGTGCTTTGTGTGGTTATGGATGGAGGTGGCAGTGGGGTGTTTGGCTTGGGCCCTTGCCTTGTGGAGAGGCAGTGGAGGGCTTGCTCTGGTTGGCAATGGGGAAGGGCTTGCTTGGGCTTGCTCCTTTTGCTTGGTGGAGGCAGTGTGTTGGCCTTGCTCTTGGGTGCTTGGTTATGCTGGTGAACTAGGGTTTATGAGGGTAGGGTGATGCTTTTGCTAATGTGACTAGGGGAGAAGGTCTTAAAGGGGGAATGCACGGCTGGCTTCCTCCTTGGTATGCATATGACCACTATGCCTTTGCCCTTATCCAAATGGCTCTCACATGTCACTATTGGACTAAGGACCTTTTGGTCCATGGTTAGTAAATCACCATGTGAGGGATTCTATGCGGTTGAGATAAGTCCATACGACGTAGACGTCAGATATTAATAAATGCCAGGTGATGAAACCTGTGGAAGTGAAGGGTGCCGATTGACTTAGGTTGGTCTGGGTATCTTGATGATCAAGGTGCTGACTAACTTAGGTTGGCCTGAGTATCTTACTAAACTTCGTGAAATCTGACGGCAAATCTGATTTATTCTAATTCTATTCTAACCGTTTGGTTCTCTACTTGTGTGTTGGTCGATGGCGATTAGCAACTGGAGGCTCGGTTTTGGATTGGTCAAGAATGGGTTCGATGGCTGGTGATATATGGTCAAGGAAAGGCTCCGTGATATGCATGAGGATTTTTATTGTATTCTTTTTTTTTGTAATTTAACCATAGTTGTAATTTATTTATTGATCTACTGTAAATTAATTCTTGTAATTGATTTGGGGACTGTATTATTGTTTTATTTCGGCTTGAAGTAAATTCTTGTAGATAATTTCGAGGTTGCGATAATATTTCACTTTCGCTTGCAAAGGATTTTTGTAAAAGACTCTGAAGTTATAAAGACGATTCATTATTGCGGCAAGAATTTATAGTGTAAATTCTGTTGTTGAATTTTGATTGGATTATTTTATATAAGATTGTTTGGCGATGCGTTTAATATTAATTTGAGATTATGATTTGCTCTTGATTAAATTTTTTAATTTACTGCTAAAAACTGATTAGTGCTATTTAGATTAGTTTTAATACCTCTTGTTCTCATGGATACACCATTGGATCAAGTGAGCAACTTCTTCAGTAGAGCGGCGTTTTCCTCTAGCATTAATACGACTAGTAGGCCTGCGCGCGTACAAACACACGGAAGCGCAATAAAAGCTCACCCTTTGACGCGCCTTGGCGCAATCGTGGCTGGAGGCAAAGACCGCGCAAGAGGACACGACACGTGAAGGGAGGAAGCGATGAAGCGAAGCAGCGCGAAGACCTGCACAGGCGCACAGTTCGCAGGAGAAATCGGACTGCCGGAAATGGATGACACGCGTATCCGATGGCCAAAAAAAATGTGTCGACGTGACCAGCTACCCTCGCTCAAACTTTTCCTCTGTTTATACTGTAGGATTCCTCTCCCACCACCAATCCAACAGTAGCACACCGATTTTTATCTGGCTCTCGACCTGCGGATGCCACAATGCTTCAAACATCTCTCTTGCAGATCCCGGACCGGCCAAAACTAGCCTGGCTTGTTCCAGCTGCATTCCTCCCCAAACCAGTTCAGCCTCCCATATCCGTGCAGCTGTGTCGATCAGCTGATCTGACATTCTGACACTGTCCGCGGCAGGTTCCTGCCCTTGAGGATGCTTCTCCACGCATATGGCACCCCGGTCTTAGGTTTAGCATGCAACACATCGTAGCCAGGGTTTTGAAAACCGGTAATAAAATTTTAACAGGTCCGCTAGGGCGGTTTGGCCTTAAATCAGAAAATATCGGCCAAAACTTTTGAAATAAATTTCGGACCGAGACCACCTTCGTTCTTCAGCAAAGTCATCTTTTCCAGCTCATCCAATGCATCTTGTGCTCGTCATCTTGTTGGCTCCACCGGCAGCGGCAGATTAGAGTGCTCAACTGATCACAGAGTTCATTCGTTCAATCGAAACACGTCATCGCGTATGTGGGGATCGCCTACGCCATGGCCTTGATGAGAATCTCCTTTGGACAACAACATTTCCTTCCGTGTGATGAGCTTATTATAAAAGCAGCCTTTTGTCCCGTGAACAAAACCGTCGTTGTACTCGACGATCAAACTGGACTCCTCTCCTTGTGTTGAGCCGTAGTTTTTACTGTCGGAAGGAAATGCCCATAAATACGGTTGGTGATCGATCGATATGCATCATCTCATTTACAAATTACAACCAGCGACCATCTCTCCTTGCCTTTCCCTTTCTCTCGACTTACTCCCAAAAGCGCAGCAGAGAAAAAGCAAAGGAATTCAAGGTTCAGCGTCAGAGAATGAAAAACTCAATGCGTGCACTTAGAACAGAGTTCATATTCACGCATCTCTTTTACATCAATTTTTATTACAAGTAGTTCGACACCATCTGCAAGCTCAAGCTCTTTTGAGCACGGGATAGCCAGGTACACAAATTAAACGGAGCAGGAAAATTTACCGATCATAACGATGATCCCTAAACTAGACGACCACGTCTGTAATAACACTCGTTAAACACCACATCTCACATGCGCGCGCGCAACATGCACGTACCGGCTGGGAGACCAAGTCTTCTTGCATGCGCAACGTTAACGCCCCCCTGAGGACTTAGCGTCCGCCACCGCCACCGCCGCCAGCCCCTGCGCCGAACCCGACTCCGACGCCGACACCAACGCCGATGCCAATGCCGCCGCCGAGGCCCCCACCGCCACTTCCGCCCAGTCCACCGCCGTGTCCAAGCCCACCACCGAGTCCGCCTCCGTGACCGAGGCCTCCTCCGGCACCACCACCTAACCCGCCTCCGGCGCCGCCGCCACCACCGAGGCCGCCTCCGCCCCCACCGCCAAGACCGCCGCCGCCGCCACCTCCCAAGCCGCCACCGCCGCCGAGACCACCGCCATGGCCAACCCCTCCGCCAGCTCCACCACCAAACCCACCGCCGACGCCACCGCCCATCCCACCGCCTCCACCGCCGCCGAGGCCGCCGCCTCCGCCTGCTCCACCTCCCACGCCGCCGCCCGATCCAAAGCCTCCGCCTCCAAGCCCACCACCTCCGCCGCCACCCATTCCGCCGCCTCCACCTCCACCAAGGCCTCCGCCGCTGCCAGCTCCACCGCCGACGCCACCACCGGCTCCAAAGCCGCCGCCTTTCCCGCCACCTCCTCCAAGCCCCCCGCCGCCGCCGCCTCCAAAGCCACCACCACCACCACCCCCAAGCCCACCTCCTGCACCACCTCCACCTCCGAAGCCACCGCCTTTACCACCTCCTCCTCCGAGTCCGCCGCCGCCTCCTCCTCCGAGTCCGCCGCCTCCTCCACCACCGAGCCCACCACCGCCGCCGAGTCCACCACCTCCACCAAGACCGCCACCGCCACCGAGTCCACCACCTCCACCAAGCCCGCCGCCGCCTCCACCACCGAGCCCACCACCTCCACCGGCTCCCCCTCCACCCCCAAAGCCACCACCACCTCCGAGGCCCCCGCCACCTCCTCGACACCGGCCGAAGCGGCAGTCACCGCCATACGGCCCACGACCAAAGCCGGGGCCGCGTCCGTACCCTCTCGGCCCACGGCCGAAGCCCGGGCCACGTCCAAACCCCCTGGGCCCGTACCGCGGGTCGTCGTCGAAGTCAGCACGAACGAGAACGAAGCACCTCAAGCAGAGGAAGGCGACGAGGAGAGCGCAGAGTGGCTGTTTGAGGTGGATAGCCATTGCCATCCGGGTCGACCGGCCGAGAGCAGTCAGCAATGGCTATTGGCCAGCTAAAGATCAGTATAGTTCGTGTTTGCTTGTCTGGTTTGCAGTGGCCGGAGGGGCTGTGTGTTTATACAGGGAGCGAGGTGATGAAGAATTGAAGAGTGAAGCGACGAAGTGAAGTCTAGCGCTGTGCTAAGGGAGGTCCACTTGGTTGTGGGGTTGCCGCGTTTTGGGGCAGGTGAGAAGTAAGGAGAGCATTAAGTGGGCGATGGTGTTCTTGCTTGTCACTGACTACCTGTACGAGTAAGAGTGGAGCGGTTAGCGAGAGAGGCTAGGCGACTATGGCGAGTCATGCATGAAGGAACCGCATTTCGTATACATGCAAATTATCAGTGTCAAAAATTTCATTTTGCTAGCTAGCTAGCAGCATTGCACTTACTCACACGCTAGGTTCATGTCATTGTTAGCAAAACAACATTACAGAGGAAATATATAGTGCTAGTCTAGCTAATTGCTAATCAAATTACAGAGGAAAAATGGTGAGCTAATCGGAACATTTTAGTGCAGAATACTTCATATTTATTGTGTGGTCATCTATCTGGCCAGAACTCGATCAGTAGTCAGTACTGCAAAGCAATGCAGTCAATGATACGGGTACTCCGATGCACTAATACTACTACAGAAAAGATTATCACAGACGGTTCAAAATCGTCATCACATACGGTTTTTTGAATCATCTGTTTTTATGTGTCTGTGATGATATGAGATCATCACAGATAGTTTTTGAACCGTTTGTGTGATGATATGAGATCATCACAGACGGTTTTTTAACCGTCTGTGAAAAAGCTATCACAGACGGTTCTAAACAATAACCGTATATTAAAAAAGCTATCACAGACGATTCTGAACAATTAGAACCGTCTGTGATAGCTTTTTTCACAGACGGTTATTGTTTAAAACTGTTTGTGATAGTTTTTTCTATTGCAAAAAAAAAATCGAATTTTGAGCCAAATCAATCAATTGCTGGACAGTTGGACCAGAGTATCTGCATATGGTTGATTGCATAACTGAATGAAAGAAAACTAAAAGCGGATGGCGAACTAACAAAGAAAACGGTCTTTGAAACTTGGAGGCGCCGAGGCCTTAAACGACTTTTTTTTGGGGGTTTTACTTTTTTGGGGTCTCGCAAAGAGAATCTAATCTTAACTTATGGATTTTCGGATCAAAATTTTTGTTAGCTTTCCAACGAGCCAAAGAACGTCGCAATCCGAGTTTGTATGCAAAAGTTATGGCTGTTTTACTATACAATGCGCGAAACCGAAATCTCTTTGGGTTCGGATTCGATGAGGAAAATGAGTCCGAGATGAAAAGGCGAACGATGGCCTGGTACTCAGAGTCAGAGATGCCGAGGTGCTCGTTGTCGATGTCCACGAGCTTCATCTCAAAATCCGTAATCGTATCTTGATCTATTCATTCACAAGAAAATCACGGTCACCACTGAGAGCCACCAAAAGCAACAAGGAAGGGGGAGCGACAAGCGATTGATCACTTACTGGCATGACGGATATCAACAAGAGAGGGGAGGGGAGGGGATCGGATGGGGGGATATCACCGGCAATGAAGGAGAGACGGTGACAGCGTCACCGTTGTGTCACGACGGTGACACTGTACAAGACACTCTTACGACAAGAGTGCCTTGTGCAGTGAACCGTAGCGTTACAACAGGAGGCGGAGGAGCTCACGACGGTAGTCGACGTCGTCAAGGGGACGGTGCGCCGCTTTGATCGGGCCTGCACGTCCCTCCCCCTCCTCTTCGTCGGCTGCGTCTCCTCACCGAACCACGTTGGGGAATCGAGGGGAGGGGAGAGGGAGAGACTGATAAAAATAATATATAAGACAAATACAAAACATTTCGCTTCTGCAAGACGCTGCTCAAAATTTCCGCCATATCACACAGCAAATCACAGATTTATTTCAAACAAAAACCGCCTGTGATGACCATAATATGACAGACGGTTCGTGTTAAGAACCGAACCATCTGTGATACTTCACAGATGGTTTTTAATTATAACTGTCTATAATAATTGTAATTATCACTGACGGTTCATGTTAAGAATCGTTTGTGATACTTCACAGATGGTTATAACAAAAAAACTGCCTATGATAATTTTAATTATCACAGACGGTTCTTAACAAGAATCGTATGTGATAATGATGTATTACAGACGGATCTAACCAGGGCTAGTAACATAGACAGCCACACTTGTAAAACCGTCTGTGATAATTACAACACTGACGGTTTTCAGAAACCGTCTGTGATGAAACGTCCAGTATTAACCTATTTTATAGTAGTGAAAGAGCATCGCAACGGATACATATGGGGGAGTTCTCCGGTTCTGCAAACCCGGTCGTGTGTAGTCCATTCCAAATCTTAATTAGAGCACTCGTCGCTAGTTACTACATTTCAAATCGTAATTAGTTAGTCAAAAGGAAATGCAGGCAGTTTCACTAATTAACTAGAGTAGCTAGCGCTACTAATCAGCAAATGCTCACACTATCTATGAGAGACGCGCATGCGACAATTACTGAATTACCGAGTTGAAATAATTATTGAGTTACATGCATCAATCAATTCATCTAAAAATTTAAACTGATGAGGAATGTCGTTAACTCACTTATACTTTAACACTTCTCTTCACATGTAGGCTTTATCAGACTTAAAACGTGGGATAGAAATATGCTACAATTATTTTCTTAATTGTTCCAATTAGATCTTGAACGTAAGACTATTTGACTTTGATACCATATTGAATTGCATATATCAACTAATTCATTTAAAAACTTAGAGGAAATACGAGTAATTAACTTATGCTTCAACAATAACGTTGACATTGATGCATGCCACCTCGATCAAGACGCGGGAACTTACAGCTCGAACGCACGTAGTGGCTGATCGACGATGGAACGCTACAGTCGGTCAGCTGCTGTCTGCCTCGGAGATAGTTTCACCTGGCAATATAATTGGCACACATGGGTTAGCGTCTGCAGGGGAAAACGGGGGCCCATCGGCTCATGGCATTCGTCGTCGGTCGCGCTCAGTGGTGGATATGGAGTAAGATATTTATTTTCTCGAGTTTTTTTTCAAAATTAATATAATTAGATTTAATATCATTTCATTAATAGTCTAAAAGTATTTTTAAAACCAAAGTAACGAACTGAGCCGAGTCGAGCCAGAAAAAAAAACTTAACTCATTTCAATCTTCAACTATTAGCTTACGAGTGTAGTTGAAGTAATTTTAAATAGCCCCAAGGAGGTGCGCTACCGAGTTTTTTTTACGCACGCCTAGTCGCCCCCGATGGCTGGCCGGTGGTAGCTAGCTGCAGTTATTGCTTGCTTATCGCAGCATTGAAGGCTTCCGTCAACCGCCCTGATGTACTGCTGTTACTGTAGGTCGATCGAGTGCATGCATGCACGCAGCGCAGAACGCAGTCAACGGAGGTTGACTTTTGGATCTGACGACTCTCGTGTTGTACCAGTGGCACAGTATTCTCTCGGGCAAAGTTAATTTCAGCTGGCCGGATGACTGTGTCGGTGATCTTTGGTACGGCAAATCACTGCTGCTCCATTTTGGAAAATGCACGCATGCTTTAATTTATCGAGGTACCGGCCTACGTACATGGACCGTTGGATCAAGCTTGATCAACCATAGATCATTTTAGAATTTTAATTAGGCACCACTTTGGATTTGCATTGGCGCGACCGGTGCGTTTGGTTCGTGGTATGAGATTGGACGGGATGGTTCTATTCAGGATATGAGGTCATCCTAGTGTTTGGTTTGATGAATGATACTAAGCGATACGGAATGAGATGGTTTCATGTGAGAGAATATTTCACTTTTATTATGTACCATTCCATTCAACAAAAAAGATTGAACCACACGGTTCAACGTTTTGTGTTGGCTCTCGCGCTCGCACAACAAAGCTCCCGGACACGAAAAAAAAAGAACACACTGTAGTGAGGAGGCTAGCAGATGTTGATGAATTTGCAAATTAAATTTAAATTCAAATCAATTTGTAAACTCAATTCGTGTATCATCTCATAAAACCAACCAAACACAATTTGTACAATCCTATACAACCAACCAAACACACTGCCTGTACCATCCCATTCAGGACGATTACATCCTACTTGTACCATTCTATCCTATTCAACTCTATTCCACCAATCAAACGCATCCTAAAGAGGGGATGAAAAGGTATCGAGGATTTTGTCCACACAACAGTCTACTGTTTCCTCCCAGAAAGTAGAATTTTTTTCAAGTGTCGGATCATGATCCGACTGCCCAGGCCCCAGAGCACCTTAATCCTCAATGTAGAGACTAAGCTGTCGGCACCAAAGGTGAAATCCATAAGAAAACAAGAGGTTTAAGTATATCAAATGTGAAGTACTAGTAATTACGACATAAGGTGACTTATACGAAACTGAAGAGGATGAATTAGATTTATATATCGTTTCCTTGATGATCTTACAAGAACAGAACATGCATGACGAGGATTGTTGACTAATCAATTATCCAGGTATATTTTTATTTGCTTATAAATAGATAAGCTAAATTTTTACTGGACCTGAGTTAATCTTCTGGGCCAAAGATCAATCAAGTAGTCGAAAGGTGGGTCTATGAAATCTTTCCTTCTGCCGTTCCCGAAAACTCTTCCGGACGCTTAGTTGAACCTCCTCTATGGGTTTCTCTAAGACCTCTCTAGGACCACCCCCCCCACGGAGGAGATCCTAAAAAGCGGTTACCCACGTGTGGTTAATAACAGTTACACGTGGAAATATCAGCGATAACGGTCATCACGAAGGGACACAACGATTGACGTGAAGGGACGCAACCATAGGTGCAAAGAGGCACCACTGCAACCAACCGCCGACGCTTGTAAAACTATAAATAGCCCGGCCTATGTGCCCTTATAACATAGATTCATATCCAAGCCCTAATCCACGTGTATTCATAGCCATATTCCTCGCAATCAGAGCATACTCTTTACAATACATATGCACCATTTCGAGTCCTTTGGCGAACAGATAGTAATCTCTATTATCCTTTTTTATTCTTGACGAGGATATAACAATGCTCATTTTATTATATATCTATAATTCATATTATGGATAATAATGATGTCATATAACTCTTGAGTATACCCCTCAATAGCCATAAGGGATAAGCTGGAGGTCGTAAGTTCTTCTACGCCCACATAGTAGTCGTAAGTCCTCTTACGACTACCCTATAGTCGTAAGTCCTTCTACGACTATCCCATAATCGTAAATTCTTCTACGATCAGTATGTGGTCGTAAGATCTTCTACGACCACCACCTGGTTGTAATCTCTTCTACGACCAGTCCCTTATCGACAGGGCTTACAGACATGTGGGCCTAGTCGATCAGGGAATCTTCCGCTCCACATTCAAAATATGGACAGTAAATTACGCGGTTATTCTCTAGAATAATAACATGATTTTAACTCCTTTGTTATGGTGATAACTGCCTGGCAGCATGGAAACGTTACTACTCCCATAATAACCTCCAGTAACGGCTCAATAATCTGGGACATTAAGGCGCTTTACCTTTGGGCGAACGGTACACCTTGAGGACTGTATAAAAGGCAGAATCATCAGGACAATCGGGGCGATCCGAAGATAATTAGAAGTACAATTCTCTAGTCTTTGGCTCCATCTTGTAATCCAACATACTCAATACATATACACAGGAGTAGGGTTGTTATTCTCCTAGGAGAAGGCCCGAACCTGTATAAAAATCCCCATGTCTCCATCTTTGTGTGATTTTGAGCCTAGAGAAACCCCCAAATCAAACAATCTTTACGTAAGTTCGGTGCTCTAACCCGACCATGTCTCGGTACTTATCGGAGGTTCGAAAGCTTGAAAAGCATTTTTTCGGTTTCAAGGTACAATTCATCCCTCGAAAGTATAATTTCCTCGCGGACTAGCTTGCTCGGATAGCTTCTTCTCGATCACAAGTACCAAAGGAAGTCTTCTTGAAGCAACTCTAGAAGCCATCTCTAGTGGACACACCAGAGATAACTCCTATTGAGACAGCCTCTCTAGAATACGAGGATACTTGAATGGATCCCATCTACAAGTATCTTCAGACGGGTTCCGTACCCAATGACGATCTTGAAGTAGATCGTTTATCCCGAAAAGCCAAAGTGTATACTTTGGTCAAAGGAGTCCTCTATAAACGAGGCACTCAAGGGGTACTCATGTGATGCATACCGTAGAGAGAAGGACTAAACCTCTTTCACTACATTGACGGGGGCATCTGTGAAACTCATGCTTCCTACAGAACGTTGGTCGGAAAAACCTTTCGACAAGGATTTTACTGGTCAACAGCCCTCTACGATGCCAAAGAGTTGGTTAAGAAATGTGTACAATGTCAGTTTCATAGCAGACAAATACACCAACCGGCTCAAGCATTACAAACAATTCCTCTATCTTGGCCTTTTGCGACCTAGGGTCTCGATATCCTAGGACCATTCCCACGGGCTCCAGGTGGCTTTGAGTTCCTTTTTGTGGCTATTGATACATTCACAAAATGGACAAAATGGATTGAAGCCGAACCTGTGACTGTGATAACAACGGAAGCCACAAAATGGTTCATGATGAGAAGCATGATTACTCGATTTGGAGTCCCAAGTCGAATAATCATAGATAATGGTAAATAATTTTCGAGCGCAAAATTTCAGGAATTTTGCGACGAGTTGGGTACCAAGCTCTGTTACGCCTCTGTCGCCCATCCCCAAAGCAATGGGGTAGTCGAACGAGCGAATGGCCAAATAATGTAGGGAATCAAAACTCGAGTCTTCGACCAGCTTGTTATGCGCTCGGGGGCTTGGGTACAAGAATTACCCTCAGTATTATGGGCAGTTCGCATGACCGTTAGTCGGGCAACAGGCAAAACTCTTTTTTTCCTAGTTTTTGGTGCCGAAGCCATGCTTCCGCCAGAACTAAAGATCAAGTCAACAAGGGTCGAGAGTTTCAATGACTCAGCCCAAGAACAACTTCGAGAGGATGACATTAACCTGCTCGAAGAAAAGAGAAATCAAGCCTTAATCCGTTCAGCGGTCTACCAGCAAGCCCTACGCAAATACCACGATCGTAAGGTCCAACCTCGTAGCCTTGCTGTAGGTGACTTGGTATTGAGGAAAATTCAATTCCAGTCTAATCGGAACAAACTTTCCCCCAAGTGGGAAGGTCCATACACAGTGGTCGAAGTTATGCGTCCAGGTTCGGTACGACTGGCAATGAAAGACGACCGGGTTCTCTCTAACACTTGGAATATCGGCCAGTTACGTAAATTCTACGTGTAAATGACCAACCATTCAATAAAGCATCAGGTTCTTTTTATCTTTACTGTCTTACTTTGAGTAGTGCTTTGACAATTCTTTCCACCATACCCTGGTCAAAGGTTCGTCTTCGACCAGTTCCTAGTTGTGAGCTTTTCCACGACAATACACTGGTCGTAAGACATCCTACGACCAGTACCCAGTTCATCTTTACACCAGTCGAAAGGATGGTAACATCACCTAATCGAAGTCTTTCCTCTTTGCACGTGGTCCCGCCCACTAGAAGGAACTTCCTAGAGTCGACTCGTTCCTCTCTTTTTGCTACCAACACAAAGAGCTTGGGTTCAAAACATGGTCGAAATAGTGTCAAGCCAACTCTTAGTACCTTAGTTTATTTCTTCATTCATCTTTTTGAAAAATAAATTAAGCCGAGTATACTTTTTAAATTTGCTCGACTACTTTGATAAACTTCGGTTTGTTTTAACCGGCCTGAGGAAGTTGCAACACCTAGTCGAAGACTTTCCTCTCTGCGTGGTCCTCGCCCACTAGAAGGAACTTCCTAGCGTAAATCTGCTTTCTAGCTCTTTCTACCAGAGCGAACCTCATGAGTGCATTGAAATAAGTAGAACAAATTTTTAAAGGAACTCCAGACTTTTATCTAACTCAAGTTGACCGCTCTTGATTTGATTATTCGGTGGGAGATGGTAACATCACCTAGTCGAGTCTTTTCTCTCAAGACGTGGTCCCGCCTACTAGAAGGAACTTCCTAGTGTCGACTGCTCCTATTCTTTTGACCAAAGCATGATAATCGTGATCGAAAAACTACAAGTTAGCTAAACCTCTCTCTTTTAGAAAACTCATTTAAACACTATTTACTCGGTTTATCTAAATAAACCAAGCAAATAGTCAGAGCCTAGGATAAAGTTATTAACTTGACTTCAATTCTTAGTCTTGCTCTTTTTTCCATTCATTATCTTATGAGTTACTAACTACTCGACAAGATGATTTTCAGGAATAAGGAAGGGATATATGTATCAACATCAATGAAAATTTGTCTTTACAGGACTCAGGACTCTGGTACAGACTGCTCTGGCGAAGGGGATCTTATTTGCATACCCTCCGTGACTGCCTCAGCGATCGGCTACATTGTTATCATTAACTGCTCCGCCTTTGCTTCAGCGCAGACGAAGTTGTCTATGACAGGTTGCAGATTAAGGTTGGGATCACACGCTTTAAGTTTTACTAGGACAAATCTTATTCCCTCTTCGACCGCATCCTTTATCGAATCGAATTGGTTAGCCTTCAGGGTAGTCACCAACTCTTGCAAAGTTCCGACTTGTTCGCCAATGGTACTTGAGTAGGCAGACAGTGTGTCATCTCGAGGAGTAGTCCCTTCAGCATGAAGCCCACCGAGTACATTGTTCAGAAGTGAAACGTTGTCTTGAATATTAATCTTCAAAGCCTTCATTTCCTCCTGATTGCGAGTCGAAGCCTCGTGGAGTCATTTTATTTGTACTACTTGTTCTGAAAAGAATGAGACCAGTCAGATAAAATGACCTCGAGAGGAAAACACAATTAATCGCAGGTAAAGATTTGCTTACCAACTAGTTAAGAATCTAACTTCTTGACTTCATTGGCGTGAGCGGTAGTGTCCTTGAGGTAGCGCTGCTCCCACGTCTGGACCTCTTGGTCTTTCTCTGAAAAGAAATAAGATTCAAAAAAACAAAAGAAGGTTGAAGGTGGTCTTAAGTTCAGCACTTACCGCTTAGTCGTCCCTGCAACTTTTGGTTTACAGAGTTTGCCTTCTGAAGCTTCTTCTGGAGGTCTTCAATATCCTCCTTTAGCTTTTTCGCCTTGGCTTTCTCATAGTCAAGGGAATCAGCTAAGGTCTTCTCGTCAATCTTACCTGCAAAGGGAAAGAATGGACGGTAGCACCAAACAAGCGGTCGTAAGTTCTTCTACGACCAAGATCTAGTCGTAAGTCATTCTACGACAAAACCCTGGTCATAAGCTCTTCTACGACTAGTATCTAGTCGTAAGGTCTTCCACGACAAGCCCCGCAAGTACCGTGTGAGTGGTCGAAACATAAAAGACTACGAAAAAGCGCATTTACCATTTCTCTGCTCGCTTTCGCGAGTTCCGCTTTCTGCCGCAATTGATAAGTTGCTGTTGTATTCAACAACAAGAATAATTTGTTCCAACACTCTCGCGATAGAGAAAGACAGTTGGAAGCGAGAAAAGATATGAGTGCAAATACTGAACAACAGATACTTACATTCATTGCCCTTCGTGCAAACGAAGATACTACCCTTGTGGGATTCCTTAGTTCATCAATCTCTCGCACTCGGTCCCACCACTCCTCTTCAAGACGCGCGTCATTGAAAACATCCCCTCCATCAGGAATATTTTTGGGGTGAGGGACACGAGCACAAGGTCTAAGAGCAGAAGATCCCACATTGGAAGACGACCTGAAGAACTCAGAGGCGAAGTTAGCATATTCCTCCTCCTCTGATTCGGTAACTCCAGCACCTCCTTAAGGACCTGGGGGAAAGTCTGCAACGACTTCCTTCCCGGGGCGATGACCTGATGCCTCTGCGGTATCAGGCATTGTCTTGGCCTCAGTCTCTACGACCACTCCTATGGTCGTAGCCACTTCTGGCCCTACGACCTCCCCGGTGGTCGTAGCCACTCTAGCACTAACGGTACCCTCCACCATTCGGACGGTGGACGACCCTTCGACCACCACCACTGCTGTTCCTTCGCCTGCCGGGGAAATAGCAGTGGGTTCCTTGACAGGAACGTCCTCGAGGGTGACAGGTGCCGAGCTAAGATCGTAAAAAGGAAAGCACAATTAGGTAGCAAAAAGCAAAAGGTAAATGTTGTTCTTACACTTTTGTCTCTTTTACATACCTCCTAGTGTCAGACTTGATCTTGAGTTTGGAAAAGACCCTCCCTAAGGAAGGTTTCTTCGAGTTTTTCTCAACCACGTTTGGTCGAGACTCAAGTTGAGGAACAGCCACGACCACATCTGGTTGTCGGTCTTGATCGGGCACCATCGCTCCTTGAGACTCTTGGCTCTCCGGACCGTCGAGACCTGTCTCGACCGCCTCAAGGACATCGTTACCCTCGACCACAGGTATTGCTGGTGCAATAATTTCCTTCACAAAAGACATGAAACCTTTCCAGTTCTCCTTTTCTAGTCGCTTGATAAAGCCGCGAGAAGCAGAAACTGCGAAGGTTTTATTGTCATAATAGCAGGGTACCTTGGTCTTGGGGGCTTTTGGTTTGAATACTTCAGTTATTCCTGCCGCAATTGTTTCCTCTGCAGCAATTATTTCAGCCGCAAGATTAAGCCAACGATGCAGACAAAATAGCGGAACTCGAGCTTGCACCGTCCTTATCAACAGCCTGCACGAGCTTCCTCCTCCTGGTCTGAGGAGCATCTGCTTGATCAACAGTAGGACTCGAGCTTGAGCCTCTCTTGTTGGCGGCTTTAACGAGCCGACGCCTCTTGGCGGGGGGAGAAACAAGCTGCACCGACGACCATCAGTTTGATCTCTTCGTCGTCCTGACGGTTCTCCATGCCTACTTTCTACAGAAACCAGAAAGAAAGATATTATAAAGTAGTCGTAAGTTCTTTTATGACCATCATCATGTCGTAAGCTTTTCTACGACAACCCCCTGGTCCTAAGTTTTTCTATAACCAGAACCTGATCGTAAGCCTTCCTACTATCTGTACCCAGTCATAAATTCTTCTATGACTACAAAATCCTAAAGATGAAATCAACTCTCGGTTACCTTTAGGTGCTCCACCTTGTCCTCTGGGGACAGGTCAGCCAAGATTGGAGGCACCACCACATGGGCTGGGGGCTTCTCACAGATGAGTTTGACCCGAGCGTCAATCTTCTCTTGTGAGAGGTCTGCAGGGATAAGAGTACCTTCAATAAACCAATTTCGAAAATAACAGAAAGAAAGCTAAGCTTGAAGTTTACTTACCCTCCTCGTAGTCCCTAGTCGAGTCTTTCGACCCAGAGTACCTCCACATTGGATAAGCTCTCTTCTTCAGAGGGTTGATGCGGCGCGTGATGAAATCCTTCACCACGTGCCATCCAGTGAGCCCCTCTTCCTTCAAGTCTGCAATAGCTCGAATGAAGGGGGTGATCTGGCCAAGATCCTTGGGAGTCGCATCGCAGGAAGAAACCTTCTTGGCCGGCTTCCCAGCGAAGGAGGGTTGTCCTCGTTAGTTATCTCCCAATAGAACCACCTCTTCTTCCACCCCGGCCATGACCGGGTACACATCTGAATATACTCCTTCGACTTCCCGTCGTGGAGCTTCAGACTGCAGCTACTGGCAATTCTGACTAGTCGAGTCATTCCATAGTAGTACCGGAACAACTACAAATCAACCGGAATCCCTAGGTAGGCCTTACACAAGTACACGAACACCCCCAACATTGTGATAGAATTGGGAATGAGATTCACCAACTCCACCTGGAAGTATTCAAGTACCTTTGTGAGGAAAGGATGAGTGGGCAATCGAAGGCCACACTCACAAAATGCCCGAAAAACAGGGATTTGCCTAATCTCCCCCGACGGCCAATGCTGCCTAGTGGCCTCAATCCACTTCACAAATTCCTCCTTCAGGATCTTCTCGGAGTTGACCAAAGCTCTGATTTTGGCCGCATCCATCTTCGATTCGGCCCACTGGGAAGCGGCTTCGGCCATTTCTCCCGAAAACTGAAGGTTTGGATTTGGAAAGATTGGGGAAGAAGGCTCGATTTGGTCGACGGCGGAGAACTCAAAAGCTTGAACAGCGAGAGCAATTTGGGGGAAGGTAAAAGACCTTATCCTCACCCGTGGTGAATATTTATGACCGCACGCCTGAAGTTAAAAAGACATGGCTACCCAACAGTTGCCACCGCTTCGGGAACCACTCCAACATCTCAAAAGATTTCCTTACGACCACCTTATAAGTCGCAAGATTACTCCACAACTTTCTTGAGTAAGTAAAATTCTGGTCAAATGAAACACTAGTCGAAAAGTCTTTTCTTCGACCATCTTTCTACGACCATCTATTGATCATAAGACCATCTACTGCTTCTTCTCCAAGTAAGTTATTTTCACTTAAACTGGGGGGCTAGATGACGGGGATATAACAATCCTCATTTTATTATATATCTATAATTCATATTATGGATAATAATGACGTCATATAACTCTTGAGTATACCCTTAATAGCCATAAGGGAGAAGCTAGAGGTCGAAGTTCTTCATTTACCACCTAGTAGTCGTAAGTCCTCTTACGACTACCCTATAGTCGTAAGTCCTTCTCGACTATCCCATGATCGTAAGTTCTTCTACGATCGATCGTGGTCGTAAGATCTTCTACGACTACCACCTGGTTGTAAGCTCTTCTACGACCAGTTCCTTATCGACAGGACTTACATACATGTGGGCCTAGTCGATCAGGGAATCTTCCGCACCATATTCAACATATGGGCAGTAAATTACACGGTTATTCTCTGGAATAATGACACGATTTTAACTCCTTTGTTATGGTGATAACTGCCTAGCAGCATGGAAACGTTACTACTCCCATAATAACCTCCAGTAACGGCTCAATAATCTAGGACATTAAGACAGTCTTTACACTAGAGGCGCAATGGTACACCTTGAGGATCAGATAAAAGGCGTAATCATCAGACAATCCCATGCGATCCAAGATCATTAGAAGTACAATTCTCTAGTCTTTGGCTCCATCTTGTAATCCAGCATACTCAATACATACACACAGGATTAGGGTTGTTATTCTCTTAGGAGAAGGCCCGAACCTGTATAAAAATCCCCGTGTCTCCATCTCTGTGTGATTTTGAGCCTAGGGGAACTCCCGAATCAAACAATCTTTACGTAAGTTCGGTCCTAAAACACCAACAATTCTTGTTTGTCCATTCTATGATGAGAGTCCCAGACGTCAACAGCTGGCGCCGTCCGTGGGGAGCACTGTCATCATCTTCGCCTACTCGATTCTGGTAATGTGTCTCACGCTTTGCTGATGAATCATAACCTGCTTGCTTGGAGAGAAGAAAGCATTCTCGACACCTCCAACTACGATGACGACATGGAGGAAAATTTCGTCCTCATATCCGGCAATGCCCATGGTTCCTCCGAGACCATCGCTAAGGCACCGCTGCTCACGAACCTCTTGCTCCGCTGCTCCACGCCGCCGCTTTCGCCCACAAGTACCATCAGGATTTAATACTATCTGTAACCTATCTCCCTTGGAGGAGGAGGTTTGGAAGGTCCCTGGAGCCCAGTGAAGCATGATGATCTCGCTGGTGGCCACCACGCTGAAGGCCTGGAGAGAATATCTGGGGAGAATCTTCTATTC
Organism: Phyllostachys edulis; assembly: GCA_036346405.1. Lineage (NCBI taxonomy): Eukaryota > Viridiplantae > Streptophyta > Magnoliopsida > Poales > Poaceae > Phyllostachys > Phyllostachys edulis. The sequence continues at coordinate 43,176,959 of CM070557.1, read as the reverse complement.
ACCCTACAATACAACTCGTCCTCTTGCTCAGAGGACGAGGGCATGTTCACCCCTTCCGCATGTTCTGGCAATCGTCAGGTCACTGCCGTCGGTGACAATGTAACGTCCTAAGTTTTTCCGAGTTTCTGAGTTTTCAAAATAAAAAGAACCATTCGGTTTTGTTGAAGTTCTAAAGCTTAACTTGAGATTTTTGAATTAAAGTGTTTAAAATGACTAAATCAAACTTCAATTAGTTCGAGTTAGGTTTGCCTTGAGGTTGTTGGAGTTCTTTGGTGTTGAATTCCTCTTCTCCGTTCGTTCTGTTCTCCCCACGCGGCCCTGCTCCGCGCCTCCTTCATTTTAAACCATCCAATCTATGTTGGACGACCTAATCTGGTTGGCACGTTCAACCGGTCCGAACGTTCACCCCTTTTTGAACCGCCCGATCAAAATCGGATGGCCTCGCTTCGCTGCGCCTTTCTTTGACCTCCATCTCGTTTGGACCTCCCTTTGGGTTTAGACCTACTTTGTGGTTTGGACATCTCTCTCGTTTTAGACCTCCCCGGTGGTCCTGGAGATGGTCTTTTTGCAAAGACCACCCCTTGTGCCGCAACCTCCCCTTGGCCACGACCACCCTCTTGGCCTTTTTGCAAAGACCACTCTCTGGGTCCTTTTGCAAAGACCACCCCTTGTGTCGCGACCACCCTTTTGGGCTGCGACCACCCCTTGTGCCGCGACCTCCCCTTGGACCGCGACCACCCTCTTGGTCTTTTTGCAAAGACCACCCCTTGGGTCACGACCATCCCTTGGGTCACGACCTCCCCTTTGACTGCGACCTCCCCTTGGGTTGGACTATCTTTTCGAGCTTTGACCGGTCCCACCTGTTAGATTTGTTCACCTTCTCCTTCCTCCTGTTGTATCGCTGCTGACGCAAAGGTCCTTGCGCATTAAATGCTGTTGTGTCGCATTAAATGCTCTTGCTTTTTGCGGTACCTATTCCTTCTCTTGTCTCTTCCCCGACCTGCTCCCATCTTCTCCCTCACCTACCCTTGCACGTGCGTATCTGAGTCTCAGTGACTCTCCTTCATTTTCCCCTGGCTATAAAAGCCTGAGCCGCCCTCTATCATCACCTTTTCTTCACCCAGCTCTCCCTTGCTCTCCTTTTGTTTTCACCGTGCTTGAAGTTAGCCAAGGAGTCCGCTGAAGCCTCCTCATCACCAAGGAGTCTCTGGACTTTGCGCCGTCTTCGACCTCCTCGCCGCCGCAGAGTTCGCCAGAGCACCTGTGCCGTTCGCCATTCTTCTCTAGTCTTTTCTCTCTCTGTGTGTGTCTGGGTGAGTTCCTCCGGGCCTTGTCCGCTTTTTGCTCTCACGACCATGTTGCGTGGTTGTATCTCTTTTACAACCACGTTGTGTGGTTGCGCCCCTTATACGACCACGTTGAGTAGTTGTATCCTCCTTTGGATATCCTCCTTTGGACCTCCTCCTCAGAGTCCGTTTCTGTTCCAGTGTTTCCCTTTTGTTCTAGTCTGGTAGTTTTGGTTTTATTTGAATTCGTTGTACTTATTTTGCTCTTTTTCGCACGTATAGATTCCGGTTTCCCTAAAGAGTTCGTGGACCCGGCGACCTCTACCGAAGACCCCCAGCTCTTCAACGAAGGTAAGTCGTAGACCTTTGATCATGTTGCTCCCAGTTTGTAAAATTATATTGTTTTATATCAACATGCATGGCTATTTGTATAAAACTAATTTTGGGAATTAGTTAAACACCTTATTGGCAGTATGACTCCTTGAATATTTGTGATTGGCATGTTGACATGAACCTTTGGACCACCATAGGTTGGGTTACCTTAGTTAGACCACCTTGTGATAACCAACGTGGGTGCGTATTGTTGCTTAGACCTGCTTAGTTTTGTGATGTCTCTCGATCATTTGTCTCAATAATGAATTTGACTAAGAGATTATGGAACTGTGGCACGTACTGTCGTGGCATTGTTGTCTTGGTAGGTGTTACCCTGGCATGTGTTGCCATTAATAAAATTTGTTGTGCCATGACTAGGGTGGTCCGGGTTGAATCCAAAATGTTTTGCTCGGGCGAGTGATTGTGTAGTAAAGGGGGTGCAGGAAGCACACTGGATGAGGAGGTCTCGTCTGAGCACCCACTAAGGACTTAACCTTGTAAGAGTTCGATCCGGGCCATACCGTGCAACCACATGTCCAGGATGGGGTGGACCTGGCCAACTAATTGGCAATGTTTTGATTTGGTTCCGTTTTGTTGGAAGTGTGGAAGGACCTGGGTATACGCCCACACTTGGCGCAAGAGGGGGCCAGAAAGGCGAAACCTTAGTGAGCGGAACTGAGTCAAAGCAGAACCTTGTAAAGGCCTTGTCACGTGCTCTAGCCTGCTTACCTAAGGTAGTGAGCAGGGGCATCGACGGGTGCCAAACAAACTAGAGAATTCGTGTCTTGTGGGTAAAGTTGTACAACCTCTGCAGAGAAAAGAATCTATTCGAATAGTCGTGTCCCCGGTTATGGACATGCCTGGTGATTTCACGCAAGGGGTAGATCTTTCTCAAAGCTTGTTGGAGTGGTCCAACTCACGACTAGGGTGGTCGTGAGTGGTCTAGCTTACGACCAGGGTGGTCGTGAGTGGTTTGGACAGTGACCAGGGTGGTCACGAGTTGTTTTCCAAGAAAAACTTGTCTACTTATGTGCTAATCTTTCATCTTGTGCCTTGCAATCTACTTATTGTATTTCAAGTCAATATTGCTTTCTGCAAAGTAACCATAAAGCCAACTTTGTCAAGACTCGCATGAATAATATTTGCATACAATTCCCTACGGCTTGCTGAGTACATTCAAAGTACTCATGGCTTGTGCTCTTTGGTTGATCAGCAGCTAAAGAAGACTTCCCAGGGTGCTCCGACCTCTTTGAAGAGGAGGTCTTTGACGACCAGGCGTGCTAGGATGTCCTCCACTCGATTGCCTGTGGGCACGTCGAATAGCCTCCACGTGTTTTATTTTTCCCGCTGCAACCTCTCTCTTGTTGTTAGCCCTGCGTGGCAAGATCTCTGTAAAAAGCTTGACCATAAGGTCTTTTGTTGTTATTATTGTTAATTTGTCTGCTTCGTCTATAGTTCTGTTGTATGGCTGTGATCACTTCGTTGTTGAACTGTGTGGACTAGCAACTGATCGTGGGACTAGTCTAGTTTGTATAGTGGGTTCCGGGGGGTTGTTTACCCGGGGCGTGACAAGGATGGTATCAGAGCCATATCGACGGTAGGACGTAACCCTAGTTAGTACGGTCGTTTTAGTCAAAAGTTCAAAACTTATTTTATAAATCAAACCAACAGAGTAACTTGAGTAGCTATTCTCCTCTCCTCTTATTCTATTATGTTCTCATCCTATCCTAGTATCTTCTCACCTCATTCTTAGATTCTTACCCTTATCCCCTCTAGAACTTTGTTTTCAAATTTAAAATGATTTCTCTCATCTCAGTGATCTTAATAGGACCGAGCTTGCTTTAATCTGACCATCCAGATAAGTTAGGTTAGATGTGCTTTAGAAGAGTTGCCTCCTCAGTTTAGTACCATTTAGACCTCCTGTTTGAGTGTTGTTGTCCCTTTTAGCTCTCCGGCTATTTGCTCTTTGGGTTTAACCGACCTCTCCAGCTAGGTTGTTCTATCTTTTCTCCCTTGTTCTTGCTCACCTCTGTGCTTTTCCCTCTTACCTAGTGTGCTTTCTTCTTCTCATCTATTAAGCCTGGGAAGCTTTGTGCAAATGGTCTAGACTCACAACTCAGCAAGTCAGAATGAGCCAGTGGACCCCTTTTCTCGGCAACCACCCCCTCCTCCGGTAGCCCCCTCAGATCAGGGTTTGGGACTGTTCATGGCAGCCTAGACTCAGTTGATGAATGCTATGTTGAACCAGAGTCACCAAATAGCTGCCATGCCACCACCGCCACCACGAGTTGCTCCTCAATCAATATTGATAGAGTTTATGAGGACTCGAACACCCTCGTTCTCTAGCTCCTCAGAGCCACTGAACGCAGATGATTGGATGCACTCAATTGAAAAGAAGCTTGCCATCACTCGGTGTGACGACCGTGAGAAGGTCTTGTATGCTGCACATCAACTTGAAGGACCAGCCACAGCATGGTGGGAAAGTTTTTGTGCTGCCCATACAGATCACCAAAGCATTACTTGGGCTGAGTTCTCAGAAGCTTTCCGCCATTTCCATGTCCCTGATGGGAAGGTGGAAATGAAGAAGAATGAGTTCTGTGAGCTGCGGCAAGGCAATATGTCAGTGGGTGAATACCTCAACAAGTTCACCCAACTCTCTAAATATGCTCCAGAGGACGTCTCCATGGATGGTGCACGTCAGAAGCACTTTATAAGAGGTCTTAACCCAGGTTTGAAGGTCCAAGTCGTTGGCAACGACTATAAAGACTTCCAGCACCTTGTAAATAAGGCCATGCTCGTCGAAGAGTCTAGAAGGGAGCTTGCCGAGTCTTATAAGAGAAAAATGGGGCAGCATGGTGCTCATCAAGGACCACCTCAGAGAGCCAGGACGTCTCCATGACCTCCTGCCCGTTTTGCTCCTTATGTTTCTCCCAGGACCACCTCTGCGACGACCACTCGTCCGGTGACACCTGGTCTTCGCAGCCCCGGCAACTTTAACCAGAGGGATCACTTGTTACAATTGCCACCAACTAGGACACTACGCCGACAACAATCCCTTGAAGCAAGGACCACCTCAGGACAAAGTCAACTCAGACCTCCCAGATCAGACCTCCACGCTCGAGGCGGGCGTGGAGATCCTCGGACCTCCTCTCAAGACGGCCAGACCTCCCAGAGAGGTCGTGTGAACCATGTTACGGTGGAGGAAGCCTAGACAGCCAAGACATCGTGCTAGGTAAGTTCCTAGTACACTCAGTACTTGCCACCGTTTTGTTTGATTTTGGAGCTTCCTATTCGTTTGTTTCTTGGATTTTTGCTGCAAAGCATCAGTTGAGAGTTTCAACTCTTAAGACCTCCTTGTTGGTCCAATCCCCCGGTTCGGAGTTAAGTACGAACCGGGGATGTCCACAAGTTAAGGTGATCATAGAAAGGATAGAATTCCTAGCCAACTTGATAATCATTGATACCAAATCCTTATATGTGATCCTGGGAATGGATTGGCTCACGGATCACCAAGCCATTTTGGATTATGGTGGAAGAAGCATCACCTTGGTCAGTCCCGATGGGATTAAAGTGATATTTGAAGCCTCCTCGGAGAAGCTCGAAGAAGCAGTGGCCTGTAGTGTCAAGGCGTGTCTCTAGAGGACGTCCCAGTGGTATGTGAGTTCCGAGATGTCTTTCCAGATGAGTTGCTTGGAATGCCTCCAGATAGAGATTTGGAGTTCATCATCAACTTAGTTCCTGGGACTGCACCAATCTCCAAGAGACCTTACCGTTTGCCTGTTGATTACCTGGTCGAGTTGAAGAAACATATTGAAGAGTTGCAAGCCAAAGGATTTGTCAGGCCGAGTTCTTCACCCTGGGGTGCTCCAGTGATCTTTGTTGCAAAGAAGGATTGTACTCAGTGGATGTGTGTAGACTACTGCTCACTCAACGAGGTCACCATCAAGAACAAATACCCTCTACCCAGAATTGATGATATGTTCGACCAGCTAAAAGGATCCGGGGTGTTCTTCAAGATAGACTTGAGGTCAGGGTATCACCAGTTGAAGATCCGCCAAGAGGACATCCCCAAGACGGCCTTCTCAACCCGTTATGGACTATATGAGTACACGGTCATGTTTTTTGGATTGACCAATGCTCTTGCTTACTTTATGAACTTGATGAATAAAATGTTCATAGAGTATTTGGATAAGTTCGTCATTGTCTTTATTGACGATACTTTAGTGTATTCTCACAGTGAAGAAGAGCAAGAAGACCACCTCCGCTTGGTCTTGAACAAGCTTAGAGACCACTAGCTCTATGCCAAGTTCCACAAGTGTGAGTTTTGGATGAAGGAGGTCACCTTTTTGGAACATGTCTTATCGGCCGAAGGAGTTGCTATCAACTCTAGCAAAGTCTAGGACGTGCTCAATTGGGAGTCACCCAGGCCGGTGCCTCAACTCAGAAGTTTCCTGGGAATGGCCGGTTACTACCGCAGGTTTATAGAAGGGTTCTCTAAAGTAGCAAGACCTCTCACCCAGTTTCTAAAGAAGGAGAAGAAGTACTCTTGGACTCCAGCATGTGAACAAAGTTTTCAAGAGCTAAAGAAGCGACTAACCACTGCTCCAGTGTTGACCTTGCCTGATGTCCGAAAAGACTTTGAAGTCTATTGTGATGCCTCGCGACGAGGTCTTGGATGTGTCTTAACGCAAGAAAGGAAGGTAGTAGCCTACACCTCTCGTTAGCTAAAGCCTCATGAGGTCAATTACCCTACCCATGACCTAGAATTGGCTGCCGTAGTGCATCCTTTGAAGATTTGGCGCTATTACCTCGTTGGTAATTGCTGTGAGGTCTATACCGACTATAAAAGTTTGAAGTACATTTTCACTCAAGCTGATCTTAATATGAAGCAAAGAAGATGGTTGGAATTGATCAAAGACTACAATTTGGGAATCCATTACCATCCAAGAAAGGCTAATGTGGTAGCCGATGCTTTAAGTACGAAGGTCTACGGCAGTACTTTGACGATCAAGGAAAGTCAGCCAGCATTGCATGAAGAGTTTCAGAAGCTCAAGCTGGAACTGGCCGAAGAAGGTTACCTAGCTGCTCTACAAGTGCAACCAACCCTCCAAGATCAGATCTGAAGAGCTCAAAGAGAAGATGCAGATGTCCTAGAGATCAAAAGAAACATGAAGAATGGTGCATTCTCAAGATTTTCCCAAGATGACCAAGGGACCATTTAGTTTGATAAGCACATTTGTGTACCAGATCAGGGAAAGCTCAAGCATTTGATACTCAAAGAAGCTCATGAGACCTTGTACTCCATTCACCCCGGGAGCACTAAGATATATCAAGACCTCAAAGAAATGTACTGGTGGCCTAGAATGAAGCGCGAGATCGTTGAGTATGTATCCCAGTGTGATATTTGTCAACGAGTTAAAGCTGAGCATCAAAGGCCTGCTGGACTCCTTCAACCTTTGAACATACTCGAATAGAAATGGAAAGAGATTGGCATGGATTTTATCACTGGTCTACCAAGAACCCAAACTGGATATGACTCTATTTGGGTAATTGTGGATCGCTTGATAAATGTTGCACACTTCATCCCGGTTAAGACCACCTACTCAGGGAGCAAACTTGTAGAGCTGTACATGGCAAAGATAGTGTGTCAACATGGAGTACCCAAGAAGATCGTGTCAGATCAAGGATCTCAGTTCACCTCCAGGTTTTAGCAGAAGTTGCACAGTGCTTTGGGTACAAATTTGAATTTCAGCACAGCTTACCATCCTTAGACTGATGGGCAAACGGAAAGAATAAACCAGATCCTAAAGGACATGTTGAGATCCTGTGCTCTAGAAAACCAGACCAGCTGGGATAAGATGTTGCCGCATGCAGAATTTTCCTACAACAATAGCTTTCAAGCAAGTATGCAGGTGTCCCCGTTTGATGCTCTCTACGGGAAAAAGTGCCGAACACCATTGTATTGGACTGAAACAGGAGAAAGGCAAGTGCTTGGACCTGATATCTTGAAGGAAGCCGAAGAACAAGTCAAGTCCATCAAAGAAAAGCTGAGAACAGCTCAGTCCAGGCAAAAAAGCTATGTGGATAATCATCGCCGAGAGCTAGCTTTTGCCCTAGGAGATCATGTGTACCTAAAGGTCTCACCCCTCAAAGGAATGCGTCGCTTTAGGGTCAATGGAAAGCTTGTGCCTCACTACATTGGACCTTTCCCAATCTTAGACAGAAAGGGAGGTCGTTCAAACGACCAAACTGCCCCCACGATCTACAAGTATGTCCAGGAGCAATGAGCGTTGGTGCCCATTGCATAAAGTTTCTAGCCATGACCTCCGCAACTGCCATACTTGGCAGAAGCAGATGGAGGATTACTACGATGGGAAAGGTTCAATGCTTGTCCCACCAAAATATTGCGGACCACCAGAGGTCCAAGGTAATGACAAGGACACGGAAATGCTGTTCCAAAGGACGGATCACCACGTCAACATCATTTACGGGGGTTCAGCCGCCTACACCTCTAAGCGGCAGTACAAGGCGACATGGAGGGATGTCAACAGCGTCGAAATCCCACCTAGTCGTCTAGAATACCCTAAATGGTCAGAGACCTCCTTGACCTTCACTAAGGAGGACGTCTCTAAAGGTATGTCTACTTCTTGTAAATTACCACTAGTAGTTTCTCCTACCATAAGTAATTGCAGAGTAGGGATAGTATTAGTAGATAGCGGTAGTTCTTTAGACTTGTTATTCGTAAACATTTTAGACGAGATGCAAGTTCCTTGTTCTAAAATTAAACCAATGACAAGTCTCTTCTATAGATAGTGCTAGGTATGTCGGTTACACCAATAGGGCAAGTAGTTTTACCAGTAACCTTCGGTACGACTACTAATTTTTGAACTGAGTTAATTACTTTCGAAGTGGTTGATTTTGAGTCTACCTATAATGCTATTTTGAGAAGACCTTCTCTAACAAAGCTCATGGCAGCTACACACTACACTTACTAGAAGATTAAGATCTCTGGTCCAAAGGGCGTGATTGTGGTGCAAGATGACCAGGACGTCGCATTTTCATGTGATCATAAGTCATTAGAACTTGTCGATCAGTTGCCTCTAAAAGATCTTACTTTGGAGGATAAAACAGGGAAGTTCGCGAAGATCAAGGCTGCTCCTCAGCCCAATGAGGAGGTAAAAGTCGTACCACTTAGACCCGATGACCAATCCAAGACAGTCCAGATTGGCGCGGGACTAAGTGAGAAATAGGAAGACGAGCTCCTCACCTTCCTCCAAGCCAACTCGGATGTCTTTACGTGGAAGCCATCTGATATGCCCGGAGTCCCAAGGGAGGTGATCGAGTACAGGCTAGCCATTCAGCCTGAGAAAAAATGAGTCAAGTAAAGACTGAGACATTTCACCTTGGATCATCAAGAAGCTATCAGAGTAGAGCTCGATAAGCTTCTTGAAGTTGGCTTCATTCGGGAGGTTGATCACCCCGAGTGGCTTGCAAATCCGATCCTGGTTAAGAAATCTAACGGTAAGTGGCGCATGTGCGTAGATTTTACCAGTTTAAATATTGCTTGCCCAAAGGATGACTTCCCTTTGCCTCATATTGATCAATTAGTTGATTCTACTGCGGGTTGTGAACTGATGAGTTTTCTTGATGCTTATTGCGGATACCTTCATATCAGCATGGTGAAAGAAGATGAAGAAAAGACTGCCTTCATCACTCCATTAGGTATCTACTGCTATGTCAAGATGTCGTTTGAGTTAAAAAAATGTTGGGGGTTACGTACCAGCGTTTGATGCAGAAAACTTTCAGCAATCAGCTGGGGCGTAATTTAGAGGCCTACGTAGATGACCTCGTTATAAAAAGTTGTACTAAGAATGACCATTTGAAGGATCTCACAGAGACCTTCGAAAATGTAAATATACATGAAATAAAGCTTAATCATGAAAAGTGTACTTTCGGGGTTTGTTCTGGCAAATTGCTTGGTTTCCTTGTTTGTTCTCGTGGGATTGAAGTCAATCCCGAGAAAATTCGAGCCATCGAAAAATTACGACCACCTTCCACAGTGAAGGAGGTCCAAGCCTTAACTGGTTGAATGGCGGCTCTTAGTCGTTTTATTTCTCGATCAGCAGAACGTGGTTTACCTTTCTTTAAGGTGATCCGCAAGAGTAATAAGTGGTTTCAATGGTCCGAAGAAGTTGACAAAGCCTTTGAAGGCTTAAAGGCTTATCTCTCAAATCCTCTTGTATTGATTTCACCTTTAGAAGGTGAACCTTTACTAGTTTACTTTGCAGCAACTCCAATTGTGGTCGGCGCAGTACTTATTGCAGAAAGAGGAGGGTCATAACGACCCATCTACTATGTAAGTGAAGTCTTACACGGACCGAAGGAGAGATACCCTGAGGTCCAAAAGCTAATTTATGCTCTTCTAATGACTTCCAGAAAACTGAGACATTATTTTCAATCTCACAAAATCACAGTACCTTTGTCTTTTCCTTTTAGAAATATACTTCATAACCAAGAAGTAATAGGTCATATAGCCAAATGGGCAGTAGAACTTGGAGAATTTGATCTTTATTTTACTGACTGAACAGCCATAAAAAGCCAAGTCCTGGCTGACTTTGTGGCTAAATGGATGAATACCAAGGATCAGCCTCAGGAAAGTCCAGGGCCAAACGATCATTGGACATTGTATTTTGATGGCTCCTACGAGCTTAAATGCTCAGGGGTTGGGGTTTTGTTGATAACATCATAGGATGATCAACTCCAATATGTCATACAGTTTTTGCTCCCTGCCACTAACAACATGGCAGAGTATGAAAGACTTCTAGCCAGGCTTCGAGTAGCCAAATCCCTCGGGGTCCGTCGGCTTTTAGCAAAGGGAGATTCACAATTAGTCCTAAACCAGGTATCAAAAGAATACAGCTGTCCCGATGAGATAATGGCTCAGTACCTGGGTGAAGTGAGGAAGTTGAAAAACACTTCAAGGACTTCGAAGTCCAACATATACCACGCAAGGAAAACTCCTTAGCGGACCAGTTATCGAAATTGGGTTCCTCACGAACGCCTGTTCCAACAGGTGTTTTTCTCGAATACCTGTAACGTCCCAGTTTTCCTGAGCTTTTTGGAGTTTTCAAAATAAAAATAACCATTTGGTTTTGTTGAAGTTCTAAAGCTTAACTTGAGATTTTGGAATTGGAAGTGTTTAAAATGACTAAATCAAACTTCAATTAATTCAAATTTGGTTTATTTTGCGTTTGCTGGAGTTCTCAGCTGTTCATCCTCCCCTTTCTCTGTCCGTCCCATTCCCTCCCTCTTGTTTGGACCTCCTCCTTCGCCCAGACCTCCTGGGTGGTCCTGGAGACCTCCCGGGTGGTCCTAGAGACCGGTCATGACCACCTCTTTGGTCACGACCTCCTCGATGGTCATGACCTCCCCTTTAGTCATGACCTCCTCTTTGGTTGGACCACCCGCCCGAGTTTTGACTAGCCCCACCTGTCAACCATATTCACCTTCTTCTTCTTCCGTCAGCATCTGGCCGACGAAAAGTCCTAAGCGCATTAAATGCCGCCCTGCAGCACCAGTTCCCCTCTTGTCTCCTCCCCTGCCTGCCCCTATCTCCTCCTCCACCTACCCTTGAACGCGTGCGCTTCTGAGTCTCTCAGCGACTCTCCCCGTCTCCCTGGCTATAAAAGCCTAAGCAACCCTCCTTCATCTCCTTTTTCCTCACCCTAACTCTCTTGCTCTCGCCCAATTTCTATGTGCTGCGAGTTTCACCACCGTCCACTGAAGCCGCGCCGTTGCCTCCACGTCGCCAAGGAGCCCGCTGGAGCCTGCGCCGTCTTTGACCACCTCGCTGCTGAAGAATTGCCGGAGCACCCGCACCGTTCGCCGTCCTGCTCCAGTCTTCTCTGGTCTCTGTGTGTGTGTGTGTGTGTGTCCTGGTGAGTTTCTCTGTGCCCTGTTCTTTTCCCTTCTCCTACGACCACGTTGAGTAGTTGTATCCCTTTTGTATTTTCTGTGCGACCACGTTGTGTAGTCGTACCCTTCGTTGGACCTCAGGACCTCCTCCCTTGACCTCTTCAGGACCCCCCTTACCTTTCTTTTGGTTCTAGTTTGGTAGTTTTGGTTTTGTGTGGATTTGTTGTATTTATTTGGCTCTTTTCGCACGTGTAGATTCCGGCTTTTCTGAAGAGTTCTTGGATCCGGTGACCTCTATCGAAGAATCTCAGCTCTTCAACGGAGGCAAGTCGTAGACCTTTGGTCATGTCGTACCCAGTTTGCAAAAATTATATTGTTTTATACCAACATGCATGGCTAATTGTATAAAAATGGTTTGGAAAATAGCTAAATATCTACTCGACAGTATGACTCCTTGAATACTTGTGTTTGACATGTTGACATGTACCCTTGGACACCTTAGGTAGGGTAATCTTAGTTGGACATCTTTGAGATACCAACATAGGTGCGTATATTGCTTAGACATGCTTTAGTTTTGCGATATCTCTCGATCACATGATTCAATGATGATGAATTTGACTTAATGATATATGAAATTATGGCGCGGCCACTGTTGTTAAAATTTATTGTGCCATGACTAGGGTGGTCATTTGGCCGGGTTGAACCTAAAATGTTTTATACTCGGGCGAGTGATCGTGCAGTAAAGGGGGTGCAGGAAGCACATTGGGATGTGGTTGTCTCGCCTGAGTAGTCCTAAGGACTTAACCTTGCAAGCCATTGATCTGGGCCATACCGTGCAACCATAAGTTCATTATGGGGTGGACTTGGCCAACTAATTAGCAATGCTTTGAGTCGGTTCTGTTTGGGTTGAGAATGGCACAAGAGGGGGCCAGAAAGGCGAATCCTTAGCGAGCAGAACCGAGTCAAAACGGAGCTTTGTAAAGGCCTTGTCATGTGCTCTAAACTGCTTACCTAAGGTAGTGAGTAGGGGCATCGACGGGTGCCCAACCAACTAGAGATGTCGTGTCTTGTGGGTCAAGCTGTACAACCTCTGCAGTGTAAAACTATTCGAATAGTCGTGTCCCCGGTTATGGACAATGCCTGGTGATTTCACGCAAGGGATAGACTTTCTCAAAAATGTGGTCGTGGTTGGTCTCGAGTAGTCTGGGAAGTGAACAGGGTGTTCACGAGTGGTCCGGGAAGTGGATAGGGTGTTCACGTGTTGTTTCAAAGAACTTGATACTTATGTATTAGTCTTTCAACTTGTGCTTTGCAATCTACTTATTGTATTTCTAGTAAATTCTACTTTCTGCAAAGTAACCATAAAGCTATCCTTGTTAAGCCTGGCATGAATACTATTTGCATGCATTTCCCTACGACTTGTTGAGTACATTCAAAGTATTCACAGCTTTATGCCCTCTGGTTGATCAGCCGCTGAAGAGGACCTAGGGAGCTCCGAGCTCTTTGAAGAGGAGGTCTTTGAAGACCATGCGTGCTAGGAGACGTCCTCCACTCGATTGCCTGTGGTCATGTCGAATAGCTCCCACGATGTGTTTTAGTTTTCCGCTGCGAGCTCTCTTTTGTTGTAAGCCCTGTGCAGCAGACCTCTATAAAAATCTTGACCATAAGGTCTTTTGCTTCTATTAATATTAATTTGTCTGCTTCTTCTATAGTTTGTTGTATGGTTATGATTACATCGATGTTGAAACTGTGTGAGCTAGCTACTGATCATGGGACTAGTTCAGAATGCACAGAGGGTCTCGGGGTTGTTTACTCAGGGTCCCGACAGCGGTGGTATTAGAGCCATATCGACTGTAGGACGTAACCTTAGTTAGCATGGTCGCGTCAGTTAAGAGTTCAAAATTTATTTTATAAATCAAACCAACAGAGTAACGTGAGTAGTTATTCTTCTCTCATCTTGTTCTATTCTGTTCTCATCTTAATCTAATCTCTTCTCACCTCATTCTTAGATTCTTATACCTTATCCCCTATGAAACTTTGTTTCAAAATTTAAATTGATCCCTCTCATCCCAGTAATCTCAATAGGATTAGGCTTTGCTTTAAGTCGACCTCCCAGATAAGTTAGGTTAGAGGTGCTTTAGCAGAGTTGCCCTTTTTAGTTCTAGTATTGTTTAGTTCGGTAATTAGGATCTCATGTTTAAGTTTGGTTGCCTCTTAATAGCTCTCTGGCTATTTGCTCGTTGGGTTTAACCGACCTCCCCCAGTTAGGTTGTTCTATCCTTCTCCCTTGTTCTTGCTCGTCTCCGTGCTTTTCCCTCTCACCTCTCGTGCTTTCTTCTCCTCATCTATTAAGCCTGGGAAGATTCGTGCAGATGGTCTAGGTCCGCAATTCAGCAAGTTAAGATGAGTTAGTGGATCCCTTCGCACAGCCACCACCGCCTCCTCCAGCTGCACCCACATATCAGGCTTTGGGACAGTTCATGGCAGCCCAGACGCAATTGATGAATGCAATGATGCAGAACATGAACCAGATGATGACTCAACAAAATCAGACAGCTGTTGCTCTTCTCGCAATGCTGAACCAGAACAACCAAGCAGCTACCATGCCACCGCCACCATCAGTTGTTCCCCAGTCAAGACTGGCAAAGTTCATGAGGACCCCATCCACCCACGTTCTCCAGCTCCTCTGAGCCATTGGATGTAGATGACTAGCCGCGTTTAATTGAAAAGAAGCTTGCCATCACAGGGTGTGACGACCGTGAAAACGTTCTATATGCTGCACACCAGCTTGAAGGCACCGCCGCGAAATGGTAGGAGAACTACTGCGCCACCCATGAAGACCACCAGAACATCAGTTGGGCTGAGTTTTTTGAAGCCTTCCGCCACTCCCATATTCCCGATGGAAAGATAGAAATGAAGAAGAATGAGTTCCGTGAGCTGCGCCAAGGTAACATGTCAGTGAGTGAGTACCTCAATAAGTTCACTCGACTCTCGTGTTATGCTCCAGAGGACGTCGCCACGGACGATGCACGTCAGAAGCGCTTTAAGCGAGAACTCCACCCTAGCTTGAAGGTCCAAGTCGTTGGCAACGACTATACGGATTTTCAACATCTAATGAACAAGGCTATGCTGATAGAAGAGTCTCGCCGCGAGCTTGCAGAATTTTATAAAAGGAAGATGGTACAACATGGTGCTCATCAAGGTCATCCGCAGAGAGCCAGGACGAATGCACACCCTCCTACCCGCTTTGCTCCTTCTATCGCTTCCAAGACCTCTGCAGCAGCACCTCGCCCGGTTGCTCCAGGTCTTCACAGCTCTGGCAACAACAACCCGTAGTAAAGAAACATCAATCCTGCCACAGGGATCACCTGTTTCAACTGTCATCAATGGAGACATTACGCCAGCAATTGTCCCTTGAAGCAAGGTCCATCACATGTCAAATCCAACTTGGGGAGCTACTTTGACCAAGACCTCCATGCCAGGAGCAGGACGTGGAGCACCTCAGACTCCAGCTGCACCCGCCAAGACCTCCCAGCCTTTTGGGAGAGGTCGTGTGAACCATGTCACGGTGGAGGAAGCCCAGGCAGCTTTGAACGTCGTGCTGGGTAAGTTCCTAGTAAATTCAGCACCTGCCACTGTCTTGTTTGATTCTAGAGCTTCGCATTCGTTTGTTTCTTGGATTTTTTTTGCTGCAAAGCATCAGTTGAAGGTTTCAACTCTTAAAACCGCCTTGTTGGTTCAATCCCCCGGTTCGGAGTTAAATACGAACCAGGGTTGTCCACAAGTTAAGGTAATCATAGAAGGGGTAGAATTTCTAGCCAACTTGATTATCATCGACACCAAGTCCTTAGATGTGATTTTGAGAATTGATTGGCTTACTGATCACCAAGCAATTTTAGATTGTGGTGGAAGAAGCATCACCCTGGTGAGATTCAGCTAGGTTCCACCATTCGCACTAGTTTACGGTGCAGAAGCAGTGCTACCTAGTGAGATTCAGCTAGGTTCCACACGTATAAACCTCCTAGATCAAGTAAATCAAGGGGATTTACGTGGAGATGACGTCAATATGCTAGAAGAAAGACGTGATCGTGCACTATTGAAATCGGCTACCTATTTGCAAGGGCTGAGACGTTTCTTTAATAGAAGGGTTCGTCTAAGAACACTTCATGTGGGAGACTTGGTCCTGAGACGCATCCAAAACCATGCCAACTTGAATAAGTTGTCCTCCAGATGGGAGGGTCCATATACTGTAATCTCTATCATTAGGCTAGGATCAGTTAGATTAGCTATGGAGGATGGTCGTGTTTTATCTAACACATGAACATTGAACATCTTAGAAAATTCTATGTATAAGTATCTTTTTTCTATATAAGTTCAGTTGTTATTTTATTATCATAAATATATTGAATTTTTTCAGCGTAAATCTTTTCGTATCATTTCGCATACATGATTACCATCTTTTGTAAGTGCCTACAGTTGATCAATTTCGCTTATGGATCATAGTGTCTTTACTTATCAAATAATCATCGGTATATATTTAGGAAATGGCAACTATCTGGGAACTCTTCTATAAGCCAATTCTCATTGCATAAGAGTCCAACCGTCTGCCTTCATCTTCCTGATTACACACTGGTTCTGATCATTGGTTTTGTAATAGATATACTGATCCTAGCACAATTGTTCGTCCGAAACACTTCTCCCATTGCTAGACAAAGTGTTCCAGGCAGGGGGTTGCACATAGTAAAATATACGACTTTCAATTTGCAAGACAAAGTCAGACAATCTTTGATAAATAATCATAATTATCATACACAAAATCTTTTCATTATCTCATATAATTTAAACCAGTTCTTCAAACCAGTTCAAACATTAAATTTTAAAACCAGTTCAAACATTAAATTTTAAAACTACCATCCTTAATCAATAATAGAGCATGAAAGATTTGTTGCCAACTTGCCATGGTCCCATCACCTAATTCTTCATGTGGCATTTTTGGAGAGAAAAAATTCCGTATTGGCACATTTTAGGACAATTTTATATGTGTTTTGAAATTGTCTCCAAAATGAAGGATTTAGGTCTCGAAAATTTAGATTTTAGGTTTTGGAAATTAGGGTTTCATGAATTCCCACACAAAGTACTCATAACAGAATTAGTGTTTCAGAAATTAGGGTTTCCAATGGAGTTGCAATGTACGTGTTCATACATAAAATTGACGACACTTGAAGCGTTACAAGAATTACATGATACACACGCGGGTTTACTGCAATCGAGACACTCTTTGTTAATTTATCAGTTTATTGTGGATGATATTCTTTAATACTGTATTGTACCATAGACCAGATAAGCTTGTGCATGAACCAACTGAGGGAAATGTTTGGCATGCAGATGATATAACAATGGGCAGGCTATGGTATGTTGTTATACGATCTGCATGCCACGTATTTCCCTCTGTTGGTTCATATACAAGCTTATCTAGCCTGTAGTACAATACAGTATTAAAGAATATCATCCACTTTAACACTATATTGTAGCATAGATAGATAAGATTGTACATGAACCAACTAAGGGAAATACGTGACATGCAGATCATATAACAACGTACCGCAGCCTCCGACTCGTGTGCATTTCGAAGCCTACGGTACGTTGTTATATGATCTACATGCCACGCATTTCTCTCAGTTAGTTATGTACAAGCCTATCTAGCCTATGGTACAACACAATGTTAAAGTGTATGATATTCTTTAATATTGTATTATACCAACGTTATCCACATTGAACCGATAAATTAACAAAGAATATCATATGTATCGATAGTTAATGCATAGTACTCTACGTCTTTAATTGTTAATTTTCTGCACTTCCCAGTAGTACACTTGCAGTAGTCATGTGATACTAAACTTCCCACATTCCAAATCACATGAAATCATGAAACCCTAATTTCTGAAACATTTCGTCCTAGTTTTCGAGACCTAAACCCTTAATTTGTCGAGACAATTTCAGAGCATATAAAATTCTGTAAAAATTACACAATCAAGTCTACTATGTAAGGAGCCCGAAAAAAATTCATAATGTTTGGAGCTCATTTTTTATATTAGAACATTTCTACAAACAGTATACTTAAATGAATTGTTGAGAAAAAAAAATCAAAACAGATAAAATTTTGAAAAAATCACACAAGCAAGTACACTGTGCCGAGAGGCTCCACAAACAATTTCATAAATTTTTGAGCTCATTTTCTATACTTAGAAATTCCTCCAAAAAAATTTCTTAAATGGATTTTTGATTAAAAAACCTCCTCTGATACCCCGATCTGGTGTGCAGGGAGGCGGAGGGCTTACTCTTTGCTTGGGGGGCCTTGATGGCAGAGGGCGGTCTTGTCATTGCAATGGCGCTTCTAGTCGCTTGTCTTGAGGGGACGCAAAGAAAGGGCTTAGCGGGTTAGAAATGAAATTTCGGTGGTAGAAAGACTATATTTGAAATTATTATGATCTAGAGGCCAAAAGTGTCCAAAAATTCTACTTATTTACGTAGGAGCGTACGTGATGCATACATAATCGCAGATACAGGGGATGGGGGGTCGTGGTTTCTTGTGGCCGTTCGTTGGCGGATGCATGGCGCGAACGGTGCATTGAAGAGCCGCCGCGTTGGTGAGTAGTTGAGGAGATAGACGTCAACCTGTGTAGAGAGAGAGAGAGAGAGGTATGGGGCTAGCCAATGGTAGTTTGAAAACGAGAAGAGTGGAAATGGAGGTGAATGAGAGAGGGAGAGGGGGAGGGAGAGAGTCATTCTGCCAAAGGATAAGAGTGTGTAGCAAGTGCCAACCCATACTGTATCAAACTCAATGTATGCAGGCACTGCGTGCATGGAATGGGTTGGCGCGCGCATTAAAAAGTGAGCAAACTGAGCGTCAATCGTCAATCGTCTAAGAGTATGTACAATAGTATGACATTAGCTGTCTGTAAATCTTATCACGTAGGATACAAGATGATATAAAGGAGAGAGGAGGTGCATAGAGAATTGAGCCGTCTCTCATGCAGTAGTCGACTGTAACACGAGAAACAAAATATATTGTACATAGATGAGCTGTCTATAGAGACATGTAAAGAGATAATCCATTATAGAAACTGTCTTTCGTACTGTCCATAGATAATATGAATGTATATTATAGACAACATTGTCTATACCATTGTACATATTCTAATACCGATGGTCGTGTGGCCGTACGTGTTTCGAAAGGATTGGATTGGCACCTGTACTCTCGCACTCGCAGGTCGCAGCCCACGGGACTTTGTTGCTGTAACGACTGCAGGCGTGAAGATTTCAGAACGGTGTCACACAGAGATGGAATAAGACCATTTTTCATTTCTGAATTATCAAAAAGTCCAAGTAAAAAACGAATTTTGGTTTTGAGTAGCGGAGATGGAGATCAATAGCGGGCACTGAAGGCACTGGCGGAGTAAGTACGATTACTCCGGTGGTGGTGGCGGAGCCGATGAAAGTGCATGGGGTATAGTTGTATCTTTAAAAAAATTATTAAAATACGTAGTATATACATCTCTAATACATAAGGTATACACTAATTAATACACATTCCTTTCTCAATTTGTCTTAGCAGCCTACAACCCACCAACCCAACCGTCCTAGTAGCCAACAAGTGTAATGGCCCAGCTGTCCAAAGCCCACCAAGCCATAAGGTCAACACCTCCTTAGCATTCTGACTTAGGATTGATCCCCAAATCCAATTTCCATCACATCGTACGTTCACTCTAGTCGTATGGCGTCTCACACCCAACCTCATTGCTTAGTCACATTCATTGAGCCTCAGTTTTTTTCTACAAGTTAGTGATAATATTGTAATCAACTGCTTTCAAATCATGAAGGAACGTCATATCAAGTTGTATTTTTTTTGAAAAAAATGTTTTGTGATGTCAATTGCAGTGCAAATATGTAATTTGTTTCGTTTGAACTTCCGTGCTATGTCATTTGAACTTTTGTATTAGAATAAATGTGTTACTTAACTCCGCACCTAATCCATATAATTTAATTGCCTGTTCAGAATCCCATGTTCACTGCCCATTTTTCCAAACCTTGCCTATACGCCGGCCTGTGACCGCCTGAGTCGTTGCGCTGATAAAAACAGTGCGTTCATTTTGGTTATTTTTATGACAAGAGAAGTACCTGGTGATTGGTGAAAGAAAGCGCTTTTTGCAAAGGCGGTGAAAGAAAGCGCTTTTTACAAAGGCAGCATCCGGTGATCTGCAGAAAATGAGGGGCAAAAGGGAGTGCTACCAAAATTGGATTGGCAAAGCATGTGATGTGTGACCCTTGTGGATCTAATTGGGAGTTACGAACTGCTCAAAAGGTGCTGAGATTTGTGAAATGTTTTCAGCAGAAACGTGTCAATGACTAGAACAAAAACAAAACCAATGGTTGGTCCAAGTTACAGCATGAAGTTCGATATGGGAACAGTACAAAAGATTAACATTATAAAGACAACTGAATGGAGTCTTCATCTTCTTCTTTTTTTAGTTTATTTCAAAACGTTCAATGAATTGGATGAGTATTTACAGCTTAGGATTATTCCCGACAGCTTGAGGTGCGCACTTCTCTACAAGTTGTACAAAAGGAAACCTCCAGGAATTTCAACTACAAAAAGGTCCATTCACTCTCATCAAATGGCCCCAACGCAGACAAAGGGGGTGGCGGCGGCACCTCTGATGCTTTCACATTCTTTGAAAATATGGAAACCTTCTTGTCAAGAAGGTTTGAGAATATTTTTGTGTTCTTTTCCTCTGATAATCTTTTCTCATCCTTTGGCGACGATTTTTTCTCATCCTTTGGGGCACGCTTCCACAGTGGTTGGCGATCTTTGCCAATAAAGTTGAGCTTGAGCTTGAAGCGATTTTTATTCTCGACAGACTTTTCGTCAGGATGCTCCATGATCTGAAGAGCTTCTTCAGGGTGGGTTACTATGGCTTCCATCGTCTCATAAACCTGGCATGGCATCGGTATGTTCATACTATGCAATAACATACTATAGGATGGATAAAGAAAAGAAGAGTACGTACCTTGCAGATCTCATCTAGCTTCTCTTTTGACATGTCATCTTGGTAAATGCCAATAATGTAGTCTTTACAGTCATAGAATAATTTTGACAGGTTGCTATCTGCTGGTAGCATCGATTCTGCTGCTATGAAGCATACAGGAAGCTGACACTCACAAATGGCAAGCAGTAAGGCATCAACATCCCACTTGAGATAAATAAGACGGGACTTATAAGGCAACTAGACAATCACCAACACGCACAAAAAGAAAAAAAAATGCAAACGTTGAACTTACAACGGCAGCAAGTAGCTGCTCAAACAGTTTTGATGGTTCAATAACTTCCCAGGCATCAAAGATGCTCTCCCTGCAAGATTAGATTGCTCCATTAGTCCATTATAATTAACGAATGATGTAAGATACAACACCAAAAATCATCACCATGTATTTTCTACTTACACAGCTAAATCTTCATCATATATAGGAGTCTGTAGAACAGCAGGTGTAGGTTTTGCAGCTTCCCATAATTCCTTCCACAAGTTTCCTTCTGGTTAAACACAACACATCAAATGGAAAAGATATTGTAGTGCTTCTATGCTCTCCTAAAACATAAATTTCACAAATCTCCAAGCAATATGGTCATATGGGTAGTAGGGTGTTGTGTGTGTGCGTGGGTGAGTGTGTGTGTGTGTGTGCACGCGCGCACGCGCAGGCGGGCGTGGGTGTGGGTGTGGGTGTGTGAGAGAGAGAAAGGGACTTATCACCTTTTGTTTGCATTCTATCACTTAGCCTACCACGTCTAGATGAGCCCTCCCCTACTGTTGTACTGCTTGCTGCACAATCTTCAGACCAATCAGGTGGAGAGTGCCATCTTACGAAGTCTTCCAGGACACATCCTGGATTTGCAGCCTGTTATGAAAAAGAAATTTCTTGTTTAGGAAGTTTAATCTAACAGCCTTGCAGCCTCTGAGAAGAACAGCTTTAAACTTGCCTTGAAGGCCTGCATATCTGATAAAAGTTGAGAGCATCCAGCACCAACACTAAGAATATAAATATAAACAGCATCACAAACATTGCTCCATTACTTTAAAAATAACAAAAACCCTAGCAATAGAAGTGGAGATACAGGATGGTATTTCACTTTCCAAGAAGGATCTTATTTGCAAGAGGCAATTATTGATACTCGATTAGAACTGAAATGAAGTACTTAGATCAGCATTGTATTATTCCCTTAGATATAACTACAGACATGCTAGCAGTATGGTAGTACATAATAAAGGTTGGCGTACCTTCCTGTCCGTAAGACAAGCTCCTCTGTTTCTTTTATAAGCTCTGCTGTCATAATGGGGCCTTCCTGAATATAGATTTGTGACAAGTGTTCAGAACAATGAAAGGAAGAATCATAATTCACAACAGATGAACTGAAAAACAAAGCAACAGCTTACCTGTAGAATTGGGGAATATATAGGTTCACCAGTTTCCAACAATGTTAAGTTCTCGGATGGACGATCAGCACCATGCCGAAGAACATAATCACCACCGCTATTTCTTGCGTACATCCCGCTGTCAAGAGACTCTCCATTTAAATAACTCAGATTTGAGTTATCAATACTTGCCCGTTTTAGCAAGGAATCCAGTGACTCCTTAGCTGCTTTTCTTCGTTTTTTCCTGGCAATGCAGCAATTTATGACTTGTATCTCCTGATGTAGTAAACAACAATTCAAGTCTGGAGCAGCATCCAGTGGCATTCGAGGCACCGGTTGCCCATCGGACCATAGTTTCTTCAACTGCATGTATAACAGAAAATTAAATATGTGCTTACATTTAGTTTGATTGTTCATTTTTAATAACTTAATGTCTTGCTTGGCTTGTGCTCTTACAGATCAAATTCGATTTGTATCACATGTAATGACCTTACGCATTTTAAGTCTTATTGACAGTTTGGTATGGCCAAGATACATCAATTTCAAGGTAGCATTTCCTAAGAGGAATGTAATAGCAACACACTTACCTCAAGAACTACAGATTGCCAAAAGAACGCCATCTTGTGCACAGAACTAATGCTGCCAATAATCTCTGCTATTTGATGAACAAAACCTCCAGGTGGAGCACCATGGAGATCCTCGGACAAAGATGTTGAATGAAGCAATTCTGAGCAGCATTGACTTTTGTCATCGGGGAAGTGTTCCTCTGAAAAGATAAGTATGTATCATAGTGCAATAAGAGATGCCAAAAATAGCCAAAATAGCAATGTAAAACACACACACACACAACACATCAAGTGAAAACATACCTATTTTGAACAGTGAGTACATCAAAGATCGTGTTTCTTCATCACCAACAAATTCAGAACTCGATCTGTCCTCCTTTTCACGGCGAACAAGTGATTTAACAACAGACAAACTCAAGCCCCCCTTCTCTTTCAGAAATTGGTCACCGTTGGACCTCATATCGTTCATTGATTTGAAATTTTTACCATTTCTACAAGACCACACGAAATATTGTTAGTGCAGTTCTCGTACCCATAGCCTAAGAGTAATCCAAAAAAGCAATATATTATCTTATTAAAGCAAAGTCAAAAGAAGTCACCACATTCGTTCTCAATAGCTATAAATTCTCATATTAATCGGTGGGAAAAGAGATCTACACCGTCGATCATGGTGGGTCCAGATTATAACGGTCTAGATTAAAAGAAATAGTCTATGTCACGTAAAATGAAACTGAATTTCGAAATAAAAAGTAAAATAAAATCAATAATTTGATTTCTATACGAATTCCTAAGTAAAAGAGTCCATATCAGGTATAATAAAACTGAAATTCGGAATAAAAATAAAATAAAATTAGCATTTTGATTTCCATACGAATTTCTAAGTAAAAATCCCAAAATAAATATAATGCGGAATAAAAAAATGGAAATTAGATTTGTATATGAAATCCAACCAAAAAATAACTAAAATTCGGACTAAAAATAAAATAAAATTAGCAATTTGATTTTGATACGAATTACAATAATTATAATTCAGAATAAAAATTAAACAATAATTGGCAATTAGATTTGTATATGAAATACAACAACAAAAATAATTGAAATTCGAATAAAAATAAAATCAAATTAGCAATTTGATTTGATCACAATTCCAAAGTAAAATCCCTAAATAATTGTAATTCAGAAGAAAAAATAGCAATTGGATTCATATATGAATTCCAAGAAAAAAGAACTGGAATTTGGAATAAAAAATAAAAGAAAACTTGCAATTTGATTTCCATACGTATTCCAAAATAAAACCCTCAAATAACTAAAATTCCGAATAAATTAAATAATTTAGCCATTTTATTTCTATACGAACTCCAATAAAAATAACTGAAAATGTTGAATAAAAATAAAAATTATAACGAGGATGACACAAATGATATCCTAGTAGACACAAAAGAAGCCATCACGTTCGCTCTCAAGGTCACGTGTTTCTATTGTTGCTTCCTATGGAATGGAAATAAAAAATAACTAATTTTTTTATTAAAAAAAAACAAGTTCTAAGGAGGATAACATGAATGGTATCGGAGGAGACGACGAAAGAGTGCAATGGCATCGATATGTCCTGCAAGAAGACATTAATCAACGGAGAAGCGAAGAGTCGATGCGGCGACGACGGGGATGAGGACAATGTTGTGTTGCTTGCCGGAGCCATTGAAGAGAAAGACCAGTGTTGAATGAGCCAAGGGCTACGATGACAAGTGGTGAGCAACAACATTGTTGAAGAAGTTAGTGATCAAAGAAACTCAACGATGTTCTGTCCTAGCAGAGAGGAGGTAAAGCTTTGCATTGAAGACGAGCTATAGACGATATGAGGCCATCGGGTAGCTAGGAGTATGTCATCACTGGTGAGGGGCACGTTGTCGCCGGCGAAGGTAAAAAGATTCTCTATATAGTTGGACAACAACTAAAGCAGACATACCAACATTAGTAAACATGGGAGGTCGTCACGGTTAGTGAGGAAGCCACAACATTAAGTTGCCCAACGTCGAAGAAGAGGAGCAACTGATACGAGAGAAGAGAATGTTGAACATGTATAACATCATGCATGCATCTGTACGAATAGAAGTGCGGGCGTACAGAGGCAGAAGAGCAAAAAGCTTGGAGTAGCGATGGCGCAGCCATAGGGAATAATGCTTGGGGTCACCGGAGAGAGTATGAAATGTATCCCCAGCTGGGATCGGTGACGATTGTATGTGTATGCACGTTGATGTCACAATAGTTAGCATTAAGCAATAATTGGGGAGAAGTAGAAGATAACTATGTGGTAAAGTATTGCATTGGAAGGGGTAACAACTGAGAGGGATCGATCAAGGTTTGAGCTTACTATTGGAAGTTGAAGCAAAAAAATTGTGACGATGAGAAGAGATAGAAGCCACACGGTTTGGTAGGGTAGCCGCTGTGTGAGGGAAGATAAATTCAAGGTAGGTCGTCCATGGTGCATCAGTGTATGCGTGAGCACGGTACTCTAATACATTATATCATGTAAACTAATAAGATAATTTGTCGCGCACATAATGAATGTATTGCTTGAGATTAAATAGATGTACATGTGCATGCATACAATTTGGAAAAAAAAACTAATAGAGTAAGAATATAGGCATGAAACTACATGATCTATGCATGATGAAGAGTGGTTAGTTTCTAAGAACCCCAACTTATTATGTTCAATGATTTTCTTTCATCAAAGCACATATTTCAACTATGTTACTTAGGTTGTAATTTCTTTCAAGCTTTTATTATCGTTTCTAATGTTTAGGATATTTCAAAAGTCTAAATAGCCTACAAGATACGTAAATATATTATAAAGCATTTATACAAATTTCAAAACAAATATAGCCGCGCAAATGCGCGGGGCACCCTACTAGTTTACATAATCAGGGAGTTTTTCGAAGTGTAAAATGCAATAAGATGTATCTTTTATTGCAGAATTGAATGCAACTTTTGCACTCTAGAAATAAGGTGGATAGATGGAATTCTCAAAATGGTTGAATTATGAGATGATTTTGCCATTTTGGGCAGACCTATCTTTTGCCTTAGAATAGTACATATTGCTAAAAAGTAATCTAATTGAAAACCTGGATAACAATAACTATGCTTGGAACACAAACTTACTCAATGGCAGTAACCAATTGTTTCACCGCTGAAGATGGAGGAAAGGTCAGCTTTGTTGAAGAAGTTGACTTAGGTTCTATGTTTGAGCCATCCTCATCTGCTGAGGGTATTATTTCTGAGAACTGGAAGCAAGAAGATTTTTTTTCAGCTTATGTGACGATGCAGCTGTTTCAACATCTAATTGCCTTTATAATGAGAAATATCACAAAATGGACAGGCAAGGATTCAACAAAGTGGCCTTTTAGGTGGATTAGAAAAACAGTATGGGTACTCAATTGCTAATTAAAGAACCATGCATATCAGTCGCTCACCGCTCTCAGAAACTCAAGCTTCAGTTCAATTCACCAGAATATAAACTTCCACCCCACCATGATCAGTTACTGAAATCTTAACATATGAAAATAGCTTAAAGATTCAAACAAGTCACTGCGCATACCAAACTGAGCTTAAGTTAATAACCCAATCAAACAAGTCACTGCTACTAACTGAAAGTTCTGAACTTCTTCTACTCAAAACTTGCATACCAATAGTCATGATCTTGTCCAACTCAAAACCTCACTACCGATGCTAGGTGCAATCACCCGAACAGAGTCACCCGCGCTAACCTGAACTTATCAATAGTAGCGAAATAACAACACTTGCATACCAATTCACCACCCTAACACGACAAATCAACCATCTCATCAGTCATCACGTACCATCCATCGCACCATGCACCTCTCACTCTCACCTCACCACCACGAGCGCAACGATTCCACATGCGAAGCAACGGCCAATTCGATGGGAATGCCAAAAAAATAATAATAAAGCGTACCTCATCGCGCGGCGACCTCACGTCCGGCGTCTGCCCCGTGGCTGCGGTGCCCGCGCCCGCGTCGGCCTGCCGATCCAGCGACGTCCTGGGGGACGGCGCCCTTTGCCCGCCGGATCCGTCCGCATCTGCGCGCGCCGCGACCAATTCGAACCGGAGCTAATCAGATTCGAACCCCGAACCGAACAGAGGGGACGCGTGAGGGCGTGCGTACCTCGGAGGTCGGCCTTGATGTCGGTGAGCACGCGCTCGGCGCGGGCGGCGGCGGAGTGGATCGCCGTGCGCGCGCGCGACACGAGCGACGTCGTCGTCGACGACGAGGCGGGGGCGGGGGGAGGCAGCTGCTGCATGGCGGGGCCTACTTGGCAGTGACGCGGGGGAGGTGAGACATGAGAGGGAAGAGGAGGAGGCACCGCATGGGAAGAAGGGAAGGGAGCCTTCGATTTCGATTTTTAAAAATTGGATTTGGTACTGGCGTTGTTTGGTTATTTCGGCAAAATATAGAGAGCCCTTTAATCGCGTCGGTTTTGGCCGTTGTATGGTTGGGCCGTGGTGAGGTGACATGACTAGATTTAGGCCATTAGGTCATGTATAATAGGTCTACATCAGCTGTCTATAGCCTCTGTCTCGTAAGATTTAAGTTGAAGGGGATGAAAGAGAATAAAGAGAGAAATATGTTGTTTACAATCATGTAGCCGACTGTATCACCAGAATCAAGGAAGAAATATCTTATGTCCATGAAAGCATTAAAAGATTATATCATCTATAAAGACAATTGAAAAGACAACTCATTGTATGAGCTGTTTATAGTGTTGTCTACATGTGAAATAAAGAGTTGCTATAAATAGCAGTTGTCTATACCATTATACATACCCTTAGGAGAAAAACTTGCATTGAGGAGGAGAATTGTGTCTAAATACACTGTTTCTAGCACCCACCGCATTAACCCCATACCAACATGCCTACGATTCTTGTTGGTCGAATCGGTATATAGTCACTAAATCGTCGCCATATGCTCGCTCATTGCGGCCACTGCAAGCCAGTTGTCGCCGTCGCCCCCCTCCGCATTGCCCGCCATGGCTTCCGTCGTGCCACCGTTGCGGCACCCGAGCCACGGTCGTCATCGTTGCTCCTCACGCCACATCCGCCCCCCACCCTACCCTATGGCCACCTCGACAGCGTCGTCTCAGATTCGGGCGGATATAGCGTTGTCGGCGCAAATCCGATTGGATCTAGGAGAAGGCAAGTGATGAAGGGGGAGGAGACAGCGAAGGGGGAGACCGAGGCGCAAGGGGAGACCAAGGTAGGCGGCGTCGATGAGGTTGGATGTGGTGGACGGCCGAGTGAGAGAGATAAAGAGAACAGGGTGGTTGGCCAGTGAGGTGGCGGTGGTGGTGATGAGAATAAGGGAGTGGGGGAGAATGTGAGAGAAGATTACTATTTATTGTTTGGGCCCACCGGTAGATACTATGTATTAGGATTGTTGTATGTTGTATCTATCGTAATTTCTAAGTGATGTGGAGGGTTATAGACATAGCTCAGTTTTTGGTTAATCTAGCGCGTTTGCGTTCTGTATTTGCAAATCTAACCACGCGAAAATTGTATTTGTAAAAATGGCACCGTTGACGACACGATCCGTGGCGCCAATCTACCGCCGCCGATCGTGGCGTTGGCGCCGATCACCATCTTGCAACGCCCATCACGCCGCGTGGCGCATTGGCAAGACGGTGACAATACGCCAACACCTCACTACTGAAACCGTGTCATCTTGAATCTGCTGCACAAAATGAATTTGAGCTGCATAAAATGAATTAAATTGAATTTGAGTGGACCATACCAAATTTTACCAAAATGGTGAGTATAACATATGGGTCCTGTATGCATCTATTTTTTTTATTGCTCCAAAATATATCAACATGGGTCTTGTTTTGTTGGTGAAATGACAAGAAACACAACGGTTTAAACGGATCACAAATCGGATACTCGGTTTAAAAAATATGATCATTTTCAACTTGTAAATCAAACCAAGCAAGCAATTAATACACTATCCATATGCAATTACCTGATGACATGTGTTCGAGTGCCCGTTTTTGCAGCCTGAAAGAAGCGTGGCTCACCTGAAGAAAAAAAATTTAGTATCACCAAAATTCCGTAGACGACATCAAATGTTAGAACCGAACTAAACGCTAGCCAAATTTTTAGAGTATTATTAAAATTTTGGTTTGGCTCATATTGACACAACCAAACATGCCCTATACGTGGGGTTTTGGGTTTGGTTGGGCGGTCTCCTCGAAGTTCTCTTTGCGAGGGTCCTTAATCGTTGTTGGCAACAAGTTTGGATGTGAGGTAAGTTGTTTGAAGGTAGAGACATTGAGGTTGCATCGTGATAATAGTAAGCGACTATCAAGGAAAATATCATTTCCTGATGGAAGGGCACATTTCGCTCATTCTACTTTATGTTTTTCCTCATATTTAGAAAGAAAATATCTTTTTTAGAAAAAAAGAAGAATGTTCTACTGTATGTGCATTTTACAGCTTTTTCAATTTGCCAAACACATAAGAACACAAGCTCTAAGACAAAGAAAGCGTTTGTAGAGCAGTACACCGCCAATTTAATAGGCCAATTTGGAACATAGGAATTTTGCAAAATAAATTCACGTGAGAAACTCCGCATTCTAAACATGGCTTGTATGTATCACATACTTGTTTGCTTTGTTAGAGACGGCATATATTTGTGTGCTCAGCTGATTGAGTTTTACACACAAAAAACACTTTGGTGAGCTGGCTAAAGCCGAAGCCTAATTATTCTTTTCAAAAGCTACCAAATACTTATTGTAAACAGACCCATAGATTCCACCGATGCGATCAGGAACACGGTTAGCTAATGGAGTTTTCTCTTTGTTTGGATCTAAAAAAAACTTATGTCCCGACACAACTTTTCTTTTCATTGATAGGGTCTAGTACTAAGAAATTACAAATGCCTCCAGTAAGGCTTCAAACCGGCCAAAATCGCCCCGGAAAAAACGAATTTGCTTGAATTTGATATTTTTAAATTTAAAATCCGAACATTTCAAATTTTGATTTGAAAATTTCGGTCCAATTTTTTTTGAAAACCCTGGTCCGGACACAGGGTAAGACAGATCCAAGTCGGCGCTATCCCAATTTTTTTTCTCAACACGAATAAAAAAACATGCCGTCGTTGCAATCGGCTGCATGAGGCTGAACATTTCTTCACTTTTGTAAACTCTGGGTTTTCTAGAGGCCACTTGCTGACTTGCGTCAGTAGAAGAAGGTTTCTTCACTCCTCAGAACAGCTACTTGGTCCTCTTCTTTGCTCACGCAGCAGCATCACTTAATCACCACGTGTTGCTAGACCTAGTCAGTAATCATTTGATGAGTGACGAGTAATGGCTAACCAATATGACTCTGATAAACACGAAGCTAATGCCATCGATGTAAACATGACAGAACATATACTTCATTTTATTAAGGATCAGAGTAACATAGCAAGATGCTACATGATTGATTATACCCACCACCAAAACAATTGCAGAAAGGAATCAAGCAAATCCAGGCACAAACGGGCACTAATTAACAGTGGTACGTTGTCTAGTCTGAGCTATATATAAACGGCAATGCATGCTTCAATCTGCTTTCAGGTCACTCTTCTTTGAGCCTTTCTTTCAGGGTAAATCTGTGTGCCTACTCCAGACCAATGTGCCATCCTCTCATGACAAACAAACTCTGGTTTGCTGTCTCACTCAAGTCAGAGCGGTCTAGTCCGGCGACCGGCTGCCCGGCCGCAGAGGAGGGTGTTCTTGGGGATCGGGTACTCGTCGCGCCACGACGTCGACGGCGTCCAGACACGCAGGTAGAACTGCTGCCCCAGGTACTGCCTGGCCCAGTTCTCCGATCTCACGTTCCACATGCCCACGTTGTCAAGGGGCATGTAGATTGCAGTCCATGAATTGGGGTAAACCTGATGGAAACACAGAATCAATGAGTTTATGATCATTGCACAAAGAAGGCACAAAGATGTCAGTTTCATAGCTATTCAACATGTGTCCAGGAGAGGCCGATAAAAAAGGAACTGACAAGGCTAAAAAAAATTCAAGGACGATACTA
Source organism: Phyllostachys edulis (assembly GCA_036346405.1). Lineage (NCBI taxonomy): Eukaryota > Viridiplantae > Streptophyta > Magnoliopsida > Poales > Poaceae > Phyllostachys > Phyllostachys edulis. The sequence goes on along the minus strand of CM070557.1, from coordinate 43,146,262 downwards.
CAGCAAGACGAAAAATACTAAAAAAGGTCTACAGACTACAGATATTAATTAGTTCCAATTCACTTCAGAATGTGTCAGGTAAACATCTAAAAAAAAGGTCGTGTCATGTAAAGCCATTGTAATGCAAGTTTACTATTTAGGTGAGCATAGAAGCATTTGTTGGTTTGTACGCTACAACGCAGAAGAATATTCAGATATGTCAATTTCATATGACTTGCCGAAGCAACATCGCACGATTACTGGTTTCCAAAAAGAAGGGGGAAAAAGGGTCCAAGACAATGAAATGTGATAGCCCCTTCAAAGCAGGAGGCTGGTGAAAGGAGTGTCCACAGCTTCTGAACATGACATTGTGACTTTCCTGATGGAGATTGGTCACTACTCACTAAACTGTTTTTGAAAGGGCACAGGCAAGAACTTATCCAACAAGGCGGCTGAATTGGCAAGTTGGAGTGATCAGTGCAATGCTATTGGTGAAGTGTGGCTCAAAAGTTACCCTGACTTTTAAGTAACAGAGATTAAAATTGACATGCCATCTTATTTCAGGATTATTTTGCTGGTTTTAATAGCAAATCCAATAACAAATAGTTAACTAGCCTGATGACCTTGGCAACCACCGTCAGAATATGCTGAACATTGGAAGCAACTTAAACCTGGATTGCCTGAAACTTACAACGAATTTTGATCCATGAAATGAGGTTATCATGACTCGACCGAATCATAAGACTGCTCAAAATATCACTATCATTTCCACCCAGTTTCTCAATAAGTTAAAACTGAAACACAATATAACCTTCATAAGTGGCATATTCAGAAGAATGCACAGCATCCGTACCTGGACAGTGTACCGCGAAACGGCATCCCTCAAGTTGTAGCTCTGCCTGCTTGCTGACGACCACTTCCCACCATCCATTCTGCACGCGAATTTAGACCCATTCAGATCACCAAAAGTAAAGGCACACCAAAACAAACAGGCAAGCATTCTACGTCCTTGAGAAAAAATGCGCATACCCGACGACCCAGAAGGCGTAGCCGTCGATGTGCCACGACTGCACCTCGTTCTCATAGTTCTCGAACACAACCTCGATGTAATCCCTGTAGCTGGCCCCCATGACGGACGTCTTGAGGTAGGCGCTGCCGAAGGTCGGGTTGTCGGAGATGGTGCCCACCGAGAACACGCCCGAGATCTTGTAGTAGTCGGCGATCTTGAGCGGCGTGTCCGCGTTGACGAACGACACGCTGTTGACCGCGTACCTCTGCTTCCCGTTGATGGTCGCCGCCGAGTTGGCCAGCCTGATGGTCCTCGTTGTCGGCACCAGGCCGTAGTGGTACGAGCCCTGCGGGTTCGGTCTCGGCCCGCTCGCCGTCAGGTTCCATCTGGTTGCAAGTTTGCGCCACCAGGTGAGCCACATTGTCAGTCACCGGTGACTGAACGCTAGTCCGAATTTGTAGGAAGGAACTGAAACAATCTGACAGACTGATCAGTGTTATTTACCTGATAGAACGGGCCTGGTTGAGTGACCAGTCGATCTGGATGGTGGGGCCGCCAGGCAGAGGGCCGGGCGCCTTGCCGGCGGAGTTGGTGTAGTGCAGGATGGCCGTGGTGGATAAGATCTTGGTGGTGAAGCGCGTGGAGACGACGATGGGGTAGTCGAAGCCGGGCTGGTCGGCCGTGAGGAGCACCGAGTAGGACTGGCCCAGGTGCACGTCTAGGGAGGAGTAGGCGGTCTGCATGGTGTGCGACCCCTCCACCTCCACCAGCTTCGTCGTGTGCCCCTGGAACCTGATGTTCAGCGACGTCGCCAGGCCGACGTTGGAGATCCGGAAACGGTACGTCTTACCTGCAACATTATGCAGCAAGCTTCAGACTTCCATCGGTTTCAGCTACAACTTAGCCAGCCACTTCATCCGGAAGCTGAATTCTCTTGCAGATTGGTGAGACATGCATGTATGTACTGCTCGATCGATCGTACTTACCAGGTTGGACGGTGAAGGTGTAGCCGTTCCAGCTGCGACCGTTGATGAGCACGCCGTCAGGGAAGCCGAGGGCCTTGCCGCTGTCCAGCATGTACCTCAAATCCTGCACAGGAATAAACGTTGTTTGTTTCTTCAGATCACCAAAGAGAGCACTACTAAACCTTGTTCTGGTGCTATTAAGTTACTCTGAAAAACTTACGGTGTGGTTGGCGTTGTACCAGTCGCCGATGAGGAGGGTGTAGTCGGCGGCGGGGGGCGGGAAGGGGACGGGGATCATGGGGCGGCTGAGAACGCGGATGCCGCCGAAGCCGCCGGCGGCCTTGTGGAAGGCGAGGGAGGGGAAGTAGAAGTAGGTGCCGATCTGGTCCTTCACCTGCAGGATGTAGGTGAAGTTGCCGCCGGGCGGGATCGGGCACGTCGTGCCGGCCACCCCGTCCTCGAACGAGTTCCTCCGCTGCTGGATCCCGTTCCTGCATTGCATCGGTCGGTCACACACATCATCACAGTTTCACAAATGCTGGTGCCGGTTTGAGATTTGAATTATCGATCAGTTGCTGTTTACGTTTGGTCGACCATTCATCGCTGTATCAAAAGTAGGAGGGATTGATCCAGTGAAACTTTAGCTAATTTAGCCGTGTTCTCTGCATGTGATTTGTTCATTTTGATGATCTTCTGTTTGAGTAGTGACCGAACATCTGTGCCACGGTGCAACTGTTCTCTCGAGTCAAATGTACGGCCCAGGATAGAATGCAAAGCCGTGTATAATTCAAGAACGGTCGTAGAGCATGGGCTCGTGGGCTTGTTTGGTTTGAGGACCAAATTTGCATACGAAAGCCAAGCCAAAATTTGGCGTTATCAAAATTGGGGTCGTCGTCTATTTCACTTTCTTTCTTTTCTTAAAAACAAAATGCCAAGAGTTCGCCGGGAGGCAGTCGAAATAGCGTGTTTCAGTATGGCGTAGATAGCGAAAAAGGTTGTGGTGCATTATACTTGACAAACCCGACTGAGTGAACCCATCTCCGCGCCGTCTGCCACTCCGGCGGCGGCGGCCACACCCAAGCCTCTTCTCGCCACCTGTGTTCCGACGGCGGTGCCCACCGCCTCCCCCCCCTCCCCTTCTCCGCGCTGCTTGTCGCTCCGGTGAGGGCGCTCAGAGAAACCTAGATGGCCTCCTCTCCCTCAAGCTTTGACTTTCGAGCGGCGGTTCTCGGGAAGCAAACCGAGAAAGAGCGTCGGTGGATTGAATCCACTCTCTCCAGCCCGGATTCGGTGGACTCCCGGCGTCGCGGGCCGTTGGCCACCAGGTCGCTTCTCCCAAGCCTGACGGCTCAATCCCCCCGGTTGCCTCGTCAGACTGGGGGTACCAGCCACCCTGTCGTTTCCTCCTCCTGAGGCTAGGGGTAAAGCTGTTCTCTTCCTTGATGGTGGGCTAGACTTGGCTGACACTAGCGAGCCTTCGCCTGCGCAGCCGTCTGCTGTTGTTCAACCGTTGGAAGCTACCCCTTGGCTTGAGGTTCGCCAGAAGCGTTCCTGGCGCCGCAGGCCCCTTCCAAGCCGGCGGCAGGTTCCCACGTCGCGCCCAGTCCCTCGTGACCTAGTTGGCCTCTGCTTCAACTGCTTCGCCTCCGATCATGTAGCGGCAGCTTGAAGAAACTCTACCCACTGCTTTCGTTGCAAGGAGGTGGGTCACACTTCCGCTCTCTGCAAAAAGCCGCCAAGTCCTTTCGCCATCTCAAGATCTTCGCCGCCGGTCGGCGACCTGCGGGAAGGACTTCGTTCACGTCAGGGCGTCAACAAACGCTCCTCCCGGCGCTCTTCTCCGGTCGTCAGCACTGGCTCTAGTAGTTCATCCCTGCCCCAGCGCCGCCGGTTTGCGCCTCAGGAGGCGGTCTCGCGACTGCCATCGCCCCTGCGTCGTTCTCCCTCGCTTTGTCATCCTGGGGGGGGGGGGTTCTCCTTCCGCCTCTTTTTGGGGACATCGATGACGAATTCCCTCCTGGGAATCCTTGCCACCGTCCCGGCAGCAAAGTTTGCATGGTCTCGCTGTCGACGGCCATACGAGACATGGAAAGATGCTTGGAAAGAGCTCTCATTGTTTGTATCGAGGGAACAAGACCGGTTGTCACCATTCAAGAGGTCGCACAAGCTATCCAGGGCGAGAGGTGCGTGCATCAGTCTAGCTTCTCGGTGCACCCCTACTTCCCAAAAAATTTCCTGGTTGTCTTCGATAGCCTCTCTTCCAAAGATCGCACCCTTCGCGGCGGCCCGATCAGGACAACCAGGTTTCTCCTCTTGCTGCGTCAGTGGTCTCGTCTAGCTCAGGCTTTCAGCCAACCATTGCGCTATCGGGTTTCTCTTAGCCTGGAAGGATTGCCTATCCACGCCTGGAGTCTGGCCACCGTGTCTGCCATCCTCGCTCCATCCTGTAAGGTCGAAGCTTTTGACGGAGCTTCTATGTCGCGAGCCGACTTGTCAGCCTTCCGCATGGTAGCTTGGTTGCTCAATCCCAGTAAGATTCCTAAAGAAAAAACAGTGATCATCACAGAGCCAGACTACCTCCCAAATGGTTCCATCCTGGATCATGGTGTGCAACTCTTTTTGAAGCCTTCCAGCTCAAGGGAGTCGTGGGAGGCTCTAAGCTACAGCTTCATCATTCATATCCACCGTGTAAAGGACTTCGCGTTGTTGGCACAACCCGCTCTTCCTTTCGCGCCTTCAAGTGACGACTCAGGCTTTGGCGGTCTCCCTGGTAGCGGCTCCGACGACTCAGGGCCTTGACGCCATTCCTTTCGAACCAGGGCTGGTGTAGTGAAGGGATACGGGTAGGCTACGATAGCGACAAATCAAAATTTCTACCACGTAAACCAGGAAGCCAAGCAAGAAGATGATCATAGATCGTTACCACTAGGCGCCAGCAGAGCGGCGGAAGAAGTGTCGGGCGGCTGGTCAAGCGAAGAGCGCGTCGATGTACTGGTCGTAGTCGATCGTTCAGCGTCTTCGTTGGTTGATCGTCTCCTCCAGCATCTCTGCAGTTCCTTGCGAAGATCGCGGATCGTCCTTAAGCGCAACAACGTAGAAGCGCCTCTATGGTATCCACACGTCCAGGGAAGGAACAACCGTACGCCGGTGTGCTAGCACCAAATCGCACGGGGAGGCTCTCAAGAAGATGGCGGCTAGGGTTTTGGTAGGGCAACTCACGTCAACTCTATCTCTTCCCAACAGCCTCATGCATCTCCTTATAGAGTGCCCGTGACGGATCCTATCCGAACACGCTTCTGAATCGTATTCGTCTTGATTTGTTCAACCTGTTAAGTGTGTGACCCGTTAGGTTCATGTGTAGTTCGGTTGTGACTGGAAACCCTTCCGACCCACGAGTCGTAGCGGTTCCTAGCGAGGACATAACAATTCCCAAATACACACAAATTATATCGGACGAACCTTAATGCAATATGATCTTGACGAGTCCTCATCACTTACGACCGAGTCCTATCTCTATCTGACGATTCGTATTTGATCACGACCAACTTCGTAACTCCTTACGACTTGGTTTCGACCACTCTGTGATTACGTTCGACCGATCTCGACTTGCTTGTATCTCCATCGACCATCCGTGGTAGTCGAACTAACTTGACTGCTCATGTATTCTTCCTTTGCCTCACGATATCTGGTTGAACTCGGTGAGATGTTGTGTCATCCATGGGTATTCAATGCTTTCTTGATCGAGTATCGATAACCTTATGTGGTCGAACTCTTGACCACCATGCTACTGACCATGCACTTTCTTTATCCGACCACTTGAGTAGAGATATCTCTCTGTTATGTTAGGAGGGCAAATCCATATCAGACCGGTCACATCCCTCTGCATGTTTCATAGCATACCCGAAAGCTACCTTTATAACCACCCGATTCTGAGTAGCGTTTGATAACCCCTAAGAGTGCTATTACACATGTAGGAAACCATCTTGATCTCGGTCTAAGGATTATACATCATCATTGCTTGAGACCAACTAACGACACATAGAATCATAACAATCTCAATAGTGTCTCAAGGTGGGTCTTATCCAACACCATGTTCTCTAACACGTGTCCACATTATTGATTCGATATCCCTATATCCATGGCCGTGAAACATGGTCATCAATCAATACATGTCTTTGATCGTAGAGTCACTAGTGTTAGACCGGTGACTTTCGACCGAGGATATTTTAGAACGACATCATCATAAGTTAAAAAGAGTTTCACCAACAAGTCACATACTCGTTAATCTTTATGACTGATGATTCATTCAAGGAACAAGATAACATATTATCAAATATTGTGAACATAATGAAATATAATCATCTCTATGATTGCCTCTAGGGCATATTTCCAACATGTAGTTGATGGCAACTTGCAACTTGCCGGAGGTCAGGAAGAAGGGTCCTCGGGACGCGAGAGGCACGAGGCCTCGCTTGTGACCTCCTAGAAGCTCCCGCCTATGTCCACGTTGGGTACTGCGTCTAACAGAGCTCCACAGCACGCAAGCACTAGAGCTCCCCTAGTGTGGCGTCAGGTCGGGAACAGGTCTGGAGGCGCCGAAAGTGCTATGCCAGGTGATGTCATGCGGGCCCCTCCAATACCAGCAAAAGCAACCTGCCGCTTGCCATTTCGGGAGCCATACCTTGCTAAAAAGCCAAATCTCGCCAAGTTGAGCTGCAAAAAGACTAAGCAGTCTTTAAATGCTCTTCTGACTCCTTCGGCCGGTCGGCGCCTCGGGTGCCCAACACTGACTCAAAGTCGCCCTCCAATTCTTGGCCCTTCAAGTCACGGGACCCAGCAGAAGACAACCTCCTTTCCCGTGACAACTCAAAGTCCACCCCAGGAGATCATCTTACCATCGTCCTGCGGCTTGGACAGGGCTGCATGCACCATGCAATCGAGCTAACCACCCACTGGCCGGCATGATTGTACCCCGCCAACGCCCCCAAGAAGTTTCTGACTGTCCTCTCCCGTCCTAGCTTGCCTTAGGTGCGGCCGTTGTTTGTCCGAATGACCTCGATGGCGGATCCTCAACTCTCGATGTCCTAGTGTTGGCCTCTAGAATCGAGTTTGAGGTAGCTATTCCGCCTTGCGCTCTTGTCGCTGCTTCCGCCGGGGAGGTAGACAAGTTTCATGTGCTCCAGGGTGGCCTGACTCTTGCGCCACTTCGGTGTGTTGATGACCAAACCCCTACCGAGTCTTCAGTGGCCTATGAGCAGACAGCCGAGGGTCTGGCAAATTGCATCCCCTTAGAATCCATTCAAGGCGCACTACCACCTGAAGGAGTCGGCAATAGCTCAACGCCATGCCCTACCCAAGACCACGACGGCTATAATTCTGAAGCTTCGGGCTGTGCTAAACTTCTGTCTCTCGTAGGGCCAAACGAGAGTTGAAGGACCATCTCTTGCTAGTGCCGGATGTTCAACGCGAGCTCATCAAACAGTTTTCATCTTCAACCCCGAGGCGCAGCAGGCGCCTGGCAGCTTCGACCAACAAAAAGGCAACGATAGATCAACGCATGCAATTTCTCCTAACCGAAAGACTTGGTCTCATTCAAGGGAATGGTTTGGAGGATCACTCGGGCCTGGATGCTCTTGCAAGCCTGTTTGATGATCAGCTCTCACGAGATCATATCATCGCTCTGGCAGTGCTTTTCAAGATTCCGGTCTCGGACAACCTGTCGCTCGGTGCGGAAGGGCGGGCTGAGGCCATGGTGGCTCACGAGCTCGTTCTAGCAGCATAAGCATCGCTCTCTTCGGTTGTTCGGTCATTGGTCGCTTCAACAGCAGCATGCAAAGTTGCAGCATCAATTTCATCTCATGGAATGTCAGAGGTCTTAATTTGAGGGCTAAGAGAAATGTAATTAGAGAGTCTGTAATTGCTTCGCATACCTCGGTTGCCTGTATCCAAGAAACAAAACTCAGTGTTTTGGACTCTTCTCTTGTAATGGAAACCCTAGGGCAATCTTTCAACGGTTATTATTACCATCCGTCTTCTCAGTCAAGAGGAGGCATCCTTCTAGCTTGGAACTCCAGTAGGATTGATTGTATGTCGCCAAGTATAAGGAACCACTCAATAACAGCTAAGGTGGTTTTCGGTGGTCATACGCTTGGTTGTGATAGTTCTGACCCCTCAGAAGACGCAGACAAACCTGCGTTCCTTCAGGAGCTACATGATATCCACCTTAGCATTACCGGTCCTTGGATGATTCTGGGTGATTTCAATCTCATCTTGTAGGCAAGTGACAAAAATAATGGTCGTTTAAATAGAAGCCGAATGGGTAGCTTCCGCCAGGTGATTGATGATTTAGAGCACAAAGAAATTCATCTTAACGGCAGATCCTTCACTTTGACAAGCACAAGGGAGAGGCCCACCCTGGAGCACATTGATAGGGTCTTCATGTCTACGAAGTGGGACATTTTGTTTCCAGACTGTCTACTTCGAGCGCTACCATCCACGGCATTCGATCACTGCCCCCTCTTGCTGTCGACAGCCTTCATGATGGGAGCCAAGACATGGTTCCGCTTTGAATCCTTCTGGACAGGAATAGATGGATTTCAGGAGGCGGTTTTGCAGGCTTGGAAATGCAGCCACTCTATGACCGATCCGCTGCGACGACTGCATAGTCTGCTTTCAACCACTGGTCACGCGCTGCAGAGATGGAGCCAGCAACAGTGTGGTAGCATTTGTCAGCAAATCGGGATGGCTAAAGAGATAATCCGTCGTCTAGACTTAGCCGAGGAAATAGAACTCTTGCACCTTTGAAGCGCTGGCTAAGAGTGGATCTCAAGAGGAAAATGCTAGGTCTTTGCTCTTTTGAAAGAACTATCGCTCGACAACGGTCGCGTATCAAATGGCTGCAGGAAGGGGATGCAAATATGCAGTTTTTCCACTTGCATGCAAATCACCGAAGGTGTGCAAACTTCATGCGAGCACAAAGGTGGCTGGTTCTTGGGTCCAGACGCAGCAAGGCTTGGAACAGGCCTTTCATGAATATTTTGTCAACCTCATTGGAAAACTGGTGTCTAGAGCTCATTCCTTGGACTTCAGTTTCTTGGGTCTAACGACTCATGATCTCCGCAGCCTAGAAGCAAATTTCATCAAAAATGAAGTTTGGGAACCTATCAAGAGCTTGCCAACCGAAAAGTCACTGGGACCTGACGGTTTCACCGGACTCTTCTATCAACACTGTTGGGATACTATCGAAAAAATATTATGGCAGCTTTCCATGCTCTCGGTCGCTTAGCAGGATCAAGGTTCGATCTGTTGAATCATGCATTTCTTACCTTGGTGCCGAAGAAATAGGAGGCCCAAGAACACAGAGACTTAAACATAAGTTTCTTTGCCTGACTTTGCAAAAATATTCTCAAAAGTCTTGGCTAGAAGACTAGCACCAGAATTGACCAAGCTAGTAGCCACCAACCAATCCGCTTTTTTCAAAGGTTGATCCATTCAAGACAACTTTTTACTGGTTAGGCAATCAGCTCGCCTACTTCATCAATAGAGAAAGCCAGCTCTACTGTTCAAGCTCGATATCGCAAAAGCCTTCGACTCTTTGTCTTGGCCATTCTTGCTGGAAATTTTGCGACACAAAGGTTTTGGCCCAAGGTGGTGTGCATGGTTAAGTATCATGCTTGGATCGTCGACCACTAGAGTTCTTGTCAACGGCCAACCAGGACAACCGATCAGGCATGGTCGTGGCCTTCGCCATCGCCAGGGAGATCCGCTATCTCTGCTCTTGTTTATCATTACCATGGATGCTCTAAATAGTATGTGTCTTGCCGCCGAAAACGCAGCGTTAATTCATCCGATAGGTGGGTGTCAAGGTCTACCTCACCGGCTATCCTTGTATGCAGATGATGCGGTCGTGTTTCTATCCCCGGTCAGCTCTGACTTGCTAGCTTTCAAAGAAATCCTACAGATCTTTGGTGAAGCTTCAGGCCTACGAACCAATCTAGCCAAGAGTTCCTTCACGCCTATTCGATGCGATGACAATGATATCCAGTTGATCACCGATTGTCTGCAATGCAACATGACTGCTTTCCCTTGCAAATACCTAGGATTGCCTCTCACTATCAGAAAACCTTCCCGGACAGAGTTCCAACCTCTTCTAGATTTGGTCGCTAATCGCCTTCAAGCTTGGCAGACCGGTATGTTCTCCCAAGGGGGTCGTCTTGTTCTGGTCAAGGCGGTGTTGTCAGCTATGCTAGTATACACTTTTATGGCCCTCGATCCTCCCCTCTCGGTAATCAAAGAAATAGATAAAAGGCGTCGAGCATTCCTTTGGAAAGGTTCACAAAACGTAGCTGGGGGCACTGCTTAGTGTCGTGGTCTTCGGTTTGTCGTCCATGCCATCTTGGGGGACTTAGTCTGCCAAACCTGGTCATTCTTGGTCGTGCCCTTCAGATTATTTGGCAATGGTTGCGTGATGCGTGGTCGGCGAGGCCGTGGGGAAACTCGCACAACCGCACCACGGTGAGAAACTATGTTTGCGACTTGATTATGGTGAAGATCGGCAGCGGTGAGAAGTCATTATTCCGGGAGGACCGCTGGCTGGATGGTCGGTCCATTCATGGGATGGCGCTTTCCATTGTTAAGATGGTCAATCAATCGACTCGGAAGCATAGAACGGTCACTCACGCACTTTCCGAGCATTCTTGGATTTCGGACATAGCAGGTTGCCCCGAGGACGTTAGCATTCCGGAATTTCTTTGGCTATGGGACATGCTGCGATCTATTCAGCTTTCCCACGACAAGAATGACTCGGTGCTTTGGCGGTGGGAACCTTCAGGCTGTTACTCCACAAAGTCGACCTATCGAGCGCTCTTTGTTGGCTCGATAGAGTTCCCTTGTGTGTAGGCCATCTGGAAAGCAAGGGCTCCACTCAAATCCAAAATCTTCCTTTGGTTAGCAATCTGCCGACGGTGTTGGACAGCCGACCGCCTGTAGCGTCGGGGACTGGTAAACCAAGGTGTTTGTGTATCTGTGGGATTGGCCAGGAAACCATTGACCATATCCTCATTGGATGCGCGGTGACCAGACAAATCTAGGTGCGAGTTCTAAGTCGAATCGGCCTCGAACCGGCACTCTCTGCCGGTCGACCACCTCCAAGATCACTGGATCGCGGCAAGGAACTCGGAGCCAAAGCATCGCAGGAAGGAACTCGACTCGTGCATAATTCTCATCTCTTGGATGATCTGGAAAGAGTGCAACCAAATAATTTTCAATAATGTCGCCTCTACTATCAATCAGCTTCTTGACCGGATTCTTGAAGAGCACCACCATTGGTGCATGGCGGTGGCTTTTGGTCGAGAGGCGCCCGGGGAGCATAAGTAGTCTCTTTCTTTAAACTAGTTTTTTTCGGCCGCTCTCGGTCTGTCGCTTCTTTCCATCATGTGTGCTTCTCAGTGCGGTGGCCGTGTTTTTTCTTTTGTCCTCTTCACAGGTATGTGTATTGGTAAAGGGCCTGCTTCCCTTCCTGTTTGTTTTTTTTCCTTTGTTGTATATGCTTCATTTCTGTTTTTCCTTCTTAATGAAAAGTTGTGCAAAGCTTTTGCACTTCCTCGAAAAAAAAGGGCCGTCATCCAGATTTCGATAAAGTTTGGCACTAGAAATGAACTAAAGAACTATTGTGAACATAATCTTACTAAAGTTTTGACATGAAACCAAACGGAGACCAAATCTCGAAGACCAAACCTGATCAACGTTTATCAAAATTTAGCTCGGCATACCTTGATTCCCATTAGCACCAAACCAAGCAGCCCCTCCAGCTAGTTTTGACGCTTCGGCGCTATCGACCACCGGGTACGACACGGTCGTGAGTAGCTTGGTTTGGACTTTGGATACTCTCTATCGCGGTGTCAGGAGGGACGGCGCCCTCGTAGTCGTCGTGGTCACGAGGCGATTCACGATGCCGTCGACGCGCGCCACGTTCTCTTGTCCGTGCACCCATCGCTTATCCCAATTGATACATGTGTGTCCTCAGGGCACCATGTGAGTCCTTCGTTAGAAGGGGGGGGGGGGCATTCGAGCATAGTAATACCAGTTGTTTTTTACTGCGTCCGGGCCTGTGCAATCACAACCAGTGCAACAAAGCTAAGCATTTTAAATGCACAGCGCAATGCTGCCCTAGTACGAGCTAGTAGTAGCCATTGCAAAGCTTGTGACTCGTATCCAAACCAAATGCGCAATCAGTGGTCGGTTTGCATCTCCCCATCGCCTATTAAGACACCATGGGCCGAGCCGACGGCCACTCCCTCCCTATTAAGACATCCACCGCGTCGCAGTCACGCCCGTGTAGCGTAGCGGCCGCGCACATGCAACGCACGTCGTATTAGCGTACGCACATCGCAATCACGCAACGGCTCGCCTCATGCTCCGATGCTTGGCGGTGGCACGGCCTGGCCAGCGATTACACGGGCCAGGCCTAACGAGTCCACCGGCACCGCGAAAAATCAGCAAACATTCTGGTCGTTCCACAATGTAACAGAATCGACAGACAGGCATGGTAGAAACAGCACGTTCTGAACTTTTGCTGACAAACAGGTCCCATTGACTCAGGTGCAGCGGAGCAGGGCCCACGTGTCATCGACAATTGCTACTGTTTCGGGAAGAAACCGTGCACAGAGCCTTCCCCCTGCGTACACTCCCAACCCAGTGAAAGAAAACATGCTTCACACGACGACTCAGCCACGCGGCATGTCTGTCCGATGCGTGGTCCAGCCCCACGGCCAAATCACAGACAGTACAGCACTGGGAGTAAAAGGCAGATTTAGTTAAGATGTTAGGATTGATTTAGTTATGGTTGATTTTACATGACACTAACATATTGATGCACGCTTAGTACTACTACGGTACTACCAATAAGCTATTGAATTTCATAGCTGGAGACGAATTAACTACGGAGAAGCGGCACGTACAAGAAGATGAAAACGAAACGAGTGTTTTAGTTAGGGGTACCAGGAGAGGAGGAATGGCTCGTTGAGCTTGTTGAAGACATTGATGATGAGGTTGTCGTTGGTGACGGCCTCTATCTGCGGCCCCGGGAACTGGTTATTGATCAGTATCCCCTGCAACCCCATTTTATTCACGGTGTTTCACCATGGACGCATGGTAATTAGTTAGCCTCCCAAGCCATGCGCGGTCGCAAATTTTACAGAGAGAGAGAGAGAGAGAAAAACAGAGCAAGACGAGAAAGTAGAATGCACCACACCTGCTGCTTGACGCCGAGAGGGGAGATGTTGCCGTAGGTGACCGTCCACGTGAAGAACCGGTAGGGGTCGTCGCCGGCGACGGGGACGGAGAGGAGCGGGAGGCCGACGAGGAAGAAGAGGAGAGCAACGGCGGCGCTGGCATTGCTCGCCATTGTGCTGCGCTTCTAAGCTCTCTTGCGGCAACGGAGGTAGATGGGAAGGAAAGGAGACGATGTGACCTGTGAGTGGGATGAGCGCTAGCTCTTATGGAGTTATGGGGTCGTCAGCATGAGAGCACTGCTCGAATGGTGAATGGGTTTTCGTGGAGGAGATGGAAAGGGCAAGGAAGCGCAGTGATGGAAATCATGGAAATGGCAGTGGCTTCGGCCGTGGGGTGTCGGGCACCGGCCACCGGGCACCCGTTTGTAAGCGAGTTCTGGACTCGCGAGGCAGAGGATGGAATTGGTATATGCACTAGTATGGTGTTCTTGTGCTTGATTTATATGTGGATTTATTATGGCTGGACATTTGGGTAGATCTGGGTAGTCAGTGGACAACTTGTCAGTCTAGATGGATTTGATGTGAACACTGTTAATTGTTTGTAAACGCACGCAACGTGATGTGTATCTTGTGTGTTTTGCACGGTATCAACCCGTAAAACTTAAAATGAATGGTGACTATATTGCCGAATATATCAGTTAAGGCTCGAACAAAATACATACCTGAACATACTTATGAACTTCCTCGAATTTTAGGCTAGAACAAACTTTAAATCTAACTTATACAAGTAGCTAGTTCGAGTAAAATCTAGTGTGGATCGTATGAAAAGAGAAAGTTCAACTAGCAATAGTGCAATACTCCACCGATTGCAGATGTAAGGCTGTGTTTGTAACGTGGGAAGTTTTTTTTTATATCTATGTGAAATTTCACCGTTCAAAATAGGCCCGGGATCATCGTAGAATTTGTGCCGGCCAAATATTTTTTTTGTTTAGTAATCCATATATAAAAAATTAACTACATGAAAAGGACATAAGATAAATTATAGAACTTCAAATCCTAAACGTAATATTGTGTATACCAACCACATGTATTTATGTTGTTACCATTTTGATCCTGGTTGTTACGGATTTTCTTTTACTGGTCATTTTACACATAACATTTATATTGTAGGGATCCAGATCATCTACAACAAACACCGTAGCAAACATGGTAGAAGCAGCGAAAATCCACTGTAGCGATTTTACTATTTTTTAGGCACTACAACACTTAATCTAGATTGTTTGTTTTAGATCGAACAAACCTAATACATGTCAACGTGCTCCTCTACGTCAGCCCTTTCCCATGCTGTAGACCTCATTAAAAAGAGCACAATGAACTATTGTCACTGACGACAATCAGGCCCCATGTGTCAACGAAAGTGACAAAGCAAAAAGCACGAAGCCTATGTGGGTGATGCAATAAGACGGTCTTGGGCTGCGGACGTGCGATTCAGCTGTCACGGGATGATGAAACTGCGGGACGGGGCCGCGTGGCCGCTGGACACCACGCACCATCGCACGAGGTCGGCCTTATATGGCGCTACAGCTACAAGCCACCACCCGACGACGCGCGCGGCTCGGCCGCTTCTACCCAACTCTACCCACCGGCTGACATCGCCAAGGCGAAGAAAACTGTCGTCGTCGTCTCTCTCGCCACCGGGTGCTGCTACTGCTGCTGTGTGCCGGCCGGCCAATTCGCGCCCAGACGGGCGGATCGCACTGGGAAAAATTAACAAACGTCGGTCAGGTCAGGTTTGGACTGAACATACTCACTAGAATGGAACATTGTGGGCACCTCGGGCTGGGACATGCAGACATACAATATGTTGAAATAGTGTCTTTGTGCACCGTTAATCTAAAGAACTTTGTTGGCTGTAAGTTCATTCTGCAGTCTTGAGATAATCCTTGATATTGTAGTAAAGCATTAACCTCTTGAGCTCGAAGTCTGATTTAGAGTTATTATATTCAATTGATGAAGAATATTGGCATAAGTGTTGCGATGGCAAAGATTATGTCTTGTGCATCTAGACGTCTGAGAGCAATCATTAATATTTTAAATCTTAGCTTTATGCTGATTTCTGGTGTACACATGGTGTATGTATTGAGCATATTATTCTTTTTAGATGACTTGAAAGAATTGCATGAATATATGTTAATTCGGTCATTTAAATTGTGTTGGAATTATGTTTTATTGTTTATTAAATATGCTGGAATATTTTTTGAGTGTTTGCTAAAATCGCATATTTTACAACAATTCAGAAAACCTATAATTTAAAGAATTGGCTTCATTGTTTGATATTGTTAAGCCGGAAGTGTTTGACGGTGCTAACTTTAAACGTTGGCAGGCTAAAATTAAGTTATGGCTGACTGACCTTAGACTTTTCTGGGTCATTTCAAATCCTCCGATGTTCCCATTGGAAACCGTTGAAATGATGCATTGGGAAGATGCGAATAATTCGGTTTTAGCTCATTTGTTAGCCATCTTATCCAACCGGCTGTTCGACGTGTATGTTAACTTCAATAATACTAAGCAACTCTAGGATGAACTAGATGAGAAATATTCTAAAGGAGATAATGGGAATGAGTCCTTTATTACTACTACCTACTTGAACTTTAAGATGGCAGAGGGTGGTCGGTGATGGAGCAGTTCTATGAGCGTTAACTCCATGTACGTGACTTAAGTCAGTACGACTGCATCTTACTAGAGAAGTTTCAAGTCAATGTCATCTTGGCTAAGTTACCGCCCTCGTGGCGTGACTGCTCGTAGACATATAAAGGGGCACTTGACACTCAATGAGCTGTCAGCTGCTATTAATGTTGAAGAGCGAGTAAGAGCCAGTGACGGTATAGGAAATACTCAAGTTCAGGCTTATCAGGTGGAGGTCAAGAGTGCTGGAGGCTTTGGGAAAACGAATGTCAAGAATCAGCCCCAAAACAAGCTCCAAGGAAAGAAAATGAAAAAGAATAAGGAAGAGATTGTCTGCTTTGTTTGTGGAGTGGTTGGTTATAAAGCCAACCATTGCCGCAATCGTAAAGGCAAGGGTCCTTCTTCTAGTCAACATAAAGGTCGCAAGATCGAGTGAATGTAACATTGGCTAGTTCCAATTCTGAAGGGTATGTACCTCATGCCTTTATGGCAAATCCATCTATTAATTGATGGATTGATACAGGTGCTACTAGACATACATGTGCTGATCAATCGTGTTTCTCTCTATTTTAAGGAATAAAGCTTGTATTTGAGTCGAAAAAGGTCGTGTTGACCAAATTTGGTAATTTTGTGGGCAAAGGCTATGATAGCGGAGCCATGTTCCGCTTATCTATTTTTGATTTTAATAATGTAAATATTTTAATGTTTCTCATTGCAATAAATTGAATGATGTTAGGTATTCTTGTTTATGTCATGTTAACTTTGAAACTATTGTGCGGTTAAGCAAAATGAATTTAATTCCCAACTATAATAATGAGAAGGGTTCAAAGTGTGAATTGTGTGTGTAAGCAAGCAACCCTGAAAACCTTTTCATAGTGTTGAAGGGCGATGCACCTCTCCACTTGAGCTAATCCATTCTGATTTGTATGAGATGAATGGAATATTAACTAAAGGTTGCAAGCATTATTTTCTAACTCTCATAGATGATGCGACTAAGTATTGTTATATTTACTTACTTAAGTTGAAAGATGAAGCACTAGATCACTTTAAAATCTTTAAAACCGAAGTTGAAAATCAATTAGAAAAGAAGATCAAATGGTTAAGATCGGACCGAGGCGGTGAATACGTCTCAAATGAATTCTCTCAATTATGTGAAGAAAGTGGAATAATTCATGAAATTACTCCACCATACTCACCACAATAGAATGGAATAGCCGAAAGAAAGAACCGAACTCTTTGTGACTTGGTTAATGCCATGCTACAAAGTTCAAGTATGTCGGACTATTGGTGGGGTGAAGCAGTTCTCATGGCTAATTATGTCCTCAATAGGGTGCCACCTCGCAATCAGGAGGAAACACCTTATGAAGGATAGAAGGGGAGAAAACCTAACTTATCTTTTTCTTCGAACTTGGGGATGCCTTGCAAAAATGCATGTGCCGTTACCGAAGAAAATAAAGCTTGGTCCTAAGACCGTTGATTGTGTTTTTCTAGGGTATGCTAAAAATAGCACGACTTATAGATTTTTAGTGGTCAAATCCGAGGTGAGTGACATCACTACAAAGTAATGATGGAGTCTTGAGATGCAACATTCTTTGAGCATGTGTTTCCTATGAGACCAAATAAAGTCATTGATCCTATTGGTTCAAGTGAACACTCTATTCTCCCTAGTGTGGATAACATCGCTCCAGAATTAGAGTTGAGGAGCATTAAGAGGCAGATGACTGAAAAATCTTTAGGCAATGACTATATCACCTATGTTGTGGTTGATGAATCACGAACCCTTTTATAGGCATACGCATCCCGGATGTGGATTACTGGAAAGAAGCAGTCCGTAGTGAGATGGATTCCATCATAGCTAACAGAACGTGGGAGGTTACGGACCTCCCATGTGGATTCAAGCCAGTTGGCTGCAAATGGATTTTTAAAAGAAAGTGTAGACCTTATGGTACTATTGAAAAGTACAAGGCCCATTTAGTGGCTAAGGGTTTCACGCAAAAAGAGGGTGAAAACTATTTTGATACATACTCTCCTGTGGCTCGTTTACCTACAAATCGAGTGCTTTTAGCACTAGCTGCCGCATATAAACTCCAAGTACATCAAATAGATGCAAAGACTGCTTTCCTAAATGGAGAGTTGGATGAGGAGATTTATATGCAATAGCCAGATGGTTTGTGGTTGAAGGGCAAGAGAGAAAAGTATGCCGTTTAATTAAATTCTTGTATGGTCTGAAGCAAGCTCCCAAGCAATAACATGATAAATTTGATAGTACTATAACCTCGGTCGGCTTTTATGTGAACGAAGCCAATAAATGTGTCTATTATCGGTTTAGCGGGGGCAAAGGTGTCATTCTATGTGTTTACGTAGATGACATATTGCTTTTTGGTACCAACATAGATGCAATCAATATAACGAAGTCTTTCCTCTCTTAGAATTTTGATATGAAAGATTTGGGTGAAGCTGATGTTATCTTAAACATCAAGCTTATAAAGGGTGAGAATGGGATTACTCTTTCACAATCTCATTATGTGGATAAGGTCCTATCCAGATTTGGATTCATGGACTGTAAATCAGCAGCCACACCCTATGATCCAAATGCCAAGCTTCATAAAAACACTAGGTATGGAAAAAAAACTAGCTTAAATATTCTTAACTTATAGGATCCTTAATGTATTTAACTAGTGCAACGAGCCCTGACATCTCATATGCTGTAAGCAGATTGAGTCGTTATACGTCTAATCCAGGAGATGATCATTGGATAGTACTAGAGAGGGTACTTAGGTACCTAAAGGGAACCTCTAACTTGGGAATACATTATTTTGGCCATCTGGCAGTCTTGGAAGGATTTAGTGATTCTAACTGGATCAATGACTCGGATGATATGAAGGATACGAGTGGCTATATCTTCACTCTAGCAGGTAGGGCTGTTTCATGAAAGTCTTCTAAACAGACTATCCTTACACAGTCCACCATGGAGGCTGAGCTGGTAGCTCTAAACTTAGTAGCTATAGAGGCAGAATGGATTAGAGAACTCCTTTATGACCTACTGTCTTTGGAAAAGCCAATTCGGTAGTGTTAACCTCTTCATGTAACCAAACCATTACGGTTAAAGGCGAAGAGTAGGAAGGACAATATGAAGTCCTTAAAACATATTAAAAGACGACTTAAGTCGGTAAGACATGCCAGAGAGATGGGTGTTATTACTATAGAATACATCCAGTCTGAAAGGAACTTAGCAGATCCTTTCACCAATGGATTGGCGTGGAAGGCCATCCTTGCAGCGTCAAAGGGAATGGGGGCTCATACCTGAGAAGGCTCACATTGGTGGTAACATATCCTAGTAGATCGGAGATCCTATGAACTAGGCTCTAGGACAACAAACTGTGTGGGATTGTAGAGCACATCTAAATGGTCCCATTAGCTGCAGTGCTCTTTCTGTATGGGAGGTTGAGCAATAGCTCTTAATGAATTCGAGACCTATATGGTTTCGAGAATCATCCTACAGGATTCTCTGAAGAATTCATCTACTTGAGTATGATCGTGAGGTCACGATCAAAGGAAGATAAGGGTATACTTTGTTAAGTACTCATGAGCTAGATACGGGACATGACCGTAACGTCCCAACCCAAGAGTGAAAAGGGCAAGCCGCCCAATACAGAATGTAAGTTGGGCGAAAATTCTCACACTAAGGCATTGGATCAAGGCGTAGTCCTTCTTTGTCTGTGCAGAGTTATAGTCCTTGTTACTAGGCTTTAGGTTCAAACCCGCAAGGTACCCATAGTCGAACAGCTGTATATTAAACAGACTTTGAGTATCTTTTATCAAATTGATAAATTGGTGGGGACTGTTGTATTTTGGAGGTATATTTGGTAATTTCTCATTTTGAGAAAAGGATAAATAGAAAAGAAAAGAAGTTGGATTGGCCCACCTGTCAATGGAATATAGAGGTGATAAGGTCATGTGACCTTGTTTGTTCACAGGGCAGCGCATGCAGGGGGATGATTCCCCTTCTCTTGCGGCGACATCTGCAAGAAGCGAAGACTTGGGCGGCAGGCGGATCGCCACCTTGCCGTTAGCGGCGGCGGCATCTCTTCGTCCTCCTCCTCCTCCTCCTCCTTTTCTCTAGGGGTAGTCTTCTTCCCCTTCCAGTTTGATCCGAAAATTTGAGTGAGAGACTTCCTAATTTGGTGTTCTTCTCCTCACAATTTTGCTTTGATTTTGGGGACCTAAGACTTCCCTCGCTGCCATGCTTGACTCGGTGGTGTCGGATGTGAGATCAGTACCTCCCATATGTGCTTTTTCAGCTGGATCCATTCTTGCTCCTCTCTTTGGTGGGCATTCAGTTTGGAACCAGTAAGTGGTACATTTGGGTTTGGTTTGATAGTCCTTGTATTAGCTTCGGTGAGAAAGAAGAACCTTGGTTTGGTTCTTTCGGTTCTGATGCTTGGTGGTGTGCTCTGGCCGGCTCACCTCTGTTGGTCTGTGCGGCACTTCCCTATACCTTGGCTTCGTATTTTCGATGTGTCTCGGATTGCGAAGAGTGGCATTGTATCTCTGTCAACCTTGTCTGGTGATTCGCGGCACAACGAGACAATAGGTTTTATGAGACAGCGTCTCTTGGCGTGCTGCAGTTCTTCGGTGGCTTTATTTGTCCTTTGGTTTGTGAGTATCTCTCATTACCCATTTTGTATTCACTTTGCATATATGAAATTTGCTCTTATCAAAGTCTTAATTCGGTTTGATAGTTGTGCTGGGAGATATTGCAAGTGTATCTGTTGATGGGTGTTATTAGCTCTAGGATGATTGCTGTCATATTATGAAATTGAATTGGTGACTAGGATCTGACTTGAGCAAGAAATAGAATGCTTAATGTTGTCTTTTAACTCTGTAAGGATTACTCTATATTCTGTCTTTTGTGGTCTAGTGTTGTTTTCGGCTGTAACTAGACAAAACTTGATCTTTTGTTGATGCTTTGTTATCAGATTGTCTCATACTGCTAAAATTGTTGCATCCTATGTTATGACAAATGTCCAATTCTCTGTTTGCCGAAAAGACAATATGCTGAAATAGTGTCTTTGTGCACTGTTAATCTAAAGAACTTTGTTAGCTGTAAGTTCATTCTGCAATCTTGAGATAATCCTTGACATTGTAGTAAAGCATTAACCTCTTGAGCTCAAAGTCTGATTTAGAGTTATCATATTCAATTGATGAAGAATATTGGCATAAGTGTTGTGATGGCAAAGATTATGTCTTGTGCATCTAGCTGTGTAAGAGCAATCATTAATCTTTTAAATCTTAGCTTTATGCTAATTTCTGGTGTACACATGGTGTATGGGTTGAGCATATTATTATTTTTAGATGATTTGGAAGAATTACATGAATATATGTTAATTTGGTCATTTAAATTGTGCTGGAATTATGCTTTATTGTTTATTAAATATGCTGGAATATTTTTTGAATGTTTGCTAAAACCGCATATTTTACAACAGGGAGACCCTCCCCCAATAGTAGTCCCTGGCCGATTTGGGTGGTCGTCATATTTCCAGAGAGGGTGTTTGATATTGAGCCGAGCCGTCTAACTAGCCTTTGTTTGGAAGTTGGACCGCCGGCGGTCTAATCCACATGGGGAGTGCAATCAGACTAGTGTCTTGTTACCAGGTGGCTGAATTAAGGTTTTTGGTTCCAGGATTTGGTTCTAGGAGTTTGGTTTTGATGCGTATGAGTTGCTATTTCATATTTGGACCGATGTGGGTAGGGTTGTGAAAAACTTGTGTCCGAGAAATTGTTGCTTGGTCTATTTATGTGTAGGTGGCTTAGAGTCGACTATAGTCAACAGTGAGGGACCGACACTTGGTTAGAAGAATCAAGGTCTAGACTTGGACGTGGTAGGGTTGGAAACAACCGGTCATTAAATTTGATTCGGAGTACACTTTGAATTCGAGTCGGTTTTCCGCTTTTCTTCTGTGCAGCGAACATTTTGGAGGTTATAACTTTCTCTCCCGAACTCGGAATTGAGTTATTCTTTTTTTTTACCATTTATCTAACTCATAATACTTAAACTTTCTATTTGTGGAGCTTTTTTGAAAATGCCGTCTTCATTGCGAAATTTGCTTAGGAAGTCGACTCGAGTTGCGGACTCTGATTCTCTATGCAGCCTGCCTTGCGGGCCCCATATCTCATACGTCGGAACTCCAAATTAAGTTAATGAGGACATTAAATTGGACTATGGAAAAAAGATATACAACTTTGTAGTTATAAGGTTTTTCATTCGAAGTCATTCCAGTCACGAAAGTCACGTTGCAAGATGATGACAGATCCTGTCCTATTTCTTGGCGAGACAAATAAAAAATCTCCTAATATCCTTAGGGCATGTACAATGGTATAGACATCTGCTGTCTATAGCAATTCTCAATGTACCTATAGACAACACTAAAGACAGCTTATACAATGGTACAGACGGCTGCTGTCTTTTTAGTAGTATTTATAGAACACACAATCTTTTAATGTTTTTTTGTTTCTTGTGCTATAGTCGGCTACATGATTTTAGACAACATCTTTCTCTCTCTTCATTCTCTTTCATCCACGTCAACAAAAATCCTACGTAGCAATAACTATAGACGGCTGACATAAGCTTATTGTACATGCTCTTATGTTCTCTTTAAATAAACGGGATATTAGATGTGCCTAAGCTATGTTTCATGTAAGACAACTTCTCTCTCTTCTTTAATTTCTCCTCCACCTTATCTTCTATCCTAGTTGGTATGCTATAGACATTGCTGATATAGGAGCATGGGGAGTGCCATAAGATCATGTACAATGGGCATGGCCACGTAGGATTTTTCTTGGCGACGGATGAAAGAGAATGAAGAGAGAGAAAGATGTTGTCATAATCTCAGAATCGACTATAGCACAGAAAACATTAAATGATTGTGTGTTCTATAAAGACAACTAAAAAGACAACAATCGCCTATACCATCAGATGAATGCATAAAGCTTGATACTATAGACTGCTACAATGATTTAATTGTTAGAGACAGGTGGACCCACGAATGTAGTAACAAGTTTTCCAAATCATAATCAAGTCAATACTAAAATCTTGGTTTCCTGAAAAGGCTTCATGCTTGCATGAGTATCAAGAAAATTATAAATTGTTGGGAGTGCCCCTAGATAATCAAATCCCGTTATTTCTACCGTGGAGAGCTTGCTATCTCTTCGTTTTGCAAACGTGCCAAAGTTCAGAGATGAACTTTTACTTTCCCCATGCATTATTAATTTGGTCAATTGGCAGCAGTCAATGGATCCCTTCGTTTCCGTAACTTCTTGTAATCGGTAGCTGGGTGCCTCTTCGTTTGCGTGTTAGTATTAAAAACAAGACTGGTCACTCAACTTAACTACCAGTCTATATATATGATATTTGGTCTTTGCCTGGGTTAGGTTAAGGATCGTCATCCGTAGGCAAAGGATCACGTGCATCTCCGCCGAACCATTCAACTAGTCCCCCGCAAGGAAAAATGGTAATATGATTAATCCTTCACTGCATTTATCATTTCTAAATCTAGTTGCATATCAGAACTCTCTTGAGTTGTTAATCTTACATTGAAATGTTGAAAGAGTGCTGAAACGTTTGGTTAATTATAAGATAGCCCTGTGGAGGATCTTGAGCTGTTAATCTTACGGTGAGATGTTTGAAGGAGCAGATCAAGTTCATGACGTACAACGTTTGGTCTCGCGAGGACGTCGTGGTCTACAAAGGGATGCAAGCCATCGGTGGTCTCGTGCAGAAGCATGAACCGGATGTAATTTTCTTCCAGGTAAAACTCAAGATCAATAATTGTCTGTTGGCTTATCTGCTTAATTTCTTTCCTCATCGATCACTCAACTGGTGGTCTTCGGATCGATGTCCAGGAAATCACACCATACATTCACAGGATTTTTCAGACCTTTGCATGGTGGAATGACTATTACTGCTCACCAGTCTCCCCAGAAGAACAAACAGAGAGACATCACTTCTGCTTGATGGTAGTCTCACTGTTTCCGTTAGCCTTAACTCTCGTAGATAAAGCAATTCATAGATTACATTTGCGACGTTATTTTAAGTACAATATCATGGGTCTGAAATTTGTCGACTTCATAATAACATTTTGTGATCGTTGTATATTGTTGTAGTCGGTAAATTTACATTGAATTTTGTGAGGGCGATTGAGGCGATAATGATATGTAAGTACAAAGGTAAGTGATATTACGATCTTGAGGAGTCTCTTCTCGATGAAGTCATCTGAGCGTATATGCGTATGTAGGCCGCGTAGTCGATGTCGTACTTTATGGAGCTTATCTGAGAATATGAGTGAAGGAGTGAGAACGCTCATTGTGATTATGAAGATGCCCTAAAATATGGAGGATTCAATGTCGGTGCGAATGGTTCTTTCTGGAATTCCACTAGAAGAGGCATACTTGGAATATAGTCTTGCTTTGATGGGTCTCCGGAACCAGAACTACATTAGAGTCGCGTCTGA
Source organism: Phyllostachys edulis (assembly GCA_036346405.1). NCBI lineage: Eukaryota > Viridiplantae > Streptophyta > Magnoliopsida > Poales > Poaceae > Phyllostachys > Phyllostachys edulis. The sequence goes on along the minus strand of CM070557.1, from coordinate 43,121,883 downwards.
AGCACGTTACGTAGTCACATGGCATGATGGTTGGCTAATTGATTTAGTTATCCTCGCTACTACTACGGTACATTGTGACACAAGCATCGAGACCATGTAAGTATACATGCCTTTAGGGGATAGTAAAAAACATGGGGGGTAGGGCGGGAGACTACTACGTAATGACGACCTCTTGTGTGGACGGGGCCATTTTCCCTTCCTTGCCGGTGAAGAATCTAGACCTACCATTATGTGTTAATGGGGTTTTGGTGATTAATGACAAATCTAATTGTGAGACTAACACTTTCATATGATATACATATTGTGTAGTCTTATTTGGATATAAAGGTAATAATCATGAAGGCATGCATGTGATTAATGACAAATCTAATTGTGAGACTAACACTTTCATTGATATACATATTGTGTAGTCTTATTTGGATATAAAGGTAATAATCATGAAGGCATGCATGTGATTAATGACAAATCAATTCATTGGATAAACAAAGGAAAATCAAGCAATTATCGTTCATAATGATGAATCTATTTGTGAGACTAACATTTCTATTTGTTATATCATGTTTAGTCTCGTTTGGATATAAAGATCAAAAGAGGTATGCATTCTACTTTGTATTCATATATCTTGTTGCATTCCTCGGATCCAAAATATATGTTGAACTCCATCAAAAGTCTAACTTGAATATGTGCATATGTTTCCATTACACATTTGTGTATGCACACATTTGGGGAGCTCAATCTATGTTTTGTGGTTTCATTAGTATTGATCCATATTTCCTTGTCCATATACAATTGGGATCTTTACTTTGAAACATGTTCTTTGAATATGTTTAACTTGTGTAGTTAATATATTCATATGAGTATATGAGACTTATGTAGTTCATATATGCTCATGTATTCTTGAGTTAATATGACTTGTGTAGTTAAGTATACACTCATGTTGAGTATATATAACTTATGTAGTGCTTATATACTCATACCAAACTCTATTCAATTATTTGCTATTGAAGTGGTTATCATCAATGACCAATGAGGAAAGATTGTGGTATCTTGTCCCCATTATGAGTTAATGGTATGTTGTGGTAATTAATGATAATCATATTGTGGAACTAACATTTTCCATGAGTTGGATGAATAGGTTATGTTCCATATGGTTGACAACTTGGGATGATATCATGTGTTGATAGTCATCAAGTCAAGTGAAGACCCATCATGAGTTGATGTATGTCAAGTGAAGAGTGCATCATGTGGTGATGCATGTCAAGACTTCGGGATGGAGGATGTCATCATGTGTTGATGAGCATCATGTCAAGATCCAGTGAAGCTTCATCATGTGTTGATGAAGGTCAAGTGAAGGATGCATCATGTGTTGATGCATATCAAGACTTCGGGATGGAAGATGTCATCATGTGTTGATGAGCATCATGTCAAGATCAAGTGAAGCTTCATCATGTGTTGATGAAGGTCAAGTGAAGGATGCATCATGAGTTGATGCATATCAAGTCAATGACCGGACTTGAAGCAGGATGTGCGTCATCAAGCTTCAAGTGTTTGAGCAAGGCAAAGGTATGATTAGCTAGGGCTAAGGATTTGTTCCTAGTCTTTTCGGTCTTGGTGTTTGGTTGGATGACCGGATTGCTAGTATAGGTTTGCCGTACTATTAAGAGGGTCTTTGACTAGTAGCTTGAGTTTGTCATGTGTTGATAGCTCATTGTGTTTGCTCTAGCTCACCTTAACATGTTGACAATATTTGTGAATGTGTTTTACAAATAGTTGTGGCTCATGGTTAATCCTTGTAGCATGTGACTTAAGTTTGCGAATCGTTTTGCAAATGGTGTAAGTCCATGTACCTTATTCCTTGAGTGTGATTCTAAAAGTTTGCAAATGTGTTTTGCAACTTGTTGAAATCTCACATGAATCCTGTTTGCATCGCGTGTCAATTTCGCAAATGTGTTTTGCAAATTGAGTTGAAGCGAGTGCAATTTGTGGTATGATTCTAAAAGTGTGCAAATGTGTTTTGCAACTTGTTGAGAATCTTACCTTTGAACCCTGTTTGCATTAGCATCAAATTGGCAAATGTGTTTTGCAATTTGAGTTGAAGCGAATCTGTCTGTGTTTTCTCGGGAAGATCGGATGAGCAAGCGTGTAAAAGCGAATGCAGCGACCATGCTGCGTATGACCGGCTCTTATGCAATGATCTGACCGCACCTATTGAGCATGTGTTGCTCTGTTTGTGGAAGCGGTAATGCGGCGATGTCTTGGCGGTCTGACCGAGGCGGTCGTTCGATTATTTGTTGGCGGTTCAAGTTTTCGGAGAAGATGAATTTGTTGCATATCCTTGATTTTGAAAACCCTTGGGCGGTAGTACCGGCGTGTGTTGGTGATGCGACGCGATCTTGTTCGGCCGCTTTCTTGAGTGCGATCGACCGCTTTGTCGGTCGTTCCGTTTTCTCTGTGGCGGTTGTAAAATTCGAGCAGTGTTAGTGGGACTTAGCGCATTTGGCGCTCCTTTGTGGAAGCGATGCGACCGCAGTGTTTGTGCGGTTGTACCGATTAGTCTTGATCTGACCGGACCGTGGTTGTGATCGTTAGATTGGTGACCAGCGGCTAGTTTAATAGCCGTTGGAGGAAGAAGCGATACGACCGGCCCCATAACGGCATCGTTCCGATTTCCTAACTTTTGGAGAGACTTTGTCCCAGCGGCTAGTTTTTGTGTGTGGCTATAAATACCCACCTTGGCGTGTGAGGAGAGTTCTTTGGTGCCCCTTGAGTTCTATTGAGCTAGTGCAAGCCTCTCATACTCTTTTGTGCATGTGTTGCACTTAGTGAGGTTAGAGAGCAAACCCTAAGTGCATGTGTTGCCTTGGGTTGTGGATTCGTATCCATAGAGCTTTGACACTTGATTGGTTCAAGTGAGAGTTAGAATCTTGTTACTCTTGGTGTTTGCCGACACCTAGGCGGCGTGGGCGTCGTCTTGATGAGCTTCTCAAAGAAGATTGTGAGAAGACCAGGCGGTTTGTGAGTGGCGTGGTGCTCGCCATCTCTCGGAGTGGAGGAAAGAAACAGCAAGTGGGCGAGGTGTTTGATCCTCGGAGGAAGGCTTAATTCGTGGAGCCGGCCCAATTAGTTTGGGTTTCCCTCAACGTGGATTAGGGGAGACCGGCAAGTCTCCGATTCACCACGGTAAAACATAACCGTGTCCATTGTGGTTTGCATCCTTGTGCCTTACTATTGCATTTACATTCATTGTGTATGATTGCAATTGTTCGTTGTGCTATTCATCATTGCTAGAATTGATTAGCTTACAAGTCATATGTAATTGATATACTTATTAATAGACTTGTATTGTTGGTGCACTTAGGGGACCCGAGTTGATTTAGGCTTTAATTGTGCAAAACCGTATTTGTATTAGCTTCGCATTAGAAATCGGTTTTAAAGCCTAAAAAATTTAAAACGCCTATTCACCCCCTCTAGTCGGCCACCTCGATCTTACACCGATTTCGGCGTTGAACTCATCATGGCCTTCCCTTCCCTTGTCACGGGAGTGTCCACGTCGAATTTGGTATATCAAAATCGTCTATATCCTGCGATTCCATGATGTAAGTGCAGTATATTTAAAATTGAAAGAAGGATTTACATTCTTCATAACTCACGTCGTCGTCTGATTCGCCGGGCGGCCGGTCTGTTATGGTAGTGGGCTCGGCCGCATGAGCCTTCCCTTGCCCTTGTCGCGGGGCTTGTCCACGTCGGTTTGGTATGTCAAAGTCATCCATGTCCTGCGATTCCGTGATGTAAGGGCACCGTATAGTGAAAAGCGTAAGAATGATGTCCTGGCGCGACATCCTTCTATAAAGCCCTTCCACAACTGCCGTGCGCATCGGTCTTCTCAACTCCCGGTGATGTTAAGTGGGAGGCCGGCTCCAAAGCCCTTGTATGTCGTATTTGCACCTCGGGGTTCAAAGAGAAGGCTGCGGGTCGACCGATGCTTCACATCTTCGATTCGTGCATTCTCGCCGTCCGGGTGTACGAGTGGCTTGCGAAACTGCTCAAGTCAACACCGCATGCGGACCTTCACGAGCGGTGCCAACAAGTAATGCACTTTCAATGTAGTGGATGCAGGCTTGACTTATTGTATGGTACAAATATTTCCAACATTGCAATTAGTCATTTCGTAACGCCACGACATACAAATCTTGCTACATTGTAATTTACATTTGTAAGGCCCTTACGCCTATCGTCACAACTACTACGACGGTATGATCAAGGCGTCATTCATTCCCTAAAGCGAGAGGCGCAATGAGCGTGTAATCGATATTGATTCAACTTACAAACCGAGCTATTCCATAGCGAGGCATTATTCGATTGAGCGCTAACTTGCAATCCGAAATGCTACAAGTGGCATTCGGTTTTTACCAATTACGTAAGTCGGTTAGTTCATACTAATTTACTTGTACTAATTAGTTTATACAAATAATTCATCCTCCTATCTTTCGGTCGCATTATTCACCCAATAATAATTAAAGCCGCATACATCTGACACTACTACAATACATCTCTGCAACACACTAATATCTTGCCTCACGAGACTATTTTTTCTGTAACTAAAGTTTTTATCGCTACTACGAACATACAAATCAACAACATTTCGATTTTCTATTTTTTTTTCTCTAACCACAATTTCCTACGGGTGCTACTATACTACTCATTTAACTAAATAAACTATTTACCTACCCAAAAAAATACACTACAAAATACACTTACTTACAAATAAACAACATTTCGATTTTCTACTTTTTTTTCTTCCTAACTACAGTTTCCTACGAGCGCTACTTATACCTACTATTTTAACTAACTAAATACCTACTTAAAAAAATACAATACAAAATAAGTCAAACTTACCTCGCAATCCAAGTTTTCCTCCTCTTCTCCCTCTCCCTCCCCCTTCTCTTTTTTCCTCCCCTTTTTCCTCTCCTCTCCCTTCTCTTTTTTCCTCTCCTCTCCCTCTCTTTCTTCTCCGTAGCCTTGTTGTTTTTATGCTCTGCGAAATAGATCGGCAGAGGGACATGTGACATATATATAAACAATCGATCGCCCGCACGTTTGTCACAGCTGAGCAAGCGCTCCCTCTGGAGAACTTTGCGCGCTGGAGGTTCACCAACCCGCCGACAGGCCGGGGCTACCTAGAGGCTGTCATTAACCCTGGGTCGACGACCCAACTGGAGAGCCCCAACCCGCCGGCATCGATGTACTGCATGGAGCGCTACCAGCAGGCCGAGCACGCCGTCGCCGCGCTGAGCAGAGCTGACAACGTCGTGCTCGGCGGCGACATGAGCTGGGACGACAGCACCGACATGCCGCTCCCTCTCCCGCCCGGCTGGGTCGACGCCTGGACAAAACTAAGGCCGCATAAGGGCGGTTGGACATACTATGGTATTTGGAACGAGAAGGTCAGGGAGTTCAATGGCTACGAGGCTCCTCACTCGTCACTGAAGACACGGTCGGACCGGTTTGTGTGCAAGCTGCAAGATTACTTGCTGAACGGCATCGGGCTGATCGAGAGTTCCGTAATGGAGTTTCGATATCGCAAAGGCCGCCCGCTTGATAATAACTACATTGATCAAATGGCGAGTTGCCACCACGGGGTGGTTCTGACCATCGTTCCGAAACCCGAATGAACCTGCCCAAGCGGAAACAGAGGCGGAGGTTAGAGATGAGGGGGTGCAAACAAGCTACCGCAATCTTCTCAGTGAAGAGGAGGGCCTTTTGCTAGGACTCGATCGGACTGGTCACTGCGATTGTTACCAACTTCGCATCAACTTTCCACTGTACGCATGATAGGATTACCTTTGTTTCCTCTTGAAAGTGTGTCTGCCCTCTCGATCTGAATAATATCTGATGTCATTGCGTTTTTGTCTTAGATGTCGTAGCCTGACCATTTGTGAGCTGTGATTATTGAGTTGCATATACCAATCAGTTCACCTAAAACTTTTACTGATGAGAAAAGATAAGGCAACATACTTCAATAGTGATAGTTGTTACGTTAAAATATATTGGCTATCTCGCCTCCTTTTTACACTGCATTTCAGAGATGACGGAAAAGAAACTGAAGGTTTGTGGATGCTAATTCCTAAATGACTAATTGCAACGTAACAGGGGAATCCAAACAGACCCAAAGTCGTATGTACAACTAGGAAGAAAACACTGACACTGCCTCTTGCTGCATCCAGCGAGGCACCTTCTCTGACCAACACTGTGTTTTGTGCAAGATCGATATGCCAAGAAATTAAAACATTCTCGCCGGAATAAAAAATCTCGGGCCGCTCTGAGAACCGGTTTTTTGCGAATCCCGGGAAAATTCGGAAAGTTTCGTCCGAATTTTTTTGAAATGGCATGCCAAAATCGAAAACTTTTAAGAGATTTACCTTGTCACAGCAACCTCCTCGCTCTACATCGCTGGTGTAACATTCCATTTTCGGTTTGTAAATAGTAGTTACCATTTGTCATTTGGAGTTTCAACCCTAATTCAAATTAGTGAGTATTTTCAAAATTCTCAGCCTTTGACCTCATTCAAATCCTCAGATTCAAATTTGAATTTGTATCTCATTTCAAATTCCCATTTCTTCTCGTGGGCTCGGCCCATTCTCCCCTTGGGCCGCCTAGCCCATTTCCTCCCCCATTCAGCCCAATTCCCCTCCCCTTACCCCTTTTCTCCACCTGTGCCAACCCGAGCCGCCCAGGGCGTGCCCCCGTGCGCTCTGGCCGCGCCCACGCCGCCCTTTGCATCGCACCTGCTCCCCCTCACCTGTCTTGACTCCGGTGCCCTCCCCCTCGCTCGGTCTTGTCGCTCAGCTCGCCCTGCCGTGCCCCATGACACCAGCGCGTCCTCGCTGCGCTCCAGAGCGCCCGGACCGCGCTGCGCTTACACACGCGCGCTCTCGCAGCTCCCACCTGCTCCGCCCCTCTTAGTCTACGACCAGTCGTCAGCACCCTCGCCTGGTCGCATCGCCAACACCCTGCCCCATCTCTCCTTCACCAGGCACCCCAGAGCATGCCCATGCCGACCGCCTCAAGACCATGAGCGCTCCACCGCGCCCTCAACGACTCCTTCCTCCTTCTCCCGGCTATAAGAGCCCCCAAGCTCCCCTTGTTGTCCCCACGTCGCCCCGCCGCTTTTGATAAGTGCCACCGAAGAAATCCCCGCGCTCCCCCTTTCAACCGCTGCGCCCTTGCCGTGGAACTCGTCGCTCCAGTGGGATTCCCCCTCTTTCTCTCACGGCACATTGTGTCCTAGTAATCCTTGAAGCTTTCCCCTAAACCTATTTTGGCTTTGAACAGCAGGAATGCCTGGATTGGGTCTTCTTCATCGCCTCCGGTCAACCCCCCCCCCCCGCTCCGCTGTCGATCTCCCCCGCCTGACCATCTCCGGCGCTCATTCTTGGCTCGGTAACTCCTTTAAATCCCCCCTGCCGGTGCTCGCACCATTTTTTGTGGAGCGCCGCTAGAACGCCATTGTCGTATTTTGGTCGTCGCGCCGCTGCCACCCCCTGTTGTCGCGCCGCCACTCCGGCGACACTCCGGCGTCGCCACCATCGTCATCAGCTTCGCCTTGCTCTAGGCGTCCCATTTCTACCCTTGGCCGCCGCCACCGAGCTGCTCACCGCCGGCGACGAGCCCAAGCCGGGAGCACCCTGGGAGCCCCCGGTTGTCAGTGAGACAATTTCTCTCTCTCCTTTTTATTTTCTCGATTTAATTCGAATTCAAACTTTAAAAGCTTCGTTCTCGTTCTTTATAACTCCAAAAATTATGAAATTTATTTCTAAATTTTTCTAAATTCAAGATCTTGCTAATGACTGTGGTCTTATTTAATTTGGAGTTCATTTATTATTTATTAGCTCTCTTTGCTTGTTTGTTATTTTTCCAGGATGTTCGTCCGAATAGAGTTCAAAGAAGCGGGAGATCTCCATTTCGATCAAGCACAAGATTATTAAGACTCTCTTGCCTTTAACTCAGGTGAGTCAATACTTTCATCATTTTGAGCCTACATTTTACGCAAATTATATTCCTTTAAATTACCAAAGTTGCATGCTTTAATTCTTTAAACAAATATATGTTAACTCTTAAGATAGTTAAATACTCATTTGGTGATTAATTAATTATTGTACCATCCCTTGGCAATTGAATCCATTATTCCATGTCACCCTAATAACTATGTGGTAAATACTAGTTATAGGTTGTACTTAAGCGACATGCTAGTCTTGCTTAAGTACCGGGGCATTAAATGCCCTGATCATCATCTCTTAAAAACATGAAATAATTTTAGGCAGTCATTGGAGGTACATGACTGAAGTATTTGAGATAAATATGGTTTTACTCCTCAAAACCCCAATTAAATTGTTATTATCACATCTGGAAGGTTGGTATGATGGTTGGTACTGATGTAGCACGAGAATGGTGGGTATACGGTATGAACCGCCCAGATGACATGGACTTAATCCGGTGATGACCTCCCATTGTAATACAAGTACAACCACAAATCTGTAAAATACAACTTGGCCTAGTAAATTTACTGAACATTGAAAGTCATCTCACTGGAGAGGTAATGGGATAATGCAAGCACTGGATACGTCCGGGTTGAACGGGACACCGATGCAAGTTGAAGTTGCCAGTCGTGCTAGTCGTTATGGGTAATCCAGCTACACTAGACGCTGAGGTGAACATCCCGCACAACTTATGGGTGCAGCCTATATGGGTGAGATGACGGAGGGGTTAGGTATTTTGAAAGGTTACTGTGATGGTCTGTCAACCACATGACCAAGGAATCACGTGGGGCAACGAGTTGATTATCTCAACGAGTTGATTATCTCTTGTGGGTACAATGTACAACCTCTGCAGAGTATAAACTGTTTAAACAGTCGTGCCTACGGTCAAAGACGGACAACGTATGTGTGGATTGACATGCTACATAAAAGTGGGTTGGGTGGGTTTAGGTTGGGTTTTAGCCTATTATCACCCCTACTGACAGATCCATCTTTTGTGATGATCAGATCAAAGAACATCACAGAGACATGATCTGTAGGGCTCCCAGGAAGGGGTCGGACAGGTTTGTGTGCAAGCTGAAAGATTACAGATTGGAGAACTCGGAGCTTATGGGCGGTGGGGTTTCTATTCAAGGTTATCTGAGCGACTGGACAGAGGTTGAATTTGAGGCGGGTTACCACTGTGGCTTGGCCATCGTCCCTAACGATCCTGCTGCACAGTTGGAAGATTGTCGAGAGCCTGACGATCGCAGCGTGTCGCAAGCAGATTGGAGATCACCAGGAAGCGCACTGGGCTAGCATAAGGACGACTAGCTAGTGTGTTTGTGTGTGTGTGTGTTTCTGAAAACCAGCCGGTGTGCATTTTGGTTATTACTGCTATATATCTTGTAGTGCTACCTCCTAATGATAGTTGCGCTTTTTAATGGTCGATGACTTGAGGTGCCTCGTCCCAGGAGATTTTCCTTAGAGGCAATCATAGTGATGATGGTATCGCTTTCATATTTATGAATTTTTAAATAATATATTATTTTGTTTCTTGAGTGAAATATCATTTATATTAATTGGCAAGTATGTGACTTGTTTATGAAACTCTCTATTTATGTTTATGATGTCATTCAAAACATCATTGATCTTATATCATTATGTGGGGTACTTATGATTTATAGATTAACAAATGTATTGATTGATGATCATATTTTACGGATCATGGATATGATATATCAATTCAATAATGTAGACCTATGTTAGAGAACATAGTATTGGATTGACCAGCATTGAGACGCTGCAAGGATTGTTATATTCTTAAGTATTATCAGTTGGTCTCATATATAGTATATGTGACATCCTTAGACCTGAGGTCGTCATGGTTTTCTACATGTGTAATAGTTTACTTAGGAGTTATCAAACGCTACTCCGTAAATGAGTAGTTATAAAGGTACCTTTCAGGTTTACTATGAAACACGTGGAGGAATATGAGCGATCAAGATGGAATTTGTCTCTCATATTTAACAGTAGAGATATCTTTAGGCCCTTCAACGTGGTTAGATTAAGTGCATATCCATACCGAATATGGTTGATGAGTCAACTACAACTAAGTAAAATACATCACAAGATCGAGTGAAGGATCGAACTATCATAGGATTGCACACATCTTGCCTTGAGTTCAATATGATATCGTGAGGCAAAAGGATCAGTACATGAGGTTTATAAAGGTTTGTCCGATATGATCTTTATGTGTATTCGAGAATCGTTATGTCCTACTAGGAACCACTATCGACTTGTAAATCAGAAAGGAGTTTTTAGATCACGACCGATTACGTATAAACATATATGGTCACATACTTAATGGGTTAGAACAAACTAGTCCGAATTGGATTTGTTAGAGGTTTAAATCAGATTATAACCTGTACATGGTTAAGAGTCCTGATGAGTTTCTAACGTGGAGATCCGTTAGGGGCTATTTATAAGGAGAGACGTGGGTGATTTTGGGAGGAGGTTGCACCACCCACCGAAACACCGGCTCACGGCGTTCTACCCCTAAACGTGTGGATACCATAGGGACGTTGTTGTGATCGCTGCTGCGCTGATCGGGAGCGATCCACGTTGTACGAAGGGAACGCGATAAGCTACTAGAGGAGACGATCCACGTTGGACGATCGACTACTTCCACTATATCGATGCGTACATCGTTAGACCAGACTGCTCCAACTCTTCTTCCACTGCCCTGCACGTCTAGTGAGAACGATCTATAATCTCTTACTCACATAGCTTCCTAGTTTACATAGTAAATGGTTTTTAATTGCATGCTAGTGTAGTCTACCTGTATCCCAACAAGATGTCCCAGGTGAAATAATTCCATCATTCCATTTCTGACTTTCAGTGACATTAGTTTCAACTTTCAATTGAATTGCTTATGTAGTTATGTGCTACCTGCTGCCTGCTGTCATGGAAGCAGACGGTCAGCCTGATGCAAGCAAATGCCGATCTTAAGCTGACATCATCATGCATGCAAATATTTCAGACCTTTCAGCAGTGGCATAAGTAGGACAAAAATGGAGAGGATGCTAGTGAGATGAACTACTATGAGTAAACGTAGCAAACATATATTTAAATTTTATGTGCAATTTAAATTGATATATAAATTTATGTGCAACAATGTTAAGATGGTAGATACATTAAAGATAGTATCTTAATTACTGATAGTGCGTTCCAAAAATCCAAAAATACGCATAAGTAGCAATCTTATGAGAAAAGAAAGGTTACTAGATTAGTAAGGCAAATCATAACAGAGATACTAGGATGTACCATATGTGCGGCAAGCGGAGCCGATACTTTAGTCCCCTCGTGCCCGTGCGGTGCATCCGCCACTACCTTTCAGTAACATTGGTTTGAAATTTTCATTTACACTAATGCATTCACTTTAAGTTCTTCAAGCGACGAGTTATGTCACAATTTATGCTGTACGTTTACTACAAGTCAGCACTTCATACTGAGTGAGGTCTCCAGATGTTATGAAATTTTAGCAGACCATACATCCGCGAGAGAGAGAGTAATAATTTATTGATGCTTATCTAACAATAAAGAATCACTAAACATACACCCACTGCTGCTCTAACATGTCCTCCCAAAAATTCTCGTTTTGTTACAATTAACATGTTCCTGTCATGTCCAAAAGTTTGAATTCGTCATAATAACCACCACCATCACGCTCAACAGCAACCGGAGGATGAACAAGAACCCTTTCTCCCTTCCGGTTCTCAGTCTCCATATCGCAGATCCCTCAGCATCACTTGTCTGCGTTGTAGTCGTGTTTGCGCCGCCAGATTTGGTGACATTACTCAACAGCTTACTGCATGATAATAGCCAACATTAGCAGAAGTCCAGGTATGGAGAGAATTACTATATGCAGCATTTGAACTCACACTTCGCTATTCAGAATAGGTCTGAAATCGACAAGACAGAAGCCTATTAATTTCTTCTTGAGATGATCAGATCAGAAGTTTTTATAAACTAAAATTTGCTGTTACAATTTCAAGCTCTAGTAGGATTTCATAATTCTTTAATTTGAGGGAATTTGCCTCAGTAAATCTTCTACTCAAAGATATGAAAGCAAATGGAAATTATCTGCATTATTGCTTAGCAAAGGCCTCTACATGTACCCAGGTCTACTTGCAAGCACATATTTTAAATCTTTTTTTAAGTAAAGAAAAGGTCCACAATGCATAGCAGAATTTGAAAGAAAGTATCATGGGATGATTTTACTGCCAACGTTACCCTGTCCCTATTCTGCGTGGCATAATAATCCCTTTTTACCCTTAAGATGCCATGCTATCCAATAAATAATTTGTTGGACAATATCAAGGACATTATTGATAAAATTTTCAGCAATGTACCTTCCAGGAAAGAGACAGCTATCATGACCTGCACAACAAAATGCATTGATCTGTTAGTAAATCAGAAAGGAGCTTCAACGTAAATTTGAAAGTGATACTTGAGAAAGATTGAAGCAAACTCATCTACATGAATATATGCACAAATTGTTATCGACTTCTCCCTTCAACTACCTTGAGGCAATAAATGTGATGCAGTGATCAGAGATGGCCAAATACATGATCATGTGAACAAAACAAGCTAGTCTGGACATGTGTATTAGCTTGAGATGAGAGGGTAAAAAAAACAGAATGTGACTTCTGAAGAGTTATACGAAAAGATGAAGAAAATTCATTTTTTGGCTAGCAATTACTTGCACCTGTAAATAATCACATGCAAGGATCCAAAAGCTGGTACCGGTGGAAATCCCGCCGGACGGCCAGTAAAAAAACCGGGTGGTAACTGGCCGGCCAGTTACCGGTTTTCCTGGGAAAAATCCGGTTAAATTTCGCTTGAATTTGCTTAAAAACCAGCCGAAATTTGAAATTTGAACTTGCAAAACCCGAGAAAACCGGCCGGGATTTTGGATCCCGGACCCCCGGCGGTAACCGGTAACCGGCTGGTTATTTTTTCCTTGATCACATGAGTACAAAATTTCTCATTCAGAGGACCCTTCAGGACCAGTAAAAGAAGGAATTCACCCACATTTGTATTTAGTAATTAGTACATGTAAGCCCACGAAGCCTGATAGTACATGCCATAGGGAGCTTTGGCCTCCCATCACAGAAAGACCATGCTGCAGACTTGCAGTAGATCTTGATGTTAAGAGAGTAGTCATTTCTGATGTTAAAAGCCTAAATCTAACTTTAGTTCCGTGTGTATGAACAACTTCTAGTATTTCTATCACACACATTACCAGTTTGCGAAAGATAACGCAATCTATACGGCACTAAGGACCACAAAATTATCATTGGCCGGGCTACTCTGTAACAGCATCCCCATTGACCAACCTAAAAGATATCCTAACATCTAGGTCAGTCAACTAAAAACAGAGCTTTCATTCAGTACTTCTTGTACCAGTCAATGACTAATTGGCTCACTAAGAAAAGGATAAGTAATTTAAACACAGAATCACCAAATGCTAACATTAGCTATCTTTCCAACATGGTTGTATATAATAAAGCAACCTGGGGATTAAAAATGGAGAACACCGTACGCACCATGTAATAATACTACTCCCATACCAGACAACAATACATGCTCCCAACATACACTCCAGTTGGCCACTTGCATGGATTACACTTTGCCTGGACTCTTGATCTGCAATACGAATTTCAAAAGGTCTAGATGACATCCAGATCCGAAAGATTCCAGCATGCACTTTTATCTTTTCGTTTATCCCCTTACATTTTTCTCAAGGTTAATATAGTTCATTTTGTACTGGACAAGGCCACTGTCCAAAGGAGTTGCTACTTCGCCACAACCAACATGACTTCAACCAACATGAGTTCAGTACTTCAGTTTCGCTGTATTAGCTCAATGCAATTCTTGTGACATGGTACCGTAATCCAAACGGCAAGAATGCCTCGCTTCTTCACCATATGCTCTATGCTGGCCGGTGTACAGAGCCATTGCATTTCAGACAATGACTTCTTCTGTAGCTGTAACGCGTGTAACTGTTTTTATGTCCTGTGAGCATCGGTGAACCATGACTAAACACGGCACAGTGATGTTAACAATTTATTAACCATAGTTCAACTGTTAGTGATAGGGCACACAAGCAGCTACACGGTCATAACTACATAAAGCCTCAATGTAGTACCTGGATGTCATGAAACAATGAAATTTCATGACAACAAGACTTTGAGATCCATTGATATGCCAAGGTATGATATTGCCCCCACCCCAAAAAAGGCAGAATTCCAGAGATTCCGTTTGCTACCCAACAAAGCCCAACCCCCCCCCACCAAGTACACGAGGTTGCACATGACAATGCAATGCGTACCAATGCAGGAACACCTATACGCAATCATGGGCATCCAGAAAGATCTCAATCTCAACTTTAGCTTTTGAAGCATGCCACAGGCCATTATGTATGCAAGACCTATACATCACCATTTGCCATGATTTTACTTGGTCAAAAGTTGCAATTTTGTTCTGAAACATCACACATTCTGAAGTTTTTCCCTCATAAAATGAGAAGACAACCTCAAAGCGGTCACATTATAATGCAGGTAAAACAACCATCATTTCCATCTTCTAGCTCCTCCCTGGAGTTGAAATGACATACTAAGAAACAAGAATGAGGTTAAACTGGGTTAGTACTGGGATGACAGCTGGTGAAAGTGATGGGGGCGAGGTGTGCAATGTACCCTTCGCATGTGACCTGCGAGAAAGGGGATTCTTTTTTGCAATCTTGTGGCGTCTTTTTCTCTCTTTATGAAGCGTGTGTTACCATTCAAACCAGCACACTCCACGCCTTGAGCACTCTCCCAAACTTGGCAGGAGTACCAAACAAATCTACAACCAGATCCAGCTCAGCTTCTGTCTGCTCTACACTATCTTTCTCCCTCTATTTTTTATGTGGTCATGGTGGTCTCATGGACTCATTGTCATATTAAAAAGAACGCTGCTACGCGTGCAAAATCACATCATGAGTCGTTGACAACCGGGTCCCACCGAAGGCGGGATTTCGAAGCCACAGACCTCACAAGAAGTGTCAAGAACTCGCCGGAATCCTATATTGGCTACAAAAAAATGACACTATCGAATTAATGGTCTGATTTGTTCTGAACCCATCTTTTCGTGGAACTAACAGCAATTCCTCCCAAATAAAACGATATTGGTTGCTGCACTCCTACCCTACCTAGAAGGAAAAGCAACCTTTCTCCTAACCATCAATGGAATAAGTACTATCGCACTTAGTGTTGTTCTCCAATGAAAAGACAAACCGAACAACTTTCCGCCATGGTGCTCCATGAATGCCATCAACTTTTCGGGCGTGACAATGGCGTCCCTCCTACTTGAGATCGAGGCCGAAATCTTCAGAGAAACGTTTTCCCACTGGCTTTTGGTCACCTACTACACTGACTTGGTCTGACGCCTGCCACACCGACACTATGCAGCAACACCTGACCAGTTGCAATTCTTTGAAGACCTAAAGGGGATCACGAGAAACTACAGGACAAGTGAACAAACCTCAATGCCAGTCAGCCTAAGCGGTCTAAGTAGTCACTTGTCAAATGATTAACAAGTGCATTTCTTCTTCACTCCACAAGCCTCACTCTTACTACTCACACTCAGTAGTCAGTACTCACTAGCATGAGAAGAACTATTTACCAAACAAGTAATGCTACTGAATCCTTGACAATTCCAAGGAAACAAAAAAGGAACACAACAAATAGCATTTGGCAAGATCAAAGAAAGACCAAGGAAAAAAAAGGAGAAGGATCAAATGATCAATGTTCACCAGATTAGCATGAAACTCACTTCCCAAGCAATGCCATATGAATGCATCAGCAATTAGGAAGAGGACAGGTTAGTTGTTGGAAGCCGTATAGTAGACAAGAAGGCGCATGGGTTCTTGGTACTCACTGGGATCGGTGGTGGTGACCATGCCGGCGCCCTGGAAGTAGCATGAGCCGGCGGCCTTGCCCTGCGACTGGTAGTAGGCATCGAAGGCGTACGAGGCGTGGCTCCGCACGTCGTTGGGCTCGTAGCACCCCTCGCCGGGCTGTATCGCCGTGCAGTCGGAGCGCCCGGGGCCGCACGCCCAGTCCATGGCCGCCTGCACCGCCTTCTCGTCTGCGTCGTCGGACGCGATGCAGAACGTCCGGTCCGTCGTGTCGTTGGCCAGGAAACCCCCCGCCCCGGACACGTGGAGCAGGTACACAGGCGTGCTGTTGCCGTAGAAGAGGCCCCAGTTCGCCTCCGACACGGGCCCCGGCCGGAGGTCCTCGTTGAAGAGCTCGTAGATGTAGACGCTCGCCTGCGCGCCGGGGCGCATCGGCGTGCCGGGCTTGTCCATGACGTGCTTGATCAGGTTGGAGTTGTACGCGTCGGCGTTGTCCCTGGTAGCGTACGGCTCGGCCTTCCTGTCCCCGTACGACGGCCACCCGGTCTCGGTGACCAGCACTGGCACGCCGCCACCGCTCACGTTGAGGTTCTTCACCGCGACGTGCACCGCGTCGAGCATGGCGTCGAACACGTTGCTGTAGTGGAGCAACGTGTTGGGGTCGACCATCTCCAGCGACGGCGGAAGCGGCTTGAACAGCGCGTTGTCGAGCGGGATCACGCCGTTGCTCTGCATCAGCGAGTAGTAGGGGTAGAGGTTGAGCATCAATGGCGCGGAGGTGTTAGCGAGGTGGGAGAGGAGCGGGAGGAGGAAGGACTTGGCCAGGGACTGGTTGAAGAAGGCCTGGGACGGGGGGAAGGGGTCGAGGACGACGGAGAAGGGGAGCGGGGTGGAAACGGGGATGGAGGAGAGGTTGGCGGCGGCGAGCGCGGCGGCGAGGGACTGGATGGCGGGGAGGAGGACGGGGAGCGCAGAGGGGAGTGCGGTCGGGACCTCGTCGCCGACGGCGATGGCGGAGATGAGGCCCGGTCTGCTGGAGTTGGGTGCCGCGAAGGGGAGCACGCGGCGGGAGACCCAGGCGGAGGCGGTGGCCGGGGAGGAACCCAGCGCGAGGAGCTCGTCGTTGGGGACCCCGACGATGGCGCGGGCGCCGGAGGAGGCCAGAGCCGAGAGCAGGCGCGGGTCGGCGTCGTAGAGCCGCACGCGGGTAATGTGCTGCGCGCGCAGGAACGCCGCGAGGTCCGACGGCGACAGCAGGTTCGTCACCGCCGTGCCGATCGTCACGCCGACGTACGGTTCGCCGGAACCACCACCCCCACCCGCCGCCGACACCACCGAGTCTGCAGTCGCAACACCAACGGAGCCAACATTACCAAGCAAGAAACAGAGCACAGTGAAACACACGATCAACAAACATTCAGAGAATCACAAGCTGAAGGAGCAAAAAAAAATCAAGAAAAGCTGAAGAATTTGGAAGCTAGGAAGAACAAGGTGACATCAATCAAGAAAGAAAGGAATAATTTGCAGTGGAAGAAGACGAGTGAAGGAGAGGAGAGAGCTTACATGGTACTAGAGAGGAATGGATTGAGAGGAGGTGGAGCAATAGCAGGAGCAAGCTGCTGCTCCCTCTGCCTCCTCTGCTCCTAATCCCCATTGGGAGTGTGCTCTCCTCCACCTGATGATGATTTCTGGGACTGCTTCTTTTGAGAGAGAGAGAGAGATTGATGCTGCTTTTGATGAGCTCCTTGCCTTGCTTTCTCTGGGAATTTCCTTGCTTGATTTCTGTGTGCGCGCGCTGGTGCTGGGGCCTGGAGGGAGGCTGGAATTGTAGGATGGTTGGTGGTGTGGGGGGAAGGGAAGGAAAGAGAGAGTTGGGATCTGGGGATTTTGGGGTTGAATCTAGAATGGGCTGTTTGTTTCTTCTTAGCTGTTGGTTTTTCTCTGGGGTTAATTTGGTAATTAGTGTCTGATCTTGCTTAGCTATGTTTTCAGTGGGGGAGTGGGAGTGTGCCACCTGGACGGTTAACCAAAGAACATCAAGTTAATATTGTATCATGGGACGAACACGAAAGCAACGGCAGAGAAGCACTGTTTGGTGCCATTCGGTAGCCTCCGGACCATTGGATCGTGATGCAGACAGTCTTGATCTTGTGGACGATAATATCGCATTTTCTCGCGAGATATTGAGTAGACTTCATTTTCTCCTTAGCTAGGCTCTCAACCACTGGATCGCGATCGTAGGGCCAAAAAGGCGTGCCATTCCATGCCTTTATTGAAGGATGGCAGAGGATCAGCACCCTGTATCATAACCTTAGGTTTATTTAGATACATACCACTCCAAAGTGACAGGTTTTGAGAAATGCCACCGTAAAGTTTTTTCTTCATAAAACTAATTGATCAGGCGCGGGCCATTTGCTGGGCGGCATGGGCCGCAGGTATGCGCACACGTCGTTGGCGTGCACGCATGAGAAGCGACGTCGGACGAAAAAAAGGAGAGAACACCACGCCCGCACTACATTTCCGATCGAGCGGACAAAAGCGCACGCTGCCGACGCAGGCAAGGAAAACTCTACGACACGCGTAGACGTGCGTTTGGCAGAAATTAGCCGAAAACACGGAGAGCGCGGCGATCTTCTTCGCTATAATAAGGGAGGCTATGCCACCGTGTAGTGTCTATTCTTTGAGATATACCATTATGAAAAATTTAAGACCATAGTGCCCCTACTTTCTTCTTCCTCCCTCCCCTTTCCTCATTCATGGTTGCAAAAAGAAGAGAGACCTGCAGACCTTAGGACGATGCGGCGAGCGGCGGAGCTAGGACGTGCCACGTTCAGACTGCCCCAAAGAAGCTCGCGCGCCTCCATTGCCTCGTCCCCCATGCGCCAAAGAAGTTCGCGCGCCACCACATCATGGTAGAATTCTACACCCCTGGTGCGCTAGGCGCTCGCCCTGGACTACACCACTGCCACTGCGCAGCTTAACCTCCAAGCCCAGGACGCCGCCCTCGCCAAGGTCGGCGCCACCAAGGGACCCCCACCAAGGACACCTATCTCACCCAAAAGTATGACGACCAGGATTCCTGACCATTCTATTCCAGATCCCATCTCGTACCAGTTTTGTTTCTTTGCCATATTCTGGTTTTCTTTCCTTTGCTCCAGGGAGGCCATCGTGGCGTGGATCAACAAGAAGCTAGCAGATCTGGAGAGGGTTGGTAGGAGGGTGCGATAGAGGAAGGCGTTTGGGGGTGGATGGATTGGTGGTATCCATGGCAGCCATTGATGAGAGCAGGATGTGGGAGGAAGATGAAGTCAGGGTATCATGGTCTTATATGGTCTCATGTCTGAAAGAACGGATACTTTTCAGTGGTATTTCTCGAAGAAAAAAGTTTTTAGTAGTATATTTCAAAACCGGTTATTTGAGTGACATATATATATAAATAACCCTTAAGTCTTATCAGTTGCTTGCTTGTATACTGCGATAGACATCCTTAATACACCAGACAATGCGGATGCTACGATCAGTAAACTGCAGGCGCCAATCCAGGTGACATTAACAGACATGTAGTACTGGTAGTACGACGAAATCAATAGAAATTTCAGGTTGGGAACTTGTAACGCCGAGGGTCCCAGAGAAACTCTGACGCTCTCGTACTGTCGTACATATCTATATAGTACTAAATTTGGCAAGCACAACCTCAAATTACAATGCCTCCATGTTTACGTTACCAACACTAAACAACAAAGTTTTTATTAAAAAATTACCCTTGTCTGTAATGTCGAAATTTTCGTGCCATCACTGCTGTTGCAATTATGATGAAGTATTGAAGAGACCAAGTAGATTTGCTGTCTGACTTACTTGGACGCGGCAGAGGCGCAGAGCCGTTGCTTGCTGGTGCCAAAGCCAAACATTTACCCGTGCAACTAGAATCAATGTTCAGCTCAAGATCATATCCAGTAAAAACTAGAAATAGCTCTTTTGAGAAAACCAGGACAAACATTGGCTGCTCACACAAATTTCCATCTGTGCGACCCGTATTTAGCCAACCCAGAATTTTCTATGGATTTAATGCACTATTCTCTAAATCAATAGATAGTGCTCACAGATACATCACAAAATCATTTAATATATGACGTAAACCGTACCATATATTAATTTACAAACATTAGAGTTTACATGGACCGCATCGGGTCAAGTTTACAATAAGACCAATCAAGCCAAATAGATATATTACATAAAAGTGGAAGTGGTAGCAGAAGCAAAAAAGAGAAAGACACATCTCGCCACAGGCAAGTGATCGGGGTAACATGTGTGCGACCGATATTATCCAAAGACTTGGATAATATTGGTGCGCGCAAGCACCGACTTAGTCAGCTAGACTGGGATGAGACATAGACTACTAGAGCCTAATTTAATCTCCTATGTCTCCATTGCCATCAACAACTGGAATGTCGTAGTATGCGTAGTGCTCTTGGTCCACGGGCTCTAAGGGGTTTGGGGAGCGAGAGTGAGCACAAGCAATAGTACTCCGTGAGCCAACGCACAGAATGCAATAATTATACATGCAAGATTTAACAAAGATGCCAATTTGCACAAGCCAACATTTTGAATTATAGTAATTATACATGCTTAGCATTTAACAAACCATATCTTTATAACGGTGCAGGTTCCATCCACCTGTTACATGGTTCCATCCACCAAATGCTTAATTTTGATTACTAGGGTTACGTCCATCCAATTAACAACACTCGGGTTACATCTACTCAGGAAAAATTCAAAATCAGGATTACATCTACCGATTAGTTTTCATCCCACCCACAAAGGTTTGTGAAATAGAAACTAACTTGAGCAAGTTCTCATGCCTGCCCTTGACCGTGGGCACGGCTGTTTGAACAATTTATACTCTGCAGAGACTATACACTTTACCCACAAGAGATAATCAGCTTGTTTTGTTTACACATTTTCTTAGACATGTGAATCAACGAGATCATCACAAGACCTTTACAATGCATCCCCCAGTGTAAGTTACACCCGCTAAGATTTTATCTGAGGGTGGTTACGTCTACCACACCCAGACCCCCTCTTGCACCACACGGCGGCTTATACCAGCGACACGACTCGTGTCCATGACGGCTTAAAACCAGCGACACGACTCATGGGTCACTCTAATGGTGCAACTCACACTGGTGGGTACAAATTATTTAGCCAGGTCGACACCATTATAGACTTATGGTTGCACTGTTTTACATTGGGAGGTCATCACAGGATTAAGTCCTTATAGTTATCTGGATAGTGCATACCATATACCACCATTTCTCGTGCTACATCCGCACCAACCATCATATCATCCATCCAGATGTGATAACAACAAATTATTAGGGTTTTGAGAAGCATAAAACTAAGTTATCTCAAATATTCCAGTCATTCCCTCCAATGATGGCCCGAAACAAGTTCATGATTAAAAGATGATGATTAAGGCAATTAATGCCCTGATACTTAAGCAAAACTAGCATGATGCTTAAGTACGACCTATAGTAGTATAGTTACCAGTAAATTTTCTAGGGCGACAAGGATAATGTGATTCAAATGTCAAGGGGTGGTGTAATAATATTCAAGTATCAAGTGGGCATGTATCTACCTTGAAGTTTGACATACATTTGCATAAGAAATTAAGCATGCGATTTGATAATTTAAATAAATATAGATTTGCACAAATGTAGGTTCGATATGATCAAATGTTGACTCACCTGGCTCAAAAGCAGGTAGGTCTTGGAATTCTTGTGCTTGCTCGAACGGGGGGTCTTCTACGTCCTCGGACGATCGCACCGAAAAACGAACAAACAAACGTGCAAAGCAAATAAATACAAATAAAACTCAAATGAACTTCAAATTGAACAAAACCACAGCCAACAAATAGCTCTTGAATTTAAAAAAATTTAGGAGAAAGAATTGATTGATTAAGAGTTCATACGGAAGAGAACGAACACCCAGAAGTTTGATGTTTACATGAAATGATGGAAATTCTGAAAAAGAATATTATGGAATATATTGTTCTGGTATTTAACATTCATGACAAAGGCATCGAGGGTATGACATCTATGGCCCACTTGCAAGTGAGACAAAGAGGGAATGAAAGAAGTGAAGGAGGACATTGACATGTGGGACTACCTTGTCATAGAGTCAAAGCAATCAACAAAGAGTAGATTACAAAGTAGAAGTAGGGGAGTCCACGGGCGGCTCGGACATGGTGGTGGCGCTGGCGAGCGGTGGTGCGGGGGTTGACGACAACCAGCAAAATAGAACCCCACGAGGACGGGGATCCCACAGGCGGCGGCGGCGACGGTGGTGCACAGGCACCACTACAGAGAAGGCTATACTGGATGCCTCATCATAGACAGCTCCCCAGAATCCGTTAGTGTTGTAATTATCACAAACGGTTTTATAAGCGTGATCATCTATATTACTAGCGATGGATAGAACCGTTTGTGATACATAATTATCATAGACGATTTTTAATAAAAATATGCAGGATAATTCAAAACAAGCACCGCTCTGTGATAATTGCAGACATCACAGGAGGTTTTTAATACGAACCATCTGTGATAATTCACAGACTGCTCTTAACAAGAACCGTATGTGATAATTGCAGACGTCACAAACGGTTTTTAATTCGAACCATCTGTGATAATTCACAAACGGTTCTTAACAAGCACCGTCTGTGATAATTGCAAACGTCACAGACAGTTTTTAATCTGAACCGTCTATGATAATTCACTAACGATTCTTCTTAACAAGAACTGTCTGTGATAATTTTGTATCACAAATGGTTTGTGGTTGGAAGTGTCTGTGATATGTACACTGTTATTAAATACCCGGCCCATCCCGATAGATTTGTCTGCAGAGCAATACCGCACCGAAAAAGCCTTCTTCGGGACAAGCGATTTGGGGCGTTTGGTGAAAGCATACCACATATTTGTAAGTGTGCTTGTAAATCTATTTGTTCTTGTTGATCTATGATTAATATTTGCTTCTAATTATATGCATTATAATCAAGAGAGATGATAGCTAGATTTAGATCTAGCTTGGTAGTTTGCTCCAATTTAAGAATGTGTCTCACAACTCCTAGTCTACTTCAATATATTCTTGCTTGATATATATATTGCTTCATGAATAGTACGTAGCTAGCTACTTTAGATGGATAATTTAAAGTGAATGATATGTGTAAGTGTAATGGTTTGCTAGCTATAGGAGTATTAATCTAATTTAATACTAATTTGTTACATGCGTAGCGTAGGTGGACCGAAGCTAGATGTACGTTGAGAACCGTGTGAGTGAAAATTACATTGATGGCATGTCTGCTTTTAGAAGAGCTGCCTAGCAGGATATATTGAAGAAGGGGATGAAATCTATGTACTATCCATCAATTGATTGTGATAATATAAAGATCTTTACCAACTCAGCGTAGATCGAAGCACACTTGATTCGAAGGAGTTTCAAAAAGGGGTATCCATGTTGGACCAGTCACGGTGAAGAGCAGATTATACAGGAAGGTAGTGACATCATAGAGGGAGACAACGATATGCCGGATGTGGACAGTTCTTTCGATGAGAATAGGTCGCATGATGACAATCTGGATCAGATGCTACGCAATGCAAAAGGGAACTATAGTGAGAGAGAGTTTGGTAAATTCGAGGGCTTGATTGAGGACTCGGAGAAACCTTTATTCTCGGACTGCAAGCCGGAATACACAAGGTTGTCATCTGTGCTTGAACTACTAAAATTGAAGGCAAATAAGGGTTGGTCCGACAAGAGTTTCATGGCATTGTTAGGTCTCCTAGCAGGCATCCTTCCGAGAGGAAAATGTGTTGCCCAGAACCACCTACCAAGCCTAAAAGGTTTTTGTCCATTGTGAATGGAAGTAGAAAGAATACAAGCATGTTCAAACGATTGTATCCTCTACCGTAAAGAGTAAGAAAACATGCATGTATGTCCGATGTGCAAAGCATCCCGATATAAGCGTAAGAATCACTCCGATGACGACGAGGGCATCGAGGTGAAGCAAGGACCTCCTGCTAAGGTGTTGTCCGTTTGAAGCATTTATTTGTGAACCAAAAGGATGCAAGATTGTTGTGTTAGCAATCGGAGGAGCGTAAGAAAGATGGAAAACTAAGACACCCTGCTGAATCACCAGTAGAGAAACTTCGATAGAAGCTTCGAAGACTTCAGTGCAGAACCGAGGAATATAAGGTTTGAGTTGAGTACAGATGGAATGAATCCTTTCGGTAACATAAGCAGTCGACATAGCACCGCCCGTGAATCTATGTTTGTACAACCTTCCTCCTTGGCTGTGTATGAAGAGGAAGTACATTTTGATGTCACTACTTATCCAATGGCCGAAGCAACCTAGAAACAATATTGATATGTACCTAGCACCATTGCTGGAAGATTTTGTGACACTATGGAATGAAGGGGTATAGGTATGGGATGCGTACAAATGAGAGAACTTCACTTTACGCGCGCATGTTGTTCTGCACCATCAATTAAACTCACCAAATCAAGACTATCAAATGTTCATCTCTCCTTCATTCATGTTTCTTTTATGTTACAAAGTTTATTGTGGGGAGGGCATTTGCTGATTTCTTCCTATGTTGAGTTGCATTACATTCCTAAATTTAGACAAGAAAAAATTCAATAAAGAAAATTTTCTTTTGTCTTTTGCTGAAAAGTTTCCATAGATAGCAAGTAAGCGAGATGACGTCACACAGTCTTCGTTGTCATCATCGATGTCGCCGAATGCGTTTGGTGCTCTGATGAAAGGGGTGCCTAAGCAAGATGATAGAGGAATATCGAAAAGGCCTGAGGGCCGAATGACCATCATGGAGGTCACTCCCGTTGGGGTCCCTCCACATCCCAAAAAAGCAGCGACAGCATTTTGGACCACCTACGGGATAGTTGCAAGGGAACGGGTCCCCATCACCACACCAAGTTGGAAGTCTCTGACAAGAGAAGAGAAAGAGTAGCTGTGGGATGAAATTTCAAGGTCATTCGATATCCCAGCAGAAGTCCAGGAACTCGTGCGATGGCAGGCGTTCCTCACAATGGGAAAAGCATGGAAGACTTTCAAAAGCACGCTTGTCATGAAGTGCGTGAATAAGGATCGGACGCCCTTCACGAAGTATCCTTTCATGTCGCCGGATACATGGGATGCCTTTGTGCGGATGAAGACGACGACCGAATTTCAGGAGCAAAGTGCGGCGCACAAGGCTATCCAAACACAAAACACTCACTCCTACAGACTCGGCACCGCTAGGTGCGTGGGTAAAATCTTGCAATTGAGGAGGGAGGACGAGGAGGCAATCCGGTTGGAGGCACCCTGCCATTTGCCGGGATCACAGACGAGCGCGCCCGAAACTAGTTAATGTTACGAATAGCGATTGTATTACGAGGCCAAAGGCGTATATATATATATATATATATATATATATATATATATATATATATATATATATATATATATATATATATATATATATATATATATATATCTAGTGCAAATGGGTATTTGAGTGCTAAGGTGCAAATGACAACTAGGAGCATTGGATCTAGATTGAACAACCCAGTTGGGTGCTAATCACCTCCTCTCTCTTCTTTCTATTCCTCGTTCCCTTCTCCTTTACCTTCTCCTCTTGTTGATTAGCCCGGCCAAGCCCCTGGCCTTGCCGCCCTTGTTGCTCACTTCCTCCACTGCCGCCACTCCATTCGGCTCTCTCGCGTTCCAGCCCATGCCCCAGCGCCGCTAGCCCTCTAATGTTATCCCAGCCGCCTCCTTCCCCCCGGCCGACCCATCAGATCTCCTCTCGTGGCCTCCGCCTCACCGCCTGTATACCTCCTAGGTGCGAGAGGACGAAGGGTCTTCCGTCGCTCAAGCCGGCCGAGGCCGTCATGGCGACTATGCCGGGCTTAGCTTGGCAGACTAAGGGCCGAGGGACCTCGAGGCCGGAGTCGTCATGGGCGAGGGCCCGAGGCGGAGGCGGGCGAGTCTGGTGCGAGCGCGAGAGGATCCGACGAGAGCCACGCCGGGTGGCCGGGGTGT